>JBBBVM010000605.1:227500-827500 GCA_037355625.1 Petunia x hybrida | reverse complement strand
CATAATAAGACCAAACATTTCGCGCAATTGAACTTGTAACAAACAAATGTTCTCGTGATTCTTACATAGGCTATGTGCAACACCAACAACGAGAAGGGATATTGGAACCTAACCTCTTTAATGCATCATCCAATGGCAGCTTAAACTTCCAAGCTCGCCAAAGAACAAAAGAAAACTTGAAGGGAATGCCCTTCAACCACATAAGCTTGTATGCATCCGTAACCTTACCCTTACCTCTAATGTAGTTGTAAGCACTACTAACTGTAAATTTGCCATTTAAAGTAAGTTCCCAAGAAGCTGTGTCCCTAGTTCGAGTAACATCCCCAGGCTGGATAGTGTCTACAACATGCTGCGCGTACTCACTTGGTAAAGCTTCAAATAGGAGCTGCTGATTCCAACCATTTGAGGTGAAAAAATCCTTCAACATTCAATTCCTCCCTAATATAGAACCTGTGGGACGACAAAATACAAGGCACCTACACGCGACCAATTGTCATACCAAAAGTGTGAAGACCCTTGCCTCACATGCCAAACAATCTCATGATCCACCATTTCTCTAACAATCAACATCTTATGCCAATTGGTGATCCAGCAGTGTAAGGCAGTATAGAGTAATGCATTTTTTTACAATACTTATTGGCCATGAAGGTACCCCATAGAGAAGTTTTTGTCCTAAAGTTCCACCATAATTTTGCAAATAGAGCATTTGCAACATCATACAAGGACTTAAACCCCACACCTCCCTCAGCTGGTGGCTTACACAAAGTATCCCAAGTGGCCCAATGCCTCCTTGAATGCTCCTCAGAGTTGTTCCAAAAGAATTTAGCAAAGATCCCATGAAGTTGATTTATGACACTATCTGGAGGATTAGCTGCAGACAAGAGATGTATGGGCATACTTTGGAGTACATGCATAATCAAAATAGCCCTACCTCCATAAGACAACATTTTTGCCTTCCAAGATTGAAACTTCTTCATAATCTTTGAAACAAGATCATCAAATTGAGCTTTATTTCTTCTTTTGTGTGTGACTGGACACCCTAAATATGTAAAAGGAAAAGTACCTCTTTGAATTTGAGAGATATGCTCCACCCTATCAACAATCTCCTGCTCCACAGTTTGATACAAATAAACAACACTTTTTTCTTTATTGATCTTCTACCCACTAGCACCCTCATAGGCATCCAGCACCCCCATAATCAACCTAAAAGAAGTAGTATCTGCTGAAGAGAATAAGATAGTATCATCTGCATATGCTAAGTGATTAATAGGAGGACTCCACTTAGGCATAGCAGATCCTTTGAACATAGCGTTCTCATGCAAAGCATTTAGGGCCCTGGACAACACCTCAGCTGAGAGTATGAACAAAGTAGGAGACAAAGGATCCCCTTGCTTCAAACCCCAGGAAGAATTAAAGAAATCATTTGGCTGTCCATTGAAGAGGACTGAGTACCAATTATTAGATAAGAGCCTCCAAACCATATCAATGCATCTCTCACTGAACCCCATCTTCCTTAGAACCTTGGACAAAAATAACCAAGACACATGATCATATGCTTTCATCATATCAAGTTTGATCACAACATTGGCATATTTAGCTCTTTTTCTAATAGCATGAATGATCTCCTGAACTAGCAGCACATTCTCAACAATACTTCTTCCCCTAACAAAACCAGCCTGTGTAGGAGATATCAAATCAGGTAATAAATCAACTAACGTGTCATGCAAGACCCTGGAAATCACTTTGTTTGAGAAGTTACTCAAACTAATAGGCTGAAGGTCTGAAAAAGTGGATACATTAGGCTTCTTAGGGAGGAGCACTAAATTTGTATGAGATACAAATCTAGGAATATCATGGCCAACAAAGAAAGCCTGCACCATACTAGTAAGATCAGCAGCTATGACATCCCAACACACTTGATAAAATTTCCTTGAAAAGCCATCAGGGCCTGAAGCACTATCACCGTTCAAGCCAAAAACTGCTTTCTTCACCTCTTCCATGGGAAGGAATTTCTTCAATTGCAAGTTCTGATCAAGACTCACCATTTCGGGCACATGCAATAATAAATCAAAATTCAATTCTTGGCCATCACTTGCAAATTGTTGCTGAAAAAACTCCAATGCCTCAGCAGCCATGTCTTCTTCATCACTTAGCCAGTTGCCAAGCCTATCCTGGATTCTATGAATCTTGAGTTTCTTCCTCCTGCCTTGTACCTGAGCATGAAAAAATTTAGTATTGCGATCACCATCTTTAAACCACTGAAAGCCAGCCTTTTGCTTCCAAAATTCCTCCTCTAAATGCAGCACCCTTTTAAGTTCAGCTTCAGCTTTCTTCAATTGCTCCCTATGATATGCATCAGGTGATTCTTCAAGCTCAAGCTCATGAGCTTTAATAATGTCTCCCAGTGAGGCAATTTTCTAAAAAATATTGCCAAAAGTAGCTTTGCTCCACCTTGATAATGCCTGCTTAACTTTCTTCAATTTCCTATGAAAAATAATAAAAGGATCCCCTACACAATCACAAACCCAATTATCCTTCACAACTTGCAAGAAGGATTCATTATCAGTCTAGAAATTCAAAAATTTGAAGGATTTAATAATAGTAGAAGAGTCAGTCGAGCACTTTATCAACAAAGGAGAATGATCAGATCCAGTCCTAGCAAGGTGTTCAATGTCAATCTTAGGAAAGAAATCCATGAACTCCTGATTAGCAAAACATCTATCAATCCTCTTCAAAATAAACTGATTTTCAATCCTCCCATTCCATCAGGTGTAAATAGTATCTGTATACCCTAAGTCAGTAACTCCACAGGCAGCTATGGTAGCAGCAAAATCATCCACTTCTTGAGTCAATACTGGAAGGCCACCATACTTTTCTTCTTCAGAGAGAATAACATTGAAGTCCCCTCCAATGATCCACGGCTTAACCATAGTAGATGCTAAGAATTGTAAAGAATCCCACAGCTCCATTCTTTCAGTTCTATCACACTTAGCATAAACTAAAGTAAGAAAAAAAATCCTGAGCCTGTACAATATGATGCAGCTTCAAAGTAAGTTGTTGCTCCTGGTCATCCACCACTATCACATCATAATCTTCCCCAATGAAAGCCCAAATCTTACCATTTACATTAGTGAAGGACCACTGCATACCCAATCTCATACCATAATATTGAACTCTACAGGGCTCCTGAAAAGGCTCAAGTAACCCTATAAAATCAAAATGATGATGTCTATGCAAAGTATTTAACCTTGTAAACGCCTCCTGCGTATTAACTGAACGTATATTCCAAATCAAAGCTTTATTCATCATTAAACTTTTGATTTAGAACTCCGGACTGGTTGTATCCTGGTATGTGCAGTGGAAATCTCCTCTTCATCTTCCTGATCGTCTTCAAGATTCTTATCTCTTTTGGCTTGCGATTGTATCAATGGACTGTGCTTATTTTGTCTAGAAAGAATTCCTTTATTGTCTTGTAATTGCATCCTATCAATCAGCTCTTGTTCCTCTTGTGTAAATTCCTCCTTTGAAGACCCTTGAGACATCCTTCGATCACCCATCATTAAGTCTGCCTGCAATGGAACAGTTTGAACAAGAGTGTTCAATGGCACCTTTAATCCAGAGTTTAAGCATTCAGCATTAACCTTAGCCGTCATGATTTTTAAAGTATCCAACGGAATTAAATCATCCCTTGTCAATGGGAAGGAGCCTCCAACTTTGTTCAAAAGAGCCTGCACATCAGCATTTATGACCTGAAACCCTTTAACGCCATTAGTTGATTTCCCACTAGAAATAGGATCAATAAACGATCCCCCAGCTTTAATTGCCTGATCATTAAACAACTTCGAGCCCTCAGCTTTATTTCCTGTAATTAATGCACTCCCAGGTATATTAGGAGTCAACATTAACTCCTTTCCTAGCATTAATTCAGTTTCCTGAGCTGGCACGCGTGGAGTATGCATACCCTTAGCTGAACCTTTTTGTCCCATTAACTTCAAACCCTCAGCTTTAATGCCCGTTGAAATACCTGAAGCATTCACCAACACAGCATCCTTAATTGCATCTGGAGCCATAACTACACCACGACTTCCAACAACATTTTTATCTAAAGCATCAAAACTCCCAACTTTAATGCCATCATCCATAATTTTCACTCCATTATTATCAACTTGTACGTGTGCCCTAGGGTTAGGGTTCTTAACAAAAATACCTAACTCCTTGTTCTTCATAATTTCTTTTTGGTTGCCCACTGTTTGGACTCCCAAATTTTCATCCACCTGTGCATCTCCATCTTCCTCTACTTGTAATGCTGCAAACGAATTAAAATTACTTTGTACCCCTTGAGCTTGTAAACCTGAAGTTTGTGCAACAACACCCTTTTTTTGTTAACCACCTGCCATTGTCTATTCCCATTACCTTGATTACCATTACCTTGAATCTTCACACGTTTACCTTCAGTAACATCATTAAATTTGCTAGGACCAGCCTCACCAACGACTTTACCACTCTTTAACACCCTAGAGACTGGAGGTTCATTACCATTGTCATCTTGCGTACGCACTTGGTTATTCCTGTCCTCATACAAATTTGGATGCAAAACACGGCACTCACTATCGTCATGTCCTTGCAAACAACATGATGAACAATATTTGGGCAAGTAATCATACATAATCTTAATGTACTTGGAATGTTTTATACCAGAATCATCATCAACTTCTACGATATCAATCTCATGAGGTAAATCTCCAAGTAAATCTATTTCCACTTTAACTCGCGCACAATTTGGATGAGTATGATTAATTGTAGCTGCATCAAGGTGCAAAGGTTTGCCCACTGCCAAAGCCAAAGAGAATATGCATTCTTTAACAAAAAAAATTGGAGGAAGATTAGGGAAGGAGATCCATCCAACTGCGATTGATGTTTCTTTTCTAGCATCACGCAAAGGATCCCACTTCAATGTCCTCATGAGAAAGGAATCTCGTCTAACCTTAAGCCAGTGTCCCTTGGATAATAAATTAATGTAATATTCAAACAAAGAACATCTAATCAATATGCTTCTATAGTCCAACGATCCAATTACACAATGTCCTTTGACTTCGCATTGAGAAGGAATTAATTTGCGTAGCTAATTTAGGTCTAGAGCACCGTATGTGAACTTGCCTATAATTCCATAACTCAATTTTGTTGATGCTATGGACTGTTTAATTTCATTCTTATTCCAAAATATCGTAGGTCTACCATTAACACGTTGTGGGTGTCAAACAGGAAGAGGTGGAGCTTTAACAGTTTGGTTCTCGATATTTTGGGAAGGTGGGACTACCACAGCTGCATAGGAGGTTATAGGGGGTGGTGGGGTAGGCTGAGCAACCCCAGTAGGGGGCTGCCTAGTGGCCTGATTGGCCATGGGAGACGTCTAGTCGCGACTGGTATGGAATCGCCAGTAAATCGCCAGAAAATCGCCACTTCTAGAGAGCATAGGAGTCTAGCTTACCCTTATCTCTTCTTAAACCTTTCACTTGTGCGTGAGTCTTCTTATCTGAAGTTAAATATTTTTTTTTATTTTCTGCAGTAAATGGTGAGAACGCGCGCGAATGTCCAGCGAGAGGCTGAGGAGCCAGCAGTCGCTCATGTGCCTGCTGCTCCGCGGGTTGGCGGTGTTGGCCGTGGTAGAGGTCATGGTCGAGGTAGAGGTAGAGCTGCTCGGGCCGTGAGGATGGTGGATCACGTTGATCCTGATGCTGAGGTTCCGGCAGTGCCACCTCTTCCTGAGCAGGGGGAGCAGGGCTTATTCGTTCCCCCTGCACTTCATGATGCTTTTATGAGATTCTTAGCGACGCAGATGCCCCAGGGACCTCCTATTCCTCAGGCTGCCATAGATGCTCCTTTTCCTCAGGCTGCCGTAGATGCTCCTATTCCTCAGGCTGTCGTAGATGCTCCTATCCCTCAGGCAGCTCTTCAGGTCGCGGTAGATATTGGTTCTCAGGTTCAGGAAGCCTCCATTACAGCTCCACATGTAGCCCCATCAGTTCATATTCCAGGTGGTCATGTTCCAGAGGTAGCAGGTGTTGTACCTCCGGTTGTTCAGGCTGGTCAGCCAGTCCAGGTAGCAGGTCAAGTTGATGATCTGGCAAGGCTACATTATTTTATCCGATTTAGTCCTCCGAAGTTCTCTGGTCAGAAATCAGATAAGCTTAAGCCTCGTGAGTTTCTTGATCAATGTCAGCGTATCTTAGAGGCCCTTGGATATCTTAAGCAATATAAAGTTGATTATACTGCCTTCCAGTTTGAGGGTCCGGCTTTAGCTTGTAGATCGCACTTCGATCAGCTAGGCAGGGCTTACCTAAGCTGACCTGGAGTGAGTTCTCTCATCGATTCATGGAGAAGTTTTTCCCTCGCAGTCAGCAAGATGAGCAGAGGAAACAGTTTGAGAGGATTGGACAGGGTAACCTGTCAGTCACGGAGTACGAGCTTTTATTTTCAGAGATGTCCAGCTATGCTCCAGATCTCGTGCAGGAGCCCTCTGAGAGGGTCAGACATTTTATTGATGGGGTTTCTCTTTATTTGCGGTCCCAGATGGCTCGTGAGATTGAGGCTGGTACTCTATTTGATGTCGCTGTTGACATTGCCAGCAGGTATGAGCCCTATCATAGATTGGAGATGGAGGAGTTAGAGCGGGAGAGTAAGAGATCTCGTGGTCCAGGGAATTCTAGTACCTCGTATGGAGGTAGGAGTTATCAGCAACAGAGTAGGCCTCCTGTCAGACCACCTCAATTTCCAGCGCGTGGTTTTCAGAACTCACCTACTTCTTCTCAGGGTCAGTTTGGGTTATGCCCGCGAGATCAGTCTCAGTTTGATCAGCGTAGATTTGCTCCAGGGTGCTTTATCTGTCAGGATCCAGGGCATCATAAAAAGGATTGCCCTTATCTCCATCAGCAGGGTAGTAGCCGCCCTTTCCTTCGCCTTCCAGCGCCTATGCAGCAGCAGCCTCAGGGTGCCCCTCCAGGGTCTCAGCCAGTTAGAGGTGCACCACCACTCAGCAGAGGTCGTGGGCGTGGTCCTAGTGGTCCCTCTAGAGGTGGTCGTCAGGGTAGCGGCTTAGCTCAGCCACAAAGACAGCTATATGCATTGCCAGCCAGGCAGGATGCTGAGGCATCCCCAGCTGTTGTTACAGGTATTCTATCTGTTTGTGGTCGAGATGCATATTCTTTGGTGGATCCAGGATCTACATATTCATATGTATCTCCTTATTTTGCTTCGGGCTTTCATGTTGATTATATGCGTCTTTGTGATCCATTTTGTGTTTCTACTCCTATTGGAGATATTATTATTGTGGATCGAGTTTATCCAGCTTGTACCATATCCTTTGGGGGTCGTGAGACCCTGGTCGATCTTCTAATCCTAGATATGGTTGATTTTGATGTTATTATTGGCATGAATTGGTTGGCGTCGTGTCATGCCACGTTAGATTGTCATGCCAAGTCTCTTCAGTTGTTTTTTCCTGGTTTAGCACCGGTAATGTGGCAGGGTTCTTATTTGCCACCCATGGGTCATGTTATTTCATTCCTAAAGGCAAAGTCGATGATGGATAAAGGGTGTTCAGCGTATCTTGCCATGGTTCGAGATACCACTGTGGAGGTTCCATCTCTCGATTCTGTTCCTGTTGTTAGGGAGTTCCCTGATGTTTCCAGATGATTTGCCAGGACTTCCTCCTGATCGAGAGATCGAGTTTGGCATTGATATAGTGCCAGGGACTCAGCCTATTTCTATCCCTCCTTATCGCATGGCCCCATCAGAGTTGAAGGAGCAGTTACAAGATTTGCTTAATAAGGGGTTCATTAGGCCGAGTATTTCTCCGTGGGGAGCTCCTGTTCTATTCGTGAAAAAGAAAGATGGGACTATGCGGATGTGTATTGATTATCGTCAGCTAAATAAGGTCAGCATCACGAACAAGTACCCTTTGCCTCGCATTAATGATTTGTTTGATCAGATGCAGAGTGCCAAATTCTTTTCTAAGATCGATCTGCGATCTGGTTATCATCAGTTAAAGATTCGAGAGTCAGATATCTTGAAGACTGCTTTTAGGACTCGTTGCAGCTATTATGAGTTCCTAGTTATGTCTTTTGGGCTGACTAATGCCCCTGCAGCCTTTATGGATCTCATAAACCGGGTGTTTAAGCCATTCCTTGATTCCTTTGTCATTGTCTTTATTAATGATATCCTTATTTATTCTCGTAGCCGCGAGGAGCATGGTTATCATTTGAGGGTGGTTCTTCAGACCCTCTGTGATCGTAAGTTGTATGCCAAGTTCTCGAAATGTGAGTTTTGGATTGATTCTGTGGCATTTTTGGGTCACGTGGTATCTAGTGAGGGTATCAAGGTTGATCCGAAGAAGATTGAAGCAGTGCAGAAATGGCCTCGTCCTACCACTCCGATAGAGATTCGCAGCTTCCTTGGATTGGCAAGTTATTATCGGAGGTTTGTGGAGAAGTTCTCTACTATTGCAGCTTCCCTGACTCACCTGACGCAGAAGGCGGTTCAGTTTTGATGGTCCGATGAGTGTGAGGCAAGCTTCCAAAAGCTTAAGGCCTTATTGACGTCAGCTCCAGTGCTATCCCTTCCTTCGGGCACTAGTGGATTTGTAGTTTATTGTGATGCATCTCCTGTGGGCCTTGGTTGTGTTCTTATGCAGCACGGGAAGGTAATTGCTTATGCTTTTAGACAGTTGAAGCCGAATGAGAAGAATTATCCGACTCACGATTTAGAATTGGCAGCTGTGGTCTTTGCTTTGAAGATATAGAGGTATTTTCTTTATGGCGAGCCTTGTGAGGTATATATGGATCATAACAGTCTGCAGTATCTTCTCTCTCAGAAAGATCTTAATGGCCGGCAGCGGAGGTGGCTTGAATTGATTAAAGATTATGATCTCACTGTCCGCTATCATTCTGGAAAGGCGAATGTGGTAACAGATGCTTTGAGCAAGAAGTCCATGGGTAGCATGGCTTTTCTTTATGCTGACATGAGACCTTTGGCCCGAGAGTTGCAGTCCCTCGGCGACTCCGGTGTGAGATTTCTTGTCCCAGACTCCAGCCGAGTCTTAGCATGTATTGCAGCTCAGTCTTCCTTAGTCAATGAGATTAAGGAAAGACAGTTTGAGGATCCTCATCTGCAGGAGTTGCATGGTCGTGTCCTAAGTGGAGGAGTTCCCTCCTTCGAGCTTGATTCAGATGGAATTCTTCGGTTCAGTGGTCGATTATTTGTTCCTGATATTGGGGATTTGAGGCAGACACTGCTCCGTGAGGCTCATAGCTCGCGTTATTCCATTCATCCTGGTATTACTAAAATGTATCAGGACCTTCGAGAGCTATACTGGTGGAAGGGGATAAAGAGAGATGTATTTGATTATCTTTCTAGTTGCTTGAACTGTCAGAAAGTTAAATTCGAGCACCGGAGACCAGCAGGATTAGCTCAGGCATTGCCCATTCCCGAGTGGAAGTGGGAGCACATCACGATGGATTTTATAGTTGGTCTGCCAAGGACCCTGCGGTGCCATGATTCAGTATGGGTCATTGTCGACAGACTGACCAAATCAACGAATTTTATCCCTGTAAAGACTACTGATTCAGCTCAGAGACTAGCTCGGATTTTCATTGAGCAGGTGGTTAGATTGCATGGTACTCTTGTATTTATTATCTTAGATCGTGGTTCCCAGTTTACTTCTCAGTTCTGGCAGTCTTTTCAGAGAGAGTTGGGGACCCAGGTGCAGCTTAGCACGGTATTCCATCCTCAGACTGATGGTCAGTCCGAGCGGGTTATTCAAATTCTGGAGGACATGTTGAGAGCTTGTGCACTGGACTTTGGGACTTACTGGGATGATCATTTGGCATTAGCAAAGTTCTCTTATAATAATAGCTACCAGTCTTCCATTCAGATGGCTCCATTTGAGGCCTTATATGGTCGTCAATGTCGTTCTCCTATTGGCTGGTCTGAGTCTCGAGATGTCAAGGTGATGAGTTCAGATATGGTTCGTCAGACTCTTGATGTTGTTCGTGTTATTCAGGATCGTTTACGGACCGCCCAGAGTAGGCAGATTTCATACTCGAACCGAAGGAGCCGAGAGTTAGAGTTCGAGGTCGGGGATATGGTATTTCTGAAAGTGTCACCGATGCGAGGTGTAAAGAGATTTGGTAGGAAAGGAAAGCTTAGTCCCAGGTTCATTGGCCCTTTCCGTATCGAGAAACGTATTGGTAAGGTAGCTTATCAGCTCGACTTGCCAGCTTCTATGCCAGTTCACCTGGTTTTTCATGTATCAATGCTCCGGAAGTGTATCCCAGATCCTTCCGAAGTGACCGAATTAGATCCTGCTCATCTAGATTTGAATCTGGCTTACGAGGAGTTCCCAGTTGCTATAGTTGCGCGTGATGTCCGGAAGCTACGTTCGAAGCAGATTCCGATGGTTCAAGTGCGATGGAATAATCGACCTCGTGAGGAGGACACTTGGGAGCTTGAGTCCAGTATACGTGAGAGGTATCCTTACCTCTTCGACGATTCAGGTTCGATCTTGGTCTTTAAAGCCTAAAAGTTCTTATCATTGTATATGATTTTAGTTTCGTAGTAAATTTCATTGAAAATTGGTGTAAGCATTCTCATTAGAGGTGTGAAATCTATTTTAGACTCTTGCTCGTTCGAGGACGAACGAGAGTCTAAGTGGAGGAGAATGAAACGACCTTAAGTAGTCGTTTTGGGAATTAGGACTCCTATTGATGTTGTCAATTTTAAAAGCTTCGTAAGGACCATTTCGACTTGTCTGTAAAATTTGAGCTAAATTAGACCTCGTTTGGTAGGTATCGGAAGAAGGTTTCAGTTTTCGTTAGCGATAAATCGTAAACAATAGGTTTTCGAGCACAATTTTGGCGAATGAGCTCCGATTCGAAATCTGAAAGCGTCGCTAGGTTCGTATGGTCATTTATGACATATGTGAAATTTTGAAGTGAGTTTTGAGGTTGTTCGGTTGATTTCGGCTAAAGTTCCAAAAATTAATAATTTGATCTTTTTCCTTTTAATTCGTATCTTGAGTTTCCGGAGTCCGATTTGAGATTTGCCTTAGCGAGTGTGTTACATATATTTTGTATAACTTGTTCGAAAAATTTGGGATAATTTTGAGTTCTCTAGGGTTCCATTTTAATTTTAATCGTCGTAGCGAATTAAAAAAAAAGGAAAGATGGTCGGCTAGCTAAGGGATAAGAACTCCCTTAGCTTCATTTCAACAGAAAGATATAGAACGAGAAACAGAGACCAACAAAACAAAAATAACGCAAAGAAAAAAGGAAAAAGGGGAAAGAGAAGGAGAAAAAAATAGTGGAATTTTTATCCCGAAATTTTCAGATAATGATGATAACTCATTATCTTAGCTTATTACGTGTGTTTGAATATATTTTAACGGTAAAAATTGAGATATAAGACATTGTTCTAATAAGTTAAATGGATAGTTTAAAAGGTAATTGGACCCTGTTACATGTATTGATTATATATTCGTACTCAGAAAGTTATGGGCAACCCATAAATGTAATTTATTTAGGGTTTGGTTATGTGACTTTGAACCCTATATATAGGCCTGGCCTACGCATCACGTATGCAAATAGGGTATCAGGTTCCTAACTGGATTGTCCTAAGACATAAGGAATGAAGCCTTTAGCTTTATTTGATATAATTTTTCTGCTTATTGAATAGACCGAGATCGTTTGGCAGTTAATCCAAAGGAAAAAGCAGTTGTTGAGTAGCAAGGCTAGCTTTGGAATAAGGTAAGTGTTTGTATCCATTTCTTTGGAGGCACTTGGCCTTGTGGATATTCTACCACGTGTTCCTTACATGTGTAGCTGCCGATAGGCGTACTCATTACGCCTTAGCTTTGGATTTATATTGTATATTATGTGTAATCCCCGGTTGTTGGTATTGCATTGAGCATATGAGCATTGCATTCTGGCTATGGGCTGCTATGTCATCTACTGAGTGCAGGAGTATTCCGCCTCAGCTTTACATTATATTGGGTGCAGGAGTATTCCGCCCCAGGAGAGTGCAGGAGTATTCCGCCTCTAGTTTATATTATATCGGGTGCAGGAGTATTCTGCCCTAGGAGCAGGAGTATTCCGCTCCAGTGGGTTATCAGATTGGATTCCCCTCGAATGCAGGAGTATTCCGCTTCGGGATGGGATGACGGGCACATTTCATTTCATTTTATCTCATTTCATTTCACTTCATACCATTGTGTAAACTTGTTGTACATGACTACTGTTCTGCTTATATGTGCATTGCTTATTTGTTGGTTTTTGTCTGGTTCTGTTTCCCTGACTAGCGTATCTATTTTTTGAGGTTTCTAGTTTGTCCTCACTTATTGAGTCCTTATGACTCACCCCTTATTTGTTCTTGTGTTTTCTTTTCGTTCGGCAGATTCTGCTCCAGGACCCAGCCAGCCGCATCGGGATTGAGGAGTAGTACGTTTTCAGCTGTCTACGGTGAGCCATCTTGTTCATTGCGGCCACCAACTTTAGATATTACAGTTCTCCTTACTTTTGCTCCCTTCGGGAGGTGTATATATCGTTTGGCCTTCTTAGATGTTTGATCTGGAAACCTTTAAAACTGTGTATTCAGGGTAGTTAGTTGTATTATTCAAACAGCTTGTATGTTTGTCTATCCTTGAGAGTTATCTTGTGTGGTTAAAGTTTGGTTCATTTTCATTTCAAGGTAATTCTTCACAATTTATATCGATTCAGTCAATAGGGTTCGCCCAACAGGTTTAGGAGAGGTGGTCGGGTGCCCGCACTGCCTAGCTGAGAATTCGGGTCGTGTCAGTTGGCCACTGGTCAAGAACCAGGCGGACCGCCCGCCCACCCACCCAGGCGGACCGCCCAGTCCTAAGTTGGACTTGGTTTGTTTTGTTTCGTGTGTTTTTGTGCTCCGTTTGTTTCCAAACTTCTTGGTTAGTATTTCTAAGATATTTGTCCTACTTTATTGACACTAACTCTTGAGCTTTTAGGGTGTTGTGTGTCTTGGAGCTTTACTTAAAGTCGTAGAACTTTCTTTCGCCTCAAGTGCGCACTTTAAATAGCTTACGTACATAGAGTCACATAAACTCCATTCCAAACCATTACTTGGGTATCTTAGTTGTTGATCTTGCCATTGTGGTTACTAAGAGAACAACAAGGTCTTGAGTGGTGAGAACAATAGAGTGTGGTCACAAAAGCCAATGGCCTTGAGTGTATACACGAGTGGAAAGAAAATTGAGTGAACATATCTTGAGTGATACACGTGAGGGAGTGAATTTGTGAAGTCCTTTACTCTTTATTGTTACAACTATGGCTTCGGATGATGACTGTGGAGGGTACGACTCGTGTGGGTACGATGGAGACTATGGTTCCTACGTTGATGATGATGGGTATTGCTATGATGATTCGGGGAACCAAGGCTCGTATGATGATGAAGCGGGTTACTATAATGCTCGTGA
This sequence comes from Petunia x hybrida, assembly GCA_037355625.1. Classification (NCBI taxonomy): domain Eukaryota; kingdom Viridiplantae; phylum Streptophyta; class Magnoliopsida; order Solanales; family Solanaceae; genus Petunia; species Petunia x hybrida. Next base: position 814,005 of record JBBBVM010000605.1, on the reverse strand, counting down.
GGTTTATGATGACTACGAGGCTTGTGGAGATGAATGTGAAGATTCTTATGCTTCTAGTCAAGAAGTCGAAGATAGTGACATTTCAAGGTATAATGTTCCTACTTACTCTTCTTGTGATGAATTTGAGAATGTTGATAGTGATATTGATGCAATCTAAATTATGAAAGCAAGAAAGAATGATAAAAGTAAGACACGGATTGAAATTCAACAAAGGATTTAGTAGGAACTAGTCTACTCACCCCTTTGCTAGGATTCAAACGGCACCTAGACTATACGAACTATCCTCAAGACGAACCTGTGACTTGATAACAATTCGATCAATGGTAGAAAATTGTTCAATTCTGATTTCACTCAAAAGAAACGGTTTTCCAAGTTTTTGTAGGAAAAGCTCAAAAGCTGCGTTTGTTTTGGATGTCTAGGAACTGATGAAATAAGACTAAGAGTTAGGTTTTTATAATGGAGCCTTACACGCCTAAAAAGTGAAGAAATAGCCACCAATAGGGCTAAATGTCAATAGCCACGCAGGGCTAAATAAGTAGAATCAAAATAAATAAGTCTAGCTATGCAAAAGCATGAAAAGGTCATAAAAATTTCAGCTCATTAAGGCTAATAAACGAGCCCACTACGTGGCTGAATTGTCTAGGAAACATAGTCCGTGTGCCACGCGAGTACCACGCGCCAAGCATTCTTCTAGAACGCCCCTTCTTCAGTGCTAATCAATGAATCCCAAGGCTCTTCTAACATACGCGCCCCTTCCTCAATACTTGCACAATCATGGTTGTTCATCACCATCAAGTGAACATCATGAAGCTCATTAGCTTGGCTCCTCGTGAATGGTCTTGAAGGAACGAACATAGCTTGATCAGGCTGGACTGCATCAGATATAGAGAGAATTGATGATGAGGTTGATTATACGAATTGTTCATTTTCATCTTCTCTTGGTGTTGCTAATGGTATGCAAGGGAGTAGTAGAGGTCCTTCCATTAGTTTGGGAGGAGGTGGTGGTTGTTCCATGGGTAGGAGGAAGCTTGCCTATCCTACTTGTGGTAAACGGCTTAATGCTTCTAACTCCCATGTGAAGGGTGACTTGAGAAGTGGTGTTGCTCTTGCTACAAAAGGGCTGAATTGTGCTATCAATGTCGTGAGGGGTATGGGTAGTAGTAGTAGAAGTGCTGCTATGGGCTATGGAACCAAGACGAGAGGATCTTATGGGTTCCATGGTGAGACTCCTTCCTCGACTTTCAACAACATTTCAAATATTGGAAGAGTGACGGGAAGTGGAAGTTATTCTAGTAGTGGTGCTAGGAGAGGAGGGATAAGGGAGACTCGAGTTGATGGTGATACTATTCTTGGACTTCCAAGTTCTTTCTTGGATGATCCTATACGAAACTTGGGTCTAAGAAGGTTCGTTGTTGAGGTGGATGGTAATGGAGGATACTTGCTCAAGATTGGTGACAACGATACCAATTGCATTAGCCCCTTGTTGGTTGATGAGCTAAGGCTACCATGCTATGCTCTAGAGAATCCTTATCAGTACAATGGAGTGCGGGTTTCCAAGAAAGCTTGGGTGTACATATCTCATAGGAATTACAAGAGTTATGTTTGGTGTGATGTGTATCCCATGCAACATTTTGATATGTGGTTAGGTGAGCCATAGTTACAAGACAAGAGGGTGCAATAGAGTATTGTGAGGGATAAGTATCATGTAAGCAAGGGTCAAAGGACTTATGACTTTGAACCTTGTCGGGCAAGAGACAAGTTGCTTACTAGTGCACCTTCCTTAGCAATGCAAAGAAGAAAGGAGCGGGAACTTCATTCCATGGTTAAAATTGAGCAATCAAGAAGTCCTACAAACACAAGAAATGGTGGGACTAGTGCAAGAAAAGAGTTGACAAGTGTCAGCAATGTGAACCTGAAGCCACAAGCTCCAAAGCCAAGTGGTTCACCAACAAAGAAGAAGGAGACCTTAAGTGATGAGTCTCCAAGTCCTAGATTTCGGGTTGATGTTAAGAGTCGACCTACTCCAGCTATGGGTATTCTTGGGGCTCGTCCCAACTCACCTGAATATGAGAGACAAAAGATTGAGAGAAGTAAGGGAGTGACCGGTGACATTCCTCGAGTGGAAAAAGGAGAGGATGTGTTGAGTGATGTGAGTGAGATGTCACCAACCGAATCTATACCCGACCTTGAAAAGAAAACGAGGGAGAAGAGAAAGGGAAAAAGAATCATTGAGAGTTAGGGCACCCCTTATTCTAACACTTACTCTTTATCTTCTTCTTCTACTTGTGTGAGTACTTATGCAGGTATTCTTGAAGGCAAACTAATGGAGCCTCAATCATGTTCCAAGAAGGATGGAAAAGGTGAAGGAGATCTTCAATGTGAGCTTCAAAGTGGAGAAACTAGCCATGATACTTCAAGTGCATTGAGTGAGCAAGATGGCCACTCAAAGGTATGTGTTAGTTCTCCTTCCCATAAGCATGTTACTTCTTTGTCTTGTGATAGTGTTTGTGATAACTCTATGCTAGTTGATGATATGTATGAATACAATGTGATTGCAACTAGTGTAGAGTCGGTTGGTCAACTTGTGTGTGATTGTGAACCACTAGCTGAGAGGATTGATAAGCCACATCATGATGTGAGCTCGATTTTTATTGAACCTCTCTTTAGTGAAGATGGTGTAGTTGACCTTGCTTGTGACCCTTGTTACGACACCCCACCTATATTTGATAAAGGGGAAGATGAGTTGAATGAATATCCTATTTTTTCTCTTGACGATTTGCTTGATAATGGTGGACCTAGGTGTTGTAGTGAGGATGGTAGTGACCTTGAGGAGTTCCTAGTGGATGAGATGGATAAAATTGTATTCAATGACTCCTCAAGTGTGGATGATGACTCTAGTTTGGATGCCTCACGTAGTGGACTTGTTTTCACTAACCCTTTGTTTGAAGGGGATTTTAAAAGAGGTGATGATGTATATTAAACTAGAGAAGAGTTTGGATTTAAACCTCCATAGTTTGGAAAGTTTGACTCTATAGACAATCCATTGTTTGGAACTCCAAGTGAGATGAGTGGTCTTGGTATTGGTTGTGTTGGACCATCTTCTAGTAGCCCTAATCTTCATTGTATGGACTATAATGATGAAGAACCTATTTTGAAGACCTTCTTTGGGAGTTTGTTTATTGAGGAAGATTGTCTTAGGGGTGGATTTGGAGATGAGGAAGTCACTCTTGGTGTGTGTAAGAGTGCTTCCAAGAAGGGGAGTGGAGTATTTGATGTTAATTGTCAAGTGAATCATTTTGCTTACTCCATTCCTTATGTTGATCACACCTTGGGTGTTGAGCATGCCAAAGCCAATGAGTTACATTGTGATAGTAATGCATTGAAGGCTTGGTGTATTGGTTATGAGCTTAGAGATAATAGGTTCCTTGATTATTTAATCTTGCATGTTCCATGTCCTATTAATCTCTTTGCTTGTTAAAATTGTGAGCGCTTGTCCTTGTTGAGCCAAGAACTTATTGTTTCCTTCGGAGACCTATACTTTTTTATTGGTATTGATACTTGGCTCTATCACAAGAGTGCGTTTTCCACATCACTTGCACTCACTCTTGTTGAGCTTACTTACTCTTGTAGTGGAAAGTTTTGGTGTATTATTATTGGACTTAGGGATCATAGGAATTTTGATGGCTTGATCTTACATATTCCATACCCTATTGATCTCTTTAATGATTTTTGTGTTGGGTACACCCCTTTGGGAAACCAAGTACTTATTGTTTTCTTTGCAAACATGTGCTTTATCATTGTTATTGATACTTGGTTATACCATAAGAGTGTGTTTTCCACACTACTTGTACTAACCTACTCTTGTAGTAGGATATTTGGCTTGCTCTTGTCTTTAGTTGTAGGTCTTGATGGTTTGATTTCGAGGACAAAATCCTTTTAAGAAGCGGAGGATGATGCGAGGCAAATCGAGCCTAAAGCACTTACCATCAAGAGCCGGGATTGGAGGATGTAAAGGGCGAGAGGTCAAGAGCATTGGAGGAGAGTTCGGGAGCGAATTGAAGGAGTATCAAGAAGGTGCCCCGCCCAAGGCAAGCAGGCGCGCTCCGCCCACACACCCTAGGCGGTCCGCCCACTAGCTCCGCCCAAAGCATGGTGCTGCCAGCCGCTCTGCTTTCCATGTAGGCGCTCCGCCCAAATCAGCAACTGCCCAAAATCGTGCCAATTCCAGGCGCTCCGCCTACTTCACAGTCAAACCAAGACGGGACTTCTATTTTAGTCTAGTATTATTTACTAGTTTGACCCTACGTGGTCTTTATTATTTTACCCAACTTGTGGGGTTATTTTAGACTTTATTTAGAAGTGTGGAACACCTATATAAACCACACTTAGCCTTTACATTTCATTAGCTAACTTAGATTGAAGAATAGACATAGAAAGAGAGACAAGGCCTTCTTTGTTGAAGCTTGAAGCTTCAAATTTTCTCTTTGCTTGGAACCTATGGAGATTCATCCCTAGTATGAATTCCTTGTATGGTTCAAGTTTCCTTTCCTCTCTCAGATATTCATTCATGGTTTAAATCGTTTATTCATTCTCTTCCTCTATTTCTGTTCTTCCCCATCCCTATTTTCTTGTTTTCTTGTGATTATTGCTTCCGCGTCTTATTTTATCGCTTCCGTGATTTTGATCCTTATAAAAAAAAGACAAAGAAAAAGAGACTTTTAGAAAGATACGAAACCTACAAACTAAAAAACCCTAACTTTTACTGTTAAATTTCAAAAAACCTATGGCTTGAACAATTAAAACCCTAATAACCAACTTTAAAAGAAACAAACGCAATTAGCATACCTCTGAACCACCAGAAATGGTGGATTGTGGCAATTGGAAGCAAAACGACGATTGAGATGTTCGATTAGGGTTTTTTAGTGGAAATATGAAAGGGTAAAAAAATGAGGGGTCATTTTTTATGGGGGTCATTTTATTTTAACCCTGATCGGGTTATCTGGGTAAGACCCAAACCAAATGGGTTATTTGGGTAAGACCCGAACCAAATGGGTTATCTAGGTAAGACCCAACCAAATGGGTTATTTGGGTAAGATCTGTATATTATGTGGATAACTTATACACATGTCGTCGATTAAATGGAAGAAAAATACAGGTCAGAGTCGCGTATATATACGCATTTTATTTTTAAGACGGATTAAAAAGTTAGTGTTTAAGTGACACGGTAGTAATATGTTGAGGTGTTCAACAGGAACATAGCTAAGTTTAAGTGTCAAAGTGAAAAGCCTGAAAAAGTTTAAGGGATTGTCGATGTGTTTCGCCTTTTAAATTTTATTTTCACTTGGATTATTGCCTTGGAACAGCAATATATAATCAAGCAACCCATTAGAAAATGTTGGCTGTAGGTTTTAATTGATCGGCAGAGAGTTAAGATGTGGCTTATTGAAGCTCAATCTAAGAGTTAAAATATCAAATGGTCACTCAACTTTGGAAAATTAACCACCAAAGTCACTTAGCTTTGGTTGGTCCCAAAAAGGTCACTCAACTTAGGGAAAGTATCTCCAAAAGTAATTCTTGCCAGTTTTTGCACCATCATCCACCGAAAATCTGATGTGGCTTTTTAAAATATTTTTATATAATCGTAGGTCCCACTTTCTTTGCCATGTAGGATTTTTTAATAGTTACTTACTAGTTTTCTAACAAGTACAATGCACGTGTATTCCTAATAACTAGTACAAAAATTATAAATATTTTGTAATAAGCGTGTATCGTTGCTAGTAAATTAAAGAAAAAATATAAATTTAAAGTACTGATATATCGAATCCTTTCCGTTCGATTTTTTTTTGTTATCGTAATACACAATCATATTAAACATTACTATTATACGAAGGCCAGTAATTAATTTTGAGCGATTATAGTCATGCAAATTTTATAATATATCAAGTTCGAATGCCAAATAATTATTTGCCGTACTCCTAATTCCTAGTGCATAATAACAGTTTGCCATTAGCACAAAAAAACAAAAATCAAGAAAAGGTGTTGATATCAAGCTAAATACTTGATATTATAAAATTTGTATGATTCAAATTGTTCAAATATCAATTATTGACATTCGTACAATAGTAATGTTTAATTAGTATGATTATGTATTGCGAAAATAAAAAATATCAATGGTAAAGGATTCGATATATCAGTACTTTTAATTTATATTTTTTTCCTTTAATTTACTAGCAATTATACACGCTTATTACTAAATATTTATAATTTTTGTACTAGTTATTAGAAATACACGTGCATTGCACTTGTCAGAAAACTAGTAAGTAACTATTAAAAAAGTCCTACATGGCAAAAAAATGGGACCGCGGTTATATAAAAATATTTTAAAAAGCCACATCAGATTTTCTTTGGGTGACAGTGCAAAAACCAGCAAGAATTATTTTTGGAGATATTTTTCCTAAGTTGAATGATCTTTTTGGGACCAACCAAAGCAAAGTGACTTTAATGGTTAATTTCCCAAAGTAGAGTGACCATTTGAGATTTTAACTCCTTAATCTAATGGTGATTCACAAACTGCATAAAGTTGAAAGCTTCTTCTGCTTTTTATTCATGTAAACTCATTGTAACATATTAACATACAAAAAGAGGTCGTAGGAAACAAAATTGAGATGAACTTTGTAGGGGATCTTGAAAACTATTGAACTTTTAATTTGTCTATAGCTAAATCATGTATCGTATGACAGTTATCGCATGTATTATGAAGTAAATTAGCCAAAAATAACAATTGCTTTAACTTATCTATCAAAAGCATTAGGGACAACAATAATCTTTAAACTTAGTAACAGGTAAATGAAAATATTTGCAATTCTTTGTCGCTACCCTCGTACGTATATTAACCTCTATAAAGTAGATATTGCATGTTTTATTCTTCTAAAAAAAAGTACCACATACAAATAATAACACGTTTAACTTTAGTATCTCATTCGACTCGCTACTTCGTCAACTTCTCAATTCCTCGTGAGTCAAGGGTGAAGTAATCCTTAATGTACTGCTTTAACTCTCAATTTGACATATTATCATCTATATTGTTAAAACATTTATAAACTACTTTAGAAGGTTATAAATGTATAATTAAGACTTTTTATGTTCCCAATTTTTCATTTTTCTTTGACTACGCTTCATCATATGTTATTAGAACTTTGTAATTTATAGTATTATTTCTACCATCTAACTTTAGGACAAATCAAAAAACCGATAACCAAATTGAAACAAAAAATTAAAGGGGAATTTTCAAAAATAGGCAGCCCACTACCCAAAATTACAAACAGGAGGCCATATTTTTTTCATGCATAGCACACACCCCTAAAATTACAAATTTTAGCACTCCTTCATAAAAAACACCCTAGCTATCAAATTTTCCCCTCTCCAGCCACTAAGCCACCGGCAAACACCTTCCCCCGCCAATGGTGTCATTACTTTTTTGTATTTTACTGAATTTATGTTGTTTATTGCGTCTAAATCATTGCTTTGGACAAGTTTATACACACAAATCTCCCTCTAAAAATTAAATTATACATGAATATACATATATAAATATGTAGCAATGAGACAAATACAAAAATATACACAAAAAAAGTAAAAAATCATATAAACATCTTTAATATACAGATTTATTCACTCGCATATACACACTTATACAAATTTATACAATTTTATACATTGTATAAATTTGTATAAAATTGTATAAACTTGCGGCGACTGCTATCTCGGAAAAAGGGTGACAGCTCGGGTAAGATTAAAAAATATGGGCCATTTTTGGTAATTTTCGTCTTTTGCTTGTCTTTTAGTGTAATTATCCCAAAATTAAAAGATTTGATCCTTTTACTTCAGACTCCAAAGGCCCAAATAGGTTTTAGCGGGTTGAGTGGAGAACAAAGTAAGGACCTTCCCTTAGCTGCAACTTTGCTACCTTCATTGTAATTCACTTGTAAGTTCCCTCTTCCCTTAGAATTTATTTGCAAATAATAGCCACACTTTTGAGCTTAGTAGCCACATATTCGTTTTGCTTCTGAATTTTAATTGTTTATAACGAATTTGAACATGAAGCAGCAAAAAAAGGATGTAATTTGTTTTGAAGCCTTATATGTGGATGTAACAAGCAACAAGAAGTGAAAATAACACTGTATAAACACTCATTAGCATTTTAAACAAGAAATAGCTGCCGAATGCATAGTATAGGTATATTCTATGTATACCTTGTGTATATTATATGTATAGTTTATGTATGGCAGCTAGGAAATGTAAACAGTGAATTTGGCCGCCTATTTGTGTAAAGATCCCGAAAGGAGGCATATTTTTTCATTTACAAGTTATAATTCTTTAATAGCAGTGGCTGTCTATCAACCTCAGCTTGTTTGTGACTGAGCTAGTAGTCGTAGTTGTTTGTTTGTTGTTGTTGTTGCTGTTGTAATAGCAATAGCTATCTAACCATTGTTTAGTTGCAGTGGGTATAATTCTAGCAAACAAACATGGAGATGCGACAAAAGCTTCATTTTAGATCCAGTTCAGCTATATGCCCTCATGGAGTGTGGCGTATTCTACCTGTTTATCTGAAGCATCACAGTGATCCAGTGAAACGGAAGATGTTCTATATGTCATGTCATCTTATGTTGCAAAGTAGAGCTAAACGGTGTTGCTTTTTAGTTAATTGTCATTTTAGAACCATTGACAACTCGAATAATATGCACCGAACTTGTTATAGAAACGGTGAGGAAATTTCTTATGATTTATACAATGAGTCCATTTGTGAGTTGTGTACTGAAGGCGACGTTGATAAGGCAATGGAGTTGCTTTCTCAGATGGAGGCTTTGGGTTTTCATCCGAGTTTTGTATGTTATACCAACCTGATTGCTGCTCTTGGAAGTGTTGGCAGGACTTTGGAAGCTGATGCAATCTTTCAAGAATTGTTGAGTTCTGGTCGCAGGCCAAGGGTAAAAGTTTTGAATGCCTTACTTAGGAGCTTCTTGAGAAAAGGCCTCTTAAAGCTAGCAGATAAGGTCTTGATGTTACTCGAAGATTTGGCTGTTGAGAGGGACCAAGAAACTTACGAGATCCTGCTGGACTATTATGTCAGTGCTGGGCGGCTGGAAGATACTTGGTTAATTGTCGGCAAAATGAGGAAAGAAGGTTATCGTTTAAATTCTTTTGTGTACAGTAAAATAATTGAACTGTATAGGGACAATGGGATGTGGAAAAAGGCACTAGGCATTGTGGAAGAGATCCGTGAGATGGGGCTACGACTAGATAAGCGTCTCTTTAATAGCATCATTGATACTTTTGGTAAGTATGGTGAGTTGGGAGAGGCCTTAGAAGTGTTTGAAAATATGCGACGAGAAGGCATAAAGCCTGATATTAGAACGTGGAACTCTTTGATCCGGTGGCATTGCAAGTTTGGGCAGCTAGATACTGCTATAGATTTGTTCAATGAGATGCAAGAACAAGGACTATACCCTGATCCAAAGATCTTCATTATCATTATTACCCATTTAGTGGAGCAGGGCAGGTGGGGCGTTATCGATAAAATTCTTGAGAATATGCAAGGGAGAGGACACCACAAGAGTGGGGCTATTTACGCTGTCTTGGTTGATATTTATGGCCATCAGGGGAGATTTCAGGATGCAGAATTCTGTTTAAATGCTCTAAAATTGGAAGGTCTTCAACTTTCACCCAGCATCTTTTGTGTCCTGGCCCATGCGTATGCTCAGCAGGTGAATTGTTCTCTCTTTCCTTCTTGAAGGAGACTGTTTGCTGGAGACTAATTTCCTTTTACATCTCTGAACAGAAATAAGTAGTGACTTGCCAAAAGGTATGCACTAGCTGAGTAGGTCTTAGCAACATTTGCTAACATTTTCTTTTTTTGTTCATCTGTAACTTAGCATCTTCTTGATGCCTTTTTTATTTGACTACCTTACTTCATCGAAAAAAAAAAAGTCTTAGAAACCTCAACTTGTTTGTTCTTTTCCTTTTTCATTTTAGGGGGAATATGCCTGGGGTGTTCGTGGGACTTAGTGTGCAGATAGACTAGAACTTGGGGACTATAGTTTGTTTGACTAAGCTTCTTGGAAAAAGTATGTTCCCACTTCCCAACGTGGGGTCAGTGGCATGAGTGTAATCTGCCACTTTATATAAGTATAGGCAGATCTTTGATTAGATAACCTTGGAAAGGTCTGTTGAGTTGAGTTGAGAATCATCCCTTTGGCCTTCCATCTAGTACTCTCTCTTAGTTTCTAGCATGGTTTGTACTCTTGGTTTCCTTATATTTGAGGTCTCTCTTTTCATTATTTTAAATATTTATGTAATGTTTCCTTCACCTTCAAATTACTATGTTGAAGATAGTATCTTTAATAGCTTTGAGGAGATTCCATCCTTTTAATATATTTTTGGCTTGTGTGCAGGGATTATGTGAGCAGACTGTAAAGGTTCTGCAGATAATGGAAGCCGAAGGAATGGAGCCAAACATTATAATGCTAAATGTTTTGATCAATGCTTTTGGTACTGCTGGTAGGCATATGGAGGCACTATCCATTTACCAGCACATCAGGGAGATGGTAAGTCCTTAAAATTCCCAAATTTCCCCAAACATATTTCCTGAACTTAAACTTTGCTGATAGCGGTGCTGCTATTTCTGTAGGGTCTTACTCCTGATGTGGTTACTTATAGTACTTTAATGAAGGCTTTTATGAGGGCTAAGAAGTTCGATCAGGTTTGGCTTCTAATGTAGCTATTAGCCATCAGCTTTCACTCTTTTCATGAATGTGATATGACTTAAACAAAGTTAATAGTTTAAAATGGATGGTTAAGTTGTATTCATAAACGATGAACAATTCTATCTCTTTTCTAGCTTCAGTGAGAAAATGCGGTAAAAACACGGAAATTATATGCTGAGTTTTCTGTATTTAGCCACACTCATCTGGCTTTATTTCGCTGTTGCCTTTTAGGTCCCCAAGATATATAGTGAAATGGAATCTGCTGGATGTACGCCAGATAGAAAGGCTAGAGAAATGTTGCAATCAGCATTGATGATCCTTGAACAGAGACATTGTTAGTTATAACCAGCTAGCCTTATTTGGCTCGATAGCTGCTGTTATTAGCTCTTTCATTGAGAAGATGACGTACAGCACCAAAAACGAAAAGCACTTTGGGTGCTGCTCCTTGTCCAGAATCCTTGAGGACTTTGATGCTCAAGTAAGATAATGTCATTGATCGGCATAATAATTTCTACGTTTTGCTTTCTTTTTGCTATCATAACTCAAACTTTATCTGGTTCCAAAGCTTTAACTGAATTGTTGATCCTATCGCCTTCTACTTTTTTGTGCAGCTTATGTATTGTAGCTCTTATTGTAGCTCTTCTTCGTTTTTGTTTAGGAGGATTATTTGACCCTTGAGATTACATGACTTCCTGAAATGAAGATAAACAGAGTAGCTTGTCATTTCTGAGGTCTGTGAAAACTGATTTTAAACTCTTCTGTATTATATTTATGTAGGTATATCCTAGTTAACGGAGAACCTATGGTTACAATGTTAGCAGTTTGCTTATCTCCCGTAGTTATTAGTCAGACTACAAGTTGTAGTCTTTTAGAATCTTATTTCTTAGCTTTGTGTTGAAGTCTGCCAATATTCCTCTCATAGGCCCCATATATGTTCATTCAATTGTCTCTAATCATGTGCTTTACTCATACTATAGCTGCAGCTATTCGAGCGGAGCTCATCCCGCTTTACCCCCCTTTTTCCTGTGGATCTCCAGGTTTCAGTAAATGACAAGCCAGCCTAAGTCTGCAAGAAGAAATAACTGGTATTAGCAAACATAATGCACCTTGCTATCATCAATATGTTTTCTGTTGCATGTAACCAGTACTAATATTCTCTTGTTTCCTTTGCAGCCATTCTTTTCTCCAAATGTACTTCTCTTCATCGGTATTATTGCTATATCAACAGAGGGTAAGAAATGGTTCGCTTCTTAGACCACTATCCACCAAGTTTTGGAACCGTGCACCACTTGCTCTCTGGGATTTCTCGGTTACAAAACTGTATTGGTCGATTTCTGTTCGATTACAAAAGAAACAGACTTGGTCGTGTAGCAAGACGTCGATTGACTTCGAAGGTGTCGAGATCGGAAAGAAGCTGCTTCGGTTTTGTTTCGTTCGGTTGTGCAATGCTGTGATCGGGTAAAATCGAAGACAACATCGTAATGGGTAAACTTTAACTGATCCTCATCTCTAAAAAATCGGAACAGACTTGGCGGATTTAGTGGAATGGATGACGACGTGCAACTGTTGGAAGAGACGTGGGGAAGTGGAAATCTGCTAGGGTTTGGGATTCTCCATTATTTCAACCTATAAATAGGACCTCATATTTTCATTTGAGAGGATCATCGGAGCAACATCATTTCATTCTTCAAAGCCATTACTCTCTTGTCAAAAAGCTATAGTCATTTGTTTCATTGCGTTGTCAATTTGTTGCACTTAAGACAATCTCTGTATTTAAGTTTTGATCGCGGCTTGGTTCGAACGTGGAAGGAGATCTGTTCTTTCCATTGAAGCACCATCCATCGATTCATCAAATACAATAAGCCTTTATCGCTTTAATTATTTATTTATTGCTTGCTCGTTTAAATCAATACTTGCCTTAATCATAGCATATTTTGCTCGTTTACAGCATTTAGTTTAAGCAACTTATCATCGTTACTCTCATCGCATAAACAATTCATCGATTTGTTCATTGCTAAGTGACATCGTATTCATTGCTGTTGCCTCATATTATTCGATTGAGTATATTCACCTGCCATCGTCTTGCATTTGCTCAACATCGTATTGCTATCATCATCATCGAATCAATTATTGTTATCGTATTTAAGTAACTGTGCACCTTGCTGAAACGAAGTCATCTCATCATACATTACTAGCCTGTCCTTTACTTCGAACTTGATTGCTGACAGTTGTATTTGAATTGTTTGACTTCAACCTGACATCGAATCCACATACTTGACATCGAATCTACATCTTTGACATCGATTTTAGAATTGCTTCCGAGTTAAAACTCTTGATATCGATTAACTCGCTTACGTAAATTGCTTATCAATCGATCGAATTGAGATATAAAACGGTCGCCTTAGACTCTAACTAAATATAAATTTAATTGTAAAACCTGATACATTTTTGGGAAATACAGTTTGGCGCCCACCGTGGGGTCTAGGCAATCGATTTATTCCGAAATTTGAATCGCTTGATACTACTTACGTTTGCTTTCTTGTCTTGAAATGGCAGATGAACGTAACATCGACGATCTGAACGGTCAACAACAGCTCAATCCCAATGACGGGGTTCATGTTCCGACCAACGCTGAAGCGGTCGATGAGTCTACCAACAACGAGCAGGATCCAACTCACGACGACATTCCTACTGGTTCACAGTTGAACGCGCGCCAAGCGCGGCGTTCGGGCAAGGAGCCCGCAGTCGAAACTGAGTCAGGAGGTGCAAACGCAGCACTATTGGCGTATTTGAGGAGGCATGATGCTCAGTTCGAAATGATACAAGAACAGTTGAAGGCACTATCTAATTCTATCGGAAATAGAGCACCCACCTCTCCGATCACACCCCCAGCAAGCATTCCGACTTCGGTTCCTCAGGGCGCCGTAACAGGGGGACTTGCAGCGGGGGTCGGATCTGGAGGATCGGGTACGGCCGCCGAAGCCATGGGAGTTCCGGCCTCGGTCACGACAGAAGTAAGAATGATGGCAACGATGCAAACCTTATTGAATGATACTGTCGATAAGAAGTTCGGTGAAATCAAGTCGTTTATGGAGAAGTTACCAGGTGTTCCGAAGTTAACCGACGAAGGCGCTAAAAAATCGATTTCAAAGCGTCCTTTCCCAGCAAGTGCAGCCCCACTACCTATACCAAAAACGTTCAAATTACCAGAAAGCTTGAGATACGATGGAACCACAGATCCAAGGGATCACATTGATATGTTTTCAGTTGCAGTTCAGGCAAACGATTTGACTTCGGAGGAGATCAATTCGGTCAGCCTTAAGAAGTTTTGTGAAACACTGAAGGGAGCGGCATTGAAATGGTATTTGCAGCTGCCCGAAAACGAGATTTTAAGTTTCGACGACATGTCGGCGAAATTTATTCGATCACATACTGGAGCGAAAAAGATAGCGCCAAGGGTGGAAGACATCTTGAACGTTAGGCAAAGGCCCGGAGAAACTATCAAACAGTTTGTGAAACGATTCAATGATGAGAAGATTCATATCCCGAATCTCGAAGAAAGGTGGGCTTGTCTGACCTTTGCCAATAATTTACGCACTGATTCAATAGAGGCATGGAAGTTGAAGGATCGTCTCAGGGAGATCGACGCATGGACTTTCGATGCGTTGTATCGTGAGTGCGAGCCGAGGATTAGGGCTGAGGAGGAAGAATTGCAGCTAGCCCGAAATAATTATCATTATGATCGGCCAGCAAGAAGAGTCGATAACGACAGGCGAGACTATAGGGGCCAACGATGGGGGCCCTACAGTTTCCCTCGAATGGGGAGCGACAACCACGAAGCTGGTAGCTCAAAGAATCAGTCGAAGAAGGGGCAGTCGAACACATCTTTGGCTCAGAAAGATCGACCATTACCTCCAAAGGTGACGGAGTACAATTTTTGCATATCGACACCAAACTTGGTGAATCACTTGAAGGGGATGGGCGATAAGGTGGTAAAATTCCCAGGTCGCATAAAATCAAATCCAAACACAAGAGATGAGAGTCTATGGTGCGCATTTCATCACGATTTCGGCCATACGACGGAAGATTGCAAGGCATTGAGATACGAAGTGGCCAGCCTGCTGCAGAAGGGGCATTTGGTCGAATTTTTGACTGAAAGAGGACGAAACAATTTTAATAAGAAGAAAGACGATGAGCCGCCAAAACCTCCTGCTCCAAGGAAAACGGTGAATGTGATTACCGGAGGAGATGGTGTTTGTGGGGTAACCTACACCACGAAGAAGTATGCCAAAGTCTCATTCACACGAGACAAGCGAACACGAGATGACATGACCGATGAGATTGTGTTCGGGGATTCCGACTTCGATGGAAGGATTCATCCCCATCACGATGCACTTGTTGTGACGATGTGGATCGACGATGCCGATGTGAAAAGGGTATTAATCGATGCTGGCAGCTCGGTTAATATCATACATACAAGAGTAGTAGAACAATTACAATTGAGTGATAAGATCGTGCCTCGCTCAACGGTATTATCGGGTTTCAACAACTCGAGCGAAGTGACCGTTGGAGAAGTTACAATTAAGACCTATTCGGAAGGAGTGGAGAGTGAAACATCGTTTCAAGTTATGAAAGGCGAAATGGCATACAACGTGATCTTGGGTCGACCATGGATCCACGCTATGGGAGCAGTTCCATCGACCCTACATCAAGTTGTGAAATTCCCTACCCCATGGGGAATTCGTGAGATCAGAGGCGAGCAACAGGCTTCACGAGACTGTTACTCAGTAGCTGTCAAGGAAGGCTTTCGATTGTAGCAATCACAGTTAGTGGAACCCGTGGCCGGAAGCTTCACTTCGGTTCCGTCGTGCGCCTCAACGCAGCTACCGGAATCCGAAGTCGAAGGCGACTTCGCACAGGTTTCACCATGTAAGCTAGTGGGACCCGTGATCGGAAGCTTCACTTCGGTTCCGTCGTGCGCCTTAACGCAGCTACCGGAATCCGAAGTCGAAGGCGACTTCGCACAGGTTCCACCATATGTGAGAGAGCCATATAAGCAAAAAGCTGGAGACTCTACGATAGAAGAATTGGAAGAAGTAATGTTATTTGATGACAAGCCTGATCAGAAAGTCTATGTTGGAGCTGAACTGGATACCGAAGTAAAAGCATAAATCATATCCTTTCTCAAGGGTAATTCTGATTGTTTTGCTTGGTCCCACGCAGATATGGTGGGAATCGATCCAAAAGTAGCCACCCACAAATTAAATGTCGATCCAAAACATCGGCCGGTGAAGCAAAAGAAACGGCCGAATGGAGGATTCCGAAGGAAGGTATTCAACGATGAAGTAGAAAAGCTGCTAGCAAATGGATTCATTAAAGAGGTGAAATATCCAGAATGGCTTGCAAATACCGTTGTAGTACCCAAGAAAAACGGCAAATGGAGAGTATGCGTTGATTATACCGATCTCAACAAAGCCTGCCCAAAAGATTCGTTCCCACTGCCTCACATCGATAGACTGATCGATTCAACGGCAGGGCACGAGATGTTAAGTTTCTTGGATGCCTATTCAGGTTATAATCAAATTTCGATGGACCCATTAGATCAGGAGAAGGCGTCGTTCATCACAGACATGGGGACTTATTGCTATACGGTCATGCCTTTTGGTCTTAAGAATGCCGGTGCTACTTATCAGCGTCTGGTCACCACGATGTTCAAAGATCTGATCGGGAAAACCATGGAGGTGTATATCGATGACATGTTGGTAAAATCTTTTGAGAAAAGAGATCATTTGAGTCATTTGGAGGAGACTTTTACTATACTGAGGCGGTTCAACATGAGATTGAACCCGGAGAAGTGTGCGTTCGGGGTTGGATCCGGTAAGTTCTTGGGATTCATCGTATCGCAAAGAGGAATCGAAGCAAACCCAGACAAGTTCAAGGCGATCGAAAGCATCCCTGAGGACCTGACAACGGAAAAAGAAGTTCAACAGCTGACCGGTCGAGTAGCCTATCTCAGCAGGTTCATCTCGAGGTCATCTGAACGATGTCACAAGTTCTTTTCGGTGCTGAGGAAGAGCAAAGGCTTCGAGTGGACACCAGAATGCAAAAAGGCTCTTCGAGAACTGAAGCAATACCTTTCCAATCCACCACTTCTGTCAAAACCAATTGAATGAGAAATGCTGTTGATCTATTTGGCCGTTTCCGATGTCGCTGTAAGTGCTGTCCTCGTTCGCGAGGATGGAGGTAACCAATTTCCTATCTATTATGTTAGTAAAACATTGTTAGATGCCGAAACAAGGTACCCACATCTAGAGAAACTAGCACTTGCACTAGTCACTGCTGCACGAAAATTAAGGCCTTATTTTCAATGTCATTCAATATCTGTTATAACTACATTTCCATTGCGAAATATTTTACATCGGCCAGATCTCTCTGGTCGATTAATGAAATGGGCGGTCGAGCTGAGTGAGTACGACATCACTTACCAGCCTCGTACCGCCATAAAATCTCAAGTTTTAGCTGATTTTATAGCAGACTTTAGCGCTAACATCCTACCGGAAGCCAAGAGAGAGGAGTTGATGATGAGAGATCCAGACCCCGGAGTCTGGGTAATGTATACCGATGGAGCTTCGAACGTAAAAGGAACTGGCCTTGGAATCTTGTTGATAGCACCTACTGGTGAAAAACTCAGGTACGCGATCAAATTACATGCAAAAACTAACAACGAGGCCGAATATGAGGCCCTCGCTGCAGGTTTAAAGATCGCAAGGGACTTGAAAGTCGAACGGATAGACATCAAAAGCGATTCTCAACTGGTGGTGAATCAGATCCAAGGCGATTTCTGTGTTCGAGATCCGAGGATGCAACAACTGCTCGAAAAGGTACAAAACTTTCTAACTTCTTTTCAGGAGTGGAAAATAGCTCAGATACCGAGGGAAGAGAACATCGAAGCAGACGCTTTAGCAAACCTTGGATCTGCAGCGGCCATCGATGAAAAACTCGATGAGACGGTGGTTCACTTGTTCGAATCTCCACTATGTCGAAGCATCAAAGAGGTAAACAATGTTAATCATACTTGGGATTGGAGAAGCAAATATTTGTCTTATTTGCAGGCAGGCACCCTTCCCAGTGACAAAAAGTCTGCCCGATCACTTAAAGCCAAAGCAGCAAGGTATTGCCTCCTAGAAAATCAACTCTACAGGCGAATGTTTGGTGGCCCTTTGGAAAAGTGTGTGGGGCCAGACGGAACAAATTATGTGCTAAAAGAGGTTCACGAAGGCGAGTGCGGCAATCATTCCGGCAGCAAGTCATTGGTTCGGAAGATCATAAGAGCTGGATACTATTGGCCAACGATCGTAGATGATGCCAAGGAATTCGTCCGCAAATGTGACAAGTGTCAACGATTTGGCAATCTCATACATCAACAGGCAGAACCACTTCATTCGGTCACGTCACCGTGGCCATTCATGAAGTGGGGAATGGATTTGGTCGGGCCGCTTCCAACAGCGCCCGGTGGGGTAAAATTTATTTTAATTCTTACGGATTATTTTTCTAAATGGGTGGAAGCTATTGCTTTGGCTAAAATTCGTGAACAGGAAATTATCAAATTCATCCACCAGAATATCATTTGTCGTTTTGGGATCCCGAAAGAGATCACATGCGAAAATGGTAAGCAGTTCGTGGGGAGACGAATCACAGCCTTCTTCGAAAAGTGGGGGATCAAGCGGATCGCATCAACACCTTATCACCCCAGTGCAAATGGACAGGCTGAGTCTTCCAACAAAACAATACTCGAGTACTTGAAGAAGAGGATGGATGATTCAAAGGGCAACTGGCCGAACGAACTCCCCGGAGCGCTGTGGGCCCATCGGACGACGGTGAAACACAGCACCGGGGAGACACCGTTCTCACTTGTCTACGGAGCAGAAGCATTGATACCGGTGGAAGTGGGAGAGCCCAGTCTTCGGTTCGCCCACTCCACCGAGGAAGCTAACAAAGAGGCCATGTTGATAGATCTGAACTTGGTCGAAGCAAAAAGAGATATGGCATTTGTTCGGATACAAGCACAGAAGCAAAGGGCAGAAAATTACCTCAACAAAAAACTCAGGTATCGATCTTTTAATGTAGATGAAGATCAAAAGACCGAAGAAGGATGAGCCCAACGAAGGCAAACTAGGAGCAAATTGGGAAGGACCTTTTCGTGTCAAGGCAGTGATCGGAAAAGGGTCATACCAACTTGAAACAATGGATTCGAAACCGGTGGACTTCAATTGGAATATCACACAATTGAAGAAATACTATTTTTGAGGTTTTGCGGTATCAATCTTCACCCTTTACTTTTACTTCGCAATTTTCATTATTTCTCCATCGGAAGAAACTGCTTGATCGATTATTTGATACTAACACTTTTAGATGATAGGCATAGTTGGAGTCGAATGATGACAAACATCACCCACGAACACTTGAGCTCAAAACGCTCCGATCGGGGTCGATAAGTCTGACGAACACTCTAACGTGGTCTTCATCTATAACGGGTTTTCTTGGTTTTTGTCTCCCAATGATTCCGTTTCAGGTATCAAAGTCAAGAACCAGTGTTCGCCTACTCATTCTTCGCACCCAAACACTGGGGGGGATGGAGTTAGCATGAGGGTCATCGGCAGATACTGGGGACTGCCCTAGAACCGGGGACTTTCGATCGGAAAGTGAAACGGAATCGATTGAGACAACACTGGGGACTCGTTCAAAATTCGACAGAAGTTCCAACATTCACTCGAACTGGGGACTCGTTCAAAATTCGACAGAAGTTATAACGTCCACTCACATTGAGACTCATTCGAAGTTTTTCAAAGGTTCGGAAGTTCATTATTTCAACGTATCAGAAAATCCAAAAACCTCGACGCTTTTATCCGAAGTCAAGTGTTATCAGTTTTAACCGACTTATGTAAACGATCCAATAGTGGTCAAAAGTCTGTGCCTTACGGCCGCACCTTGTAATCGATCGAATCATACGATCTAAAATGTATTAAAGGTCCATTAGCGGCTTGCTTCAATATGCAACACTTTGGTTATATCTTCACATTTACATTTTGTTCGATTTATGCGATCGTTTCAAATATTAAGCGGATTTTACAATCCCAAGATTTTCACCAAGTGTTAAAGTTTTTATTCCGAACTCATGAAAATGTTCGAAGAGTGCATTTCGTGAAAATGAGACGTCATTCCTCACTACGCACTGAGACATTGGGCCCCAATTATTTCTTTCGACAACTATCGTTGAACATACATCAAATTTTTCGAACGATTAAATCATCTTCGAAAAGCAAAAAACAATACAACAATGACAAAAGTGATTTCATTCATAGGAAAGTCATATATACATGGATGAAACTTCAAAAGCGACTTAGTACAAAGAAAAGAGATCATTCATCAGCATCTCCGTCAGAACCTTCATCGGAGGAACTCGCTGGGAGACCAAGATCTTCACGAGTCAATCGCACGATGGCAGCAGCTTCGCTCAGCTCGGTGGGAACATCGACAGTTCGGTCCAACATCTCCCTAAGAACATCGCGCCTTGATTCAGCAAGGATTAAATCCTTCTTCTTGTCAAACTCTTCCTCGAGGTCGCGCCTTAGTTTGGTGGACTCCTTGTGAAGCAGCAAGTTCCTCTCCGTTAAGCTGTCAGCTTGAACCCTTAACTCTTCATTGCTCTTACGAAGAGCACTCAACTCTTCGAACTGATCAGCCAGCTCTCTGTCTTTGCTCTCCAGAATAGAGTTGAGTTCGGCTATCTTCATATCAGAGTTGGCTTCATGATCACTCAGCTGTGCGTTCAGAGCCCGAATCTGGGATTCCAACTCCGATTGACGAAGAGCATGTTCATTCGTGCTCTTGTCGAAGTTGGCTAAAAGCTCAGCGTTCTGGGTCTCTGCCGCCTTAAGCTTCCGATGTAACTCCTCCCCCGCCGAAGTAAGATGAACAATCTGCTCGTTCAAAACTTTGGCCCCGTCTTGAAGTTGGCGAATCCGATCGGCGGTCTCGATCGCCATTATGCAATTCTGAAGAAAGTCATAGTTGAAGGTCATGAAATCTGTGCAAAGTAAAGAATTTCTAAGCAAAGAAGTTTTAAAAAGTAGAGTTTACCCTAAAGGCACCAAAGGAAATCTGGGAAGGCAAACTCAGGTCCTCGTGCGTATTCAGCCGAGCCTGCTCCATCGGGCCCATGACATCGAATAGATAGTTTGCCAACTTTCTTGGACATCTAAGCAAATCGACGTTGGATGGCACTTCTATCGTGAGCGATCTAACGCCCCTCTTTTCAGATTAATCCAAGGCAGCAAAAGCAGCGGCTTCTTCGCCTCGAGGAAGAGGCACAATTAGATCGGCATGGTCCACACCAAAAACCGATGACCCCGTCTCCTCATCGTATTTGGACTTCGCCGTCGCAATCGACCGATCCAAAGCTGGTGCTTTCCCTTTCGCTGGGTCCCTCTCCTCGAGTTCACGATCGAAGGCCTCGATCATCCCCTCTTGATTTTCAGGGCGGCGCCTAAAGAGACAAGAGCACCTTCCCTACTAGGCAAGCCTCCCGAGCCCGAATTGGCGTCTTCGGCGATAGGGGGGAGATGGTAGTCGTCCACGGAAAGGTCTCCTTGTTCGGCCACTTTAAGCTGAATGGCCGTTTCTTGGAGTCTTTCCTTAGCTGGCCTCTTGGGACGCTTCACCAATTGATCAGACCCCGATTCTTCCCCAGCTTCATCCCCCTCGATGTCAATAACCGGGGTCACTCCTTCGGCGGCTTTCGCCGCTGCGATCGCTGAACTCGTTCCAGCGATCACATCCTCTATGGTTTGGGATGCAGCCGATGAGCTGCCCCCTTGCCCTTTTTCAACCACCACTATTTTGGGCAAGTACTTGTTCCTCAATTCTTGGAACGATTTCTTTTTCTTCTTCGGGGGAGGAGCATCATCGATTTTTTCCCCGCCCTCGGGCTCAGCCTCTTCGTCGCTTGGCTCACCTCCAGCACCGGTGATACCTGAGGAAGTGTTTTTTTTTTAATTATCGAAAGGCGTCAACGAAACAGAAATCGTAAATACAAGGACAATTCAAATTTACCATGATTCTTAGCTTTGAGTGTTTTCAAAGCCGCGACTGGCTTCCAAGCTCGTTTGTCATTGGTCGTCTTGTCAAGTACCCTTATCAGCCAGGGTACGATGTCGGCAACTTGATCAAACTCAACCGCCTCAGCTGAAAATTTTTGGAAGAACTGTGAGATTTAGTGGTCTTAAATTCATTCAAAAAGAAAACGAATGAACGAAATACTTACGAGTTCGATTCCAGACACTTGGTAACAATTCCTTTCCGGGGTCGGTTAGCTGCTCCGTGGGAATAAAAACAAAACGTTGATCCCATCCTCGGAGATCGTCATCGTTGTCAGATATCAAAGCCCGTTGACCTCGTTTGGCCAAGTTTATCACCCCTCCTTTGTAAACTCGAGGGGAGTATATGTTGAGAATATGGCGAAGTGTCAGCTCCACTTCCGCCTCCTCTGCGATGTACCGCATTATTATGATCGTTCTCCATATCATCGGAGAAAGCTGCCCAAGGCAAACTTTGTACATTCTACAAAATTCTTCGATAATGTTATCGACCGGGAGAGAAAATCCGATCGTAAAGGGGTAAGTCAGCACCACCGAGTGGTCCTCAACGTGAGTCGCCAACGTCGATTTCCTTGGAGGACACATCACTTCGATCTCACCCATTTTCCAACCACATTCTTCTCGAACTCGTGGTATCGATTCCGGCGTGATTGCACAGTAGACTGAATCGATCGGAATGTTCTTCTTCTTCCCTTGCTCCACTTCACTAATTTTGCAATCATTCTCATATGTGAATTTCTTCGGAAGAATTTCCGACCACGACTTCTTGGGGCCATAATCCTTCACCTTCCTTTCCTTCCGCTTCTTTCCCTTCTTGTCCACTGAAGGGCCAGCATTGGTGGAAGCCTGCTCCACCACCGCGCCGGACTGAGGCGGGGCTGTGGCGGCGACTGCCATAGTGGGAGTAGTTTCAGCATCAATTCTTGGTTGTGAAGAGGAAGTCATTGTCGCAAAATAAGATCAGAATGCGAAATCAACAGTCAGGTCAAACAGAGTTGGAAAACCTGGAGTAAGATCAGCGAGATTCAACAATTTGCAGAGATTCACTTGAAGAACTGAGAGAATTTTTGTAAGTTCAGAGGTTATAAGAGATTCAGAAAGTTGTAAAGAAAGTTTTGAAGCGGGTACTTATAAGGCAAAAGTCATCATTGCCTCGGGAACCGCCAAGAAACTGCTGCCCGCACGATTACTGACACGTGTAACGATGGGGAGTTGAGGCGACGTTTGACGTTTCAAAATGAAGGGACACAAACGTGCCACGTATTTTCCCGCTAAAAATTCAAGCCACTTGCCAAAAGCTTTACGAACACACTTGGCAAGTGGGGGGACTATCTGTATTGGTCGATTTCTGTTCGATCACAAAAGAAACAGACTTGGCCGTGTAGCAAGACGTCGATTGACTTCGAAGGTGTCGAGATCGGAAAGAAGCTGCTTCGGTTTTGTTTCGTTCGGTTGTGCAATGCTGTGATCGGGTAAAATCGAAGACAACATCGTAATGGGTAAACTTTAACTGATCCTCATCTCTAAAAAATCGGAACAGACTTGGCGGATTTAGTGGAATGGATGACGACGTGCAACTGTTGGAAGAGACGTGGGGAAGTGGAAATCTGCTAGGGTTTGGGATTCTCCATTATTTCAACCTATAAATAGGACCTCATATTTTCATTTGAGAGGATCATCGGAGCAACATCATTTCATTCTTCAAAGCCATTACTCTCTTGTCAAAAGCTATAGTCATTTGTTTCATTGCGTTGTCAACTTGTTGCACTTAAGACAATCTCTGTATTTAAGTTTTGATCGCGGCTTGGTTCAAACGTGGAAGGAGATCTGTTCTTTCCATTGAAGCACCATCCATCGATTCATCAAATACAATAAGCCTTTATCGCTTTAATTATTTATTTATTGCTTGCTCGTTTAAATCAATACTTGCCTTAATCATAGCATATTTTGCTCGTTTACTGCATTTAGTTTAAGCAACTTATCATCGTTACTCTCATCGCATAAACAATTCATCGATTTGTTCATTGCTAAGTGACATCGTATTCATTGTTGTTGCCTCATATTATTCGATTGAGTATATTCACCTACCATCGTCTTGCATTTGCTCAACATCGTATTGCTATCATCATCATCGAATCAATTATTGTTATCGTATTTAAGTAACTGTGCACCTTGCTGAAACGAAGTCATCTCATCATACATTACTAGCCTGTCCTTTACTTCGAACTTGATTGCTGACAGTTGTATTTGAATTGTTTGACTTCAACCTGACATCGAATCCACATACTTGACATCGAATCTACATCTTTGACATCGATTTTAGAATTGCTTCCGAGTTAAAACTCTTGATATCGATTAACTCGCTTACGTAAATTGCTTATCAATCGATCGAATTGAGATATAAAACGGTCGCCTTAGACTCTAATTAAATATAAATTTAATTGTAAAACCTGATACATTTTTGGGAAATACAAACACAATAATGGTTTGCTTCTTGATCAGAAGCTCAATTATATCTGATGATACGTAGACCCTATTTATTTACTAAATAATTTGGTGCTGCAGATAGTGCACGTGTATGCAAGTCCGCACGCACTGCAGTTATAATATTTGTCTTTCATTCAAATAAATAAGTAATGACTGACGATCTTACTAATTTACATGTATACATATCTTTGAAAAGTCATTAGTTCCATTCATTTGTTAAAACTGGCCAACTAAGCAAATCTCAACTAGATACCAGATACAATACTACATGATTTTGTTTTTCATAGACACCAAATCATTCTGGATAAATGCACTAGCAGCCCGTTTGGGTGAGCCTATTTTAAGCAGCGTATAAGCTAAAAGTGGCTTATAAGTCACTTTTCAGAAAAAATGTTAGTTGTGAATTTTCAAAAAGTAAGGATTTTTAGAAATAAATTATTCAAAAAGATCCTTAATCAGAAACATTAAGAACAAATACTGCTATAAGAAGACGACACCTACATTACAATAACCTCCAATAACCTCAAATGAAAGAAAGCCGATATTTAACGCAGGGAATCGAACTTATTCCTCTCTAGAAATTTTCTCTAAGGTGCTTCTGTGCCTTCTCTCCTTTCATAACATTTTTCGTTTGTTTGGAAAAAGTTGGCAGCTTTTTACTTACTAGCTTTCTAACACGTGCATATTTCTAATAATTAGTACAAAAATTATAAATATTTTGTAATAAAAGTGTGTTGAGTTGTCCTTAAATTAAAGAGAAAAAAATATAAATTCAAAGTACTGATATATCGAAATTCGATCGATATTTTTGTTTTTGCAATACATAATTGTACTGAAATTGCTATTGTATGAAGGCCAGTAATATTTGAACGATTTTAACCATGTAAACTTTATAATATATCAAGTAGTCAGCTTGATATCAGTACCTTTTATTTTGTAACTCAACAATACATAATTTAAAAGTGAATGTGAGCAACGTCGGCCATGTTTGCAAATGTGACACATCTTAAAGTTTATATTTTTTTAATAAAAGCTGTTGTGTCCTCCTTTTTAGAGGCCCTAACAAATCAAGACGTTGTTGTCGAAATAAAATAGTATTTTGTAGAAGTTGTACATTAATTCGATCAACCTATGTCTTCCTTAATATGACGAAAAAATCATTATCAATTTTATGGTCTACACCTACACAAAATAATAGTTATTTGTGATTTAAAAAATACTTTTAAAAGATGTATAAGAACCAAAATAACTTGTGCATGTCTCATCATCTAATTCATAATTATATGAGTCGAATTAACAAAGAAAAAATATTTATTAGTATTGAATAAATTAAATGAATATACATGGGACTTTTTTTTTGGTCGTATATATCCCTACATATTAACAAAAAAAAAGTTATATATAAGATTTAAAAGAGAATCAACTAATCACTATAGCGTTTATATATCAAAGTCTGGTCTAGAATTTTGATATCTTATTTAGATAATAGGTCGAAAACAAAGTAATAACAAAAAAAAGTTATATATATGATTTAAAAAAAGAATTAAGTGACCACTACTGGGTATCAAAGTCTGGTCTAAGATTTTGATATCTTTTGTAAAGAATAAGTCGAAAACAAAGAATGAACAGAAAAGAAAACAAAATAATAATAATAATCACATTCGTTGTTAATTATGTTTGGATTTTTTACACTATATACCTTTGAAATCCAAAATATTTACCTACCCTACCCATTAAAAATTACACTACTCATGAAATTAAAAGTATTTATCCGACCTATGTATTTATTACTTTATACCTTTGTTATACCTTATAGACGTATACCTTTATGGTATACTGCATAAATTATGGTATACAAGTCTAGGTGGGTAGGACATGTAAATAGTTTATGTGTAGGGCTGGTAAATATAAAACTTATGGGTAGTGGTGGGTAAATATTTTAATTTTGATGGGTATTTTCATAAACCTCCCATTATATTTCTACAGTTGTTAGTTGCGTTTTTTGCTTTTGATTATCTTTATTAAACCCTTTTTTATTAACTATAGTGATGTAAAATGTGTCACATATATCCCTACATATTAACAAAAAAGAAATTATATATAAGATTTAAAAGAGAATCAACTAATCACTATTGCATTTATATATTAAAGTTTGGTGTAAGATTTTAATATCTTCTTTAGACAATAAGTCGAAAATGAAGTATTAACCAAAAAAAAAAAAAAAGGTATACATAAGATTTAAAAAAAGAATCAACTAACTACTACTGGGTATATCAAAGTTTGGTGGCAGAATACATAGATGGCCCCTTCAAGTTGTACCCAATTTCCATATAAACACCACAACTTTCCTAGTGACCAGATAGACACCTCTTGTAGTTGCCAATGTATCTTGTGAATACTTCAGGCTGACATGGCAAGTAGAGTGAGTTTCACACATATTTGAGCGAGTGGGGTATTACAATTTTTTTTCTCCTCTTCTTTTAAAGAATAAATTTAACTTTTAGGTGGGTCCCACTCAAAAATTTAACAAAAAAATATAACGCTGCCATCTTTCATGGCTGCTAGCAATGTTCCAATCCGCCACCTTCTACCACCAATTTCCTCAGCCTCAACCATCTCTCTACTTATTGTCTCTTCAATTGGAGAAAAATTAATCCCAAAATTCTCAACGAACAATATCCCAGTCTTTCAATTGCAAAAACGTTAAACCCCGTATCATCAAAATCAAATCTTTAAGCTCACATATATATATTAGCCAAACATGTAAATACCCAAAAGATATGCATAATCTTGAAAATCATAAAAACTGTACAGATCTAAAGAATAAAAAAATATAAGAAAACCAAAGAAAACATTTCACAAGTAGCCACTTGGCAAAATTAATCTTTAAGAAGAAAATTAAAGAAAAAGAATGGGGAAAATTAAGCAATTAGTTTCAACATTTGGAGATTGAAAATTGAAGCAGTGGATTCTTGGAATATAAGGGGCGTGGGCAGCGGAGTTGGGGTATATTTTGCCGGGAGCGTATAAGCCATAATCCCAAGAATGGAGTTCACAAATTTTCCCCTAATCTTTAGGTTTTTTTGAATCTGATTTGTGTTCTATTGGATGAGTTTTAAGATTTGGAATTACTGTGGTGTTTGTGTAGTATATATTTGATGCAAAGTTCCAAAAAATAATGAGAAGAGGAGGGGTTAGAGGATTTGGAGTTTGGATTATTTTGGAACGAGATGAGGAAGAAGACGGGGGAGGGGGCGGGGGTTTGGTGTGGTTGAAAGGCATTTTTCATATTTATAAAGTTTTTCTTCTATTTTAATTTTTTTTATTTTTCTAAAAAAAATTACACGTGTCAGTATATTATTTGTTACTTTTCCACGTCATCAGAGAGTGTAACTCACGCATGAAGTCTGTTAGACTTAGGTGTTTCGGAGA
This sequence comes from Petunia x hybrida, assembly GCA_037355625.1. Classification (NCBI taxonomy): domain Eukaryota; kingdom Viridiplantae; phylum Streptophyta; class Magnoliopsida; order Solanales; family Solanaceae; genus Petunia; species Petunia x hybrida. The sequence goes on along the minus strand of JBBBVM010000605.1, from coordinate 786,167 downwards.
CACAGTATGAACTAGAAGAAGTGTCTAGTTGGTTATTGGGAAAGTTGGAGTGTTCAACTGGGAATTGAGTACAACTTCAAGGGGCTATCTATGTATTCTGCCAAGTTTGGTCTAAGATTTTGATATCTCCTGTAGACAATAAGTCAAAAACAAAGAATGAACGGAAAAGAAAATAAAAACTTTAATTCACTTATTCGGTGTCAATTATATTTCTACAGTTGTTAGTTCATTTTTTGCTTTTGGTTATTTTTATTAAATTTTTTTTATTAGCTTTAGTGATGTCTAATTACATCTGTGCACATGAAAAATTCTTGAATTAATGGTTAGCTGAAAGGTTAGTTTGGTCTTTTGACTTTGCATCTTTAGGGGTTTCCCACTTATAGAATAATAGTTGATAGTAGATAGTAGACTAGTCTATATGCTGCATAATTAAAATAAAGAAATACATACCACATTATTTGAAGGGCAATTTACAAAACTATAGCATCAAAGACAGTGGTTTGCCTTATTAACCCCGCTTAAAGTGGTTTTGTAAGAATGAGCTCCGCTAACTCTAACGAATAGATTTCGAACGAAAATACCCCTACAAAATCTTATAGTGACGCTCGCTTCTTGCCTCCCTTTCTAGTAAGTGGTGCCTCTTAGGCAGCACTTGACCTTTTATCTCTTTTCACATTCTCCCAAATAACTTAAAGAGTTGCCCCGTCCACTCTTTCTCGTAAGTGTTGCCTCTTAGTCAGCACTTGACTTTGGCCCCCTCTTGCATATGCAATACTTGCCCTTTTATCTCTTGTCACATTCTCCCAGATAACTTAAAGTGATGCCCCGGCAGCATTTGCCCCTTTAATCTCTTCGCAAGCAGCACTTGCCCTTTATATATCTCGAAGAGGCAACACTTGTCAATTTATAGCTTGAAGTGCTGCCTCCGAGACCATTTTCCTAAATCATTCTTAAGTGGGGATAAAAAGCCATAACCAGTGATATGCGGGTACACCCAGTAAATTTTTTTTTGTTATTTGAAACAAAAAATAATCTCATTCACCTTTTTTTTTTTAAAATGCAATTACCGTTTATATTGAAGTTTTCTATGACGTAAATATTTAAAAAGGGTAAATTAATTTTAAAATGTAAAGGAACATTTACATTAGAAACAAGTTTGAAAGGAAGGAAGATGCTAAAAACACTATAGTGGGTGGTAATCACATTAGAAACAAGTTTGAAAGAAGAGAAGATGCTAAAAACACTATAGTGAGTTGTAAGTATCTTCATCATTATTTAGAAGTTCTAGATTCAAGTATTGAGAGAATAAAATCACTTTATTAAGAATGATAAATTCAAATTAATCAAACTTCAAAGTGTTACACATCCCATAAAAAAAAAAAGAAGATGCTAAATCGCATTGATAGGAAGGATAAATTCGAATTAATCGAACATGAGAGCATTGCACACCCAATAAGAAATAGAAGAAGATGCTAATAAAATACAAGTAATTTCAAATATAATATTTCCCCCACCCCACGTAGTAAATTGGACCCACCTAAATATTCTCAACCTAAAACCCTTATAAACCTTCTTTCCTCCTCCTCCGTCTCTCCCTCCCTTTTCTCCGAACACAACGCCACCGTAATCCGCCGCCGCCGCCACCATGAACATGTCAACCATGAAACTCAACTCCACCTCAATCACCACCGCCACGTCAACACCAACTCACCGTTATGGGGCCCACACTTACAACGGGACCCACAGTTGTAACCTCCTTCATTTTCAGCTAAAGAAGAAAGCAGCAGCTTCTTCAATTACCGTATGTTCTACAAAGCAAATGAGTGCTTCGTCGGTAGTGCAGCATAAGGAAGTCAACGACTCAGCGTTGACTCGCATTGAGTCGCTGAGTCAGGTTTCTGGCGTGTTAGGTTGTCAATGGGGCGATGAAGGCAAAGGAAAGCTCGTCGATATATTAGCTAAGCATTTCAATATCGTTGCTCGTTGTCAGGTACATTTAATTAATACTACGAGTTTAAGTTCTATGCACTCAAGATATACTAATTACTACTGTTTTTGTTAAGTTAACTTGTAGCATAGTAATAGAAATCAGTATCATTGTCGTTGTTAGGTAATTTTTATACAAATGAGTTTAAGTTATGTGCACCGACGATATAAAACATTTTTGTTAAGTTGAATTATAGCAACAAGTAATTTTCCCGGCTTGATGAAAATGTAGTAATAGAAAAATATATTGGCTAAGCATTTCGATATCGTGTTTCTCATCGAGAGGTACATTTAATACGAACGAGTTTAAGTTATGTGCACTGACAATATAAATAATTATTTGTTGTTAAGTTGGCTTGCAACAACACATAATTATCCGGCTCGATGTATATGATACCCTGAAAATATTAGTAATAGAAAATATCATTGTTCGTTTTCGATGTTGTAGCTCGTTGTCAGGTACTTTTTATACAAATGAGTTTAAGTTATGTGCACGAACGATATAAATAATTATTTTTATTAAGTGGACTTGTAGCGACAAGTAACTTTCCGGCTTGAGATATATGAAATAAAGGAAAGCTTGTTGATATATTGGCTAAGCATTTTGGTATTGTTGCTCGTTGTTAGGTACATTTTATTAAATGAATTTAAGTTCTGTGCCTTGACGGTATAAAGAATTTTTGTTAAGTTGACTTATAGCAAGTATCAATTATCTGGCTTGATATATAATGACATATAGTTTAGGAGATTGTGTTGATATATCGGCTAGCATTTCGATATTGTTGCTTGTTGTTAGGTACATGTAATATGAATGAATGAGTTTATATTTTGTGCACTGATGATATAAAGATTTTTTGTTAATTTGACTTATAGCAACAACTAAATTTCCAGCTTGATATATATGATATCCTGAAAATTATACATCTATTATGGCGTTGTTTGTGCCGAATTTCTTTAGCTGTTGCAGCGAGGTGCTATAGAGGATGACTATTAAAGAGAAGTCTGAGTATAGTAATAACCTGCCATAACCGGTTAACTAACAATGATACGTTAAAGCTAATGTCTTGGAGTAAGGGAAAGCTTGTTGGTATATTGGCTAAGCTTTTCGATGTTGTTAATGTCCGGTATATCAAGGTGATGCTTTTTTCACACATGTTTCTGTAGAGGGGATACTTTTTACTTAGTTGAGAATATGAATTAGTCATGTTGTAACTTTTACTTTAGCTCATGTGCTTTCTAGGAGTCGTGTAGCCTTTCAGGTAGAGATTTACTATATGTTTAGGTAATATAGATAACTTTTAGTATTTTTTTATTTCTATTTTGTATAATATTGGCTTTGAGAGTTTTAATGGAGTAAAATGATCAGTCAGGATTTGTATAACCAAGCCCAACTTGTTTGGGACTTGTATTATACATGGCCTATCTATATTTCAACAATTGAGCGGTTGTTTTTATTGTGTATGTAAAGTTAGCTTCTTGTTTAACATTTAGGCCATGTGACAAACAGTATTTTCTTTACTTTCTTCTTTAGAATTTCTTTGAGATATTTGGTTTCCATAAGTGGGTGAAGTAGGATATAGGAGGCCCTGAAAGGTGAGTTGGAGTAACTACATATTTTTAACCGTTTGTGCTATCCTATCATCCTAATTCATTTGGAAAATACAATAACTAGATTTTTCAGAATCGAAAAGATAAGTTGACAAAACTGAATCCTTTTTCTTATTATATATGATTAGTGGTTCCATGTAGTTTACATTTTCTAATGGTTGTGAAAGCAGCCTGTTTGCCCCATCTGGAGGCAAAACAGAAAGAAGAGAGAGTTTTAGCTTGTTCTACATTGAGCCGTTGGATGTTTCTTGCTGTCAGGGAGGAGCCAATGCTGGGCACACTATTTACAATTCTGAGGGAAAGAAGTTTGCTCTGCATCTTGTCCCTTCAGGGATTCTCAATGAGGATACTGTATGTGTGATTGGTAATGGAGTCGTGGTGCATCTACCAGGACTCTTTAAAGAAATTGATGGTCTTGAATCTAATGGAGTCTCTTGCAAAGGAAGGATCTTGGTATCTGATCGTGCTCACTTGTTATTTGATTTTCACCAAGAAGTAGATGGGCTTAGAGAAGCTGAGCTAGCTAAATCCTTTATTGGCACCACCAAGAGAGGCATTGGGCCTTGCTATTCAAGCAAGGTTATTCGAAATGGTATTAGAGTATGTGATTTAAGGCATATGGATACACTTCCCGAGAAGCTTGATCTGTTACTATCAGATGCAGCTTCAAGGTTCCAAGGTTTTAACTATGGCCCTGACATGCTCAGGGAAGAAGTGGAACGCTACAAGAAATTTGCTGAGAGGTTGGAACCCTACATTACAGATACTGTGCACTTCATGAATGATGCTATATCTCAGAAAAAGAAGATTTTGGTAGAAGGTGGTCAGGCAACAATGTTGGATATCGATTTCGGAACATACCCTTTTGTGACTTCATCCAGTCCATCAGCTGGTGGAATATGCACAGGTCTTGGCGTCGCTCCCAGAGTTGTAGGTGATCTTATTGGTGTGGTAAGCAAACTTGATTTGGTTACTTAATAGACCTTTTTGCCTTTATTACTGAAGAATGAAGAATTCTCATGATGTTCAATTTTACCTGAACTTCTCGCTAATGTTATGGGGCTAAAAATTGGTCCTATCTTTCAAAAACATATTGCAATACATCTATCATTGTCGATAGCTAAACAGGCCCTAAAAAAAAAGCTAAACATGCATCCACTGTGATACACCGAGCATTAGAATCTGATCCTCCAATCAACTAACTTTAGGAACCAATTTACGGCATGGACCTTCAGTCTGCATTTATTCGGTTTTAAGTGTAGAGCAGCAAATACTGTGCAGTATTAACTGATTCTTTTCTTGCAGGTTAAGGCATACACTACTAGAGTTGGTTCTGGTCCTTTCCCAACAGAAATCACGGGCAAAGGTGGCGACCTTCTTCGTTCTGCTGGGCAGGAGTTTGGCACAACTACTGGACGTCCGCGTCGTTGTGGTTGGCTAGACATAGTCGCACTGAGATACTGCTGTCAGATAAATGGATTTTCATCTCTAAACCTAACAAAACTGGATGTGTTGTCAGATCTATCAGAAATTCAGTTGGGTGTTACGTACAGACATCCTGATGGTTCAACACTAAATTCTTTTCCTTCTGATCTTAGTCTTCTTGAACAAATTAAGGTAAGCTTCTTTTTTTTTTTCCCCATTTCCCTTCTTCAACATCCTTTTGCATGAAAATGATTCTTATATCTAGTGATGTTTAGACATGAGGATTCTTTACTGGCTTTTATTGCCAGAAGATTGAGGTGAATGCAACTACACAAAGATTGCCCGGATATACGTAGACTTCTTTCTATATAATGGGAGCCTAGATAATTCATTCCAATTTTTCTTTGAATGTTCTGTGGAGAGCCATAGTAAAATAATGATCTCGCTGAAAAGCATAAAATCTGTGTCGTGAAAGATATTTCTAGTGAGGAGTTAATTTTAAAATTTCCTTAACCCTGAATGGGAAGTGGAAGAAGTGGAATTTCTGGATTATTTTTACACCTTTTTGCTCTTTCCTTTTTTTTTTGTTTTCTATTAACTCTTCTCCGATATATCATGATTTCTTTCTATTGGCTACTCATATGATTGAACCTTCTTTCTCCGTGCTGTTGCATAGTGTGACTTCATGTTACCATTTTTGACTTTCTTGTTTACTGACTTAGATAATTTGTCTTCTTTATTCTCATCTGCATAGGTGGAGTATGAAGTATTGCCTGGGTGGCAAACTGATATTTCTTCCATCAGAAAATATTCTGATTTGCCTAAGGCTGCACGTGAGTATGTAGAAAGGATAGAGGAGCTCGTTGGGGTACCTGTCCATTACATTGGTGTTGGTCCTGGTCGTGATGCCCTCATCTACAAGTGATTTTAGATTTTCTTGATCATATTGCCGTGATCCTATTCTTCAATTTGCTGGTAAAGCTTAGGCTAAGCTTGGAGTAACATCTAGGATTATTGATATGATGTCATTGCCCTCATTTAACGCTCATAAATTTGTTGTTGTCTTAAGAGCTAGATATCATTTTCCCTCCTTTTTTCTTTTCTTTGGGAGGCCTATTAAACGTTCAGAGGAAATATTGCTTATGAAATGATCTTGATCCATTTCCATTCAGCTTTGGATCTACTCGTCGCTGTTATAAAAGTTGCTCTTCCACCTTCCCACCGCCCCCGTGTTTTATGTTCGTAAACCTCATTTAGTTAATGCTTTTGTATTGCGAATTTGTAGTGTCCTGGTCTTTTGTATTTTATGTTTCTTGAATTGTCTTGTTAGTAAGATATGTGGTGTATACATGCAGCTAATACACACAGAGACGGATATAGGAGTTCAGTGGGCTCAACTGAACCCATTGCTTTTAACTCGAATCGTGTGTATATGCGAAAAATGGTAGTATATTATAATAAGATGATACTCTTTCCAAACCCACTGAGCATATAGACCTACAAAAAACACACAATTTTTCAGTAGTTCCATATTGAAGAGGGAAACAGAAGCTCATCATTCACATTGTAAGAATCAATAAAGCTACTAGCCTCTGCTGCCTGATGATCTTCTATTCCTGTTATCGCACCCAGTGTGTCCCAGTTATAACTTGTATCAGCAAAGAAATTAGCAACTGAGCTGTCATCTTTCGATGAAACTTCCGACTCCTTTAAACAAGTGATGCTATGATCATGACTTTTATCAGGCTGATCATCTCGTTTCAGTATTCCAAGTTGTTGAAGAAATTCATTCAGATCGATCTGTGGCTTCTCTTCATGAACTACTAGTTTGTTTTGTGATGAAATTTCAACTTCTTTCTCCTTAACTTGCGGAATTGTCAAGTGTTGTTTATTATAGTTCTGTATTTCATTCTTGGGATCACTTATTGATGAGCTTGAAGTTGATGCCTGACAAAATTCCTCTGTTTTCTTGAGTTCTTGAAGTCTTTGGTGAATTACATGAACATTAGGCTGAGCACTTAAATTCAACAAACCACTATTAGGAAATGATGACACAAAATTGCTTGAAGAAAACCATTTGAACTTTTGCGATTTGTTCAATGGATTGAAATTAGCTCTCATGTGAGGTAAATTAAGGTAAGCATCAGGTCCGTATAATCTCCTAGCTGCTTCATCATAAGCCATAGCAGCTTCTTCAGCTGTAGCAAAAGATCCTAACCAGAGCCTAGTTCTTTTCTTAGGCTCTCTGATTTCTGCCACCCATTTTCCCCAAGTTCTTTGTCGAACGCCTCGATATTCGCATAAAGCATTTTGTGGACCCCCTTTTCCTCTTGCAGGGCCTTTCTTCCATGGTTTTAGTGGGTTCCTTTTGTAGGTGTCCATGGCAGAGGAAAACCAACCGACGTCTGTGTGACTACTTTCAGCCAACCGAAAGTCCGCTCAATACGCTAGATTAGAATATCAGTACGGTACTGGAAGGCCGAAGGCCAATGTCAAGATGACAATGAACACAATTTCAAGAAAACCAACGTGGTGTCAACGGGATAGACACAGAGATGTTAGCTTACTCAAGAGTAGTGAAGAGTGTATTTTGCTAATAAGTGTTGTGTGTGAGGATGGAATTGGAAGGCGCGGGGGATATGTATAGGGAGAATTTGTAGTTTGATTTAAATGTTTTCACGTTTGTAGAAAGTCTTATAAGAGCTCATGCATGTGACCGTTTGAACTGAGTAGTGTACACTGAATATAATGTCAAGTCACATTATTCTTAGTTCTAATTCCTTTCATTGTTTATTTCACTTTTCATTCTTTTATTTATACTGCTGCTACTTTGTTTCTTCTATTTTTCGTGCATTGTGTGGAGTAATTCTTGATGAAAAAGCCAATGGTTTGTGAAACGCCACATAAGCATGCACGCATTCATACATAAAAAAGATGCAAGTAAGATTGGCATATGCACTATTCTTTACTATAGGTTTCCCTGATATTAAGAGATAATAGCAAGTAAAGGATTTCATCATCATACAGCTCACGGAAATTCGTCACAAGCACCAGAATTGTCCATTCAATTCTTCTAATACTTCCGTAAGCCAGAGACCAATATTAAGTAGTTATGATTAAGTAATAACATTATGTAAAGATGCATGTCATTCCACTAGTACTTATTGAGTTAGTGTAAACATTAAACATGTGGATAAGTGTGTGTGTTCTATCGATAAAGGCCAACTTAGAAAAAGTTTTCTTTTTATTTCTTTGCTAATGTCTGGAGGAGTAGTAAAATTAATGCAGCTCATTTTCGATGTGATTTTGGGGCATGATTTCTTACATTGAAAGAAATTATACATTAATATCGCACGAAAGCAATACAATTATATATTAAAAAAGAATTTTTCAAGAATCAGAGTCAGAAAAATTTGTTTGACTTCTCGGATAATAATATGTAGCGTCATCCTTTTGGAATGAGATATTAAATTTAATTCGATCATAATCGTATAACAATTACCACCCCTTCTATTAGGCATTCCGCATGAGTAATGAATTGATAACATATTGGCGATTGTGGTCCTGACTAAACAATTACTTAAAGACTCTTTCAAAGGAGCCTCTTCCCCATTCTCTTACTATTATTTTTCCTTTTAAATAGCAAAGAAAAAGAACAATATGATGAAATTCAATTATTGTTCAAATCTAAAAAAAATCCCAGACTGAAATCAAATTAAGTTGTGAATCAGAATTATTAAGCTAATTAGATCAGTCAATGGACTTTGAAATTTGTTATACAGATTGCTTTAAATGCAGTATGACAAATCACTTCCTTGGATTCTCTATTAAATGGTCTACACTCCTCAGTCGTCTCATAGTCACATTCACAGAAGATGATGTAGAAGAAAGACTATTGAAGTTACTACTAAGCTATTAAGAAAAGCACCTCACAAATTTTTTTGACATTCACGAGCGTATAATTCACATGTTTTCCTGACATTCACAGCCTGATTCTCGAGAGGCTTTCCCTTCATCTTTATCCCATGCAACCATACGTACACAACTTGTTAGAAATTTTGACGCACACTGTTAAAAAAGACCAAGTCTACTTGTGGACGCAGCGGAGTGGAGTTTCACATACACAGATCTAAAATTTAAATTTCGATGTGTTCAATATTTACTTCTTACAGTTGATAATTTGCAATTTTGGAATTACGTAAAACTTTAATGTTAATTGAATTTACGTCTTTTGTTGGAAGTACTGAATTCATTAGTTAAACTGCCCAAGGGTCCATTCAACTTTCGGTATTCAAACCGGAAGGATGGGAGACACAGGCGAATTTAGAACATTCACTTAAACTTGTTACTTTCGGCATGATCCATAAGCATATATGCAAAATATGTATATGTTTATCTACGTATGTATATTAATTCACTAGACTCTGGATCCACCAAGTATAAATTTTTTACTAGACAGAAGTGATCACTGATCTTATCCAGTAAATGGACAAGTTGACAACAATGGTATCGAGAAAAAGAATTAGTTGAAGTAGACTAGTAGTGATGTGTGGTAATGTGTCGTAGTTTACCTGTGAGAGTAATAAAAGGAGAAACACGGGCTTATGTTCTCCTTCGCGTCTGACTAAAAATGCACCTCTAGGATACAGTTTTGTAGGAATTTAGTACTTGGTTCTTGTTGCTATCCTAGTGATATCCGCGATTTGGGCCTAAATGCTTACGGCTTTAAAGTGTTTTTTTTTATGCGTAGCTATTTTTAGACGCGTTAAATGAAAATTATCCACCGTTTCAGAATTAATCGAGGAATACCCACCACACACACATACACTCTATTAGCATTGGCAAACAGCCCGGACTAGTCCCAGGTTTTTATGCTGGGACTTTGAACTACACATGTTCAAAGTCCCATTATTTTATAATGGGATAGTCCCCTGGTGCTTTATATATATAAAGTCCCAAGTTTTTATGCTGGCACTTTGAACTACACATGTTCAAAGTCTCATTATTTTATGATGGGATAGTCCCCTGGTGCTTTATATATATAAAGTCCCAGTCCCAGGTTTTTATACTGGGACTCTAAACTACACATGTTCAAAGTCCCAGTATAAAATACTGGGACTTGTTCGGAGGTGGCTATTTCTCAGTGAATTTATTTTTGGTGGCTACGGATCAATTAACGCGCGCCAAACGGGCCCGGCCCCTACGCAAAATTTTTACGGCTTTAAACGTAAAAATTTTGCATACAGGTCACTTTTGCCAGTAATTTTTGGTTTGGGGTCATTTTTTTTATTGATTTTGCATGAGAGGTCACTTTTTGGAACTTCAATCCTTGTGGGCTGAACTTCACACCACAAAGGTTGAAGTTCAACTTCAGACCACAAGGGTTGAAGTTTACGCATCTATGCCCAAAAATTCAGCATTTGCGAGCTGAAGTTGAACTTCATACCTTAGGCATGAAATTCAGTCCACAAGGTTTGAACTTCAGCCTACAAGGATTGAAGTTCTAAAAAGTAACCTCAAACAAAAGACCACTGGCAAAAGTGGCTATTCGTGCAGTTTTCCCCTTCCAAACGTGCTGCTACTTACTAGGGTAAAAATTTATTTTTTATGTGGAATGAGCACTTTAGTACCTCATCTTTATTTGGTGAGTTATTTTTTGGTGGTTGTTAAAACATAAGCACTTTTGAGCACTTTTAAAGATATTATCACTTCTACCCTTTAAGTATTTTTCAACAATTATTTGACGTTCACACTTTCTCTCCCTAGAAAACTCATCTCTCACTTCTACTCTTCTCTCTAGTTTACCGTCGTTGACTGACATTGACCGCCGCCAGAACACCATCGGCTGTCGCCGGAATGTTCTAAAAATTATATCCCCAGATTCGCATTGATTTCTCTTTCCGTTTCTACCATTGATTTTTCAAAAATCACACTAAATTAGTGTAGATCTGATTTTGAAAATATGAAAAAACTTTTTCCGGTGACTATTTGGTACTCCCTCCGTTCCAATTTATGTGGCAGCATTTCCTTATTCGTCTGTTTCAAAAAGAATGGCAACATTCTAAATTTGGTAACAATTTAACTTCAAAATTACAGTTTTGCCATTACTGAAATGATTTACAACCACACAAACATCTTTGACTTATTTTACACCACAAATTTCAAAAGTCTTCCTTTATTTCTTAAACTTTGTGCCGAGTCAAACTATGACACATAAAATGGAACGGAGGGAGTACTTTTCTGGCGATTTTTACATGAAAGCAGAACGAGTTGCCAAGTTCCTCAATGTGGATGCCCATCCACAAGTACATCCGAACAAGGGGTGAAGCTCGACTTCGCTAGAAGAATAAGAAGAACCTGATTAAGGTCACCTTTATTTGTCGGATCAATGGTTATGCCCTTTAACTTCCTAAATTCAAGTGTTTTTACTCCATCAAGTTAATAGTAACGGGGTTTCCTTTAGGATATGTTTGAGAGGCGTTTTATTATGCAAACACATCCCTATTTTTTTTTCTGAAGGTTAAACGTAACTCTGTTGCTATAGTTACGGCTTTCTCTACATAATTGAAATTGAGAGGCTATGTAAGACACCTTCCCAATTAATTTCAAAAAAAGAAGTAATGTATATTTCTTTCTTTAGAAAATCACATCCGCCTCAACTACTAATGCCAGCCAAACTACCACAAGACCATTCACTCCGAGTCAAGCTAAAGAGATCCAAGGTGCATACTTATACTAGGTTTGGAAGGGCTTGAAAGATGGAGACTTTGGAGATGATTTGAAGACTATGCACTTGAGCGCATGTGAAGTTACAGCTCCAGGCGGACCGCCCCAGCTGCTAGGCGGACCGCCCGAAAATGGCACCACTCTCTGAAGTTTCTGGGAGGCGGATCGCCCTGAGTCTAGGCACCGCCTCAAAATTGATGCCCTTTCTGTTTTTTTCTGTGAGGCGGACCACCCATCGTCCAGGCTGAGCGCCTGGCCCTGTTATGCCATGATGGGATTTTAACTAGTTTTTGTGTGCATTTCCTATATTAACCCTATGCGGCCTTTAATGTTTTAACCCACTCTGGGGGATATTTAAGGCCTTTCATTATGTGTAAAGGGAGACTATAAAAGCCTCCCTTAGGGCTTTATTTTCATTCACCTAGTCTTGACATTAAACAAAAACAAGAGAATGCTCTCTAATGAAATCTTGTTCTTAGCTTGATTTCAATTGGTAGAATTCAAGTTGAACTTCAGCTCTTTCTTGATCATTCTATTTGCGAGAGCCGAGTGTCTCTTGAAGATAGTTGCTTAGTGTAGGTGTTCCTTGACATTCACCCGAGATGTATCAAAACATCGTTCTTCGGTGCTACTTAGGTAATCGTTCGAGCCAAGTCTCACTTTTATCGTTACTTTATTGCTTCCGTATTTTACCTTGCCTCAGTTGGTATCAGAGCACGGCTAGGTTTTGTTCTTACAAACCCTCATTTTTTTCATCGTGACATTTTATCTTTGTTATTATTGTTCTTGTTCTTGAATAAAAGAAAAAGAAAAAAAATTGAAAAACTAGAAAATCTAAAAAAAATAAAAAATCATAGAACTTGTTTGATTCGGATACCCAATAAACAAAACTTATTGGGGTTTGTTCTATGTTTGATTTCCGTTCTTTTGATACCATAAAAACTTGATTTGATGTTGTGATTCAAAATTTGGAGAATCAAAATCCCAGAAGTTTAAAACCCTAGAAAAAATTTGCTTCAAAATCAACTTGTTGTTGTTTGTTTGGGGTTAAAATATATTGGGGATTGATCTATGTTGTTTTTCCATTCATTTGGTACCAACATATCTTGATTTGGAATTGAGAATCAAAATTTGAAGATTCAAAAATCCCAAAATTTTTGAAACCCTTGAAAATTTCTCAAACTAGAATAGAAGCTTTTGTGTTAATTGTTTGGGGTTGAAAACTATTGGTAATTATTTGAAATAGTTGAATACAACTTTGGGTACCATTGGATTTGATAAATAAGTTGAAATCACTTGAAGAATCTGGTGAAATTTGGCCAAAAACCCGTTCTCGAAAAGCTGCAGTTTCAGCTTCAGGCGGAGCGCCCAAACAGAAATCACCTCTCAGGACTTTGGTCCAGGCAGACCGCCCACCTACAGGGGTGGAGCGCCTAGCCCTGTGTCGGGGTCTGGGTAGTTTGTTTCGTAGGCTTTCGTGCTTTCTTTTCTTGCATTGCTTTCGGCTGGTACTTTTAGAGTAAATCTCCTACTTGATTAGTACTAGTTCATTGAGCGTTTAGGATACTCGTGCGTAGTGGTGATTAGAAATCAAAGAAGACTCGTAGAATATTTTTGCTTTAAGTGCTCACTCATATAGCCGTTCGTCCATAGAGTCACATCAACTCCACTCTTCCCGAAGAGTATTTGGTTCTTGTGAACTTGATTGGTTATTTAGGAGGTTGTTCAACTAAGAGGAGCCTTTGGAATCAATCTTGAGTGGTTCTACCCACTAAATTGAGTGTACCCGAGTGACATTCAAAAGTGAGGGAGTGGGTGAGGACTTTTTACTCTTATTTCTTCTTGTCTTTGATTGCTTGTAGGTACATGGCGGAAGAAGGAGAAAAGTCCATAGCGGTCTCGGAATCCACTTTGGTCCACCTATTGGATGTAATATTCCTCAATTTTTTCTCAAGTTACAAGACTCTATCAGTAACGATTTAAATTCCAAGAAACACATTCAGTATGCTATCGTGGGCCCTGAGCATGGAATATACCATCGAAGTGTAATATACAAGTCTACATAATTTTTATTAATTTTAGACACTAGTTCGGACTAATAGTGCTAAATTAAATAATTTAATTAACCCTGTTATGTGAAGGATCACATAAAGATAAAGGAATGACATATATGCTATAGTACTAGTACTTGGATAAGATGATTTGGAGCTTAGAAGGACGGTGGCTGCAAAAGAATTCCAAAAAGAATGTTTTATAAAATGGCGTACATGGAATTCCCTTGGTCAACTTATGAAACGAAGATTTGATACAATTCCAACATTCCAAGATCATTCTCATACAGTTATGTTATTGCTCTATTTTATTTTATGAAGTCAAGCCTACTGGAAGGGATTCCTTTTATTGGTAGTCACTAGTGGGTGGTTATGCAAATTGACATAGTAGTCTATGTAATGGGCCAAACATCTATTGAGGTATATGTGCTAAAGATAGGCTTAATAACAGCCTACAGGTGAACATTAGGACAGCCCACCCTACTTTTTTAAATATTTCATGTACGTAGAGAGAATCCCAGCCTATACTCAGGTTATTAGCTGATTAAGAAAAACGAAGCAACAACCTCTCCGTTTTAACACGAGTTAGCAATGTGACAAGTTGGTTTTACTATTGAGAGGAAGTGAGATTCTCTTCGCCAGAAGCTTCACAGGAAATCTGGGATCAAAGTATTATGCAACCCTATACCTTAAAGTTCATGAATCATCAAGGAATCAATGAGAACGTCCAAAGAAGAGAAAAGCTAGATTTCCGAATTGAGAGAAATTGTTCGTTTACTTGGGAATGCGAATTGGAGCACACGTTGGGCTTGATAGAAAAATTCGAGGTGAGTTTTGGCATTTTCTTACCGAGGTCTTTTCCCATAAAGTTCATGACTTTAAAGTGATTGAGAAAGCTGCTTTATATGTTAATGTGAGTTTAATTGGAGCGAGTAAGCTCACATTATCCATGAATCGATTTATGTGATTTCAGACAAGTCTCGTAGAATAAGTACTTCTTCAAGAGTTTTAGAAGATTTATATCATGTCTTTATTTGCATATATTCATAGTTATTAGTCATGTTTACACTTATATTATATTTTGAGAAATATAATGACTTATGAGTTAAATATTTTCACTTTCAAAGAACATAACTTTTGATCCAAGAGATCACAAAAAAATTTTGGAAAGAGAACTGGACCCGAGGGGTCAGAAAAAGTGTTTTGGGCCTTAAAGTGGCCACAACAAGTTTTAAGAAAAAAATATTTTTGGGAGTAACTTTAGATTCTGAGATGGGTAAACTTGTTCGTAGCCATAGTCGGGCTGCGATATGTGACCATAGTCGGGTTGCGTTTTACCCTACAACTACTCATACCAGAGTAGGTTTGTGCCATAGTCGGGCACTATGATATATTTGCCATAATCGGGCAATGAATGCTACCATGCTAGACCTTGAACTGTTGGACGCCGCAGGGAAAGGAAAGAAAGAAAGAAAATAAGTTTCAGATGTCAAAGTTGATCGGTACTCCCCAGAAAAGAAATAAATAAAGAAAGAAAAGAATATTTTTTTTAGAATATTTTAATAGTGCTTTTGTGCAAATATTTCAGAGCTGGTTTATATGCTTTTATCATTATGTATTATATTGTTTATAATATTTTTACTATGCATATCATGTTTTCTATCTCTCATTCTGGCTTTAGTGGGAGGATAGTTAAGACTCACTGAGTACCGCCGTGGTGTACTGACGTTCTCTTCATGGGAATCTACATTGACCCGTGTCAATGTAGGCGCAGGTTTTGCAGGCAAGCAGGTTATGAGCTAGGATGTTCTCCCACAACTCAATTGATTTGTGAGCTCTGCATTTGTTCGTGGAGATTCTGTGTATTCTGCTCTTTCTTATTCTGCTCTTTCTTATTATTAGTCATAAGATCATGTATAAAATTCTTAGAGGCTTCATAGACAGTCTAGCAGTTGGGTGTGGTTGTCCACTTTGCAAGACTTGCACATAACATAATAAAGTTATTTATTTTATTGATACAATTTCAAGATGACTTTTGTCTCAGATTAAATTTATTGAAGTTTTGATTTAAAGATTACAATCACTTGCATAGCATGATAGAAATAGAATATCACAGAAAAGTTTAGTAGGTTCGCTCGGTCGAGTTCAGGTACCGAGTTCCGGTCGCAGCTCGTTTAGAAAATGGGTCGTGACAATATCACTAGACCCTAGTGACGCATTTTAAAGCCGTACGGGCCTAGGCCCAAAGCGGACAATATCACTAGCAGGCTTGGGCCATTACATTGGCCGAGGTGAAATCAATAAGCTTGAGGCTTGAGAACCTTGAAAGGGAGAAAACTCCTAGTGTTCACAAAGATGCCAGAGAAGGCACAAGTGATGGCTCAACCATGAAGCCGGATCGTTTTACCGAGATAGCTCAACAACAAAGGTTGAAAGATGAAGCTACTCGTCGAGCAAGATTGTTGGGCATTCCCCAACAAGCGGGCATTCCCCACAACTTGGGCATTCCCCAAGGTGTTGTTCCACCACAAGTGAGGCCCCAAAAAAAATGTTGTACCGGAAGACCAAGAAGTTGATGCTCAAGAAGGGGAGATACCCGAGCTTGGTGATGAATATGAAGACTATGAGCCACCCTATCCGAATAGGAGGCCAATGTAACAAGGCCATGGTATGAATAAAGGTCGTGGACAAGGTCGTGGACCTCAAGTAGGGTATGTGGGGAGGAACTTGAGAAGTGAGTATGATGGTTATGATGACTACTACTATGGGGGTCAACCAGATCCATACCGTGGGGGTCGTGATAATAATTTGAATAGTGACAAGATCCATATCCCGTCCTTCAAAGGGACTAGTAATCTAGAGAAATTCCTAGAGTGGAAGGTACAAGTTGAGAGAGACATTGACACCAATGATATGTCGGATGAGAAAAAGGCTACCTATACTATTGCTTTATTTGAGGCCTATGCTTCCACTTGGTGGGAGTCGGTTAAGAGGTCTAGACGTGCTATTGGGGGTGCCTACTCACATGGCTTGGGAAGAATTGAAAGTTGTAATGCAAGAGAAATATGTGACTCCCAAGTTCCGGCAAGAGCAACTCAAGAGACTCTATGAGTTGAGACAAGGTACCAAGTCGGTTGAGGAATATTTCAATGACTTTGAAAAGAACCGAATGTCCCTTGACATGAAAACTGAAGATGTTGAGCAAGCTATCATTAGGTTCAAGAATGGCCTAAACCGAGAGATTGCTTCTCAATTGAGGTTGCACAATTTCCAATCACTCCAAGAAGCCTACAATGCCTCCGTGGAAGCTGAAAGGTATAGTAAGGAAGACAAAGCCACTCGCTATAGAAGCACTACTTCTACTCCCATGAGCCAAACCAAGAATTGGAAGAGCCCTAATACCGGTGGTGCTAGTGGAAGTCAAAATGTGAAGAAGCCTTATGAAAAGCTACACCAAGGAATGACTTCAAGGAATCGGGAGGTAATTCTAAAAATCATTTAAATATTCCCAATCCTTCTTCTTTTCAATGCCACAAGTGCAAGGGCTATAGCCACATTTCCAAAGATTGCCCCACCCGAAAAATAATGATTATCATAGATGATAGGTTGGTGTATGAGGAAGAAAGTGAGCCTGAACGTGAGGTAGTTGAGGGAGATGAGCGAGTTGAGGGTGAAGAGGAAGCAACGGAGGGTGATGATCCTAACATGTTCCTAGTGGTACGTTGTAGTTTGAGTGCCATGGTTAGTGAGGAGGAGGTGGATGTGCAAAAGGAGAACTTGTTCCATGCTAGATATAGAGTGAGGGGACAAGTGTGCTCCATGATCATTGATTTGGGTAGTTGTGCTAATGTGGTGAGCCAACCTTTGGTGTCACAATTGAAATTGCATACCCTTAAACACCCAAATCCCTACTGTTTGTAATGGTAGAGTGAGTGTGGGGAGTAGAAGGTGGTGAAGCAAGTCTTGATAAAGTTCAAGATTGGGAACTATCAAGATGAGCTCATGTTTGAAGTAGCGCCAATGCAAGCTTGTCACCTCTTGTTTGGTAGGCCTTGGCAATACGGTAGGAGTGTGGTTCATGATGGCCGAGCCAATACTTACACGGCTAAGCATGAGGGAAAAAAGTACATTCTCAAGCCCTTGTCGCCTAAGCAAGTGGATGAGTTGCTCAACAAAGGCTTGGTTTGTGTGCCGCACCGGTGATTCTTGTTCCAAAGAAATACAGTACATGGAGGATGTGTGTTGATTGTCGTGCATTCAACAAGATAACGGTAAACTATCGTCATCCCATTCCTAGACTTGATGACATGCTTGATGAATTGAGTGGTTCTAGCATCTTTTCTAAGATAGACCTTAGATCCGGCTACCACCAAATCCGAATGAAACTGGGTGATGAGTGTAAAACTGCATTCAAGACCAAGTTTGGTCTCTATGAATGATTTGTGATGCTTTTTGGCCTCTCCAATGCACCTAGGACTTTTATGAGATTGATGAACCATGTTTTGAAGCCGTTTATCAATAAATTTGTGGTTGTCTATTTTGATGATATCTTGATATATAGCAAATCAATAGATGATCATGTTGTTCATTTAAGGCAAGTGCTTGATGTGCTAAGAGCCGAAAAGCTCTATGCCAATTTTAAGAAATGTGTCTTTTGTGTTGAAAAGGTTGTCTTTCTTGGTTTTGTTGTTAGTGCAAATGGTGTAGAGGTTGAGGAGTCCAAAGTTGAATCCATTAGAGATTGGCCTACTCCTACCACCGTATCTCATGTGAGGAGTTTTTATGGCCTTGCTAGTTTTTATAGGCAATTTGTTAGGGACTTTAACACCATTTCTGCACCACTCACCGAGTTGGTGAAGAAAGACAAACCCTTTGTGTGGGGAGAGTCTCAAGAGAAGGCTTTCTAAGAGTTGAAAAGTAGGTTGAGTACCGCCCTTTTGTTGCAATTGCCCGACTTTGGAAAAGCATTTGAGGTTGAATGTAATGTCTCGGGGGTGGGTATTGGAGGTGCTTTCATACAAGATGGGAAACTCATTGCCTACTGTAGTGAAAATTTGAAGGGTGCAACCTTGAATTACTCTACGTATGACAAGGATTTGTATGCCCTAGTGAGAGCTCTAGCTCATTGGCAACATTATCTTTGGCCTAGGAAATTTGTGATTAAGACTGATCATGAGTCACTCAAATATCTTAGGGGCCAAGAGAAGTTGAACAAGATGCATGCCAAGTGGGTGAAGTTCATTGAGTCTTTTTCCTATGTAATTCATTACAAGAAGGGAAAGGACAATGTTGTAGCTGACGCACTTTCCAGAAAGTTCGCTCTAGCTAACACTCTCGCTTCTAGGCTCATGGGTTTTGAAAGTATAAAATTGATGTATGAACATGACTCAAAGCTCAAGAGCACTCATGATGCTCTAAAAGAGGGGAAAGGTTGTAGAAATACCAATGGGTAGATGGCTACATTTTCAAAAATGGGAGAGTTTGTGTACATGAGTTCTCATGGAGAGAATTGATAGTGCGTGAAGTACATTGTGGAGGCTTGATGGGTCACTTTGGGAGGGATAAAACTTTGGCCATCCTTATAGAGCAATTCCATTGGCCTAAGATAGGGTTGCTTGTTGAGCGGCTATGCAATGCTTGTTTAGATTGCAAGCATGCCAACTCTAAGTCGAATCCTCATGGTTTGTATACTCTCTTGCCTATTCCTACTAGCCCGTGAAAGGACATTTCTATGGATTTTGTTATGGGATTTTCACAGTCTAGAGGAGGACATGATAGTATTTATGTTGTCGTGGATAGGTTCTCCAAGATGGCACACTTTATTCCGTGCAAAAAGAGTAATGATGAACAACATGTAGCTTCTTTGTTCATTGATAATGTGTTAAAGTTGCATGGAGTGCCTCAAACCATTGTGAGTGATAGGGACACTAAGTTCTCAAGACATTTTTAGAGGTGCTTATGGGGTGCCCTTGGCACCAAATTGTTGTTCTCTACGTCCCACCACCCTCAAACGGATGGGCAAACTGAGGTGGTGAACCGAACCTTAAGGTCTCTTCTTAGAGCTATGACCCGAGGTAAGGCCGGTACATGGGTTGAAAAGTTACCACTCATGGAGTTTGCATATAACTGTACTTTGCATAGAATGATTCGCATTACTCCATTTGAGTGTGTTTATGGTTTTAATCCTTTGATTCCACTTGATCTTACCCCTTTGCCGAGGGATGTGGTTGTTAATTTTGAAGGTAAAAGCCGAGCTAAGGCTTTGATTGAACTCCATGATAAGGTGAAGAAGAACTTGGAGGAAGCTTATGAAAAGGTGGCCTCCAAGAAAAACAACGGAAGTTTCGCATACAGGCCACTTTTGCCAGTAATCTTTGGTTTGAGGTCACTTTTTTTATTGGTTTTGCATGAGAGGCCACTTTTTGGAACTTCAATCCTTGTGGGCTGAACTTCACGCCACAAGGGCTGAAGTTCAACTTCAGACCACAAGGGTTGAAATTTACGCATCTATGCCTAAAAGTTCAGCCCTTGCAGGCTGAAGTTGAACTTCATACCTTAGGCATGAAGTTCAGCCCACAAGGTTTGAACTTCAGCCTACAAGGATTGAAGTTCCAAAAAGTGACCTCTCATGCAAAACCAATAAAAAAGTGGCATCAAACCAAAGACTACTGGCAAAAGTGGCTATTCGTGCACTTTGCCCCTTTAAAACGTGTTGCTACTTACTAAGGCAAAAAATTATTTTTTATGTGGAATGAGCACTTTAGTGCCTGATCTTTACTTGGTGAGTTATTTTTTGGTGGTTTTTAAAACATAAGCACTTTTGAGCACTTTTAAAGATATTACTACTTCTACCCTTTAAGCATTTTTTCAACAATTATTTGACGTTCACACTTTCTCTCTCTAGAAAAGTCATCTCTCACTTCTACTCTCCTCTCTAGTTTACCGCTGTTGACTGACATTGACCGCCGTCGGGCCACTATCGGCCGTCGCCGGAATGTTCTAAAAATTACATCCCCAGATTTGCATTGATTTCTCTTTCCGTTTCTATCATTAATTTTTTAAAAATCACACTAAATTAGTGTAGATCTGATTTTGAAAACATGAAAAAACTTTTTCCGGTGACTATTTGGTACTTTTCCGGTGATTTTTACGTGAAAGCAGAACTAGTTGCCAAGTTCCTCGATGTGGATGCCCATCCACAAGCACATCCGACAAGGAGTGAAGCTCGACTCTGCTAGAAGAAAAAAAGGAACCTGATTAAGGGCACCTTTATTTGTCGGGTCAATGGTTATGCCCTTTAACTTCCTAAATTCAAGTGTTTTTAATCCATCAAGTTAATAGTAACGGGGTTTCCTTTAGGATATGTTTGAGGGGTGTTCTATTATGCCAACACAACCTTTTTTTTTTTTTGCTGAAGGTTAAACATAACTCTGTTGCTATAGTTACGACTTTCTCTACATAATTGAAATAGAGAGGCTATGTAAGACACCTTCCCAATTAATTTCAAAAAAGAAGTAATGTATGTTTCTTTCTTTAGAAAATCACATCTGCCTCAACTACTTTTGCCGGCCAAACTACCACAAGACCATTCACTCCGAGTCAAGCTAAAGAGATCCAAGATGCTCACTTACACTTGGTTTGGAAGGGCTTGGAAGATGGAAGCTTTGCAGATGATTTTAAGACCATGCACTTGAGCGCATGTGAAGCTACAGCTCCAGGCGGACCGCCCCAGCTGCTAGGCGGACCGTCCGAAAATGGCACCACTCTCTGAAGTTTCTGGGTGGCGGATCGCCCCTGAGTCTAGGTGGACCGCCTCAAAATTGATGCCCTCTCTGTTGTTTTCTGTGAGGCGGACCGCCCACTGTCCAGGCGGAGTGCCTGCCCCTGTTATGCCATGATGGAATTTTAACTAGTTTTTATGTGTATTCCCTATATTAGCCCTATGTGGCCTTTAATGTTTTAACCCACTTTGGAGGTATTTAAAACCTTTCATTATGTGTAAATGGAAACTATAAAAGCCTCCCTTAGGGCTTTATTTTTATTCACCTAGTCTTGACATTAAACAAAAATATGAGAATACTCTCTAATGAAACTTTGTTCTTGGTTTGATTTAAATTGGTAGAATCTAAGGTTAACTTCAGTCCTTTCTTGATCATTTTATTTGCGAGAGCCGAGTGTCTCTTGAGGATAGTTGCTTGGTGTAGTTGTTCCTTGACATTCACCTGAGGTGTATCGAAACATCGTTCTTCAATGCTACTTAGGTAATCTTTCGAGCCACGTCTCACTTTTATCGTTACTTTATTGCTTCCGCATTTTACCCTGCATCAACTACTCAATTTTTTTTCTTCCACTTTTTTTTGAATCAGATCATGAGTTGATCATAAATTTATCAAAGTGATGACGATTTTGACTAATATATTTGTAAAGTAGATTAGACAAATGATGTTAGATTGGCCTTGTTTTATTTTTAGTTTGAGTATTGGTATATGGGCAAAGTGATGACGATTTGGTATCATTTGCTTGTAAAATAAACATAGTAGTTTGGCTCACTTGTAATTAAATGATGCCGAATTGGCTTTGTTTTATTTTTACTTTGAATTTTTGTATATGAGAAAAGTGATAACGATTTGGTATCATTTTCTTGTAAAATAGATATAGTAGTTTGACTTACTTGCAAGTAAATGATGCCGAATTGACGTCGTTTTATTTTTACCTTGCAATTTTTTATATTAGGAAAGTGATGACAATTTAGTGTCATCTACTTGTAAAGTAGATAGAATAGTTTAGCTCACGTGTATGTATATGCGGGCGGATTGTCTTTATTTTATATTTTCATATGAATTTTTATGGATGAATAAAGTGAAGACGATTTAGACTCATTTGTTCGCAAAATGTACGTAATATTTGGCTCACATTATAAATAAACAATGACATATTGGTTTAGTTATATTTTTCTTTGAATTTTAATTTATTTTTGTATTTTCATATATATTTTTGTGGATAAAAAAAAATTTGGAATCATTTGTTTGCAAAACGGACGCAGTTTTCGGTTCAATATATGCATAAACACAAACAGATTGTCGTTATTTCTAAATATATAAGCACTTGAAAGTATTTTTTGTGGATATGTGAATTGACGCCAATTTGGCCTTATTTCTCACAAAACGGATACAATTTTTGGTTCAATATATCCATAAACACAGCCGGTTTGTCGTTATTTCTAAATATATAAGCATTGGAGGGTATTTTTTGTGAATCAATAAAGTAACCACGATATGGAATCATTTATTTAAAAAATGAACATGATCTTTTGCTCACTATATGAAGAAATGATGTCGAATTGGTCTTATGTTATGTTTTGATTTGATTTTTGTATATGAGCAAAACTATGACGATTTGGCTTTATTTATTTACAAATGGACGTGAAACAAAGATGGGTTGACATTTTTTTTTGCCTTGTATATGAGCGAAACTGACGATTTGGCCATATTTATTCACAAAATGGATGTAAAACACAGCTGCATTGACATTCTTTTCTGCTGGGTACGAAGCCGTGCCGTTTTTTATAATTTTGGATTTAAAAAGGTGCGGTGGTATTTTTATAATTACGGAAAGTTCTCTATTATTAGGGGTATTTATGTACTTTCAGCTTCATTTAATGTAAAAGTGCTTATGTTTTCAAGACCACAAAAAAACTGCTTATGTTTTCAAGGGGAAAATTTGATGCTGTAGCCATTTTTGGACGCACTAAGTGAGAATTATCCATCATTTCAAAATTAATTGAGGAATAGCCAAAAATCCGCGCGCACACTTACACTCCATTAGGTTGGCAAAACACCCCAGACTAGTCCCAGGTTTTTATACTGGGACTTTGAACTAACATGTTCAAAGTACTATTATTTTATAATGGGATTCATGTTTATAGTCCCTCTAGAGCTTTATATATAGAAAGTCCAAAATACTGAGATTTTGAACTAACATGTTCAGAGTCTCAGTATTTTATACTGGGACTTTGAACTAACATGTTCAAAGTCCCAGTATAAAATACTGAGATTTGTTCGGAGATGGCTATTTCTCAGCGAATTTATTTTTGGTGGCTACGGATCAATTAGCGCGTGCCAAACAGGCCCCCACACGAAATTTTTACGTTTTCAAGACCAGGTGTATTTCTGCTCAATTGTGTAATTCACCCTATTTGGCCCCGTTGCTTGTTTGCACCGCGTTAAAAGAAAACTAGTCGGCGGTGCAAAGCTCTTTGAAGACTAGCCAGATCCGGAAAAATCCCAGTATTTTATACTCGAATTTGTGAACAAAATTTCAAAATCCCAATATTTTATACTGGGATTACTTAAATATGGATCCTAGTAGAAAATACTGAGATTTTGAACATGTTAGTTCTAAGTCTCAGTATAAAATACTAGGACTTTAAATATGAAACTCTGAAATTTTTTTGAAATTTTGAACAAAACTCCAGATTCCAAAACTTCAATTTTTTTTACTAGAGTTTAGTTCAAAGTCTACTTTGGGTGTTGTTTAACGCCAAAAGATTGTAAGTGTGCGCGGGGGAGGATGGGGGAGTAATTTGGATATTTCTCAATTAATGTTGAAACAATAGATAAAACTCACTTAGAGCGTCCGAAACTGGCTAGTAATCAATTTTTCACCTTACGACCCTAGTAAGACCTACCTAGGCTTTGAAACGGCTTATTTGCAGAAATATGCTATGATTTGCAAAAATATGACACGGGAAGCAATGGTTTGCCTTTTTGCCCCCGCTAACAGATGGTTTGCAAAAATGCCCCCATTAAGGTTTAATAAAAAAAAATCCAGACGAAAATACCCCTGTCAAGTTTTTAGGTCGGGGCCAAAACTTGCCTTTATATTTCTCCGCTTTTCAACACTTATCCCTTCAAGTATTGGCAAAAGGCAATACTTGCCGCAGTTGGCCGTAAGTCTTGGCAAAAGGCAAGACTTGCCATTGTCCCCTGCTCGATTTGCCAACACTTGAATGGCAAATGTTGGCAAAAGGCAACACTTGCCGCACTTCGTCGTAAGTCTTGGCAATTGCCAAGGCTTGCCCCTTTCAGTCTTCCCTGCATTCTCGCCATATAATTTGAATATTGGCAAAACAACACTTGCTCTTGAAGTATAGCTAATTGCCAAGATTTACGACGAAGTGCGCCTTGAAGTCTTGGCTCCGGACTAAATAAGGGCATTTTGCTAAAACATTCCTTAGCGCGGGCAATTTTACAAAACCACTCCTTATGGAGGGTATGCGGTGAAATTTTTTGTACGGGAACAAATGGTTTTCCTTTTTGCCCGCGCTAACAGATGTTTTGCAAAAATGCCCCCGTTAAGGTTTAATGAAAAAAATCCGGACGGAAATACCCCCGTCAAGTTTAGGTCGGGGGCAAGACTTGCCTTTATATCTCTTCACTTTTCAACACTTATCCCTTCAAGTGTTGGCAAAAGGCAATACTTGCCGCACTTGGTCGTAAGTCTTGGCAAAGGCCAAGACTTGCCTTTGACCCCTCTCTATTTGCCAACACTTACCCTTAAAATTTTGGCAAAAGACAACACCTGCCGCACTTGGTCATAAGTCTTGCAATTGCCAAAACTTGCCCCTTCCAGTCTTTCCCTACATTCTCGCCATATAACTTGAAGTATTGGTTCCGAGCGAAAAAATGTATTTTGCTAAAATATTTCTTAGCGCGGGCATTTTTGCAAAAGCACTCCTTATAAAGGGCACGCGGTGAAATTCTTTGATTTGAAACAGTTTTAATGTCATTCACATGATCGTTACTAATTGATCATTTGATTGCTTAATCAAAACACCCCCCGTTCTTTGATGGGTCCCTTTGTTATTTGTTCCTCTAGATAAAATGCAAAGTGTCAACTTACACTTACAAATATAGGAACTCACAGAAACACATATCCTGCACAGTGCATCCTGCCTCGTCATTTCTTAACATCTGAAACTGTATTCGTACCTCAAAGGAAGACATGATTTTACATTGACATCACGAAAGGATCAACCAAAAAGTTGACTTGCTAGACAACGTTGTAATTACAACCTTAGAAATTTACAACAGCAAATATTTAAGCCTTTCTATACTCCCCTAACTAGGGAAAGGATTACAACAATGTGCTATTCTTGGCCAGCCACATGGCTCTCATTCCACATCTTCTTTGAAGAGTGTCTCTTGCTTTCAGTCCTTGAGCTTAGCATCACATCCATATAATGGTAACTTCTAATTTTGGCTTCTTTACTAGAAAAGCACCAACAAGCATCAAAATGTACAGACGAGCAGGCGGAAAGAGGTTCCAAGGCAGACAAAGAGGATTAGTTACAAGCATTGCTATGCCATGATTGTAGATAACAATAACTCAGTTATGCACCAAAGTATGGAGTCCCTAATGAGCAGACGACGATATTATACAACTGTACACATATACTGCAGAGTTCATTCTGAAAAAAAAAATGTTTATGTTGCTCTCGCTTTTGCTTTGTTAATGCTCCTCCACTTATCATAAAGATGTGAAGGGGTCCGACCTTCCTGGAAAATATCACGCCCGAATTCCAAAATCTTCTTCCATCTATCAGGGAAACTTGACAATCGTTGTACTCCCTCCTGTAGCAGTGGCAAAGACTACTATCAAAATATAGCGAAACAGTTGCATGTAAATACCTCGTAATCTAGCGAATCAAACAATTATGTTAAGACAAGTAATATAAGCAAGAAACCTAAAGCTTAAAAAATTAGATTACCATATTGCCCTTTTTAAACCACATAACACTAACGGAAATACCAAACGATGCAAACACAGAACACTCACGTCAAACCAAACAACGCAACCGCACCACTAAGTTTAAACCACATAACACTAACGGAAATACCAAACGATGCAAACACAGAACACTCACGTCAAACCAAACAACGCAACCGCACCACTAAGCCAAACTGGTCGCTTAGCAACACTGCAAACTGGAAGCGATGTACTCCTTGGACGAACTACCGATACTTATTGCTATGAATGGAAGATCAAAAACTTCACTCCATTTCTTCTTGGAAGAACTATAGATACTTATTGCTATGAATGGAAGATCCAGAACTTCGCTCCATTTCTTCTAACTGTGGGAGAAAACCCTCACCTCACACGTCTTCAATTATTTACATCTTTTGCTCAACTTTGGGACGGCCTTTGCGTCATTGTTCTTCTTAGGATTTCAAACAGGTACACTTTTATACTCTCTATTCAATTGCTTGCTGACTTTCACTAATAAAATTTAAGCTAATGATTTAATTGCTAGCGTCTCTTTAATTGGATGCTGAGTTTTTATTAATAGATGGGCTTCTATCAAGATTAAAAATAGATTTATGTTTTCTCTTTTCTTTGATGTAATCATGCATATTCATGTGTTGATTAGTACATGAATGGGTCGAAATGTTGATTGATTCTACATTAATGCTATTTCTTTTTTAGTTATATATGATTCTACATTAATGCTATTTCTTTTTTAGTTATCTCTCTAATAAGCTTTTTCATGTGAAACATCACTAAAAGATAACTTTACAGATTAAGTTTAAAAAAGCTTTGCATTAAAATCTTCCGTAACATAAGTAGTTATCTAATATGGTTATATGTGATGAGAAATACCGTCAAATGACTTATAACATTGCTATTATGTTCTTCTTGCTCTTGCAGACAAGATCCTATACATATTTGAGAAAGATGAAACCACCGATATATTTACCCAATTGTTCTGTGAGTTCCAGTTCTACTGCTTTTAGTCTGTGCATTCCTGTAGTATATACTTTTACAAATTGTGTAATACAAAATTACATCTTCATCATTTCAGGAAGTTAGAGGGATACGAAACAGTAAAATCCACTATCTTGATAAATGTAACAATTCATTTTACACTTTTCTATTTATCCAAGTCCCAAAGTAATTTGTTTTTACATATTGTAAATGTTCTTTGTTGAATTTATATTGCCTTTATCTTAGCCCATTTAGCTGAGTAGAGAGAGAATGGAGAGCTCTTTTCTATAAGGCAAACATGAAGAACCATACTTAAAAAAATAGGAAATAATATTTCTAAAATAATGATAAAACAAAAAGTAATGAACCCATATGTTTCCATTATTGCAAGCTAGGAGGTTTTGTGACCTTCCAGGCTGGGCAATTTAGGCTAATTCAACATAAAATTCTTGCAGCTGTTTTACAAGTAAATTTGGACGTCTTACTAAGTTTTGGGTTTTGTTTGGACTTCGGAACCTCTTCACAGTTCATTGAACATTGACAACGTCGCTCATGATTTTCTTCTATAATTTCTGAACTTTATTGTTCCTTTAAGATACTATCAAACTCTTTTATTGGAATGCAAAAAATCAAAATCTCCTTGAATAGAGTAACATTTCGTATGTTGGTATTGGTTTAAATATGACTTTTATCTATGACTGTGTTTGTTGTGTACCAAGATGCAGCGTCCACAACTTAACTTTTGGGATTGAGTGGACAACGTTCAAAAGTAAGTCATAAAGAGTAGAAATGTATGCTGCAACAAGTTATATGAAATATGAGTTGAGAAAGCAATAGATTATGAATAATAAAAGTATAAAACATCTAACAGGCTGAAAATAGACATTTCCTTTTCGACTGAGGAGTTCCATGAAAACTGAACACAGGAGCTTGATCTGTGAACATGCTTCAGTGTGTTCATCGTATGGATTCTCCAGGGACATCGGATGGGGCAGTATACATGTGCTTCCCTATGTGTCGTAATTTATTATGTTGCTGTAATTGTCATTGTCAAATGCAATAAGAATGTGGTATGTTCAGTCCTTTCTACTTTCTGAATGAACATTTCAATAAGACAATGCTTGTAAGCCCGAAAGGATATATGTTTATGAATTAGTGAGCATGATTTTGTGAATAAGCTCTATTTAACAATAGCTATTTTTCACAGAGTATGACATCAGACTCATCTCTGCTTTTGTTAGGCTACTGTCCTGACAGCTGAAGTTTAGAAATCTTCTTAGCAGGTAAAGCTACAAAAAGATCTAAAGAAAACCAACAGACGGAAACCTCATACATAATAATGAGGATAACCTGGATTGTGGATATTCAAGGAAGGAATTTGGTGTTTGCTTTGTCAAGGCATGAACTTTATTTTAAAGGATGCAGCATTTACTTTTTCCGGAGATCATTCATTAACTATGGCTTCACATGGTATTTCTAACCTTCTGATAAGCTGTTTATGTCAGCAGGATTAGTGATTGAGGGTCAACCGCAACTACACTTTAGTTCACAAAGTTGAAATACACAATTGTCAAGGAACCCGACAATGACATTCCCATCCCAAAACTTTGGTTTAATAAACATTGGAATTACTTTACCCAAACGTGTACTATATAAATCAGCAAACGCATGCAACGCTCGTGGTGAGAGACTAGTACATGTAAATGCGTGTACATACACACAAAAGCACATGAAAAATAGGTCAATTCCCCATTCTCTTAGAACTGAGCTGCTTTTATCACGTGTTCAAGGAGAGAAATGGCATGAGGCAGAAACAAGCAGAGTTTAGACTGAAGGAAGATACACGTACCTTTAGTGTCTCCTCCTCAATTTTTGTCCAATGGAGCTTCTTCTTCCTCGATCCATTAGATAAGGGGACGGTACTGCAAATTAAAAGTACAACTTCTATCAACACAATTGTCAACTACTCACACTTCACGTGCCTGACAGCAACTATTAAACAGACTGTTTTGATACGATGCAGAAGGAGTCAGGAAAACCAACAAAATAGAAAGATGAAGAAAATGGAAAATTAAAGTAAAACTTGGATGACAGTTTTGGAAGAAAACATGAAGCAACCGCATGATTTTCATACATCAGGAAGTGCATAAGACATACTCTTGCTTTGGATTCCTATATTGTACACAATATCTGGAACCAGTCTCATCTTCTTCTTCAGAACTTTCTTCTATAGAAGAACTTCCTTGGCACGAACGTTTACGAGGAACAAGTGGTTTAGGTGGATGCATCTGCATGAGTTCAGTGTTCCTAAATTTTTTATCAACTGGACCACTTGCCACTTCTTTGGCCTTCTCCAAAGACTTCTTGTTTCTATTCTCTTTATGACACGATTCTTCTTCCTCTCCAGACTGATTCAGTTCTGATAGATGACATCTAAGTGGTGATTTATCAGGTTGTTGACCATCTACCAAGCACTGCTCAGGGACGGATACCTCTGGTTGAGGTGAACCCATCTGCATTACATGAGCTTCGACACAATTCCTTTCGCCTCCTGTAACCTCACTCAAGGAATTCCTGCCATTCTCTCTGTGGCTTAACCGTTCATTCTTATCCTGTTGAGATTGATTCGGCTTTGTTCCTTGTGACTTAGGCACTGACTTCTTTGATTGTCGTGCTCCCAAATCAATAAATGCAGTCAAATCTTTCCTAGCAAGAGAGACATTCTTCTTACTTTCTAGGTACTTAAAAATAGCAAGAGAATATGCACAAAATGGGCAGTAGAAGAGTCCTTTGTCATCAAAGTGTGGCATAGAACCCAGGCAACTTTCGTGAACCACCAACGGGCAAGTGTCAGAATTACAAACAAGTAATTTTCCACCTTCGCTACACTTGACACAAAGATTAAGCTCACTAAAATCAACAGTTGCCAAGGAATCTTCACCCTGAGCATATTGCGAGTTCAAGAGATCAATTTTTTGTGCAGCGAGAGCAATGTTCTCATCATGATACTCATCAGAATCACTATAGAACCCAGATGCGTGACTCTGCGCAATATTCTCTTTGGCTCCTTTAGAAGGTTTTCCGTTTTGCAAATCTTGCGGAAGAATACACCCCAAATCATGTTTGGACCCATGAGTGTGAGAATCTTGTTGAATCACCGGCTGGGATAAGCCACTTGATGTTCCCAATTCAGCACGACCACTGCTGCTACTTGCACGATTTTGAAACTTCTTGTCTGCATTCATTCTCTGAGGCAAGAACTCATTGTGAGTACAGTCACTGCTCCGTAAAATACTTCTTGAAGCAGCAGGTGCAGCGCCACCATCCTTCAGGCATCTATTTGCTTTGAAACCCCCAACTTGAGCTTCATCTTCCGAGTGCCCTTTTTGAACAACAGGCTGACTTCCTTCACAAGATTCTGCCGCGAATCCATCTCTTTGAGACAACATTAAATCAGGAACCGTGTTCTGGATGGGACTAACAAAATCATGCTTAAACTTCTTGGCAGCCTTTGCACAAGGATCAGAACTGTCTTCTATAATGGCTTCAGCTCCACTGATTTCTTTTTCATAAGCAGTGGAGACATCAATACTCCTCTTAGCAGGCACCATAGTGCTCACATGCTGGTTTTCTTGCAGGCCATTTGTGTTACCAAGGGTAAAAGTATACAAGTTCTCAGTTGGTGCAACATGTTGGGAATTCATGCCTCCTACTTCATGTCCCTGGTAAAAGCCATCAGCATCAACAACTTCAACAAGAACACCGTCTCTGGAGTGATTCCCCAACTCCAAGACACTTCTTTCTCTCAAGGATGCAGGAAGAGGAATAGTACAATCTACAATGGCATCTTTAAGTTGCTACAACAGAAAATAAAGCAAATATCAGAGATCAGACAGATATAATTTCTATATGTTCCAACTTATCAAATTCATAACAATATTAAAAAACTGGCTTACTTGTTGCAAATGACACTTCGGCAAGCGAGATCTCTTGTTCATAATGAATGATTGAACATCCCATTTCAACATCTCTGGCACAACTGTTTTTAGGTCTGATGTAGATGCCTAGTAATAGTTACATGCAAATACACAACTAAGCATGAGTTAATCAGGAGTACTCGAAACTCTCAAGGAGACCATTTTAGATCTTTCAAATAGCTGAATCCCATAGTCCAACCTAGATAAGCAGAGACATAGTTATTACCTTCATCAGTATGTGGCGAAGGACATCTTCACAGTGCTTTGATGGATCAAGCTCAGCTTTGGCACCTGGAACTGAAGCAACATTATCTGCATTTGGGGTTTTCCGGCCAAATAAGGTCTCTAAAACTCTCAAGCAGACTTGTTCTTTTGCATTTTTTCCCATATCATCGGACATTTCTGGCGTCCTCTTAACCAAATCTGTCGTGTAGGAACTATTAAAGTCAAAATTTATGTCAACTATTTAACAATAGCTTCCACAAAATAAAGCAAATATGAATTTACACATACTGATGAGTAAAGATGTGTCTATTTCATTGAAGCTTTCAAGTGCTTCGATCACCCAAATCCAGGGTAGCGGTGACGTACAAGAAAGCTTGGTAGCCATGAAAGTCTCTTGCAGTGCTTCAGAAACCATAAATGCAATATGTGAATTCCCAACTACCTCATACTTATCTTTGCTTACAAATCTGTTTCACATAGCAATAAAAGGTATGTCAGTACGATTAATTCATAATACTGACAAAACTTTATATTAAGTTCTTGCACCCATGAACTCAATAGCCATATGACATTCTTTCGTGGTTCTTTTTCCAAATCGATAAATACACGTCATCTGAAGGACTCGAACAAGCCCAAAATATATGAGGGCTTTTTGAGGAAGGGTAAACATACCAGGTATCACAAAGATAGAATTCCTTGAGCAAGCTTACGGAGGATACGAATACTTTTTCTTGATTTCTTAGATGCCAGCTTCTCCAACAAAGCCTATTTAAAAACTAAAACCAGTTATGTAAAATTGTGTAAATCAGTGAATATTTACAAGAAATATCAAAACTAACCATCCCAGCTCAAAACTACTATACATACTTAGTACTACAGCTTCCTGGGCCAAAGATTTCCTTCTCGTCCTACCAATGCTATTTCTTTAATCGCTTAATTTCACTTAAACACCTATCCCTGTAAGTTGAAGCAACCTTGTAATTACTGAATTATGAGCTTCAGGGATAGATGCATTAACTTAAACTTAGTATCAACATCGACCACTTTTTTTTTTGATAAGGTAAATTAAATAGTACGACCCTCGATCATTGAAGTGAGAATTGAACATATCTATTCTCTATGCTAAACAGAGGAAGATTATTAGGCTACAAACAAGTTTGTGATTGTGAGCTTGTCTAACTCAAGCCAGATAGTAACAATCACTCAAAGTAGTTATGTGTGTAACACAAGAAAGTAAAAATTAAACAGAGAAAAAGATGACCTGCGATAGGTAAAAAGTTAAGAAAGTAGAAGGTCCTAAGATTCTTTAAAGGGAACAAATATTTATTCTTGAAAAGCAAAATTTAGTTGGACCAACAAAGGAAAGGAATATGATCATGTTATTTGGTAGAGTATGGAAGTGAATATCGTTGGATCCTTACGGCCCCCAGTGTTGTGGTCTAGTAGTAAGAGCTCAGATTATGATGTGTAAGTTAGGCGCACCTCACAGGTTCAAACTTGGTGTCTAAGTGGAGAAGGGTAAACAGGTGATCATTTACCTAGTTTCGAACCATGCACAACTGGCCTTTAGACATTTCTCAGTTACAAAAAAGTTGGATCTTTTCACATGTTTAACTTCAAAAGTAACTATAAGAACTCAGATAAACAATAATAACACATCTCAGTTGCCACAAGGCCCACAACACAAAAAAAAAAAACACTAGAAGTTGGATCCTTTCGCCGAAAAGGCATTGGTCTAGTGACAAGACCTCAACTTGTGATATGTAGGTTAGACACACGTCAGTCACAGGTTCTTAAAAAGCATGATATTTAAGTGAGTAAGGGTACAAGGACGTGCTCATTATCCACCAAGTTTCAAACCGTGCACCAATGGCATTCAGGAATTTCTTGGTTATAAAAGAATTGGATCTTTTCACATGTTTAACTTCATATATAACTATTTCAAGGACCTAATTTTATTCAAATATTCATCCCTAATTTCCAATTTATTTTCATATAACAACAGCATAAAATTGAAATAACAAAAGATTAGATTTTTTTCGAACCTTTGAGTTGTATTGGTGAATCACAAGTTGCAAAGCTAACGTTGAAGCGTTAATTTTTGTAATAACAGAAGCAGCAAAATTGAAAACGAGAAATTTAAAAATATTAGAGGGACCGTTTTGGAAAGAAGTCGATTTCGGGTCGTTGGACTCGGGTCGGGGTTAACAAAGCGTGCTGCAGACGACTCATAAATTGCATGTTTGGATATTCAGAGTTAAATTTCATAATTTTGACCGTGAATTTGGGTATAAAATTTTTAATTTTTTTTGACAGAAAATGTATATATTAGAAATTACATCAGAAGTTTTATAAATCACAGTAATTAGCTAAAAATCCCATGAAGACACCACAATAAATATCTCAGTTTGAGTGTTAAAATTGGGAGTGAAGGAGTAAATTCGGGATAACTTTATTCAACAATTATGTACTAACACCAGCCAAATATTACGTTTGTTATGTGCCTTTATTTTCCGTATCAACTAACCAAAAAATGTATTGTCTAATGCGTAATCTTATGTTAGAATTAATGTTAATGCGTAATCAACCAAACGATCCCTTTGTATATTTGCAGGAGAAACAAAAGGATTCTTGATTTTGTTTTGTTATTGTTATTGTAACTCTATAAACAAAGTGTAACTTTCTGTTAGTGATCTTAGGGTACTTTCTCCAGTTTATCATTAAAAATGTCCACTTCTTCTAAATAATACAGTAAAAGACGCGACATCTTTGGTTATTTTCCCACAAAACAGTTTCCAACTTTATTACTTCAAATTAAAAGGCAACATAATTTTTTTTTACTGTATAAATAATTCCAAAATAAATTTCTCCAAAGAAAGAGAGAGAGATACAAGACATGAGGTAGAGAGCCTCTTTTGAAATCCTGCAATATAGAAGTGGAATAACATGTACTACCTTGATGTTTGGGGTGGGAAAGAGGAGAGGAGATCAAGAGGAGAAAGATATCTAAGGAAGAATCGGCGCAAGCATAGGATTGTACTGAAATTACACAACGATGTTGCATGATGGAGAATAAACTCCAATGACTCCACGAATAAGTTCAAGCGCCGAATTGGCGGTACATAGAGGGTAATCGGGGCCGCGGAGAATGCCACCGCAAACAACAGTTGTAGCATTTTTCAAGACAGTAGAAACGATACAACTTATGATGTTGGATTCAAGCAGAATAAAAATATGCACCTCTAAATGATCGAAGGATTAAAATGGACGTTGATATACGGTAAAAAGCCCAGCAATCACCAACAATCTTGTCAATACTTATTGTATAAAGAACCTCTGTATAAGGCTAGTAATGTAGAGACAAAAAAAAAAGTATTAGCTCTCGTGCAAGAAAATAAAAACCTAAAGTAGTTGAAGGTTAATGTTGCACGTCAAAACTCGTCCAACAAAATGTATATGCAGTGTAATTTATATGTTATGGTGTAATGGTTTTCAAGAAGCTAAATCCTTCATAAAAAGAGAGACCTTGTGAATCCTGCTATGAAGAAGGATGTTCACTTCTTTTTTCTGTTAAGGACTTTGTGAAAGTTTGGCACTCTGCTGGGGCTTTTATACAGGAGGGGAAAAGGTCTTGGTGAATAGGCTAAGGCCTTCTGATAGGTGTGTATTTTTAAAAAATGTTGGGCGGCTTTCTCAGAATATTCATCAAAGATTTCAAATATTAAAGACAAACGAAAGGAAAACCATGAAATGACGGTCTATCGATTTGGAAAAATTTTAAGGGGAAAATGAAAAAAAAATAAGATAAGATTTCTGTACTCCTAGAAAGTTAGTAATACATTAAATTCTAATAAGTGATGGACAGTATCGAAGTTGGTCCAAACTTACAGTATCTAATATTTTAACTTTCTAACTTTGAGTTAGAACGAAGATGAGTTAATGATAACAGATAACGTATACATCTTCAATTTATTAGGAGTCCTATAAACTACCACATTCGTTCATAATTCGATTAATTTAAATTTTGAACTCACCTCCGCCTTTGCAAATATACACTTCATTTCTTAATATATCATCTTTCATGTGAAATAATTCAAGATAACCTCAATATTGTCTTTGTATGATACTGGACAGATCATGCCTACTGAAATAGCACAATGGCCTTTGGCTCAATGGAAGCATATATTATTAGAAAAATAGAATAATTGGGCACATCACGTTTGGCTTTCCATTTGCTAATATATCTCAGGAAGTGTCGAGGAAATTATACTTGGAACTCAATCAAGAGAATTAGCCAAGTCAAATTAGGAGCAGTAATGAGTCATTACTTCGAATTTTAGGACACTTCTTGGAAAAAACTTTATACGTGAAAATAACTAGTATCTGCGATGGTCCTTTTCTTCTTTGTTTTTGGTACATAGCTTGAGATGGTCATAGATGACTTTAATAATAGCAAAAACTGAACTGCCCAGTTCCATGAAATTTCTTACTAATATTTAACACAATTCAGAACAGAAAGAACTACTTGAACCTGAAATGGCTGATAAATTATCCAAACAACCCTTTCCTTTTAGAATTTAGAAATGTCAACAGTGAATATGTAGTGCATATCTCGCTCCCGGTAGGGTGTCAAGAGGACTGGTTGAGCTGAACTTGAATAGGTAAAAATGTGCCTAGTAAATAAATGGGCAGGTTACGACAAGCCCAAACTTGGGCGAGTTGGACGGGTCATGTTTCCATGGGCTAATTTTGCCACCTCTATCGCTTCTGGAAGCCCTTGGGTCATTAGAGGCAGAAGTGGATTCAGAATTTTAAGCCAACAAGTAAAAAATACTACTTACCGAATTCACTATCTTTCACACTGAACCTAAGGCAAACAAGATCCATTAGTTTTAGTAAATACTGAATATCGCTATATCGCTAATAGTACTTTGTGATAGTGATGGCCACATAAGTATCTTAAAAGTTACTCTATTCAATTACTAGTACTTCGTATAGTTTTAAGTAAGTTGAAAATCTTAGGCACAATTGCACTAGATGCTAAAGTACTGCTTCGCCTCTGCTTTTAGGTCTCATAAATCTAATGCAAGTTACCAAACACTCGTCCATAACCAGATGCAACCTGAAAAATACTTGAGGAGTGTATGATTTAAGTCATATATATTGAAAATAATTAAAAAAAAAAAAAAGATCCTTCACATTATTTATGTACAGTAATTATTGTACTAGAATCTCAAATAAGTGAAAGATCGATTATATAAATCTAAAGGTCTATGTTGCTCTATTTAAGTCCATACGTGTCCAAAAATCACAAATCTAATTTGAGGACTAGACATAACTTAGGTTCCCAAGCAGGGTAAGCATGAATCCACCACTGTCCTCTATCCAAGATAATGTATCAACATCATGCTGTTGGATACACAAGGAACAATAAGGCTATTTAAGGATCGAATAAATGTATATAGAATTTCAATTCCCATAACTTTGAACACCATTACGTCAGAAACT
This sequence comes from Petunia x hybrida, assembly GCA_037355625.1. NCBI lineage: Eukaryota > Viridiplantae > Streptophyta > Magnoliopsida > Solanales > Solanaceae > Petunia > Petunia x hybrida. The sequence goes on along the minus strand of JBBBVM010000605.1, from coordinate 748,897 downwards.
ACTCATCTAGTCTTCTATATCTTTCAATTAGACCACTTTCTACTGCTAAAATTATCCCAAGTCACAATAACAAAAGGATGTCTTGTCTTTCTTTTTGCACCTAACATAGCAGTGGAGTAAAACATCAAAAGATATATCAAATCTAAAGTGAATCAATTTCATGTCAATGATGAATTGCCACAAAGATCTACCATTGATTTCAGTACAATGGAATAAGGTTTATACAGGACAAAAATCACCTATGCTAGGTATCATTTTTCAATGGCTCATTCAGCTATTACCTGCTTTAAACAATAGAACTCTTATAAAAATGAAAAGTTAATACTCTTCATAATTTTGGATCTCCTTTCTCTGCTTGTTTTTCTGGCCATAATTGCCTTTTCTCCCAAGACAACATGACTACAACATTAGAATCAAATCTAGTTAGTATTTACTGTTAGAACTAAACTGTAGATGAATACATTTATCCCAATGACCTATCATGTCAAATCATTAAGAACTAAAATACTAGATGCGGAAGCGTACCTGAATCTGTAGAACTGATGAAGCCCTGCCATTACCATGGTAGGTCTTCCAAATTTGGACGTGGTCTTGCCTCTTTCACTATGATGAGATATCAGTAAAAATAGAACCCTACGTCTGATTTGGGGACCATAACCCTTTTATAGTATAATATAGTTTATGTAATTCTAGCTCAGCCCATCATTAAACTAGAATTACATTCGGGTATCTACACATTAGCCTCATACTTTACAAGGTGTCTAATTAGGCCCATCAACTTTAAACTTTAGCAGATCACTTTAATTAGGCCAATCTTTAATTATAGCAGTTAACATACAATTATTTATACTTTATATATGTGCCAGTCCATATATTCTTACAATCTCCCACTTGGACTACATATATATACATAGACATAACCTTATAATTGTATGTCACCTTATGAGCTCAAAATATTTGCTATCATAAACTGAAGTACCTCTAAACAGTCCCGTCCATCAATCATGTCAGCATAGAACTAAGGCGGCTTTCGCTACATTTATATCGTAACTAAACCTTCCTTGATCACGTATACCAACATAACCAAATGACATAGATCAAGCATGGATGCATAGCGTGGAAATTACATGTAATGTGATCTAGACATGCCTATTTCCAACTGGTCCAACTGAAAAACAAGTCAGAGTGGAAAATTTACCGAATACTTTATTTCTGCAGAAATTTCCTTAGAATATGCATAAACTGAAACTGTAAACCTGAAACCGTAATCCAAAACTGAAGTGTGTCTATATAACAGAATATTGAAAGGTTATAAACTCCCACTGAATCTGAATATCCTTAACCGATATGCTACCTCTATGACCACTGTGCTCATGAAAAGCCTTCGGTGGTAATCCCTTAGTATGTGGATCCATAATATGGAGTTTGTTACATTATGTTCTATAGACACCTGACCACTCTGAACTCTAGCTTTAACAACCAGGAACTTTATGTCAATGTGCTTTGACTTTACCGAACTCCTGTTGTTATTGAAATATGAGACTGCTAACTTATTGTCACAAAATAACCTTAGTGTCTTTCAACTTTATCCTTAATTTGCAACCCAGTGACAAGATTCTGCAGTCACATTCCATAACTTTAATGCCTTATAATGCACCATAAATTTTACTGTCATGGTGAAATGAGCTATGAATGTAAATGCACATTCTTCCTGATATAACTCATCCACCAAGTATACAAATAGAGCCTCTGCACTATCTTGGCATCTAATGAAGTCGGTATCTGAATACTTGATTATCTTTAACTTTTCCGACTTTCTGTATGTGAGTTTAAAATCTTTTGTTCTCTGTAATTACAACATAAACCTTTGGCTACTCTTTAATTCTTAATTTCAGCATTACTCAAATATATGTCAAACATCTCAATAATGCACACAATATTTGAATGCATACAAACCTAAGAATGTATTAGATTCCTATAGCAGAAGCATATTGAAATACTTTCTATTTTCTTATATTCAAAATCATTCTTATGACATTGTTTGAGACTGAAGCAATCTCCTTTAGCATAGGAGTATCACCTGATTTGAAATCTTGCATGTCAAATCTTTAATACCTTTTCAATACAGGCCTTTGTGATAATCCAAAAGTACCTCGAGAGTAATCTCGATGTATCTGATTCCTTATTCAAAACTTGCATCACCAAGATATTTTATCTCAAAATTCTTTATCAATAGTATCTTGGTCTTACGCAACAAGCCTATATCGTACGAACCAAGAAATATGTCAGACATACAAAATCAGAGAAATATGCTTACTCCCACTGACCTTGTGGTATACAAAATAATCATCAAGAATTATCTCGAAACCAAATGAGACAATAACATAATAAAATTTGTGATACCATTAATAAGACGCTTGTTTAAACTAATAGATCAATTTTCTTAATTTGCAAATCATTAACTTTGCATTATAAAACACAAAGTTTTCTAGTTGCACCTTTGTTCATTAAACTAGCCATTGAGAACAATACTATTGTATCCATCTATGTAGTTTAATATCAAAATATTTGATTAATGCCATTATAGTCTTGAAAGAGCCTTTCAATGAAACCAAAGAGAAAGTCTCTTTATAATTGATGCGTTCTTATTGCTAAGTGAAGCCTTTAGCGATAAGACATGCCTTATACATATCCATGTTGGCTTTCGAATCTCTTTTGGTTATAAATATCCATTTCCAACCAATGAGCTTCGCACCTTCAGCCAACTGGACAAGGTCTCGCACATCATTGTCCTTTATGTGCTTCATCTCTTTATTCATGGTATCAATATACCTTTGAGAGTAAGAACTTTTCATGGCTTGACAGAAGTTGACTGAATCATCTTCCATCATTCCAATGCCAACTTTATGTTCTTACAGAAATACAATATAATTATCTTAAATTGTATTTCTCCTCTCTCTCTCTCTCTCTCTATATATATATATATATATATATATATATATATATATAAATCTTTTTAATGGCATTGGTTCTTGAGGTTGTAGAGTTTATTCTTCGGGAATAACTTTTGAACGTGAAGTTCAATGATATTGTCTTGATCCAGAGTTGCTTCTTGAACTATCTCAGGTATAGAAAACTGTTCCTGAGCATATACAATAGCAATCTGAGGAATATCAACATATTCCTTTTCAAGACAATGTTATTCTTTCTTCCCCCCAAACTCAACATCCTCAAAGAACCGTACATTATTCGTCTCATAATAGTCTTAGCTGTAGGATCCTAAAACTTGTAATCCCTGAACTTTTCAGTGTATCCAATAACATAGCAACTGAAAGTTTCTTTATTCAGTTTAATTTCTTTTGGCCTAGAAGAGCTTGCCTCAGCTGGACATCCCTAAACGTGTAAATACTTTAAACAAGACCAATCTTTTTCCAAAACACATAAATGATCTTATCAGTTGCCTTTAGTCAGAACTCTGTTAAGTAATAAGTTGCGGTTTTTCTAATGAATTAAATAAGGTAGCCATATCTTGAAAATTTTTTTATGGACATTATGAGATATAGTTAACCATTCTAAGAAACTATAGAGAGTTGTCCAGAAATACCAAATCTATAAAAGTTCTAAGACGTATAATTTCTGTTGGCTCCAAATCTCTTAAGATTTATTTGTTTCCTTTTATGCGATTTACGCATATATCAAAAAACTAAATAAAATTAACAGGGTCGAGACTGCTGTTAGACACAAATTTCTTTTTCTCCATTTAGAGATATGACTTTATATATTGTATCACAACGAAGCAAAATCTCACCGGTTAGTTAAACATGCAAGGATTCTTTAAATAAAATGACTTTATTAAGAATTTTAGATTATTGTAACCTCATAAAGAACTCGGACCAACCAATTTTGACTTATGAAAGAGACAATAGTTTCGATATCAAATGAACAACAATAATCAAACTTGTCCAACCTTGAAATGAAAATCAAATTCCGTCTGAAGAAATAGAACAACATAAGCCTCACTCTAATTCAAATATAAACTAGTTCTTGACAATAATCTAAGAGTTTTAATAGCTTCAACCTTAACCGAGTTGTCGTCACCACCATAGATGTATCTTTCACCATCATTAGGCTTTCGACAATTCATACATTCTTTCATAGATATATTGGTGTGAGTCGTTGTACTAGAATCTATCGACCATGTGTGTCTTGGTAACGAAACCAGACTAACCCCATAGTAAACAAGGTTAAGAAAAATATCTTTATGACTTGCAACTTTACCTAAGAAATAACTATTTGTAGTTAATTATTATATTATTTCTTCTTTATCGTCGTAACCGAAACTTTCTTACTTTATGGACCTCATTGAAATTTGATTTGTCAAGAGTGTACAATTTCTATCTTTTCATTCTTGACAAATTTAACTTTTCAATTTTGGTTATAAATTTCTTAATTGTTAAAATCTTGTTAGGCATAGTGCCCCTGAATGTTCTTGAAATGGCTTTCTTCATGACAGTCAGACATGCATTTTGACCTCTCCCACCTTTCTATCTCCCTCTTTTCATCAGAGGTACTCTTATTTGTAAAAAAATGGTGGAGAATCCATCTTTAACTTCATGTCAAGATCCGTGACTTCGAGGTTTATATAAGTTCTCTTGTCATTTAATGCCATTTAACTTAAAGATTGAGGGGATGTTGGCAATAATATTTTTAGAAGTTACTGTAGCTAAATCAGAGAACACCAAGTAACATGACAAGCTCACATAACACATAACCCGAATTGAAAATAAATTTGAATAAAGGTAAACCCCATCTCAAGATAACATGCACTCCATTAATATTTCATCTTTGGACAAAACATTAACTTGTAAGCGATATCTTGACGTAGTAATCAAACACTGATAATAAAGAACATGTCGAATAACAAATCTTCCTTTGGGCCGATTTATTATTCACACGTAAAATCAAATAATCACCACGTGTTTATTACCACAAGAAAGCACATGCAATTTTGTAACATTGACCTTCCTTTGGGCCGATCAATATTTACATAGGTTACACGAACACAACTTTTAATATTTCAAAACGAATAAATCTCCACAAGAGAGGTCACTTTGGCGACGTCTAGTTTCAATTTAATCATCTCAAAATACATACAACTATACCATATCCAAATTTAAATTCACCAAATTGGAGTTTATAAACTCCCAAGCCAAATTAATTTATGATTGGTGGGCAAAAAAAATCAAATAGTTACCGAAGCTGTAGGGGACTGCTAGTAACACGTAAAATCCAAAAATTAATTAACAAACTATCACATTCAAATTCTTTTCTAGCAGCATACCCCAAAGGAGATGGGTAACAACCAAAACAAACGTTAAGTAACAACGAAACTTAACAATACAATACAATCCAACGAAATTAACAATGATCCAAACAAAGTGTAAGTCTTAATGTACTGCACATCACCAATTTTGTTAACCTGATTTAACAAATATTTGATAGCTACATTCAAGGAGTAAACAATATCTTTTCTCCAAAGTTATCACCCCGTTACGCGCACCTCACAAACTTATTTATTCCTTTTTTTAACAACAATAAAAGGAAAAACAAATACGTATAAGCTTAAAAATACCCACATCCCTTCTGGCAACAAACATGAAGAGTAAGACTCCAAATCCCAAATTCTTAAGTGACACTGCTTTTACGGCAACTGACCAAAGAAGTTTCCTTTATTTGATTATTTATTTACTTTTGAATGGAAACAAAACTTTTAATAAAGTTCAATCTGAACCAAAGATTAAGCAGTACCTGTAACGCCAAGGTGGCGTCTTAAATATTTTACTGCCTTTCCCATTTTATATCAATTATTAAACTTAAATTTTGTCTCAATGATTCAACATGATATAGGCTCCTGATACCACTTGTTAGAACTAAACTGTAGATGAATACATCTATCCCAAGGACCTATCATGTCAAATCATCAAGAACTAAAATACTAGATGCGGAAGCGTACCTGAATCTGTAGAACTGATGAAGCCCTACCAATACCATGGTTAGGTCTTCCAAATCTGGACGTGGTCTTGCCTCTTTCACTGATGATGGGATATCAGTAAAAATAAAACCCTACGTCTGATTTGGGGACCATAACCCTTTTATAGTATAATATAGTTTATGTAATTCTAGCTCAGCCCATCATTAAACTAGAATTACATTCGGGTATCTACACATTAGCCCCATATTTTACGAGGTGTCTAATTAGGCCCATCAACTTTAAACTTTAGCAGATCACTTTAATTAGGCCAATCTTTAATGATAGCAGTTAACATTCAATTATTTATACTTTATATATGTGCCAGTCCATATATTCTTACATTTACTTGTCAAGGCTCAATAAAATGAAGAAGTAGGTTGTTTATACAGAGTCATTTCTGATCAAGCTTCATTTGCTCCATACATGCAGTCATTTGATCAGACTGATCAATCTAGGAACTTGAAGTAGAACCTTCACCAAGATCTGCACCAGCACATGTCGGTCCAGAGACATGAGGCACACGTTCATCCTTCATCATCTCTCGTGGGTATTCTTCCAAAACAGACTGAACCCATGACACATTAGGCCCCTCTCCATTGTTAGCAAACTCAAATAAAGACGATCGGCTTAGCCCACCAAACTCCCCAGTATTGACAGTCCAGTCTGGATTTCCCGGGGATGTACCCTATTTTGACCAAGTATCTGTTGGCGACCCAACAATGGCAGAAACATTGGAGCCAAGTTTACGAGAGCTGAGACTTCTAACTTGCTGCTGAACATGTTTTGGCGAGAAATCTGTATTAATTGGAGATAACAGGGTCTGCTGCTGCTGAAATTGACTACAAGCATCTGACCTGTGAGTAGGGGAAAAACCAGCTTGAGCTAATGCTTGATCAGAATAACTTGGAGATGAGCTCTCTGCGGAAAATAAATTCTCAAGATTTGCATGGTTAAGGGTCATCGGACGAGCTGAATGGTTCAAAGAATTAGAATTCATGTTGGGCTGGGATAGGTAGGACAACTGATTTGGGATCTGCTGCTGTTGCACATCAAATTCTGGATGACTCCTCAGGTCAGCAGCAGGTATATATCTAGCATTGAGTGATGACTGCAAGTGACTGGAATGGAGAAATCTGCCAGGAAGATGCAAGGCTCGAACATATTGTTGGGGACAACCCATGCTTGAAATGCCACTAGCAGATGGAGACATTGGAGGTGTGAGAGGTGATGGGGACATGACAGATACCGGGAAAGGAAAATCTGGTATGAGGCCCATGTCTGAAGCAATATCCATAGAATTGACAGCAGCAGAATTCCCACAAGGTGAGGCAACAGCAGAACCAGTAGAGACATAGAGAGGTCTTAGTTCCTCATGCATATGGGCAAAGAAGCAAACTTTTCTTTTACAACCAATACCATATTTGCAAACCCGAGTTCGATATTGAGCAGGGTGCAGCCAACACTCAAAGACCCCATGAGCGTATTCACACAAGTCCCCACGTTGGCAAGCTCCCTTGTGAAACTCAGGGCAAGGTACACAGCTGTAGCAGTATTTTATTGGATCCCTTCTTCGAACATTTTCGCCTGGATGGAAAAATGGACATTCAGTCTAACCATGCGAGTTAGCACGAGTACAAGGTCTGGTCTTAAATGAGTACATCATGAATTCATATGTAGTATTGAAGTTGTTTTCGATAGCCAGATTATTAATAGTCATGTTGGCAATTCAACAAATACCAAAGTGGATGGAGTAGTTGGATACAATCTGGATTATAAAATCTGCAATAGAAAGCGCATACTTTCATCTCAGAATGCAAATGAAAAGGAGAAAACCAACGCATTAGAATCAGACGTAAAGAAACAAGCATAATTTGCTACTCTAAATCTCAAGCACCTCTGAGAGGAAGCTGGTCTTCTTTGAACTAATCATTCATATAGGAGAAATATTAACTTTACTTCCAGATTAGCATATCTGCTAAGCTGCTAGAGTTTGTTATTTATTTCTGGAAATATGAATTAGACAATGCGTGTGGTGTGATAAGACCCAAACCCCCACAAGACCCTTCACTCGGAGCCAAGCCAAGTTGATCCAAGATATCCATCTTCACTTGATATGGAAGGGTATGGAAGAAGGCCCCAAGAGCGACTTGAAGACTGTGCTTTGGTGTGCCGTGGATGGAGGACCTTCTAGTACACTTGACGAGGCATCCGGAGCACGTTTGGAAGTAATTCAAGAGGCCACAGAAGCAGGCGGACCGCCTACTCAACTAGGCCGGCCGCCTACTTTTTCACAGCTCTCTGGATCTCACTAGGCGGACCGCCTCTGCAAACCAGGCGGACCGCCTACTCCTTCAGCAACTCCAGAACAGGCCGGGCGCCTACTCCAAGTAGGCTGGGCGCCTACTTTGCTGAGATGATGCGGGATTTGCTAGTTTTATGCTATGTTTTGGACAAGTATAGCCCTACGAGGCCTTTATTGTTTAAACCCACTTTAGGGGTATTTTTGAGCTTTCATTACATGTAAGTGAAGTCTATAAATACTTCACAAACATATTTCAAACCTTTTCACCTTACACTTTGATTAAAACATTGAATGAGAATTGAGTTCATCTCTTTGGAAGAAACCTTTGTCTTTTGGTTGCTTGAATTCACTAGTGGAACCTAGTTGAGTCTTGAACCGCTAACCCGAACATTCGACTTGCGAGTCCGGTGTTGTCTCGAGGGTCGTTGCATAGTGTAGGTCCTTCTAGACGCCGATTCGAGGGTATCTCGGGACAAGTTCCCCGTGGTTACTTCGAAGGGAGTTCGAGAAGTGTCTCGCTCTTCTATCTTTTTGTTTATCGTATTTGATTCCTATCATCTTGGTATCAGAGCAAGGCTCGGGTCTCGTTTCTACGAACCCCCGACCCTTGATTCTTCGTGCCTAGGTTAGTTTCGTTTTTAGGTTCTTGTTTATTGTTTTTTGAAAAGAAGAAAAACTACAAAAAAATAGAAAAGGAAGAAAAACACCAAAAAAATTTTTGATCATAGATTTCTGGATTGTTGGATTCGTTGTGTGATTGTTATTGGGGTTTGTTCCTTTTTGGAAACCCGTTCTTTTGGTACCCTATACGTTCGATTTGGAGTTGAAACACAAGAATTGGAAATTTTGAATCCCTTGAAAATTGAAAAAGTTGAAACCCTAGCTATGAACATGGTAGATTGTTGAACTTTGATTGGGGTTTGATAAAAATTGATTGGGGTTCGTTCTTGTGGTTGAAACAACATTGGGGTACCTTTGAATTGCTAAAACAACATTGGAATCATTGGATTTTTGGGTGCAAAACCAAGAACATCGTGTTTGAATCTGTGCTGAAACCTGCAGTAGGCCGAGCGCCTAGAGAAACGGGCGGACCGCCTGAAATTTTTGAGCTCTCTGGATTTTACAGAGGCGGACCGCCTACTAGAGTAGGCTGACCGCCTACTCCTCTGTGCAGTGAACCAGGCGGACCACCTAGTCCAAACAGGTAGGGCGCCTACTTCTGTTGGGTGTGGTTTCGGGTAGATTCTTCTAGGATCTCTTGTTTGTTTGATTGCATCGCATCTAGTTAGCACTTCTTTGAGTAATCTTGCCTACTTGAATTGTGCTAACCCTTCTAAGCTATTAGGAAACTCAAGCCTAGACCGGAGATTAGAACTCAAAGAAGACTCGTAGTCTCTTTTGACTCAAGTCCGCACTTAAAGAGCTATCGTTCCGATAGAGTCCAATTAACTCCACTCACCCCGGAGCTCATTGGGCTTTTGAGTTGAGTGATCAAGTTGAGGTTTACTATTCAACTTAGTGAAGCTTTTGGTTCAAGCAAGAGTGAAAAATCCACCACCCACTATACGAGTGATCCGAGTGAAAAACTTGTGAGGGAGTGTGTGAGGTTGTTTTTGCTAACGTTTGTTACTTGTGCAGGTACAATGTCTACCTAAGGACAAGATTTCATAAAGGAGGCCTTGGCTAACCTTCTTGCCAAGGTGGACCTCATGAGCCAAAGAATTGAGTCTCTTGAAAAGGGTGCCTCAAGTGCGCTAGTTGAGCAAGGGACTTCCACTGTCCAATCGGAGAAAGGGACCCCGAGTGTCCAAGTTGAGAAAGGGACCCCGAGTGTCCAAGTTGAAGTCTCGAGTACTCCAAACTTTACCCCGGAGCAAGTTAGCCATGTCATTGATTTGTTCAGTCAACAACGGGTAAAGGAGGACCGAGAGAGAGTTGATCCAATGTTGGGCAATCCCCAACGAACGGGCATTCCCCGTATCCTAGACAACCCTCCAAGAGACAATCCACTACCAAGACCCATCCGCAACGTGCAACCTCTTGAGCAAGTAGATGAAGCTCAAGAAGGGGAGGAAGCCAATTATGAAGATGACATATATGGGTTTGACGATCACTTTCAACCGAGGCGAGGTATGAATTGGGGTCGGAATGTGGATAGAGGTAGGGGCCGAGGTCGAGGGCAACCTATAGGGTATGTTGGAGGGAATGTTAGGAGAGATTATGGAGGTTATGGTGGTTATGGAGATCACTATGGAGGCCAACCGGAGCCTTTCCAAGGGGGTCGTGATAACAACAACAACCTCAATAGTGTGAAGCTCACTATTCCTTCTTTCAAAGGAAGTAGTGACCCGGTGGAGTACAAAAATTGGAAATTAGCCATGGAGCGAATATTTGAAACTAATGACATGCCCGAGGTGAAGAAAACCAAGTACGCAATATCTTCTTTCGAATCTTTTGCTTCTACTTGGTGGGAGTCGGTGAAGAGGAATAGAAGGAGGACGGGGATGGCTATTAATCTTACTTGGGAAGAGTTGATCCGGGTGATGGATGAGAAGTACTTGACTAACCAATACCGGGTTGAGCAACAAAAGCGTCTCTATGAGTTGAAACAAGGTTCCAATTCGGTTGGGGAATATTTCAATGAATTTGAGCAAGTTCGAATGAACCTTGACATAGATGATGAAGACCATGAGATGGCCATAATCCGTTTCAAAGGGGGCTTAAACCGAGACATAGTTTCACAATTGAAGTTCCACAAATATGATGATCTCTACAAGCTAAGTGAGGATGTGGTTGAAGCCGAGAAATGGATCAAAGAGGAGAAATCCCTTCGCTACAAGAGTAGCACTACTACTCCAACAAGCAATACCAAGGGTTGGAAGTCTCCTACCACAAATGCAAGTTCCCGAGTGCAAGTGGAACGAGTGGTGCCAATGCAAGCAGGGATGTGAAGAAGCCATTTGAGAAGTACACACCTAATGTGGGAGGTAATTCTAAAACCCAATTAAATACTCCTACTTCTTCTTCCATTCAATGTCACAAATGCAAGGGGTATGGGCACTTTGCTAAAGAGTGTCCTACGAAAAGAACCATGGTTGTTGTTGGTAATGATGCATATGAAAAGGAGAGTGAGTCAGAAGATGAGGGAGTAGAGGGAGTAGAGGGAGATGAGGGAGTAGAGGAGGATAGTGAAGATGATACGGTGGAGGATGAGGAACCTCATACTTTTCTAGTAGTGAGGAGGAGCTTAGGAGCTATGATTGCGGAGGATGGTGAAACCTTGCAAAGGGAAAACCTCTTCCATGCTAGGTGTCGTGTTAAGGGTGTTGTGTGCTCTATGATCATTGATTCCGGGAGTTGTACTAATGTGGTGAGTCAATCTCTCATAACCCAACTGAAGTTGCCTACCATGAAGCATCCCAAGCCCTACCGGTTACAATGGCTTAGTGAATGTGGGGAGCTCAAGGTAGTAAAACAAGCAATGATCAAGTTTAAAATGGGAAGTTACGTTGATGAACACTTGTTCGACGTTGTGCCCATGCAAGCTTGCCACCTTCTCTTTGGAAGGCCTTGGCAATTTGACCGGCAAGTGGTTCACAATGGACGTGTTAACACTTACATGCTCCAACATGAAGGAAGAAAGTTTGTGTTAAAGCCCCTAACACCTAAACAAGTGAGTGATGACTACAACCGAATGAAGGAGTTGAGGGAAGCGGCGAAGGCCAAGTCAATCATTGAGACTAGCCCTTTGTCCAAAAGCATGGTGGCAATCCCACCTTCTTCATCTACCGGTGGCATATGTGCCATGATGCAACCGGGCGAGCTCTTAAGAGGTAATGATGGCAACAAGTTTCTCCTATGCTTAGTGCACAAAGGTATGATCCTTAACTCTAATTGTGATTTTTCTTCTAGTCCTTTGCCTAGTGCTTTGAAAAATGTTTTGGAGAACTTTGGGGACATGTTCCCGGATGAGATGCCCGATGGCTTACCTCCCTTGAGGGGTATTGAACATCAAATCGATTTTATTCCGGGCTCTCAAATCCCAAATAAGCCAGCCTATAGAAGCAATCCCGAGGATACGAGGGAGTTGCAAAAACAAGTTGATGACTTGCTTTCAAAAGGCCTGGTGAGGGAAAGTTTGAGTCCTTGTGCCGTACCGGTCATTCTTGTCCCAAAGAAAGACGGCACTTGGAGAATGTGCGTAGATTGTCGAGCCGTGAATAAGATAACGATCAAGTATCATCACCCTATTCCACGACTCGATGATATGTTGGATGAATTGAGTGGGTCGCGTGTCTTTTCTAAAATCGACCTTAGGTCCGGCTACCATCAAATCCGGATGAAACTCGGGGATGAATGGAAAACCGCATTCAAGACCAAATTCGGTCTCTATGAATGGTTGGTAATGCCCTTCGGGCTTTCCAACGCACCTAGCACTTTTATGCGACTCATGAATCATGTTTTGAAGTCTTTTATCAACAAGTTTGTCGTTGTCTATTTTGATGATATCTTGATCTATAGTAGGACAATTGATGAACATGTTGATCACCTTAGGCAAGTGCTTGAAGCTTTGAGAGCCGAAAAGCTCTATGCTAATTTCAAAAAGTGTGCCTTTGGTGTGGATAAGGTTGTCTTTCTTGGGTTTGTAGTGAGTGCCCAAGGAGTGGAGGTGGATGAGTCTAAGGTAGAGGCCATACGTGATTGGCCTACTCCTACTACCGTGACTCAAGTGAGGAGCTTTCATGGTCTTGCTAGCTTTTATAGGCGATTTGTGAAAGACTTTAGCTCCATAGCCGCTCCACTCACCGAATTGGTCAAGAAGGACCAACCCTTTGTTTGGGGAGAGCCTCAAGAGAAGGCTTTCCAAGAGTTGAAAGGTAGGTTGAGTACCGCCCCCCTATTGCAATTGCCCGACTTTGGGAAAGCATTTGAGGTTGAGTGTGATGCCTCGGGGGTGGGAATCGGTGGTGTTTTAATGCAAGATAGCAAACCCATCGCCTACTTTAGTGAGAAGTTGAAAGGGGCCTCCTTGAACTATTCTACATATGACAAGGAGTTGTATGCCCTTGTGAGAGCCCTTTCCCATTGGCAACATTACCTTTGGCCTCGTGAGTTTGTAATCAAGAGTGACCATGAGTCACTCAAGCATTTGAGAGGCCAAGAGAAGCTTAATAAACGGCATGCCAAGTGGGTTGAATTTATTGAGTCCTTTCCCTATGTAATCCAATACAAGAAAGGGAAGGACAATGTTGTGGCGGACGCGCTTTCAAGAAAGTTCGCTCTTGCCACCACTCTCACCTCTAAGCTCATGGGATTCGAGAGCATCAAATTGATGTATGCTCATGATCCAAAGCTAAAGAGTGTCCATGATGCTCTAGAGAAAGGGGAGAGAGTTGAAAAATACCAATGGTTTAATGGATTCATCTTTAAAAATGGTAGAGTGTGCATACCCGAGTCCTCATGGAGGGAATTGCTTGTGCAAGAGGCACATTGTGGAGGACTCATGGGTCATTTTGGGGTAAGAAAGACTTTGGCCGTTCTTCAAGAACAATTCTATTGGCCGAAGATGAGGGTGCATGTGGAGAAGTTTTGCACTAATTGCCTTGAGTGCAAGCGTGCCAAATCTAAATCCCACCCTCATGGGTTATACACCCCACTCCCCGTACCTACTAGTCCGTGGTTGGATATATCAATGGACTTTTTCATGGGATTACCAAGGACTAGGGGGGGCCACGATAGCATCTTTGTTGTCGTGGATAGGTTCTCAAAGATGGCTCATTTCATTCCGTGCAAAAATGTGATGACGCCCGACATGTAGCTTCCTTGTTTGTTGAAAATGTTTTGAAGCTACATGGTGTGCCTCAAACTATAGTGAGTGATAGGGACGCTAAGTTCCTAAGCCATTTTTGGCGAAGTTTATGGGGTGCTTTGGGCACTAAGCTCTTGTTTTCTACGTCCCACCACCCACAAACCGATGGCCAAACCGAAATGGTCAACCGAACCTTGGGTGCTCTTCTTAGGGCCATGACCCGAGGTAAGGCCGGGACGTGGATTGATAGATTGCCTATGATGGAGTTTGCCTACAATTGTACATTGCATAGCATGATTGGCATGACTCCTTTTGAATGTGTTTATGGTTTTAACCCCTTGATTCCCCTTGATCTAACCCCTTTGCCGAGGGAAATGGTTGTTAATTTTGAAGGTAAAGCTAGAGCCAAGGCTTTGGTTGAGCTACATGCTAAGGCGAAGAAGAACTTGGAGGAATCTTATGCTAAGGTTGCCGCCAAGAAGAACAAAGGACGCAAGAAAGTGGAACTCAAGAAGGGTGACTATGTGTGGGTGCACTTCCGGAAAGAAAGGTTTCCAAACCTTAGGAAAGGGAAGTTGGCACCCTGGGGAGATGGCCCTTTCCAAGTGCTCTCGAAGATAAACAACAATGCCTATGTGGTCGACTTGCCAAGTGAGTATCAAGTTTCTAATACTTTCAATGTTAGTGACTTGGTTCCTTTGAATGTAGGTAATGAAGAGGTCGTGAATGATGCTGAAGAGGTCGTGAATGATGATGAAGAGGTCGTGAGTGATGCTTCGATTTCGAGGACGAAATCCTCTCAAGAAGGGGAGGATGATAAGACCCAAACCCCCACAAGACCCTTCACTCGGAGCCAAGCCAAGTTGATCCAAGATATCCATCTTCACTTGATATGGAAGGGTATGGAAGAAGGCCCCAAGAGCGACTTGAAGACTGTGCTTTTGTGTGCCGTGGATGGAGGACCTTCTAGTACACTTGACGAGGCATCCGGAGCACGTTTGGAAGCAATTCAAGAGGCCACAGAAGCAGGCGGACCGCCTACTCAACTAGGCCGGCCGCCTACTTTTTCACAGCTCTCTGGATCTCACTAGGCGGACCGCCTCTGCAAACCAGGCGGACCGCCTACTCCTTCAGCAACTCCAGAACAGGCCGGGCGCCTACTCCAAGTAGGCTGGGCGCCTACTTTGCTGAGATGATGCGGGATTTGCTAGTTTTATGCTATGTTTTGGACAAGTATAGCCCTACGAGGCCTTTATTGTTTAAACCCACTTTAGGGGTATTTTTGAGCTTTCATTACATGTAAGTGAAGTCTATAAATACTTCACAAATATATTTCAAACCTTTTCACCTTACACTTTGATTAAAACATTGAATGAGAATTGAGTTCATCTCTTTGGAAGAAACCTTTGTCTTTTGGTTGCTTGAATTCACTAGTGGAACCTAGTTGAGTCTTGAACCGCTAACCCGACCATTCGACTTGCGAGTCCGGTGTTGTCTCGAGGGTCGTTGCATAGTGTAGGTCCTTCTAGACGCCGATTCGAGGGTATCTCGGGACAAGTTCCCCGTGGTTACTTCGAAGGGAGTTCGAGAAGTGTCTCGCTCTTCTATCTTTTTGTTTATCGTATTTGATTCCTGTCATGGTGTTTACAACCAAGTACCATAGTCAACATATAGACACAACTGTCAGAGCTTTAACAACAAAATCAAACGCTAGAGATTCATAAACAGTAAAAGATTATTCCCATGAATTCTAACATTGAGCTTGGACGCCTATTTTCTGACTCTCAAGACAAAGAGGAGGCACATATGAGAAAAACAAAACAGAAGAATCTGTCTAACGTAGAGAAATTCACATACTACTCTTCTGAATTGAAGATACAATTATTAAAAAATAAAGGAAATATATCACTATTTCGAACTCAGTCTTTTCGCTTTCTTTTACTTTCCATTTCTTGAAAACGTAAGGGGGCCATTCAAATTTCAAACATTGGAACATGATGTATAAAACAAAAATATAAGAAAAGAGTTACCATTCATACTATCCTAAATTAAAATAGGGCCAAATTTGCTCTCGTACTATCCTAAATTGCATTTTGCACTTTTACTCTAATATTATCGCAGTGTTCGGAAAAAGTCTCATTTTTTCGCGCTTCTACTCAATTAATGTCAAAAGTCTAGAATGTGAGGCCAATTTGGACATTTTCCAATAGCAAAAATAACACCAGTGAGGAACATAGAATTCTCCAATAAGAAGTAAAGGAAAACAGCCAAGAACGAAGAGTAGTTTGTCCTGTAGGGAGTTTCCCACATCGGTGGGAAGTAACCTTTGCAAAGGGTATAAAGACAAAAGGTCCCACCAAGCTAATTGAATAAATAAAGTCCACAAAGTATCTATGTGTATTATATATTATATTATATAATATTATATTATATATTTAATACTTGGACTTGAAGTTGGGCTTGGGCACGGGCCGGATCGGGTCTTTAGAGAAGGACAATTTATTTTGTATTTTATTTTTGCTACAGGATTATTTAAATTTCAGATTTGAAATTTAACTTTAAAGGTTGAAAACCTGTTCAGAAATAAGACACCTATTCTGAATAGTCTCCTCTTCTCTCTATATATTTTCTACCCTGAAAGTGGCTTCTAAGTTCTGCAGTAACAATTTGGCTTTGAGGAATCCTGAAGAATATTGTTTGTATACCCTAAGAATATACAAGCAATAATTCTTTAAGGACAATAAAATAATTATTCTCGCCTCAAAGTTCTTTCTTCTATTTCGTTTCAGTTTTTCTAACAATCTTAAAGAATTATTTGCTATGGAGAAGATTCTGTCCGCTGTTGATAACTCAAAGGAGTTTATCAAACTTGATCGCTTTGATGGATCAAACTTTACCCGCTGGCAGGATAAGATGATTTTCTTGCTTACTGCTTTGAAAATCTTCTATGTTCTGGATCCCAATCTGGTCGCTTTGCCCGAACGTACTCCTACAGACACTAATGCAATCAAGGCAGAAAGGAAGAAACGTGAAGAGGATGAACTGCTTTGTCGTGGACATATTTTGAATACTCTCACGGATCGCCTTTATGATCTTTATTCAAATCTGAAGACACCAAAGGAGATTTGGGCTGCGCTGCAAAATAAATACCAGAATGAAAAGCGAGGTACGGATAAATTCCTGGCTTTGCAATATTTTGAATTTAAATTGATTGATACCAAGCCTATTATGGATCAGATTCATGAATTGCAAGTACTAGTTTCGAAACTGAATGATCTTGAAGTTAAGATTCCTGATGCACTTCAAATAGGTGCAATACTCTCGAAACTGCCTTCTTCCTGGAATGATTATAGAAAGTAAATGTTGCATTCTACTGATAAATTAACCATGGAACAATTTCAGACTCACCTTCAAATCGAAAGTGAGACTCGTGCCCGTGATGCTTCAATACAAGCATCAAGTTCTGTGGTTAATTTAGTAAGCCAGAATAATTCTGGCAATGGAAACAAAAATCTGAAAGTTTCCAACAAATCTCTCAAGAAAAAGAGATAGAATTTTAATTGTCATCATTGTGGGAAGAAAGGGCACAAGATTCGAAATCATGTCACTGCAGAAGTTTTGGAAAAAGGAACTGTTGAAGTCAATTTCACTTTGGGAAAGAAGCTGACGCTACTGAATGTGTATCATGTTCCTGAAATGAAAAAGAATTTGATGTCTGCTAGTTTTCTTTCTTGGAAATGTTTCAAGATTGTAATAGAATCTGATCATGTAATAGTGTCTAAGAAGGGTATGTTTGAAGGCAAAGGATATCATTGTGATGACATGTTTAAACTAAGTATTGATGCAATAAAGAATGCTTCTATTTATACTGTTGCGTCGGATTCTCTTTTGTGGCATGCTAGATTAGGACATATAAATTTTGGTTCTTTAAATTATATGTCTAAAAATGGTTATATTTCTTGTAATGGTAAAAACGTTGAAAAATGTGAGATCTGTATACAAGCAAAAATGACCAAGAAGCCTTTTAAGAAAGTAGATAGAGTTACTGAATTATTGGATTTAGTACATTCAGATATATGTGAATTAAATGGAGAATTAACTAGAGGAGGTAAAAGATATTTTATTACCTTTATTGATGATTTTTCTAGATTCACATATGTATACTTACTTAGAACAAAAGATGAAGCTTTTCAGAAATATAAAGAGTATAAGACTGTTGTGGAAAATCAAAAGGTTAGAAAAATTAAGATCCTTCGTAGTGATAGAGGTTGTGAATAGTTTCCTACTGAATTTAATAATTTTTGTGAAGAGCATGGTATTATACATCAAATTAGTGCCCCTTACACACCACAACAAAATGGGTTGGCTGAAAGGAAAAATAGGACTCTAGTGTACATGGTTAATGCTATGATTTTGAATACACACTTACCTCATAATTTATGGGGTGAGGCATTGCTAACAGCATTTCATATATTAAATAGGGTGCCTTCTAAAAGCATAAACGTTTCACCCTATGAACTTTGGAAGAATAGAAAACCAAATCTTGGTTATCTTAAAGTGTGGGGGGTGTATAGTGTTCTATAAAATTCCTGACCATCAAAGAACTAAGTTGGGGCCTAGAGGAATCAAAAGTGTTTTTGTGGGATATGCACAAAATTCAAAAGCTTATAGGCTCTTAGATCTAAAGTCTAGTGTCATCATAGAATCTGTTCATATTGATTTTATTGAAAATAAATTTATAAAAGATTCTGTTGATGGGTCATTGACTGAACTTAATCAAAATGGGGTTGACGTAAATGAGATGTCATATTCTGAAGTTGTTACAAACAGAAGGAAAAGTGACAATATTGTGTTAGAACCTAGAAGAAGCCAAAGAGTTAGAAAAGAAAAGAATCTTGGTTCTGATTATATTTCTTCACAAGCAATAGTTTTTCTTGTAGAAGGAAGTAGAACAACTGTCTGTAACAAAATACCTATTTTATTTAATGTTGAAGATGACCCAAAGACTTACCAAGAGGCTATGTCTTCAAGAGATGCTGCCTTTTGAAAGGAGGCCATTAATGATGAAATGGAGTCAATTATGTCTAACAAAACTTGGGTTTTAGTTGATCTTCCTCCTGGATCAAAACCCATAGGTTGTAAATGGGTCTTCAGAAGAAAGTACAATACAGACGGTTCGGTTCAAACCTTCAAGGCAAGACTAGTTGCAAAAGGTTTCACCCAAAAAGTAGGTATAGATTACTTTGATACCTATGCTCCTGTAGCAAGGATAACATCCATTAGAGTACTTTTATTATTAGCATCTATATATAATTTGTATGTACACCTAATGGATGTTAAGACTGCCTTTTTAAACGGGAACCTAAGTGAAGAAATTTATATGCGACAACCAGAAGGATTTGTACTTCCTGGGAATGAAAATAAAGTGTGTAAATTGATAAAGTTGCTCTATGGCTTGAAATAAGCACCAAAACAGTGGCATAAAAAGTTTGATAGTGCAATACTATCGAACGGATTCGTACACAATGAAGCAGACAAATGTATCTACTGTAAATTCACAAAAGATTATGGAGTTATTATTTTTCTGTATGTAGATTACATGTTGATCATTGGTACGAACATGCTTGGAGTTTCTGAGACTAAGAAGTATCTAACTTGTGTCTTTAAAATGAAAGATCTGAATGAAGTAGATACAATCTTGGGAATAAAAGTCAAAAGAGATATCAAGAAAGTGACTTTATCCCAATCACACTATATAGACAAAATCCTTGACAAGTTCAGTCATTTGGACATAAAGGAGTTCAATACTCCTTGTGACTTTAGTATCAAGTTGTCTAAAAACACTGGAAGAGCTGTAGCACAACTAGATTATGCAAGTGCGATAGGCAGTATGATGTATGCTATGTGTTGTACTAGGCCTGATATAGCGTTCGCTGTTTGTAAACTTTCAAGGTTTACAAGTAACCCAAGTAACGAGCATTGGAAAGCAATAGCTAGAGTACTTGGATATTTAAAATGAACAAAGCACTTAGGCATTTGCTATAGCGGTTTTTCCTACAGTATTAGAAGGTTATTCTGATGCAAGTTGGATTAGCAGTGTTAATGATAAGAAATCCACCACAGGATGGATTTTTTGTTTAGCGGGTGGCGCCATTAGTTGGGCATCCAAGAAGCAAACTTGTCTTTCTCATTCTACTAGGGAAGCTTAATTTTTTGCTTTAGATGCTGCTGCACATGAAGCGGAATGGCTGAGGAATTTGTTATTAGACATAAAGTTGTGGCCACAACTGATGCCAGCCATTACCGTATTTTGTGACAGTGAGAATACGATGATCTTAGCTTACAATAAAATATATAATGGGAAAAATAGACATGTAAGCATAAGACATCGTTACATACGAGATTTGATAAAAAATGGAACTATAGCTATAGTGTACGTGAGATCGAGCAATAATATGGCCGATCCACTTACAAAAGCATTGACTAGAGATGCAGTAGAAACTCATCGTGATGGAATGGGGCTAAAACCCTTAAATTAAACGTAAGTAATGGGAACCCAACTTTGAGTTAGTATACACTCTAACAATAAAAGTTCAATGGGTAATAACAAGTTACTTTCGTTGTTTAAGCACGAGCCTCCTTGAAGAGTCTCATTCCAATGTACTGCATACTGTTACGGAAGAAGCAAGAAGTTGTTTAATGCCAGTCGTGATAGGGGTATAAAGACAAACTTCATGGTGCAAACTGTTACAAGGAGAGGTTGATATGATTCTTAATGAAATTAGCAAGTGTCTGGAGTAACAGGGACACAATGTCTAATTTCACCTATATGAAGATTGAAGTGGTGCCGCTTCAAACAAGATCTAGAGGGTTGGTCTTGTAAGTATTCATGAAATCAGGATTAGAGCACATGGCCATCAAAGTGCTAAAGCAAGTTATGGTTTGTTTAGCCACTTTAATAATGTCACGTGTGCGATGCTTTCGGTTTGACACGATGAATTGTGATTCAAATCTTAGGATACCATCAACGTCGTCAAACTTTAAAGTGTTTACACTAATAGAAAGTTACAAATCTACTTAAAGATACTTTCTGCTAAGCGTGATATTATGAGACAGTACAAACTAGTGGGGGATTGAAGAGTAGTTTGTCCTGTAGGGAGTTTCCCACATCGGTGGGAAGTAACCTTTGCAAAGGGTATAAAGACAAAAGGTCCCACCAAGCTAATTGAATAAATAAAGTCCACAAAGTATCTATGTGTATTATATATTATATTATAATTTTTATATTTAATACTTGGACTTGAATTTGGGCTTGGGCACGGGCCGGATCGGGTCTTTAGAGAAAGACAATTTATTTTGTATTTTATTTTTGCTACAGGATTATTTAAATTTCAGATTTGAAATTTAACTTTAAACGTTGAAAACCTGTTCAGAAATAAGACACCTATTCTGAATAGTCTCCTCTTCTCTCTATATATTTTTTACCCTGAAAGTGGCTTCTAAGTTCTGCAGTAATAATTTGGCTTTGAGGAATCCTGAAGAATATCGTTTGTATACCCTAAGAATATGCAAGCAATAATTCTTTAAGGACAATAAAATAATTGTTCTCGCCTCAAAGTTCTTTCTTCTATTTCGTTTCAGTTTTTCTAACAATCTTAAAGAATTATTTGCTATGGAGAAGATTCTGTCCGCTGTTGATAACTCAAAGGAGTTTATCAAACTTGATCGCTTTGATGGATCAAACTTTACCCGCTGGCAGGATAAGATGATTTTCTTGCTTACTGCTTTGAAAATCTTCTATGTTCTGGATCCCAATCTGGTCGCTTTGCCCGAACCTACTCCTACAGACACTAATGCAATCAAGGCAGAAAGGAAGAAACGTGAAGAGGATGAGCTGCTTTGTCGTAGACGTATTTTGAATACTCTCACGGATCGCCTTTATGATCTTTATTCAAATCTGAAGACACCAAAGGAGATTTGGGCTGCGCTGCAAAATAAATACCAGAATGAAAAGCGAGGTACGGATAAATTCCTGGCTTTGCAATATTTTGAATTTAAATTGATTGATACCAAGCCTATTATGGATCAGATTCATGAATTGCAAGTACTAGTTTCAAAACTGAATGATCTTGAAGTTAAGATTCCTGATGCACTTCAAATAGGTGCAATACTCTCGGAACTGCCTTCTTCCTGGAATGATTATAGAAAGTAAATGTTGCATTCTGCTGATAAATTAACCATGGAAAAATTTCAAACTCACCTTCAAATCGAAAGTGAGACTCGTGCCCGTGATGCTTCAATACAAGCATCAAGTTCTGTGGTTAATTTAGTAAGCCAGAATAATTATGGCAATGGAAACGAAAATCTGAAAGTTTCCAACAAATCTCTCAATAAAAAGAGAAAGAATTTTAATTTTCATCAATGTGGGAAGAAATGGCACAAGATTCGAGATTGCAGATATAAAAAGGCAGGAATAAATTTCAATTCTGGAAATTTCGAGAAAGCAAACATGGTAGAAAATTCTGCACAAGGACTGGTTGCCATGATTTCTGCATTACCAAGTGGAACGGTCTTAGAACTGAACATGGCTGCTGCATCCACTAACGGTCAAGACTGGTGGTTGGATTCTGGCGCAACAATTCATGTCTGTTTTGACAAGGACCAGTTCAAGACCTATACAGAAGTAAAAGATTCTGAAATGGTGCTTATGGGAAATCATGTCACTGCAGAAGTTTTGGAAAAAGTAACTGCTGAAGTCAATTTCACTTCGGGAAAGAATCTGACGCTACTGAATGTGTATCATGTTCCTGAAATGAAAAACAATTTGATGTCTACTAGTTTGCTTTCTAGGAAAGGTTTCCAGATTGTAATAGAATTTGATCATGTAATAGTGTCTAAGAGTGGTATGTTTGTAGGCAAAGGATATCATTGTGATGGCATGTTTAAACTAAGTATTGATGCAATAAAGAATGCTTCTATTTATACTGTTGCGTCTGATTCTCTTTTGTGGCATGCTAGATTAGGACATATAAATTTTGGTTCTTTAAATTATATGTCAAAAAATGGTTATATTGCTTGCAATGGTAAAAAAGTTGAAAAATGTGAGATCTGTATGCAAGCAAAAATGACCAAGAAGCCTTTTAAGAAAGTAGATAGAGTTACTGAATTATTGGATTTAGTACATTCAGATATATGTGAATTAAATGAAGAATTAACTAGAGGAGGTAAAAGATATTTTATTACCTTTATTGATGATTTTTCTAGATTCACATATGTATACTTACTTAGAACAAAAGATGAAGCTTTTTAGAAATTTAAAGAGTATAAGACTGTTGTGGAAAATCAAAAGGCTAGAAAAATTAAGATCCTTCGTAGTGATAGAGGTGGTGAATATTTTCCTACTGAATTTAATAATTTTTGTGAAGAGCATGGTATTATACATCAAACTAGTGCCCCTTACACACCACAACAAAATGGGTTGGCTGAAAGGAAAAATAGGACTCTAGTTGACATGGTTAATGCTATGATTTTGAATGCACACTTACCTCATAATTTATGGGGTGAGGCATTGCTAACAGCATGTCATATATTAAATAGGGTGCCTTCTAAAAGCATAAACGTTTCACCCTATGAACTTTGGAAGAATAGAAAACCAAATCTTGGTTATCTTAAAGTGTGAGGGTGTATAGCGTTCTATAAAATTCCTGACCATCAAAGAACTAAGTTGGGGCCTAGAGGAATCAAAAGTGTTTTTGTGGGATATGCACAAAATTCAAAAGCTTATAGGCTCTTAGATCTAAAGTCTAGTGTCATCATAGAATCTGTTCATGTTGATTTTATTGAAAATAAATTTATAAAGATTCTGTCGATGGGTCATTGACTGAACTTAATCAAAATGGGATTGACGTAAATGAGATGTCACATTCTGAAGTTGTTACAAACAGAAGGAAAAGTGACAATATTGTGTTAGAACCTAGAAGAAGCCAAAGAGTTAGAAAAGAAAAGAATCTTGGTTCTGATTATATTTCTTCACAAGCAATAGTTTTTCTTGTAGAAGGAAGTAGAACAATTGTCTGTAGTAAAATACCTGTTTTATTTAATGTTGAAGATGACCCAAAGACTTACCAAGAGGCTATGTCTTCAAGAGATGCTGGCTTTTGGAAGGAGGCCATTAATGATGAAATGGACTCAATTATGTCTAACAACACTTGGATTTTAGATGATCTTCCTCCTGGATCAAAACCCATAGGTTGTAAATGGGTCTTCAGAAGAAAGTACAATCCAGACGGTTCAGTTCAAACCTTCAAGGAAAGACTAGTTGCAAAAGGTTTCACCCAAAAAGTAGGCATAGATTACTTTGATACCTATGCTCCTGTAGCAAGGATAACATCCATTAGAGTACTTTTATCATTAGCATCTATATATAATTTGTATGTACACCAAATGGATGTTAAGACTGCCTTTTTAAACGGGAACCTAAGTGAAGAAATTTATATGCGACAACCAGAAGGATTTGTACTTCCTGGGAATTAAAATAAAGTGTGTAAATTGATAAAGTCGCTCTATGGCTTGAAACAAGCACCAAAACAGTGGTATGAAAAGTTTGATAGTGCAATACTATCGAATGGATTCATACACAATGAAGCAGACAAATGTATCTACTGTAAATTCACAAAAGATTATGGAGTTATTATTTATCTGTATGTAGATTACATGTTGATCATTGGTACGAACATGCTTGGAGTTTCTGAGACTAAGAAGTATCTAACTTATGTCTTTAAAATGAAAGATCTAAATGAAGTAGATACAATCTTGGGAATAAAAGTCAAAAGAGATATCAAGAAAGTGACTTTATCACAATCACATTATATAGACAAAATCCTTGACAAGTTCAGTCATTTGGACATAAAGGAGTTCAATACTCCTTGTGACTTTAGTATCAAGTTGTCTAAAAACACTGGAAGAGCTGTAGCACAACTAGATTATGCAAGTGCGATAGGCAGTATGATGTATGCTATGTATTGTGCTAGGCCTGATATAGCGTTCGCTGTTTGTAAACTTTTATGGTTTACAAGTAACCCAAGTAACGAACATTGGAAAGCAATAGCTAGAGTACTTGGATATTTAAAATGAACAAAGCACTTAGGCATTTGCTATAGCGGGTTTTCCTACAGTATTAGAAGGTTATTCTGATGCAAGTTGGATTACCAGTGTTAATGATAAGAAATCCACCACAGGATGGATTTTTTGTTTAGCGGGTGGCGCCATTAGTTGGGCATCCAAGAAGCAAACTTGTCTTTCTCATTCTACTATGGAAGCTTAATTTTTTGCTTTAGATGCTGCTGCACATGAAGCGGAATGGCTGAGGAATTTGTTATTAGACATAAAGTTGTGGCCACAACTGATGCCAGCCATTACCGTATTTTGTGACAGTGAGAATACGATGATCTTAGCTTACAATAAAATATATAATGGGAAAAATAGACATGTAAGCATAAGACATCGTTACATACGAGATTTGATAAAAAATGGAACTATAGCTATAGTGTACGTGAGATCGAGCAATAATATGGCCGATCCACTTACAAAAGCATTGACTAGAGATGCAGTAGAAACTCATCGTGATGGAATGGGGCTAAAACCCTTAAATTAAACGTAAGTAATGGGAATCCAACTTTGAGTTAGTATACACTCTAACAATAAAAGTTCAATGGGTAATAACAAGTTACTTTCGTTGTTTAAGCACGAGCCTCCTTGAAGAGTCTCATTCCAATGTACTGCATACTGTTACGGAAGAAGCAAGAAGTTGTTTAATGCCTGTCGTGATAGGGGTATAAAGACAAACTTCATGGTGCAAACTGTTACAAGGAGAGGTTGATATGATTCTTAATGAAATTAGCAAGTGTCTGGAGTAACAGGGACACAATGTCTAATTTCACCTATATGAAGATTGAAGTGGTGCCGCTTCAAACAAGATCTAGAGGGTTGGTCTTGTAAGTATTCATGAAATCAGGATTAGAGCACATGGCCATCAAAGTGCTAAAGCAAGTTATGGTTTGTTTAGCCACTTTAATAATGTCACGTGTGCGATGCTTTCGGTTTGACACGATGAATTGTGATTCAAATCTTAGGATACCATCAACGTCGTCAAACTTTAAAGTGTTTACACTAATAGAAAGTTACAAATCTACTTAAAGATACTTTCTGCTAAGCGTGATATTATGAGACAGTAAAAACTAGTGGGGGATTGAAGAGTATTTTGTCCTGTAGGGAGTTTCCCACATCGGTGGGAAGTAACCTTTGCAAAGGACATAAAAACAAAAGGTCCCACCAAGCTAATTGAATAAATAAAGTCCACCAAGTATCTATGTGTATTATATATTATATTATATTGTATTATATTATATTATATATTTAATACTTGGACTTGGACTTGGGGCTTGGGCGCGGGCCAGATCGGGTCTTTAGAGAAGGACTATTTATTTTGTATTTTATTTCTGCAACAGCATTATTTAAATTTCAGATTTGAAATTTAACTTTAAAAGTTGAAAACCTGTTCAGAAATAAGACATCTATTCTGAATAGTCTCCTCTTCTCTCTATATGTTTTCTACCCTGAAAGTGGCTTCTGAGTTCTGCAGTAAGAATTTGGCTTTGAGGAATCCTGAAGAATATTGTTTGTATCCTCTAAGAATATACAGGTAATAATTCTTTAAGGACAGTGAAATAATTATTCTCGCCTCAAAGTTCTTTCTTCTATTTCGTTTCAGTTTTCTAACAATGAAAAGAAACAGAGAAAAGAAAAAAAAAAGAACTTCCAAACTACATTAAAGATACAAGAAAAAGGTCAAGAACTATAGAACATCGACCAAAATCATAATGAATTCAATCTTCAAGAAGTTACATGCATTCCCATTAATTCATCTATATCGTTATTTAGAATTTATATACACATAAATATGAATATAACATCATAAGGATAAACAAGATTGACCATTAGAAAGCATGCATGCAAATATAAATTCCTACGGTTACATACATATAATGAAATTTAATCACATGCATGGGAAGTTCAGTTCTTACCAAATTATTAGCAAGAACAATGTGTGTGGCACCAGCAGCAGCTCTCTACAATTTTCTGTGTGTGTATTGATGTTTATATATATATATAGAGAGAGAAAGTGGGCAGTTGTCTTTATAACTGAAATATAGAGAGAGAAAGGAGAGGGAGGGAGGAGGGAAACAAGAAATTTGTAATAATTCAAGAAGAGCTTCTTTGAATATTTACCCACTTACGCCAAATCAGAAGAAGTTAACCATTGCGGTGAAAATTTTTCGTATTAGTTGTGATTCCACCAAGAATCTTTTGTTTTAAGGGTGAAAAACTTTCCATTTACCGCTCTAACATCTAGCTCTAAGTAGGCCTAAGGCACAGAGCTGAGCCGAGCCGATTCGGAGCTTGGCTCGATTCATTTCGAAAAGAGGCTCGGCTCGATTTGATTTCATTTAATGTTTGGCTCAGTGCGGTTTGATTCGATCAAAGCTCGGTCAAGCTCGTATCGGTCAAAGCTCGTTTTCAATTATGATGAATCTTTCTCTAGCTTAAAAGCTTATGAAATTTTTATTATTTTATCTTCTGTGATGTATCAAAGTTTTAAGTAGGGAATAAAAGGCTTAACTTTAGTATAAATCTTGTGAAAATCTTTTGATTATATGATCTATGTTTTAACAATAAATATAATTTTTTTATTATATTTTTAGTTAATAATTCAACTTTTTTTTACAATTAATTATTCTTTGTTTTAGTAGTAATTAAAATTATTCTGATATATGTCATAAATCACCCAATTTAGAACAAATACCATTTTTAAATTATTCATTCTAGATTAAAATCAATTATCATGTTCTTAACATCATCTCTAAATATAATTTTTTTTATTATGATCAAAAGATAAATTTTAATATCATTTTTTATATTATTAAATATGGGGACACGAAAAAGAAAAATTCGGCTCGGCCTCGGTCAAACTTTAGTTCTATGAGCTCGGCTAGGCTCGGTTCGACTCGGTACGGTAAAAGCTCGGTTCGACTTCACCTCGTGCTCGACTTCGACTCGATAGCATAATAAGCTCGGTAAGGCTTAGCCCGGACTCGTCTCGATTGATGCCCAGGCTTAGCTCTAAGTCAAATAGCTTAGATATTTATCTCTAAGGCCTCGTTTGTTTGGACTTGATGTGGCACTTAATCTGGATGATTCAGATTTATAGATATTAAGTGTATTTATTTTTTTATTTTTGAAACCTCTTAATAACTCTAACTGTCTCTGTCCAAGTAAGATCCATCATCAAGTCTGTATTTCATTCAGTGTCAAAAAAGTACACACCTTCTTTTATGTAAGTCACGTTCTTTTTCTTTAGAATTTCTTTTCAGAAAACTAACTTTACAGCTTCTCTCTCCAACTTTACAAGTTAATCCTCTTGAACTTGTAAGCTTTAAAAAAATCTTACCGATTATGCTAAAAGTGGAATCTCGTCTTACTTAGAGATTTGAAATGAAAATATTACCGGTTTAGAAAATACTCTATTAAATTATGAGTTGAGAAGATCTGCGACTGCGGCTAACAATAAAGTTAAGAGAACAATGAAATTGTAGTTAAGAGGCAATAATAAATTAGTGGTGAAAGATGTTGACACCCAATTTATTTTAAAAATAATTACTTGTCATAAAAAGAATTGAAATTGAGTCAATTTTAAAAAATTAAGAAAAAGAAGCAATTGGTTTGGATGAAAAGAAGGCCAAAACCGCAATTCGCAGCCTAAAATCTTGCCTACCCGTGCAGCCCTTTTCCATTTCTTAATTTATGATTAAAAGAGGCTAAAATCGCAGTTTACCCCTATTTCAGGCCTCCCATGCAAAGCGTATACACAACACACACACCCTTAATACAATTTGGGGAAAAATCCCTAAATCAGTAAAATTCCCCAAAACCCGTTTCCCCCTATCCCTGACCCGCGATTCCCATTGATTTCCCCCCAAAATTTAAAATGAAAAATGCCAAAAATCGTTGGTCCTCCTCTCCGGCTTGTCAAATTCGTACCAAAACCTTATCCATTGGAGCCGTTAAGAGGGTGATTAAGTCTTTTGGCATGCAAGAAAAAGCCCTAGAAGAGATCTTATATAAGAAGATAAAAAGAGGAAAAAGGCAGCGACAAATAGGGATAGAAAAGAGGCAGATATAGCAGCCGAAATAGAGAAAAGGGGAGATCATATTTTAGGGAGAAATGACAGAACACATAACACACATGAGCTTTATCTTACTGGTTTTAAGTTTGAAGTTATAGTGCGACTGTTTCTAGGATTTCTAGTGTTGGCTCACTGCCCTAAGAAAGGTAAACTCTTCAACCTTTTATCATTTTTATTTGATTTTATTTCTAGAATCTGTTATTGAAGCATTATGAAATATGACCTTGCTGGGTTTGTTTATACATTGTTAAATTTCAGGTTTCTTGTTTTCTTTATGAAAGTTGTTTAAAGTAGTGCTTAGCATAAAGTTTAACTCTTTAATTTGTTTTGGCTCTAAAATCAGCTCTTCAAAAGAACAAAATATATTCTTCCTTGTCTGTGCATGAATATAGGCTGTTTTGAGGCTTCAAAGCCATTAGTAACATGGTAATAGGGGTGTATTGAGTGTTTGTTTGGTTCTGCTAGTATCTGGTGGTCCTCAGGGGAGTTTGGGAGGTCTGTTTTGGTTGTTGTAGGAAGTCTTGTGTGGTCCTGGAGTTGTTTATGGTGGAGAGGGTGTTTCAGGTGTTCGATTGGTGTTATGTTGGCTTTTAGTTATTTGAGGGAGTTTATGTGATGTTGCAGCTCTTGGGGAAAAGTTTTAGTGCTGTGAGTGATGGTTTTGATAGGTGTAGCAGGGGTTTAAGAGGGTGAGAGGTGTTGTCCTGTTGTTTTGAGGTACAGGGCTATTTTTGAGGGAGGTTGTATGTGCAGAGGTTCAGTAAGAGTGTGTAGGTGGTTGTTTTGGTTCTGTGATGTTGCGAGTGAGGTGCGAGGGTCAGCTTTGGTATGTTTATATGTTATAGGTGTGAGGGGTGTCTGTGCAGGTTCTTAGGGGGTTTGGAAAGAGAGCCTAAGGTGTTGCAGGATCTGAGGGAAGTGCAGGTGTTTTAGGGTGTGCGTGTGCAGGTATGTGCATGCTATGATGTTCAGGTGGTTGTAGGAGTGTGAGTTAGAGCTATGGAGTGTTGCAAGCAGTTAGAAAAGGCTGGTAATATGTATGTGCCTGAATTTAGTGTGTATGTGTGTTAGTGTAAAGTAGGTGCTAGGTTGTTTGTTTGATCAGGTGGTCTGGGATGTTTTAGCAGGGAGTAGCAGTAGTGTCGAGTTTGTTTAGGTGTTTGCTGGTGTCCGGAAGGGGTTCTGGTTGCTGCAGTTGTTTCAGTCCAGGTATTAGGAGCTACAGTTTGTTCTTTAGGCAGTGAAGGATCATGTAGTGGGTGCTGCAGGTTGTTAGAAGTGTTCTTGGAAGCCTGGAGTTTGTAGTTGGTGTGCAGGATGGTGCAGGGAGCTGTAATCAGGTCTGGTAGGCTGTGATGAGTAGCAGGGGCCTGTTTCAGTTGTTTCTGGTATGCTGTGAGTTGAAAGGGTAGGTGGTGTAGGTTGTTTTTGGTGGCTGGTAGTTGGTTCCTGTGAGAGTGTTGAGTTGTTCTTGAAAAATTGAAGTTTAAATGTAGTAGCATGTTAGTTCCTGGCTGGTTTAAGTTGTTTATAGGGATTTTAGTGGTTTTGGTTCTCTATGTACATTTGTGTTTAAGGCTGCCTAAAGGTGTTCTCCTTCAAAGCCATGTTTTAGTTTGTCTAAGTTTGTGTGAGAAGTTATTGTTTCCATTTTCCAGGATATGTCTTAAGGATATGAATTGTGTGTGGCCTTCTCAAAATATGTGCTTACTCATCTGTTATCCTTGTTTCCAGAATACTCAATATTTTTGCTTATGTGAATAGTAATCCGTTATGTTCCCTTTGCTCCTCTAGCTTGGCGCTAATCCTTGTCTTCTTCTTTCTTTGCATGAAAAGTTGGGGACGAGTTTCATTTTGGAACTACGAGTTTCCAAGTTCAAATGGGTTGGCTTTGCATCTTATTCGGTTCACCAGTCCTGGTTCCAAGTCAGCCGCTCCAAATCTTTGCAAGTTTAGCCGAGAATGAGACAGTGCATAACAGTCAACTTATTTGATGTCTTCAGCTTTTAGCCGCTCCCGGGTTCTATCTTTTATCTCTTATTATCCCATTTGCCCCTTGGGATATTTATATAAAGTACTTGTAGAATAATTTATCTATTTATGAATAAATTTTTATTACTGTATATTTCTTTACTTTATGTTCATTACCTTTATTGTTAGAGTTGTTATTTAATTTATTACAAATCAGGCCATTTAAGAAAATGTGTGCAAAATTTCATAAATTTTCGAAACCACGATTAATAAATGACTATAAGAAAAGGCTTCTATCTTATTGATACGAAGAAGTTTCTTTTAAAAAGTCAAAACTTATAATGACGTTTCAATTAACTTCTAAATGTCCCGAAACGACTTTGCAAAAAGCGACTTGAAACATAAGTTCCACCTTATGGTGAGATACTCGTGTTTTAAAGTTGAAATTAAGCAAGTGTCATTTATGCGCTACCACATACGAGTTGGCAAAGAAATTAGGACGATCAAATCGTTCCTTTTCAAAAGAAAATGCGCTTTTATTTTATTTTACTTTTTTTAAAAAAAACAGCTAAAGCTTACAAATAAATTATAAATCGTTTGAAACTTACTAAATTTAATTAGTTGGATTAATTAATGGTTCAATTAATTATTTTTAGAAAAGTGCATAAATAGCACTTGCAAATTAATTTGGAAACCTGTCGGATTAACCGTAATTTACGGAATTTCGAAAGTGCCTTAAAAACCTTCTTTTGGATTTAGAAAAACCTCTTACTTAGGATCTCTGAAAGACTGCCTTTTTCCAAAAAATTGAGTTTTGCACGCATTTGCTTAATTAGGTTCCCTGTTTTTCTTAAATTGGGTGGCGACTCCAAAAACTCTAAAAGAGTTAGTCCATTAAGTTGATATTCCTAAATTTAGCCTTTCGGGGTTAATTTTTGGGGGTTCAACAGCATGGCGACTCCACTGGGAAACAATAAAGGTTTTGACAATAAAGGTTTCCAATTATTTGCAACTAGCATGCTTAATTTATTTTATTTTATTATATCTGTTTGTTTGTGTGCCACGAAAAGCATGTCACTACACCCTTATTTGTGCACATATATAAACTGACATTCCGTTCATATTTCCCCCACTCCTGAGAACCTCTTGTATTCTCACTCAAATATCCGCGAGGTTCGCCCATGCGCACCCGCACATTCTTCCACTAAAGAACCCTATGAAGAGTTGGTATACCGGCGGTTGTCGTGGGAGTAATTCGACTGCGAGGCTGCTTGCCACTCACCTGTTGGCCTCAACCGTTAACCCACTCTTAGAATGAGCTTTTAGGAGAATGCATATATTTACACCTTAGTTTGGACCCGGTCCTTGGTACCGCCTCCATAGTTAGGAAACCGCCCTTACGTCAATGGGTTTTGAAACCCAACGACAATGCATATTATGTGCTATGTGATAACGAATCCTCAGTCCTAGCCATGTTTTGAGCATAATCAGATTTAGAATTTTGTCTCATATTTTGTCTTTTAGGTTAGAAAATGGAAGAATTTAGCAGAATCTATGTGGTCATAGCAGTCCATAGAGAATTTGAGATCATAGTGAGGAATTTTGTGAACAAGACAGAATTGCAGTCCGGGGAAAGTTAGGCAGATTTGGTTGATTTGGTTCAAGTCCTTGCAAAATGTGATCTGGTTCAGGTGTTTATGTAGGCTGTAATAGTAGTTTTAGGGTGTAATTTTGGTGGATGCAGGTATAAATGTTGTTTGATTTTGCTGAATGGGCGATATAATGGAGTATGCAAGTTGCATACTAAGAGGTGAAACCCCTGGTGTCTTTAAAAGATCAATGGGGTCTCTCTTATGAAGACCTGTGTGTGTGCAGGTTTACGTTGACTGACCAGCTGAAACTTTATGAA
The DNA here is from genome assembly GCA_037355625.1 of Petunia x hybrida. Lineage (NCBI taxonomy): Eukaryota > Viridiplantae > Streptophyta > Magnoliopsida > Solanales > Solanaceae > Petunia > Petunia x hybrida. Next base: position 715,633 of record JBBBVM010000605.1, on the reverse strand, counting down.
AATTGAAGTATGTTTGTCGCATACTAGGAGAGTGAAGCCCCTCTGTCTTTGAATGCCCAGTGGGGCCCCTCCTTGAAGACCAGTAAGGTCTCTGCTACCTAGGAAACTTAGAGGCTTGACTAAAGCCAAGGACCAGTGAGGAGCCCTTATGAGCAAGATCTGTGAGCCTTGCAAAACCTAGGAAGATGAGAGGCTTGTCCAAAGCCAAGGACCAGTGAGGTTTTATTTGTAAAAGGTCAATTGGAACCTTTTATGATTTGCAGTCTGGTATTGTGAAGTCAGTTGGAAATTTCACTCCTGGATGTTGTAAAATAATTGGGAGTTGTGCTTGGAGGAGCGAGGATGTTTGCAAAAGGTATGGAGGATTGTTTCAGGGTTTAGGCATTTGGGTTAAGAATTTTGTGCATATGTTGTTGAGAGCATGAGCTGTGTTATAATTTCGAGTTAACACCTACTTTGGGAAGATAGTTGGGATAACGGAATTGCAATGTCAAGGCAGAGAGATGATTGCTATCAATTATTGTTATTATTTATTGCTTACTCTAAATCTGAATTGCTCAGAACTGGCACTATTTTTCGTTACCACTTGTTTGCGCGATTAGGCTTACCTCTAGCACAAAGAGGCATCTTACAGGGTATGACACATATTTATTTACGCTCAAATACTTGTGATTGTCACATGTTAATTGCTTGCCTTGATTTATTTTTTTCAAAATGCGTTAAATACTAGGTGTTGTTTGCTTGTGTGCAATCTTATGAATGACATGCAAACTAACATAGTTACCCTTTGAGGTTTCTTTTGTTTTGTTTATTTCTCTAGCAAAAGTTAGATTTGTGAAGTGGTTGACCATTCACCACGCAAGAGATTCAAGATCTGATTGATGGTAGAGGCTCTAGCTCGTGAACGATGCAGTACCAAAAGCTAGTGGCGTTGTTTGAAAAGAACTTGGCGATTGAACTTAGTAGCATTGTTTTCAATTTTAATTCAGATTGAGGCCCTGAATTGCATTGTACTTTAAAGCTTATATTAATCGGAATCAAATTTTTTAAATTTATGAAAGTTAAAATAAAATGCGTCGCATTCTTATTATATTATTTATTTATTCCGATTATATTTGTTTCTGTTTCAAAATTAAAATTAGTAAACCTGCCAAAACTTTTCTTGTGACTATAATGAAACAACTGAACAATTTGAGAATGATGCACTGAAAGTTACCTTCTGCGTTCTTGGATATCGCACTATTGGTAGAACTTCAACTGGGGCAACTTTTATTTGCTAGTATATGGCCTTGGAGTAGTGTTATTCGCATAAATGAAATTTTCTTCTTTGAGAATCCCTCAAGAAGATGGTTGGAAAGAATGGATTTTTAAACTGGGGAAATTTGCATGCAGAACTACGCACGGTCTGATTCCCAAGGAGGGATACGTAGGCTCCTCCATCGGGCTCGACCCTTTAGAATTTAAATTTTTATTTTTCCTCAACAAGGACAACTGGGGCAATTTTTGCAAAACGAATTGGAGATGCAAAAGAAAATAACTGGGGCAAAATTTTGCAAGAAGCAATGTTGATTATCAGAAAATGAATTGGCAAGATCTTGAGAATTGGCTAAGCGAACGGTGCAAAGTCTAAGACAAAGGACATTCAATTTCTTTTAAGATATGTTACAAGTTTAAGTCAAGGCAGAAATTTTTAAAAAATGCATCTTAGTTTTCATAATTATTTGCATGCCTGCTTTACTTGCTATATTGCATTAAATTATTTTACCTTGCCTCTATTTTTCAAAACATCTAGCTATTGAGTTCATGAGCCAAGTTTTTGAACATGATTCACAAATGCAAGTATGAGGAAGACAAGGAAGCAGCAGGAGCCGCAATTTCAAGACCAAGTCAGCGCAAATCAAACGCTCCCCCCTCCCTCCCAAAACTAACAATTTTTCTTTGAGTGCAGGAATTTTCAGAGCAATAAGATGAGGAAACTAGCAACTATCAATTCCTCATAGAGTATTTATCATACACATTGAACAATGTTGCCAAGATAACTGACCGAGATTGGAGGCGTTATCTGACTCATTGCATACGCAAAAACGATCTTATTTCTCTTTCTATTTCTGCCCTTGCAAAATCAAAACTTTATTGCTTTATTGAAAACTTTACTTTACACTTTGCAGGAATTAAGCATTAACTCCAGTTTTGCTCAAGGACAACACTCAACTCTTTATGGCTTCACCAAATATAAGACGGACGACTTATAAACTCACTTCATATCTCCTTTATCTTTGACATTTTCCTGTCTATATGAATTTAATGAAAATTTATTTTGCAGGCAATTCTACCATTTATTTTACAAGTATCAACATCAAGTCTATTCGTGACAACCGAAAACGTCACTTTATTGTCGTTATTTACCGTAGATAACCGGTGATATTATTTTGGCAAAATTGTTGTCAAACCTTGTCATAGACTATTAATTGAAGTATTATTGGTACCGCAAACCATCAAGGATGTTATTATCGAAAACCATGACTTTTTATATTGGATCCACCGTACACAATCGATGGTATTATTTTAATGACCTTCTATTTTGGATCTACCGTACACAATCGGTGGTATTATTCTAATGGCCTTCTTATATTGGAATCATCGTACACAAATCGATGCTATTATTCCAATGGCTTTCTTATATTGGATCAATCATATACAATTGGTGGTTTTGTTCCAATGGCTTTTATATCGGATCCATCGTACACAACCGATGGTATTATTTCAAGGGCTTTATACATTGGATCTATCGTATACAATCAATAGAATTATTCCAATGGCTTTCTATATTGGAATCACCGTACACAATCGATGGTATTATTCTAATGGCTTTCAATATTAGAATCATCGTACACAATCGGTGGTATTAGTCCAATGATCTTCTTATATTATTCTAATGGTTTTCTTATATTGGATCAATCATATACAATTAGTGGTTTTATTCCAATGGCCTTTTATATCGGATTTATCGTATACAATCAGTTGCATTATCTCCACGGTTTTATTATGATGGCTTTGTTATCAAGTCTATCATATACAATCGAAGACATTATTATTGAAGTCTATCGTAGACAATCGAAGGCCACAATATTAAAGCCTACCGTAGACAATCGAATGCATCCTTTATGAAGCCTATCGTATACAATCGAAGACATTTTTTTTCTATGAAGTCTACCGTAAACAATCGGAGACATCATATTTACCAAGTCTACCATAGACAATCAGAGGCGTTGTTCTTTATCAAGTCTATCGTATACAATTGAAGACATTATTATTGAAGCCTATCGTAGACAATCGAAGGCCACATTATTAAAGCCTATCGTAGACAATCGAAAGCATCCTTTATAATGTCTATCGTATACAATCAAAGACATTTTTTCTATAAAGTCTACCGTAAATAATCGGAGACATCACATTTACCAAGTCTACCATAGACAATCGGAGGCGTGGTTCTTTATCAAGTCTATCGTATACAATCGAAGACATTATTATTGAAGCCTATCGTAGACAATCGAAGGCCACATTATTAAAACCTATCGTAGGCAATCGAAGTCATCTTTTATGAAGTCTATCGTATACAATCGAAGACGTTTTTTCTATGAAGTCTACCGTAAACAATCGGAGACATCACATTTACCAAGTCTACCATAGACAATCGGAGGCGAGGTTATTTATCAAGTCTATCGTATACAACCGAAGATATTATTATTGAAGCCTATCGTAGACAATCGAAGGCCTTATCATTGAAGCCTACCATAGACAATTGGAGGCCCTATTATGAAGTCTATCGTGAACAGGCAAAGACGTTATTATCATTGAAGCCTACCATAAACAATTGGAGGCCTTATTATGAAGTCTATCGTGGATAGACGAAGACGTCGCTATCATGAAGCCTACCATATTCAATTGGAGGCCTTATTATGAAGCCTATCGTAAACAATCGAAGGCACTATTGTTAAGCAACCTACCGTAGAAAACTGGAGACTCGATCATGAGTCATTGCCGAAAGGCGGCATTTCTATTTCCTATAATTCTTGCAAATTGTTAAACATATCTGTTTCGTTTTTATTTCGCTTTATGAGAACACTTACTAAAATTCCATTTTTTGTGATTTGCAGATATTGCTAAATTTGGAGAAGTACCTACTCTAATGAGTTCTCTGTTTTGCTTTAACTTACGTATTTTAGGCTTGTTCGCCTTGTAAATGAACGATTTAGGCGTTCGCCTTATAAATGAATACTTCGAGTCCTTCCACCCACAAATAGGATATATCGGCCCTTCCACCCACAAATAGAATATATCGGGTTCTTCCACCTACAAATATGATATCTTCGGGTTCTTCCACCCACAAATAAGATACTTTGGGTTCTTCCACCCACAAATAAGATACCTCGGGTTCTTCCACTCACAAATAGGATATATCAGGTCCTTCCACCTACAAATAGGATATGCAGGTTTCTTTCAAGTTGCATTGAGACATTGGATGCTTCAGAACCAGATGTCTCATTTGTTTTATCAAGTGATTGGAGCACAGTCCAAGATTATGTTGCAAACTACCTCTTCATGATTAAAAACATTATGCTTATTATGGTTTGTTGCCGAACAGGCGGTATTTCTATCTTTATGATTCTATTTTCAAGAAAAGCGTTATTCTAAAGCTTGCTTTGAATCAGGATTTTGACAAGTCGACTTGAGACACCACTTTCGGAGTGTCTCGCTAGTTGGTTGTCTCGCAATATTGGCATGATATATTTGAAGTAGATGGTAGAAGTAGACAAGTCGACTTGAGGCACCACTTTCGGTGTGTCTTATGGGTTGGTTGTCTTGCAATATCTGCATGTTTGGAAAGGCTATAGAACTGGACAAGTCAACTTGAGGCATTATGTCTCGTTAAGTCGACTTATTTTGTAATAACCTTGTATTATGCAATTTGTACCCGATTTCCTTATTGTTTTACTTTACTGTTTCAGAATAATAATCAGCTTAGAGGTTCCACGGGTGGAGCGCCTTGTCAGTTGATCAAAGGAGGAACTTATCGATGATATCACAACCCGCATTTACAGTTCTATGCTATCGCTCTATTTTATTTTATTTCTTATTCCAAATTATCAAAGTTTATTAGCAGTTGCTCATTTACTGTTTGTCAAGATTGTTACAAAATTTTAGCAGTGCCGCAGCAGCATATGGAGCAAAATGTGGAACTTTCTCTTAGCAGTGAACTGGGGCAATCGTTGATATGAGCTAGACTCGTCAACGAGGATCTGAAGAATCGCACTCGAACAAGCAAGTCTTATCCTAATCTTTTGTTTCGGATTAGGAAGTCAGTTTGAATTCTTTCCTATTCGTGCGTCCTTTCATGTCAATCGTGTGAATCATCATATCTAAGTGTCGTCGAACTTCATATGGCCTGATTCTCTTTCAGCCTGAGATATGTAGGCAACTCAAAAACCAGAGTTCGGCCATGTCCATAAGCCTCGCATTTTGGTCCCTGGAATCAAAGTCCTTGGCTTTATCGTGACAAAATTGGTTTGCCGTCAATTTCTTTACCCTGAAAACTCTTTCATCCTTTTCGGGTAAAGAGGGGCAGCTATTAACACCCAATTTTGTCCCAATTTATTTTAAAAATAATTATTTGTTATAAAAAAAATTGAAATTGAGACGATTTTAAAATTAAGAAAAAGAAGCACTTGGTTTGGATGAAAAGAAGCCCAAAACCGCAATTCGCAGCCTAAAATCTTGCCTACCCATGCAGCTCCTTTCCATTTCCTAATTTATGATTAAAGAGGCTAAAATCGCAGTTTACCCCTATTTCAGGACTCCCATGCAAAGCATATATACAACACGCACACCCCTAATACAATTTGGGGAAAAATCCCTAAATCATTAAAATTCCCCAAAACCAGTTTTCCCCTCTCCCCAACCCGCAATTCCCATTGATTTCCCCCAAAATTTAAAACTAAAAACGCCAAAAATCGCTGGTCCCTCTCTCCAGCCTGTCAAATTCATGCCAAAACCTTATCCATTGGAGCCGTTAGGAGGGTGGTTGAGTCTTTTGGTATGCTTGAAAAAGCCCTAGAAGAGATCATATATAAGGAAATAAAAAGAGGAAAAAGGCAGCGGCAAATAGGGATAGAAAAGAGAGGCAGATATAGCAGCCGAAATAGGGAAAAAGGGAGATCATATTTTAGGAAGAAATGGCAGAACACATAACACACATGAGCTTTATCTTCCTGGTTTTAAGTTTGAAGTTTCATAAATAGTGCGACTGTTTCAAGGATTTCTAGTGTTGGCGTATGTTGTCGCTTCATTTTTAAGTCGCTTCTTTGTTGTCGTGTTGCTGATCTCGTTCGAGTCGTAGTCTTCAAATCCGCGCCCTAGCTCACTGCCCTAAGAAAGGTAAACTCTTCAATCTTTTATCATTTTTATTTGATTTTATTTCTAGAATCTGTTATTGAAGCATCATGAAATGTAACCTTACTGGGTTTGTTTATACATTGTTAAATTTCAGGTTTCTTGTTTTCTTTATGAAAGTTGTTTAAAGTAGTGCTTAGCAAAAAGTTTAACTCTTTAATTTGTTTTGGCTCTAAAATCAGCTCTTCAAAAGAACAAAATGTATTCTTCCTTGTCTGTGCATGAATATAGGTTGTTTTGAGGCTTCAAAGCCATTAGTAACATGGTAATAGGGGTATATTGAGTGTTTGTTTGGTTCTGCTAGTATCTGGTGGCCCTCAGGGGAGTTTGGGAGGTCTGTTTTGGTTGTTGTAGGAAGTCTTGTGTGGTCCTGGAGTTGTTTATGGTAGAGAGGGTGTTTTAGGTGTTTGATTGGTGTTATGTTGGCTTTTAGTTATTTGAGGGAGTTTATGTGATGTTGCAGCTCTTGGGGAAAAGTTTTAGGGCTGTGAGTGATGGTTTTGATAGGTGTAGCAGGGGTTTAAGAGGGTGAGAGGTGTTGTCCTATTGTTTTGAGGTACAAGGCTATTTTTTAGGGAGGTTGTATGTGCAGAGGTTCAGTAAGAGTGTGTAGGTGGTTGTTTTGGTTCTGTGATGTTGTGGGTGAGGTGAGGGGGTCAGCTTTGGTTTGTTTATATGTTATAGGTGTGAGGGGTGTCTGTGCAGGTTCTTAGGGGGTTTGGAAAGAGAGCCTAAGGTGTTGCAGGATCTGAGGGAAGTGCAGGTGTTTTAGGGTGTGCGTGTGCAGGTATGTGCATGCTATGATGTTCAGGTGGTTGTAGGAGTGTGAGTTAGAGCTATGGAGTGTTGCAAGCAGTTAGAGAAGGCTGGTAATATGTATGTGCCTGAATTTAGTGTGTATGTGTGTTAGTATAAAGGAGGTGCTAGGTTGTTTGTTTGATGATCAGGTGGTCTGGGATGTTTTAGCAGGGAGTAGCAGTAGTGTCGAGTTTGTTTAGGTGTTTGCTGGTGTCCGGAAGGGGTTCTGGTTGCTGCAGTTGTTTCAGTCCAGGTATTAGGAGCTACAGTTTGTTCTTTAGGCAGTGAAGGATCATGTAGTGGGTGCTGCAGGTTGTTAGAAGTGTTCTTGGAAGCCTGGAGTTTGTAGTTGGTGTGCAGGATGGTTCAGGGAGCTGTAAGCAGGTCTGGTAGGCTGTGATGAGTAGCAGGGTCCTGTTTCAGTTGTTTCTGGTATGCTGTGAGTTGAAAGGGTAGGTGCTGTAGGTTGTTTTTGGTGGCTGGTAGTTGGTTCCTGTGGGAGTGTTGAGTTGTTCTTGAAAAATTGAAGTTTAAATGTAGTAGCATGTTAGTTCCTGGCTGGTTTAAGTTGTTTGTAGGGATTTTAGTGGTTCTGGTTCTCTATGTGCATTTGTGTTTAAGGCTGCCTAAAGGTGTTCTCTTTGAAAGCCATGTTTTAGTTTGTCTAAGTTTGTGTGAGAAGTTATTGTTTCCATTTTCCAGGATATGTCTTAAGGATATGAATTGTGTGTGGCCTTCTCAAAATATGTGCTTACTCATCTGTTATCCTTGTTTCCAGAATACTCAATATTTTTGCTTATGTGAATAGTAATCCGTTATGTTCCCTTTGCTCCTCTAGCTTGGCGCTAATCTTTGTCTTCTTCTTTCTTTGCATGAAATGTTGGGGACGAGTTTCATTTTGGAACTACGAGTTTCCAAGTTCAAATGGGTTTGCTTTGCATCTTATTCGGTTCACCAGTCCTGGTTCCAAGTCAGGTGCTCCAAATCTTTGCAAGTTTAGCCGAGAATGAGACAGTGCATAACAGTCAACTTATTTCATGTCTTCAGCTTTTAGCCGCTCCCGGATTCTATCTTTTATCTCTTATTATCCCATTTGCTCCTTGGGATATTTATATAAACTACTTGTAGAATAATTTATCTATTTATGAATAAATTTTTACTACTGTATATATCTTTACTTTACGTTCATTACCTTTATTGCTAGAGTTGTTATTTAATTTATTACAAATCAGGCCATTTAAGCAAATGCGTGCAAAATTTCATAAATTTTCGAAACCACGATTAATAAATGACTATAAGAAAAGGCTTCTATCTTATTGATACGAAGAAGTTTCTTTTAAAAAGTCAAAACTTATAATGAAGTTTCAATTAACTTCTAAATGTCCCGAAACGACTTTGCAAAAATCGACTTGAAACATAAGTTCCACCTTATGGTGAGATACTCGTGTTTTAAAGTTGAAATTAAGCAAGTGTCATTTATGCGCTACCACATACGAGTTGGCAAAGAAATTAGGACGATCAAATCGCTCATTTTCAAAAGAAAATGCGCTTTTATTTTATTTTACTTTTTTGAAAAAAACAGCTAAAGCTTTCAAATAAATTATAAATCGTTTGAAACTTACTAAATTTAATTAGTTGGATTAATTAATGGTTCAATTAATTATTTTTAGAAAAGTGCATAAATAGCACTTGCAAATTAATTTGGAAATCTGTTGGATTAACCGTAATTTACGGAATTTCGAAAGTGCCTTAAAAACCTTCTTTCGAAATTAGAAAAACCTCTTACTTAGAATCTCTGAAAGACTGCCTTTTTCCAAAAAATTGAGTTTTGCACGCATTTGCTTAATTAGGTTCCCTGTTTTTCTTAAATTGGGTGGCGACTCCAAAAACTCTAAATGAGTTAGTCCATTCAGTTGATATTCCTAAATTTAGCCTTTCGGGGTTAATTTTTGGGGGTTCAACAAAAGAGATTGATTATTGTGGTTTATCCAAATTTGGCCAAATCACTTAATAACAAGGATTAATCACATCTTTCGATATCATTGGCAGAACAACATTAAAATTTTGGTGTGTGAAGATAGAGAATTGGGTTTAACTTTAATTTGAGATGATGATTTTGTATATATTTTGCGTTTGAATTTTTGTCATTAAATTAAAATTTTCTTATGTTTAAATTAGAATTTTCTAGGAATATTTTTTTGATTGAATGTTTAATGAATATTTTATTTGAATTGTATATTGTTAATATTTAATTACATATAATTCATATATATTCAGATGATAAAACAAACAATCTTAATTATTTGTTGTTCAGATCAAGATACAATATTTTAATATTAAGATATTTATTCAGATTCATACATTTTAATCTTAATAAAAATAAATTGCTCTTACGCATTTTAGGAGAGTCCAATTTACTGCATGGCCAAATAGGGTCAATCTTAAGACACTTCTGAGTTCTGACCGAAGTCGGTAATTGATAATTGCGCCACATTAATGAGCAAATTTGCCATTTTAAAACATGTGCTATTCTAGTGAGTATTTGTATTTCAAAATTATTCATATTTGTAAAATAAAAATTGTTCTCGTTACTGACGTCGAAATTTGAGGTAGCTCCTTTGCACAACGTCATTTAGAATGCATCCACTTTGTACAAATAGTTAAAGCATAACCATTTAGAACGCATCCACTTTGTACAAATAGTTAAAGCATAACCATTTAACATACTACAGAATTTAAGTTAAATTAAACTTCACACTTCAATACAAGAAGAGAATTAAGCATGAAGTTATATACTCCTACATCTTTTTTTGTAGTTATATACATCAGGGAAGACATTTGCTAACTGAAGAAATACACAAGAAAGTTAAGAGTAGAAACTTTGGCTCCTCTTCCCTGATCTGTTCGTTGTACAGGGGAGTGTTTATATACCCATACATAAGTCATAGAGTCCTGCCAATGTCTAGCTCTATCTCTACGTTAGTTGTACGGAGTTAGTGTTACCTAGCATACTAGCATTGTTATCTAAATACAACACTGACTCTAGGAATAGGTTGCCATCCTTATCAACTAGCCTTTATCACTTGGTTGATGCTTATCATTATTACTAACATATTGTTATCAAAATAATTTCGGATTTTTACATGGAGAAATACCCAGCCATAAAAATTACCAAAATCGATCCTTATTTTCAAATCATGTCCGACCTGTCACATCCTCCCTTTTTAAAAATTTGTCTTTCACTCATAGCACCCCCTTTTTTAAGAAACAAAAAATCTTAGCCCCCAACTTTATTTTTCTCTCTTCTCCTTCCCTCCTTCCACTACAATCACCGCCTCTCCACCTCTTCCATCACGGATTCACCTTCATCACCTCTCCTCCAAGCCACTGCCACCGCCGTCACTGTTACTTGCCGTCGCTGCCATTGTGTTACTTGCCGCCAATTTTTTTCTTCTTCTCCCTTTTTTTTTTGAAGATCAATATCGTTTTTTCGATGTAAATTCCAGTCAAAGCTCCGTTGAGAGTTTGTTTATCATGTTTCTTTGTTTTTCATAAAAATTCGGTGAGATCTACTAGTTTTTTGCTAAAAAAATTTTTAATGTTTAGATCTGATATTTTTTTTGTATAAATTTGTATAAATCTGGTCTTTTTGTTAAGCTTCTGTGGAAAAGCTCCCCAAAACACCGTATAAATTTTTTTTAAAAGTTTATATAATTTTATACATATTTTATACTAGTGTATATGTAAACGTGTATAAAGTTGTATAAATCTGTATACATGTGTATGTACAATGAATAAACATATTTTATGCACTTCTGCAAACGTGTATAAAGTTCTATAAGTCTGTATACGTGTGTATGTACAATAAATAAAGCTGTATAAATTTTTAAATTATTGCACTTACAGATGTTTGTATAAAGTTTAAGTTTGTTTGCGTATATTTTTATATTTTTCTTCTTGCATACGCATTTTTTATATATATATATACATGTATAATTTATTATTTTTTGATAGATTTGTGTGTATAAAATTATCAAAAAGCCATCTAAACAAAAACAGTAATAATAAAGCTCCAATGATATAAGCTAGGCAATCCTGATGAGAATCCCGCGAAATTTCATTTCAGGTCAGTGGCTGGGGGAGGGGGGAGTGACAGCTAGGGTCTTGAGGGAGAATTTTAAAAATAGCATTGTGCTATGCTATGTAAGAAAAAAATATGACTGGGGGAGTGTTACTATGCTATATAAAAAAAAAGGCCTTTTATTTGTAAATTTCTTGCATTGAAGTGTTATTTCTGAAAGACTCAATTTTGATCAGTAGCCATTTTTGGACGCGCTCATTGGAGATTATCCACCGTTTCAAATTTCATTGAAGAATAGCCAGAAATTCGCGCACACACTTAAGCTTCATTAGCGCTGGAAAAACACCCTAGACTAGTCCCATAACAAAATACTGGGGCTTTGAACAAAACTTGTTCAAAGCCCAAGTATCTTCAGTCCCATAACAAAATAATCTCATAACAAAATAATGGGACCTTGAACTAACATGTTCAAAGGTCCCATTATTTTGTTATGAGACTTTATCCCATAACAAAATAATGGAATTTATTCCCATAACAAAGGTCCAATCAAAGGGATAAATCCCATTATTTTGTTATGGGACTTTATATATAAAGCTTCAGTCCCCATAACAAAATGTTGGGGCTGTAAACAAGTTTTGTTCACAGCCCCAGCATTTTGTTATGGGACTGAAGCTTTATACCAAGTCCCATAACAAAATAATGGGGCAGTATTTTATACTGGGGTTAGTTTACTGAAGCTTCCCAGTATTTATACTGTGATTTGTCCGAAAGTGGCTAGTCTTCAAACAGTTTTGCATCGCTGGCTAGTATTCATTTAACGCGGTCAAAACAGGTTGCGTGACTAAATTTTTACGAAGTAATTTGTAAAAATTTCGCGTAGGGGCCTGTTTGGCGCGCACTAATTGATTTGTAGCCGTCAAAAACAAATTCGCTGAGAAATAGCCACCTCCGGACAAATCCCAGTATAAATACTGGGGCTTTGAACAAGTTTTGTTCAAAGCCCCAGTATTTATACTGGGGGAAGCTTCAGTAAACTAGCCCCAGTATTTATACTGGGGATTTGAACAAGTTTGTTATGGGACTTTGTATAAAGCTTCAGTCCCATAACAAAATGCTGGGGCTGTGAACAAAACTTGTTCAAAGCCCCAGCATTTTGTTATGGGGACTGAAGCTTTATATATAAAGTCCTATAACAAAATAATGGGATTTATCCCTTTGATGGGACCTTTGTTATGGGAATAAATCCCATTATTTTGTTATCCCATAACAAAATAATGGGGCCTTTGAACATGTTAGTTCAAGGTCCCATTATTTTGTTATGGGATTATTTTGTTCAAAGCCCCAGTATTTTGTTATGGGACTAGTCTGGGGTGTTTTCCAACGCTAATAGAGCTTAAGTGTGCGCGCGAATTTTTGGCTATTCTTCAAAGAATTTTGAAACGCTGGATAGTCCCCATTAAGCGCGTCCAAAAATGGCTACTGATCAAAATTTCCCAAGTAATTTTGTTAATGGACTTTGAATTGGACGTACATGGATCTTTCTATGCATAGTCCACTTAAAGGAAACTTCAAAATCCGTTAGAATTTTTTTTTGGGGTATTTTCATAAATAATTAAGTTTTAAAACTTAATTACAATATTATAGCAGCTTTTTAATACCCAATAAAATAATAGATTAAAAATAACTAATATAACACAAATTTAGCAAAAACTTTCTTATCCATCTCCCGTGAATCTCTCCTCCCAATTCTCATCTAATTCTTTTAATAATTTTCGATCAAATTTTCCATGTAGCCTTCAAAGTGGTAACTTCCCTAAGAGTTGCTCTCTAACATTCCTTTCCTTTCACAAAAGAGAATTATGTCTTATACTCTTAGAAAAACACATGGTATATTATTTTTACAATTTTAATATATGAGTATTTGACTATAAATTATTGTATGGCCCTAAACCAGTTTTAGGATCACAAATCGAATTTGGGTTTGAATATAAGCAAAACTTCGTATCAAAGCTAAATAAATGCGAGAATTGAATATAAATGCGAAAGAACAACTTGATTTCAATATATCGTAGTGAGTACAAATTTGAGCAGAGTTTCAGTATGTATTTCTGGATGCCAACAATACAAAATGAAGTGCTATTTATAGGCCTAGGAGCCTTGCCCACGTTCTCCACTATTGACTGTGCTCTGGCCCACGATCTTGGCATTGATGGAAGGAGTTAGTAGGCGGAAGTAGTGGGCTGTGAAGCCGCTGGAACCGAGGCTGTTTACCGAGGTGCATATGTGCGACCTCGGTAAAAGGGGGCCTTGCTGTTCGCTCGAGGTAGACATCACCGAAGCTCAGCTTACGGCTCGCCTTCGGTGACGACCTAGACGTGTGACTTCGGCGACCCACTTACCTGCTTTGGTCTTTGGCTTGTTGTGAGGTGCTCGGTTGCTTGTCAGATTATGCGACCGGGGCGAATCATCGCGAGTCGATTTTTGCCCAATACAGATAGTCCCCCCACTCCTCGGTCATTTACCGAAGTGACCGAGGAGTGGAGTGAAGTTCAGAGGGAAAGCGACGTGGCTCAATCTTATCCAAGTGTTTCAAACTTTGTCAATGGTCCACGTCTCATCAGGTCATTTCTCGCTGACACGTGTTATCTATCTGTTGGCTCCCCGAACGGTCACGCCGTAATTTCTGTTTCTCCCAACGTCTCAATGATGATACCTTTCCACCTGGCTTTTCCATACCTATAAGTACTTCCCCACCAAACTCTTCTTCTTACTTTCATATTTACAATCGACAGTGCTAAGAGATAAAATATTAAGAACCTCCATACTTCTTCGACAGATTCCCATCATTGCAAGAACTTCTAGATTCTAAGCTCCAATCATGTCTGCTACTCACTCAAGGCAAGATTCAAGCGACTCCGGCGAGAGGGCGAAGATAGCACAGTACGCCGCCATTATTTCCAGTGGTGACCTTATCACCACCATGCCGCCACTGCAAGTAATAGAGGCGGAGGGAAGCGGAGAGGCGACTTCCAGCGCTGGTGGCTCCAAACGTCGAAAGGAGAGAGCCAGGCGTGACGTCGCGGCTGTGAGCGAGGACGTCAGCCTAGAAGAAGACGATGACGTCGTGGACGGTGACCTCATGGGAGCTGCTGGTGCTGATGACACCACGAATAGAGATGAGGACGCCGAGGGGGGCTCCGAGGATGGAGGTGATTCTACCGAAGCTTAGACTTCTGATAGCACTTTTGTAAGCCTTCGGGCGTCTATGCATAACTTTTTGGACCTTCGGGTCCTTTTGATGTAAATATTTTTAGCCTTCGAGCTCTTTAGTGAAATGTCTTTGATGCTTTTTATCTTAAGTGTTGGTTTTTTGCATGTACCGAACATCTTGTAATAAATAACTTGCTTGCAAGATTTGATAAAACTTAATCGATGCAAACTTAGAACGACGTCTCGTCCTCGAGTTGATGCATTTAAAGTGCAAATTCGGGGTGCAAGATTATAGAAACAAATAGATATGGAACCAAGATTATTTCATATAATATCAACGAGCCAGAAATCGGCTATTTACATAGAACTAAGTCGAGGCAGACCTGCCTCGGGTGAAAAACGAATTAACAATATGCCACTGCCGGGCGGGATTACAATGTACTAAATCTATTCCTCGGGTATCAGTCCCCGGTTGTCGGATAGATAGACTTCGGTTGGGAGGCTCGATGTCGACCTCGGTATCAACACGCCTCTCACTCCCCCCCTCCAGTGTTCGGTTGTGAATCTCGATAAGGATCCGAGCACTGGAAATCGTTCGGTTTGCTTCCTGAAAAGGTCAAGCAAAATGGAACGAGGAGTAAGTTAGTACATTTCGACCGAAGCCATAGGAGCGTTGTTTGGCTCTGGGCTGTGCGTGAATTTAAAAATGTCAAGGGAACATTTACCTCAATTAGAAGTAGTACCGCTTTAAATTGAAAATGTTCCAATTTAGAGGTTCGGACTCTCCTTGCAGGTTTTCAATTTGATAAGATCCTTTCCCGACGATTGCTCTGACTCTGTAAGGTCCTTCCCAATTAGCAACAAGTTTTCCCCCATTTTCTTCCTTCGCTGATTGATTTGAAGCCTTCAGTACATAATCGCCTACTTTGAAATCTCTAAGCTTGGCCTTCCTGTTAAGGTATGCTTCGATCTGCCTTTTTTGGGCTGCTAGCCGAACCAGAGCCAATTCCCTTTTCTCCTCGAGTAAGTCCAATTCTATGCGCATAGCTTGTTGATTTGCATCTTCGGTGGTGTGGGCATACCGAAGACTGGGTTCGCCCACTTCAACAGGGATAAGAGAATCCATACCGTAAGCGAGTGAAAAAGGAGTCTCACCGGTGCTGTTCTTTTCCGTTGTTCGCATGGCCCACAGCACCCCCAGCAACTCCTCAGGCCAAGGCCCCTTCTTCTCATCGAGCCTTTTCTTGAGATTTTCGATTATAATTTTATTTGAAGACTCATCTTGGCCATTGGCACTTGGGTGATAAGGAGTCGAAGCAATTCTTTTGATCCCCCATTGCTTGAAGAAATCAGTGATGGCTGCCCCCATGAACTGTTTACCATTGTCGCAGGCAATCTCCCTCGGGACACCGAACCTATAGATGATGTTCTTCTTGATGAAATCGATTACTTGTTTTTGCTTTACCTCGGTGAGAGCTCCGGCTTCCACCCATTTCGTGAAGTAATCAGTTAGCACTAGAATGAAGCGAACACCACTTTTTCCCTTCGGCAATAGTCCAACAATATCCATCCCCCACTTCATGAAGGGCCATGGTGATACCACTGAATGTAGAGGCTCGGCCTGCTGGTGGATCATCCGTCCATGGCGTTGGCACTTATCATATTTCTGCACGAAGGCCTTTGCATCGGCACTGATAGTAGGCCAATAATACCCAGCTCTTAATAACTTACGCACCAAGGATTCCCCCCCCCCCCCGAGTGGTTGCCACACTCGCCTTCGTGCACTTCGGTCATCACATATCTGGCCTCATCGGGACCCAAACATTTGGCCAACGGGCCGCAATATAACCTCTTATACAGATTACCCTCGATCAAATGATATGAAGCTGCTTGGGACCTTAACTTTTTAGCCTCCTTTTTATCTTGGGGAACAGTCCCCGAGTCGAAGTAAGAGATGAACTTACTCCGCAAATCCCATATGTTATCCACCGAATTGACCTGCAACTTCATCTCTCTCATTTGAGCGGAAAACAAACGAACTACCGAATCAGTCCCCGAGTGGGCTTCGTCGATCGCCGAACCCAGATTTGCCAGAGCGTCAGCCTCAGTATTCTCCTCCCGAGGCACTTGTTTAACTTGCCACTCTTAGAATTGGGCCAATATTCTTTGTGCCCGGTCCAAGTATAGTTGCATTCTGGGCTCCCGAGCCGTATAGTCACCGAGGACCTGATTCACTACCAACTGCGAATCACATCTTAGTTCGACTCTTTCCACCCCCATCTCTTTGGCCAACTTCAATCCCGCTAGAGCCGCTTCATATTCGGCCTCATTGTTGGTCACTTTTTTGAACCGAACCGAGTGCCTGATTTTCTCCCCGGTGGGTGCTTTCAACACTATGCCTAATCCCGAACCCTTGGAATTAGTCGCCCCATCGGTGTGTAGTACCCATAATCCCGAAGCTGTCCCCTTCAACATTGAGTTTTCCTTTTCCGCTTCGGGCAGAATCCCAACACTAAAATCAGCTACGAAGTCAGCCAGGACCTGAGACTTGATTGCTGTTCGGGGCTGATAGATGATGTCGTACTCGCTCAACTCTACCGCCTATTTTGATAATCTCCCCGATAACTCAGGTTTATGCAATATACTCCTTAAGGGGAAGGTTGAAACTACCGCTATTGGGTGACATTGAAAGTAAGGTTGTAGTTTCCGAGCAGTAATAAGTAAAGCAAGTGCTAGTTTTTCCAAGTGTGGGTACCTGGTTTCGGCGTCGAGGAGTGTCTTGCTCACATAGTAGATGGGCTGTTGCTTGCCATCTTCTTCCCGAACCAGCACCGCGCTGACTGACACCTCGGATACAGCCAAGTAAACCAGCAATGTTTCACCCTCTTTTGGCTTGGCGAGCAACGACGCGTTAGCCAAAAATCGCTTCAAATATTTCAACGCTTGTTTACACTTCGGTGTCCATTCGAAGTGATTGTTTTTTCTCAAAACGGAGAAGAATTTATGGCATCGCTCCGAGGACCTTGAGATAAATCGACTCAAGGCGGCGACTCGGCCAATTAAGCGTTGGACTTCTTTCACCTCGATCAGCTCTTTGGGGATCTCCTCGATAGCTTTGGTTTTATCTGGGTTAGCTTCGATCCCTCGTTCAGAGACAATGAATCCCAAGAATTTGCCTGATCCAACACCGAAGGCGCACTTCTCAGGGTTCAACTTCATGCCAAATTGCCTCAGAACAGCAAAAGCTTCCCTCAGGTGATTCAAATGATCCTCCATTCGGATCGATTTGATGAGCATATCATCTATGTAGACCTCCATAGATTTTCCAATATACTCCTTGAACATGCGACATACCAACCTTTGGTAAGTCGCCCCGGCATTTTTCAGACCGAAGGGCATCACCTTATAGCAGAAAGTACCTCGGTCAGTGATGAACGAGGTCTTCTCTTCATTCTTCGGTCCATGAGGATCTGATTGTAGCCCGAATATGCATCGAAGAAGGTTAACAGCTTGTGTCCAGCCGTGGAGTCTATTAACCTATCAATTTGCGGCAATGGGTAGGAGTCTTTGGGGCAAGCTTTGTTCAGATCGGTGTAGTCTACACACATTCTCCACTTGCCATTTTTCTTCGGTACGACAACCACATTGGCCAGCCATTCGGGGTATTTCACCTCCCTTATGAAACCATTTTCTTGCAACTTTGTGGTTTCATCTTCGATTGCCTTCTTTTTTACCTCGGCGTGAGGTCTCTTCTTCTGCTTTACCGGGGTGAACTTTGGGTCCACATTCAGCTTGTGGGTCATGATCTCCGGATCGATACCAATCATGTCTGAGTGAGACCAAGCAAAGCAATCGTTGTTGGACTTTAAAACTTCAATAATTGCTTTTTCGACTCCGGGTCCAACTCCGAGCCGACGTACACCTTTCTCTCTGGAAAATCTTTCAATAGGGTGAAAGACTCCAGCTCCTCAATGGTGGAGTCCTCGGATTTTTGCTTCCGAGTCTCTTGAACGCATGCCGGGATCTTTTCTACTTCACTTTGGAGGTCCGCCTCGCTTGACCCCGGTTGCGTTGATTGCTATTTCTTTGGCCCGTTCGGGGCGACTCCACTTTTCAAGGCGACCGAGTAGCACTCTCTCGCTACTCGTTGCTCCCCTTTTATTGACCGAACCCCCCAGGGTGTAGGGAATTTGATCACTTGATGCAGCGTGGAAGGAAACAGCTTCCATGGTGTGGATCCATGGCCTACCGAGGATCACATTATACGCAAGGTCCTCGGGCATCACTTGGAACAATGTTTCTTTGCTAACTCCCTCAGCGAATGTTTTGAGTGTAATTTCACCCAACGTCTTCTCTGTGGAGTTGTTGAAGCCTGTCAACACTGTCACTTTGGGGATGACTTCCCCTTTGAGCCACATCTTTTTAACGGCCCCGTAGCTGATTATGTTGACCGAGCTACCAGGGTCAATCAAGACTCGCTTGATGTCGGAGTCGTTGATTCTTAGCATGATGACCAATGTGTCGTTGTGGGGGAACATCATCCCATCACAGTCATCATCATCAAACACGATCTCTTTGCCCGGGCCTCCAACTCGGGTTCTTTTCTCCATCGTAATCGACAGTTTGGCAAATTTCTTTGCGGCCGCAAAATTCACCACGTTCACTTCTGAGCCCCAGTGATGACGTTCACAACTCTCTCTGGGGGTGGAGCCCGAGGTGGATGCCCATCCCCTCGGTTTTTGGAGTAGTTGTCCTTTCCCTTGTCAGTGAGGAATTCGGCCATCTCGGTTCGGTGACCATAATCAGCATGGAACTCGCAGTGCAAGTTTTGGTCTCTCTTGTCCGCCGGAGTTCTCATGTCCTTGGGCACTCTTACCCCAGGAGTTCCCTTGACTACGTGGACCAGCTCCGAGGTCGAGATATTGAAATTATAGTCAGGAATCCGGGGAAAATCTTTCTTCGCAGCCGAGGCTTGGCCCGAGGAGTTTTTCTGGTTCGGGTTAGAGTGAACCTTCCCCCCAAGCCGTTGGCTGATGTGCGAGCTTGTGGGCGGGCCTCAAAAGGAATTTCCTAGCCTTTGGCTGATGGGCTGCCTCGTGGAGGTGTATGGCTCATACCTCCCCTTTGAACTCCCCCGCGGCGCCTCGGCGCGATGTGAGGATTCACCTCGATTTTTGTAATTGTAACCTCGGCTTTTAAATTCAGCCTCCTCCAATCTTATCTTGGAGTAGGCTCGCTTGTGCAAGTCATCCCAAGTCAGCACTTGGTATTACTGAAGCTCTTTTCGCAACTCAGCGGCAGCGTCAGAGTTGCACACATTGATACCCTTTTCGAATGCCATGATGGCTAGAGTATCATCCATCCAAGGCAATTCCATGCGCTCGGCATGAAAGCGCTCGAGGAACCCCTTGAGGGGCTCACCGAGCCTCTGCTTGACCTCACAAATATCCTCCTTCCTCTGAAGGATTTTCTGTGCCCCAGTGTGGGCCTTCACGAAGGCGTTGGTCAATTCCTTGAAGGTGGAAATCGACCCCGCTGGTAGGCACATGTACCAACGTAGCGCGCCCTTTTCCAAGGACTCACCAAACTTCTTTAAGAACATTGACTCGAGCTCTATCGTCGTTAAGTCATTGCTCTTCACCATTGACATGTACTCCCTTACATGCTCTTTGGCATCGGTGGTCCCATTATATTTCTTTAAAAACATCAGCTTGAAATTTTTAGGGGTTGGGGCTGGAGCCGCTTCGGGCTTGAAGGGCAGCTCCCTGTACTGGTCTATATCAAGCTCATCTTCGGTTTTTGTCATCCCTGGTACGCTTTCGAGGCGCTTGTCTACATGCGCTCCGACGCGTGCCTCAACGCGTGCTTCAATTTCCCTGGTCAACCTCTCAACGTCAACCGAGGGTGTTGTTTCAGCCACGGTGGGAATCGTCCCGAAGTGTGGCGTCGTACTTGGTAAATTACCCGAACCCCCAGACGTAGCCCCGTTGAGAGGTCCCCCTATTATCGCGCCCATAGGAACGAAAGTCGGGATGCCTCCACCAGGAGCCGAAGGCTGGGTTCCGTTCGGTGCCGCGCTGTTCCTCGCTTCCAACGAGGCGCGGAACTCGGCGTTGATGTGCGCCTTCTCATCTTGCCGTTCTTGGAGGGCTCTTAATGAATTAATAACGAAATTCTGAAAAGCTTCAGTCGTCATTGGAGATTGAGACTGTTGGTTCGACGGAACGTCATTCTGTCTATCATGATTTCCACTACTGTCAGCCATATCGCTGTCAAGTCGCTGAGATGTTCGCTTAAACGAAAAAGGACGTTGAACTTTGGAACAAAGCGTATATCCCCACAGACGGCGCCAATTTGTATGGCCCTAAACCAGTTTTAGGATCACAAATCGAATTTGGGTTTGAATATAAGCAAAACTTTGTATCAAAGCTAAATAAATGCGAGAATTGAATATAAATGCGAAAGAACAACTTGATTTCAATATATCGTAGTGAGTACAAATTTGAGCAGAGTTTCAGTATGTATTTCTAGATGCCTACAATACAAAATGAATTGCTATTTATAGGCCTAGGAGCCTTGCCCACGTTCTCCACTATTGACTGTGCTCTGGCCCACGATCTTGGCATTGATGGAAGGAGTTAGTGGGCGAAAGTAGTGGGCTGTGAAGCCGCTGGAACCGAGGCTGTTTACCGAGGTGCATATGTGCGACCTCGGTAAAAGGGGGCCTTGCTGTTCGCTCGAGGTAGACATCACCGAAGCTCAGCTTACGGCTCGCCTTCGGTGACGACCTCGACGTGTGACTTCGGCGACCCACTTACCTGCTTTGGTCTTTGGCTTGTTGTGATGTGCTCGGTTGCTTGTCATATTATGCGACCGGGGCGAATCATCGCAAGTCGATTTTTGCCCAATACAATTATATTAGGAATACATTTGGTATATAAATATACATAAAAAAATACATGGTATATAAGTTCATAACACATGTTATATAAGTTAGAAAATTTAATAAGAAATAATGGTATAGTGTATAAATGGTAATAAACATAGTGTATGTGTGTATAGTGTATTTGAGGTGTAAGTATAACTATTCTAGATAAGTAAAATATATACATTGTCTAATGTATTTAAACACAATATATACTGTGTAAATTAATTGAGAAAAAAAAAACGTAAGTGATGAAGATGGTGAAGATTTAAAACGAAAAAAGGGAGTAGGGGGGGTTGGGGGGGGGGGTGTGACAGGAGGGGATCAGTAATTGAGAATGAGAGAGAGGGGGGGTTGAATTCAAGAAAGTAACCCCATATTTATGGATAGAGGAGATAAAGTAGGAATTGATTCCCTAATTTGTGGGTAACTAATTATTTAGTTGCTAATAAAGCTGCTATTTTAGTAAAGAAATCTTCTATTTTTAAGTTTTTTTTTCCTAACACTGTTATTAGTGTAATTATAGTTACTTTAGTTGCCTTACAGTGTAATTTTCCCAATTTTTTTGGCTGATTTATGAAGGCCCAATAAAGGACATAAAGTCCAACATCTGACTTCGAAGTCGGGCTGATTTGCAAAAATATGACACGGAAAGCAATGATTTACTTTTTTGCCCACGCAAACAGATGGTTTGCAAAAATATGCTCGTTAAGGTTTAATGGAAAAATCCGGGACCAAGACTTGCCTTTATATTTTTCCACTTTTCAACTTATTCCTTCAAGTATTGGCAATAGGCAATACTTGCCGCACTTGGCCGTAAGTCTTGGCAAAAAGGCAAGACTTGCCTTAGACCCCTGCTCGACTTGCCAACACTTGAACGACAAGTATTGGCAAAAGGCAACACTTGCTGCACTTCGTCGCAAGTCTTGGCAATTGCCAACACTTGCCCCTTCCAGTCTTCCCTGCTCTCGCCATATAACTTGAAGTATTGGCAAAACAGCACTTGCCCTTGAAGTATAGCCAATTGCTAAGACTTATCACAATTTTGCCTTGAAGTCTTGGCTTCGGACTAAATAAGGGCATTTTGCTAAAACATTCCTTAGTGCCGGCAATTTTGAAAAACCACTCCTTATGAAGGGCATGCGGTGAAATTTTTTGTCGATGTCGATCCATGATTGTTGTTGAATTTAACAAATAGGTGAAAAAAGGTGATATTAAAAAGTTGGGCACTTTAAAGATATTTAAAAATTGAGCAATTTAATAATTATAAAATTACCACCGCACTTTAATAAAGTCGTACTTACAAAAATGTCACTGCACCTTAATGTAGCCGAAATTATAAAAATGTCACTGTTCCATACAAAGTAGAAACAATATCAATCCATTTGTGTTCATACATATATTGAGCCAAAAATTGTATTCGTTTTGTAAAAAAATGAAGTCAAGTCGGGCCTCACTTCACACATCCGTAAAACAATAACTTCAAGTCCTTATATCTAAAAATAACGACATTTTGGTCGTACTTATTCATACAATGAGCAAACATACTATATACGTTATGCATATAAATGAGTCCAAATTGTCCTCATTTCATTTATTCACAGAAAAAAAAATGAAAACGTAAAATGAAGACAATTCAACCATATTTGTTCATAAGTGAACAAGATTATTAGTCTATACACAAATAAATGACACCAAATCGATATCACTTTATTCATATATAAAAATTCAAATGAAAATATAACTACACCAATCCGTCATTATTTATTTATAATGCATTTTACAAATAAATGAATCCAAATCGTCTTCACCTCATTCATCCATAAAAATACATATGAAAATATAAAATGAAGACAATCCGACTGTATTTATTCATAACTAAGCCAAAATACTTTGTCTATTTTATAAATAAATGACTAAATCGTCATCACTTTGGTAATATACAAAAATCCAAAGAAAAACATAACATAAGACCAATCTGGCATCATTTATTTATAGTGTGAGCCAAATACTAAGTTCATTTTGTCAATAATTAAAGCCAAATCATAATCACTTTATTTTCTAATTTTTCCACATAATTAAAAAGAGTTTACACCTAATATGATTAAAAAATAAAACTTATGTCTTCAACATTCAAAATAACCAATTTGTACAGCTTCTCCGATTAATCAGCCCCAAAATATTCCAAGGACTCCATTAATATAGCGGCTATGTATCACAGAAAAAATCCCCACTCATCACACTTTTCAACCTCCGACTGTAAGAAAGTTATTTATAACCCTCGGAGAGTTACTAGATATACTTTCCTCTTTCAAAAGTTGCACATTCTCTTTCTGCTCTTTAGCCGTAGAAGGCTCTCCTCCATCTATATATATGAAACAAATTTGAGGTCATAACCAGATGAAGCAGACCCTAAAAATTTCCCTACACGCATGCGAAACAAGTCATTTTAGATGGAATAAAAATCATGCCTTCAAGTTCTTCCACCTCTATATTTTTTTTTTAAATGATTCTTTTGATGTGTTTGCTTAAACAAGTAATAAATGTATATGCCAACATAAAAAAGTACATGAAAGGGTAGCAATGAGAAAACTAGGGAAATCCGAAGCTTAACCAACCATGAGAAAGCGCACTTCCTTCTCATACAATTCACTCAGCCTCTCACTGAAAGGCGTGCCTAGAAATGGTAAGGAAGCTCCGATGAGGAGTGATTGTATTGAGAGAAAGAGGAGTTTAGGAGATACTTCTAGAGAGAGAAATAATCGTGTTGTCAAGTAGTTGTAGAAAAGTGGTCACTTTCTGTTGGATTTATCTGTGTAAAAGAGTCCAACCATAAAGGGGTGCTCTTAATATCTATCCAGGTAAAAAGATAAGTTACCTGATAGAGTCCTACAAGAGGACAACTACTGTATTTTACAGTTATAAATACAGTAGTATTAGGCTCAGATAAATATACTGATTTCTCTACAGCTCTTCCTATCTCTCTCTAAAATAAACTAGTGTTTAGACTGTGGATAAAGGGGTTGATCCGTCAAGCACGTGACAACCACCGACGGCCAGTAATTCCAGCCACGGTTCAAGATCCTACCGCTTCCGCTTACGAGAACAACAAGTAAGTTCTCGGTTTATGTTTTAACAATCTATATGGTATAGATTATTGTGATATATACATGTTTATATCCTTCATTGGTATCAGATGTCATTAGGTTGGTTTTCTGGTCTTCAAAAAGAATTCAGGCAGTATAAATTGTATGTTTTCCTGAATAGTAAATGCTCACTATGTTCTGACGTGTCGTAAGAGGACAAAAGACCTTATTGTTTTCCTGCTATATTTCCGCTGTAAGAGATAAAAAAAAATGAAGCAATGGCTTCTCACTCTATATTTTCTGTAATGACAGAAATATAAATAAGCAAAAATAGGAGTTTAGTACTCCAAAAATTGCCGAGGTGGGTGACATTCATCAGGTTAAAGCTTTGTACTTCAATGGCATAGATTGAAATTTTTTTTTAAAAAAGAAAGAATTTCATGAATGGGTTTACATAACAGCAACGTTTTTCTTTGGAAAAGATAAGATAAAAAAGATAGAAGACAAATGGGTTACGAGTCTAGTGAATGTTGGACTCGTTCTTTCAGAGTTTTAGTTCAATTGAGCTAAGGGGCCCTTTTTCTTCTTTAGTGTTAACGAGTAACATTTAAAGTAGTACTAGTTCCTCTCTAATCAGTAGATAAGGACGACTTTAAAATAAGAAAGAAACGTGTATTTTTTTGTTTATTAGGAGACGAAGGTTTCATTTTAAAGATTAAAAGACTTGGAATTTTGTATATTTCAGTTGACCGATCAACTAAAGTAGCTAAAGGCCTACTTATGAGTCTATCTGTTCATGCATTTTCGAAATTGGTCAAAAGACCCATTTTTTTTTTATATATAGAGCAGTAACTTTTTATTTCTGGCAAGTGGCCTAATTAAACTGAATAGCAGTTTCATGAATTCATTTACTAAATGAATGATATTTTAATTAATTTAAAATTAAGTACATTTGTTGATTAGTTTAGCAAATTAGATGAAATGTTAATTAGTTTAACGTTTGTTTTGACTGTTAATTGGTTTGACATGAATTTAATATTGTTAATTTGTTTAACATGTTATAAATATTAATTAGTCTAATATTTAATATATTTGTTAATTAGTTTAACGAATACATAGATGTTAATTAGTTTAACATTTCACTTATTTTATTTAATATGTTAAATAGATTTAAAATTAATCCAAGTTAATTTGTTTAACTTCGATCCATACGGGATTATAAGATCATGAAAAATAAAATGTTGTTTTAAATATGATTAGACATTAAGCTAAGTAGTTGATTAGGATAATTTACATGTGTTTAATTTTTGGACGATGACTGGGAACATAGTGAACTTTCGACTCCATTATTAATATATGTGTTTATTAACTTAATCAACTTAGTGCTTATTGTCCGAATATGTATGTTGAACATAGTACTTGCGTTTAAATATTCCTTCTTTAGATCCTCACTATATTTTTTTATTTTGTTAAAAGAAAATGTCTACTGCTGCTAAGAACATTGTTGCTGAGCTCAACAAAGGGTTGAAACTCAATGGTGACAACTATGAGACTTGGAGCTTAAAAGTCCAATATGTGCTTGAAGAGCAAGAGGCTCTGGAGGCAATTAACATCGTCATGGATGAGCCTGAGGAAGGCACCACGGCTCAGCATAGGCGTGACCGTGCGGCTTATGACGCTTGGAAAAAGAAAGACTCCTTGGCTCGCATTACGTTGCTGAGCACCTTAGATGATGATATCTTAAGGGAATTTAAGGATCACCAAAGAGCTATGGGTCTTTGGGTTGCTTTAAAGAATAGGTTTGGTACCTGTTCTATTGAAAGGTTACGATCCTTAACAATCAAGTTTGACTCATACAAGAAGCGCCCAGAACATTCAGTGAGAACTCATCTGAGGCTTATGACAAACATGATTGGGGAGTTAAAAGATGCTGGTCATGTGTTGACCGATGAGCAACAAGTTCAAGCTGTCATACGGTCCTTACCTAATTCTTGGGATCATATGAAGATGCATTTGACCCACAATCAGCTAATCAAGACTCTGGAAGATGTCCGGAGATCTCTTGAGCTTGAAGAGGATCGGCTTGAGGCTGCTAAACCAACAGCTGAGTTGCATATGGCAACATCCTCTAAGGCCAAAGGTGGCTTTAAGAAAAAGAATTGGGTTAAGAAAGGAGGACCAACTCAGTCTCAGCCTGCTAAAAGAGCAAGGGCAGAACAACAAGGCAATAACAAACGTCCCAAACGTGTCAATGTTGCAAAGGTGAAATGCTTTAACTGTGACAAAAAGGGTCACTATGCTAAGGATTGCTCTGAGCCTCCTAGAAAGGTATTTCACAAAACTCAAACTAGTGAACTTTGTGTTTCTAGTTCAGTATTTTTGACTGAATCTAATCCTTTGTGGATTGTAGACTCGGGAGCAACGGACCACATAACGAGGGAACGCAATTCCTTTGTGGAGTTTCGGCGTATTTCACGTGGAACAAAGTGGATTTATGTGGGCAACAACAATAAGGTTGCTGTTGAAGGGATCGGTACATGCAAGTTAGTCTTGCGTGGTGGTCGACACCTACTACTACATGATGTCCTCTATGCTCCAGGAATTCGCCGGAATATTATTTCTGTTATTGTTTTGCTTAGGCTTGGTTTTAGCTTGTTTTTCCATGACAATTCTGTCAAATTGACTTTAGGTTCAACTTTATTTGGTTTTGGTCATGTGACCGGAGGTTTTATTATTATGGATTTGGATTATGATTCATTTAATAATAATGCTAGTTTTTCTATGTTTGCTTCCTCACATAAATATGATAGTGATGTAAACATATGGCATGCTAGACTTGGTCATATTGGCCAGCAAAGAATGCAAAGGTTAGCAAAACAAGGTTTGCTTACTGGCATTGAACATGTGGAATTGTCCACTTGTGAAAATTGTCTAGCAGGAAAATCTGCAAGAAAACCCTTCGGTAAAGCGACTAGAGCTGAATATCCCTTGCAATTAGTCCATTCGGACATCTGTGGGCCTATGAATGTCAGGGCTAGGCATGGAGCGTACTATTTCATCACATTTATAGATGACTACACTCGTTTCGGTTATGTCTATTTAATTTCCCACAAATCAGAAGCAATAAGTTGTTTCCAACGCTATATGAGCTTAGTGGAAAATCAATTAGACAAAAAGATAAAAGTTCTTCGAACTGACCGAGGTCGAGAGTACTTGTCAACTCAATTTAATGAGTTATGTGATGGAAAGGGAATTGTTCATCAGTTGACTATCCCAAATACTCCACAACAAAATGGTGTTGCGAAGAGAAGAAACAGGACGCTTCTAGAAATGGTTAGGTCAATGATGGCACAAGCTAACCTCCCAATTAGTTATTGGGGTGATGCATTGCTTACTGCTACCTATGTACTTAACCGTGTGCCTACAAAATCAGTTGCAACCACTCCATATGAGTTGTGGACTGGAAGAGCACCCAACCTAAGTGTATTAAGACCTTGGGGTTGCGCTGCGTATACACATGATTCTTCTCACAAACATGGCAAATTAGGCCCGAGAGGAAAGAAAAGTATCTTTATAAGATACTCAGAAACCTCTAAGGGTTATGTGTTTATAGGTCAGCAAGACAGTGGGAGCGTAACTGAGTTTGAATCACGAGATGTCACATTCTTAGAGGATGAGTTTCCTAAAAAGGGAGAGGTAGGTCAAGACCTAACCTTGTTTGAGATAGAGGATCGAGACGAACAAAGATCACTTCATTCGAGTGGGAGAAATTTAATTGATGATGAATTAGTTTCACATCAACAACCTCCTTCATCATCGGGTGCGAATGTAAGTAATCATTTGACATCAAACAGTGACCAAATGGATCTTGTTCCAAGTGGGAGCGAGATGGTCACTGATCTTGTTCCAAGTGGGAGCAGGATAGATGTTCTTGATCCAAGTGGGAGCAACGTTGATCCAAATGGGAACAACGAAGAAGAATCACAAAAAGGACGTGGTTTACGTAAAAAGATTCCCCGTCGACGATTTGATGTCGAAGGTGCTGAACTTTTTATGTTGTTCTTACAAGTAGAAAACGAGCCTAAAAATGCAAAGGAGGCTCTCTCATGCCCTTCAAAGGAAAAATGGATAAAAGCAATGGAAGATGAAATGGAGTCAATGAGAGTTAACAAAGTCTGGGAACTAGTTGATCTCCCAAAAGGACGCAGAGCTATTGGGAGCAAATGGGTTCTCAAGATTAAGCTCAAGGCTGATGGCACAGTTGAGAGATATAAGGCTCGACTGGTGGCGAAAGGTTATACACAACAGGAAGGAATAGACTACGAAGAGACTTTCTCACCTGTTGTGCGATTTAACTCAATTCGCCTGATTCTAGCTATAGTAGCAAGTTTAGATCTTGAATTACATCAGATGGATGTAAAGACTGCCTTTCTCAATGGAGAATTAGATGAAGAAATTTATATGGAACAACCCGAATGTTTCATTGAAAAAGGCCACGAACAAAAGGTTTGTAGACTTATGAAGTCTATTTATGGCCTCAAACAATCTTCAAGGCAGTGGTATATACACTTTCAAAATGTGATCATATCCAATGGTTTTACTATGGTTGATGAAGACCATTGTGTTTATACCAAGAGATCAAGAAATAAGCTTGTAATTCTGACATTGTATGTCGATGATATACTTATAGCTGGAAATGATAAGGAGTTAATAAACGAGGTAAAGGCCTGGTTGTCGTCTCAATTTGAGATGAAAGATATGGGTGAAGCTGCATATATTCTTGGAATCAAGATTTCAAGAGATCGTCCTAAGACACTATTGTATCTCTCTCAAGAGAATTACATTAAGAAAATTCTTGAACGATTTAATATGCAGAATAGCAACCCAATTGACACTCCTATCAGCAAAGGCCATAACTTGGGAAATCATTTGTGTCCTCAGACTCCTGAAGAGACAGAAAAGATGAAGCGAGTGCCTTATAGAAGTGCAGTCGGATGTCTAATGTATGCTATGGTGTGTACTAGACCTGATATTTGTCAAGCAGTTGGCTTGGTAAGTAGATATCAATCCGATCCAGGTCCAGCACATTGGCAAGCAGTAAAGAGGATCATGAGATATCTAAGAGGAACAACTGACTACGCACTTTGTTATCAAGGTAGTAAAGATTTGCGATTAGTTGGATACACTGATGCTGATCATGGAGGAGATTTAGACGAGAGGAAGTCTACCTCAGGATATATCTTCTTACTTAGTAATGGTGCCATATCATGGAAGAGTAAGAAGCAATCATGTGTAGCACTATCCACGATGGAAGCCGAATATGTGGCTCTGTCAAAAGCAACAAAAGAAGCTGTTTGGTTGAATAGGCTCTTCAAAAGCTTGTTGGGTAACACTAATGATGAACCAGTGTTGGTCTACTGTGATAGTAAGGCTGCAGTTGATGCAACCAAGAATCCTAAGCATCATTGTGATACTAAGCACATAGATATCAAGTATAACTATGCAAGAGACATGTATAAACGCAAGAGGTTGAACCTGGTGAAAATATCTACAGAAGATATGGTAGCAGACCCATTGACCAAGCCTTTAGCTAGAGATGCATTTGTGAGGCACACTAGGTCTCAAGGCTTGCGTAGACTTTGAGTGATTTTGTATTATTCTTTGTTTTCCCAGTTGTTCACAAAACTATGTTCTTTGATAATCAATAAAGTTGATTTACTTACATACATATTCATAATTTATTGAGTGTTTAGTACATTCTTCAATTATATTTTAGTATGTCGGGTAGACAAGAGGTTGGCCTTCTCACACAGGCAACCGCCTCCTTATCTTAGTGATAAGTGGAGATGAGACTTGATTTTAAGAAAAATTATCAAATGGATAATTTGAGAGCGATATGCTTAAAATCAATACAGTCGTTTAAATAATAAAATAAGGTTATTAAGGTGAAAGGATGTTCACCTAGTCTACTTAGTGAGCTAGATGTGAGTTTAAGAAACTCGAATTTAGATACATATGGTGTCTGAATTTCATCTATACAACATTATTTATAAAGACATACGCTCCTTAAGGAAAGGAAAAAAAAATGTTGTAGCACGTGTTTCATACCATGTGTGCTAATGTCGACCTTGGGTTAACATAAGTTTGATCTCAACTTACTGTTGCGTGAGACCCAGAGCCTTTATGCTGGCTCAAATTATGTACCCTCAGTGACTCCGATCAGATACTTGAGACTTAGTCTAATGTTAGCTATCTTAGTGTGTTTCCAAAAGACCATGAAAATGGATGCGGTCTGGCGGGACATATCTAGAAAAGCAGTTGAGCTAATGTTAAGAGAATCGTGAGAAGAGGAAGATCATTAAAGGAATCTCATTAATTTTGTATTCACAGGTGCACCAGTTATAACTTATGAGTTATAATTGTGAATACATAAAAAATGATATTTGAGATTTTGAGAGGATATCAAAATGTGATTCATATGATCTAGGGTATTGCATACTTTATAATCTACTTGCAGGTTTGCGCTCGACGAGAGGCTATATACTCCTAACAGATGTATAGCACGCAGCTCTCACAGTATGC
The DNA here is from genome assembly GCA_037355625.1 of Petunia x hybrida. Taxonomy (NCBI): domain Eukaryota; kingdom Viridiplantae; phylum Streptophyta; class Magnoliopsida; order Solanales; family Solanaceae; genus Petunia; species Petunia x hybrida. The sequence goes on along the minus strand of JBBBVM010000605.1, from coordinate 684,501 downwards.
TGGTCGCACGGTCTATTTCACTGTATGAATATTTGTAAAGATGAGATGAGAATATGTTTCTCATATTGTAAGAGCACTCCCATTATGTGTGAGTGGGAGATGTTGGATTTATCTGTGTAAAAGAGTCCATCCATAAAGGGGTGCTCTTAATATCTATCTAGGTAAAAAGATAAGTTACCTGATAGAGTCCTACAAGAGGACAACTACTGTATTTTACAGTTATAAATACAGTAGTATTAGGCTCAGATAAATATACTGATTTCTCTACAGCTCTTCCTATCTCTCTCTAAAATAAACTAGTGTTTAGACTGTGGATAAAGGGGTTGATCCGTCAAGCACGTGACAACCACCGACGGCCAGTAATTCCAGCCACGGTTCAAGATCCTACCGCTTCCGCTTACGAGAACAACAAGTAAGTTCTCGGTTTATGTTTTAACAATCTATATGGTATAGATTATTGTGATATATACATGTTTATATCCTTCACTTTCAATACCAAAAAAAAAAAGTGCTGAACAACTCAATACCAGGTACCAAAGTGCTCCATTCGCACAAAAAAAATGATTACAACCAAGGAAGATTTAGGGGCCTTAGTACTATGAAATCAAACTAGGAAAATTTACGTCCCATGAACGTTGACCAAGAATAATTATTTTTTCTGTACACATTTTCTTGTTTCTTTCTTTCCATATACATTTTACCCTTTTTAAATATATTTTAAATATGTATTTAATATTTTAATATTATTGATATTTAATATATTTAATATTATTGATTTATTTAATATTATTGATATTTCATATTTTAAATATATATTTAATATATTAATACTATTGATATTTAATATATTTAATATTATTGATATTTCATATTTTAAATATATATTTAATATATTTAATATTTTAAATATTATTGATATATATTTAATATTTTAAATATTATTATGTTGATAGGACTCTATCATTAAGCCTAAAATCGTGCAACTACCATATTTAATGGTAATCTATTTTTTTTTTTTACCATTGATTGTTTCCTTTAATTAAGGGAGTTAAATATCATACCATTAAATATTAGTATTAATATTAAGAAAAATATTTAATATATATTAAATTTTTGGATACAAAAAGTTATGGACACCTAAAAGTAATTATTTCTTGATGGGCGGATATATATGTAAAGAGCCCATGAAACTATTTACGGAAAAGGACCGTATTTCTCCGTCCAGTTTGCGAAATAGTTTTTCATATTTACGGAAAAGGACCGTATTTCTCCGTCCAGTTTGCGAAATAGTTTAAAACTACCCCTCCATTAGAGTATCTAGCTGAATATCCTTATCGTTACACTTTTCAACAACAATACCCTTTAAATTAATGAAAATACAATCCTACCAATTAAATGGGCAGGTGGAGGGCCATAAATGAATATATTAATTCCCAATTTATCTAAATCAACCCAACCCTTAAAATAACGTATTGCCCGACTTGGAATCTTGCCAAAGCACAAAATTGAACGACGAGTCTGGAACTACTTGTCTGCTACTCCCTTCTGATTATCGCGAAAAAGTACCCAAATGTGTTCAAAGTTCTTACATTCTAGTGACGTTAACCCTTTTTTCAAACTCACTGTCAGAATGCAATTAAGGTTCAAGTTTTGCTTTGCCTACTTTTGGATCCAAGTAATCATCCTTTTATCGAGAAGTTTGACAAATATTCGGAAATAATATGTATTTGAGTTGCATTAAGCTTCCCGAAAATTAATTTTTTAAAGATTACTAAGGAAATTCTGAAAGGTTGTCTTTCCGTGTGTCATAATCAGACTAAAATTGATTTGTTGTCCAAATTCAGTTGTTATGCTCATGCCAAACATGAATCAACCATGGATATCATTAGCAGTTTCCGCTATTTCTATTGGCTCACTACTTATGAAAGATTTCTTAATGTGAATATGGATCTTAAGTTGCTATGATAAGACATATATTTTTCTTGCTTAGATTTTTTTTTTATCTTCATTCTCTGGTAGAGACGGGAGATTACATTTTGATGCTCAATTAAAATCCACCATGATAGCTCACCCAAAGCTTGATGTATGAATACAAATATGCATATAACATAAATCTATACTAAATAGATTGTTTAAACATAAACCGAGAACTTGTTGTTCTCGTAAGCGGAAGCGGTAGGATCTTGAACCGTGGCTGGAATTACTGACCGTTGATGTTTGGCATTTTATGCCAATGTTTCCTTAATATTTCCGCACGTTTGAGCTTGTTATTCGCTCGTTTTATAGTTTATGAATGTGATTTTGCACTGATTTTATGTCGTGTGTATGTAGGTTGTTACGCGGTGCAATTGGAGCTTTAAAGAGCATGATCGAGCAAGAAAAGATTGGATTTGGATTGAGGATTGGATCGAGCACGCGAAGGCACGACACGACGCGAGTTGCGGACGAAGAAAGCAGCGAAATAAGCCTGGCGCTATAACTGGCGCGGGGCGCCCATTATAGCGCCCACTTTTCTGGCGCGGTTTCTGGCGCGGGGCGCCCCCAAAAGCGCCCAAGTTTCGACGTCTTCTGCTTGTCCCAGCGCGTTCCGAGGCGTGGGGCGCCCGTTATAGCACCCCTTGTGCGGATTTTAACTTCCTATTTCGTCTAGGCTTAGGTCTAACTTATTACTAGGTGTTTGTAAACCCTATAAATACTCTTTTACTTATTTTTTGATGGGAGTTCAGACCTTGGAGGAAGTTTTGGAGGAGAGGGGAGGAGCCCTAAATGTCTTCTAAACAAGTTCTTTCTCTCTTTCTCTTATTCTTCTCTTTAATTCTATAGTTTGTTCGTTCTAGGGTTAGAGTAAATACATGAAGGTTGATGTTTGAAAGTTGATTTCTATATATTGATTTACCATTACGGATTGTTTATTCTTTCTTGATCATAATTGTTTGATTATTGAGGCCTGATAATTGAACACTATCTATGGTTTTTAGATTGAACTCGAAAGAGGGAATTTATGAACGCAATAAGAAAGAGTGGAGCAAGATTGTGAACCCGGGCATCGGGGAACCAATTTGTGAGTAGGATAGACATATACTTGCTCGCCTAGCTTAACTAATCACAGAATTCGTTAATGTGTGCACGTGATTCAACCCATAGACATATAGGGATTGGAGTAGCCTGCATAGACCGTGAAGAATCGAAAGGTTTTCACGGGTACATTTAACCTGTAGTTAGCAATCTAGGAAATCAAGAAGTAGAATCAACTGGAAAACTCAACTGGATTGTTCGTAACTCTGACCCTGGACCGTTTCTTCTTTATTGATAACAACTTAGAATTTGCTCCGTTACTTGATCTCAATTACTTGCTTTAATTATTGTTTTAGTTAGTAAAATCTCAACCATTGGAAAAGGATCCCTGAATAGTTCTTAAGAAATTGTTTGTTAGGAGTCCAGTCTGAATAGTCCTCGTGGGAACGATACTCTACTTATCACTTTATTACTTGTCGACCACGTATACTTGCGTGTGCGTTGGGAGCAACAAGTTTTTGGCGCCGTTGCCGGGGACTAATAATTTACTGATTTCTTTTTGAACGATTACTTATTTTCTATTCAGGTTTAATTTTTATTTAGTCTAGTTACTTGTTTTATCATGGCATCTATTAATGAAAATTGGTCGAATGATGATTGCTCAAATTTTGATGATCTCTGTCTACTTTGCGGAGGAACCCACTTATGGGAAAATTGTCCAACTCTTTCAACCCTGCGGGACTGGTTATGTGAATTTTCTACCACCTTTGATTGGAATTTTTGTAAATTGTGTGGTGGTCAGTGGAATGATTGTCCTAAGTGTCATGCTCCTGCCCCCAATAATTTTTGTGATGATTCTAATGATGTTTGTGAGTTTGACAGGAGCGATAAAATGCAGGTTGTTAGCGAAACTTGGCTAATGGAGCAAGCCAAACTGTTAGAAGCTTATGGGGATTTCAGGAGTGAACTTACAAATATGACGAGGCAATTTATGGAAGAAAGAGTGGAGTTCGGACAAGAGATCGACCAATTTGGCTTGGCTATTTACGACTTGGAGGAGAATTTGAGTGATATGGTTGAGGTGTCTAATGCCCAATTATCAGTTGTCGTGAATAGTAGATTTGAGATAGAAGAGCTTAGAAGCCAATTTGAGGAGCAAAAAGTGGAATTCCTACCACTCGACCCAATATTAGTTGATGATGCCGAAGTTGAGGAAATTACATTAGAGTCAAGTGAGGAAATAGAGAACATCATATTTGAGGACTCTAGTGTTTGTACAAGTGAGGATGTCAAAAGTGATGCAATCTTAGAATTACAGCGCATTGGACCTCATTCCAATCATTTTTCAACATTGTGTTTGGATGGTGACATGAAAATTGAGCCATCCGAGCCTATGAAGAAATCAAAGGAGGAGGAACAAAGTGCCTATATTTTAGAGTTTGTGATGCCGAGGAGACAAAACGACATCCCTCATTTAAAGGCCAAGAAGTGCAAAATGCGACAATGGTTACTTGGTCCTTTTGTATTTTTGCCACCACCCCAATACCATAGTTGTAAACTTGAGGCAAAGTTGGGGATTCAATTCATTAGTTCAAGGTGGAGGAAAAAGTGATGAAGTTGTCTTCGTCGTGCCGCGACGTTAAATCAAGCGCTTCTTGGGAGGCAACCCAATTTGTTTGCTTTACTTTTATTTATTTTTATTATTATTTTTATGGTTGTATATTACTTCGGGTTTTTCCTTGGATTGCAGGTTCATGTAATGTCGAGTTTAAGTGTGGGGTGTCCTGACCCCTGCCTAATATTGATGACCTGTTGGGGGAAGTCTGAGTACCTCATGTTATATGGAAGCTTGGAGGATGCTAGCGCCAACGGCTAAGCCTATTGGCCTTCAGGGAAGTTTTCTTTACCCTTGCATTTTTACCATTAGCACTGAGGACATTGCTTGATTTAAGTGTGGGGTGGGGGAACTACCCTTTATCTATTTTTGAGGTTAAGGATGCATGTACCGTAGGATTTTTTTTTCTTTTGTCACTTGACTTCATTTTGATTTAGTTCTTGCTTTAATATATGAAAAAAATGAAAAAAAATTAGAAAACCAATGAAAAAAATTCCAAAAAGATTTTCTTTTTAGTCTTTGTTAGTGGTACATGTCATCCACCCCGTGGTTTTTCTTATGACCTCGGTTCTTTTCCACGGGGAGGCCTTTAAACCGGGTAGTTTTTAATTTTATTAGGATTAGTAGAGTAGTTAGTATAGGTGACCCTAGACGAAAGGAATAGGTAGAATGCTAGGTGCCTTTGATTTGTTTGATACCGGTGGACTTGCATTGATTGCATGTGCTATCTGTGGTGTCCTTGGGTTTTAATTGTGATGCATGCTTAGAAAAAAAAAATGGAATAACCCCCTTGAGATGCTTGAGTCCACTTGCTTGACTTTATTGTGAACCTTTGTGCATTAGTGCTTAATTTTCCACAAGTTGCATTCTAGATGCTTGATTGAGAGTTGTTGATGGAACCTTTTTGTGTGGATTATGTGCAATGTGTGTGTGAGGCATATTCTTGTTTGCTCCATGTTGCATATTAATGTCTAGAACTTGCCCCGTGTGTGTGCAAAGCGAAATCCTAGGTTTGCTCTTGTCGGGAAATGATACAGGCCTTCTTTTGATTTGCCTACCCTTACATATACACCTTGAAAAAAAAAATTATTGTGATTTCTTTGACCTTTTTGTTGGCACCCACACCCCGAGCCTACCCACTTGTTCTAAATTGTTCTCTTTTAGCCCTGTACTCCTTAAGCACTTTAGTTGATATTGTGATATTATTTTGGAGTTGTGGTTGGATATTGGGAGGTTTTTGAGTGGAACTAATGAAGAGGAATACTTGTTAAAATTGTGTAGTAGTTGTTATGAGCATTGGCAAGGTTGGAAAATAATGAAAGTGAAAAGAAAAAAAAGAGCAAAGTTGAAAAGAAAGAAAAAATTGTGGAAAAAGAAATAAAGAGAAGAGAGAAGAATATCCATCCTTGCTAGTGTGTGCTTAAAAAAAATGCTACTTGTTGAGAAGGTGTGTGTGAGAAAGTTGTTGATTGGGTGGCTTTGATGAGAATTGTGTTTGAAATAATTGTGATGTATTAAAGTGCTTAGGGAGGTAGTCACTATTACCTATATGTATCCTACCCGCCCCTTAGCCTATATTACGACCTTTGTAAAGTCCTAGTTAATCCCGACTGGAGTGAGCCTACATTAGTGGAGTCCTACACTACGGGCAAGCCTATGGTACATTGTGTGTGACATGTGAGACTTTCATGAGAGTGAGTGAATTCGTTTGTTATTTTCCCGTTCTATTCATGATATCTATTGTTGTGTGTGATCTTTGGGGGTCACTCTTTTGCTTCATATTGGTGAGGGCACATGGTTTGCATGAAATAGGTGAAGTTGATGGTTTCTTGGTTGAGTAGATAGGTGTGATTTTATGGGAGCATGGTTGCAATGAGTTGAGTTTGTGCACTTGAGCTATTTTGGGGTGGTTGTTCTCATATTTTTGAGTTTGGTAAATTGTTGGCATGTTTGTGGATCCATAGTAGTCATGTGTGCATTGGTTCAATGATCGGTATCAACCATAGTCATAGGCAGACCTGTTTTACCTAGGCTGGGAAGTGAGATGTGACTTGCTCGAGGGCGAGCAAAGGTTCAAGTGTGGGGTGGTGATGTTTGGCATTTTATGCCAATGTTTCCTTAATATTTCCGCACGTTTGAGCTTGTTATTCGCTCGTTTTATAGTTTATGAATGTGATTTTGCACTGATTTTATGTCGTGTGTATGTAGGTTGTTACGCGGTGCAATTGGAGCTTTAAAGAGCATGATCGAGCAAGAAAAGATTGGATTTGGATTGAGGATTGGATCGAGCACGCGAAGGCACGACACGACGCGAGTTGCGGACGAAGAAAGCAGCGAAATAAGCCTGGCGCTATAACTGGCGCGGGGCGCCCGTTATAGCGCCCACTTTTCTGGCGCGGTATCTGGCGCGGGGCGCCCCCAAAAGCGCCCAAGTTTCGACGTCTTCTGCTTGTCCCAGCGCGTTCCGAGGCGTGGGGCGCCCGTTATAGCACCCCTTGTGCGGATTTTAACTTCCTATTTCGTCTAGGCTTAGGTCTAACTTATTACTAGGTGTTTGTAAACCCTATAAATACTCTTTTACTTATTTTTTGATGGGAGTTCAGACCTTGGAGGAAGTTTTGGAGGAGAGGGGAGGAGCCCTAAATGTCTTCTAAACAAGTTCTTTCTCTCTTTCTCTTATTCTTCTCTTTAATTCTATAGTTTGTTCGTTCTAGGGTTAGAGTAAATACATGAAGGTTGATGTTTGAAAGTTGATTTCTATATATTGATTTACCATTACGGATTGTTTATTCTTTCTTGATCATAATTGTTTGATTATTGAGGCCTGATAATTGAACACTATCTATGGTTTTTAGATTGAACTCGAAAGAGGGAATTTATGAACGCAATAAGAAAGAGTGGAGCTAGATTGTGAACCCGGGCATCGGGGAACCAATTTGTGAGTAGGATAGACATATACTTGCTCGCCTAGCTTAACTAATCACAGAATTCGTTAATGCGTGCACGTGATTCAACCCATAGACATATAGGGATTGGAGTAGCCTGCATAGACCGTGAAGAATCGAAAGGTTTTCACGGGTACATTTAACCTGTAGTTAGCAATCTAGGAAATCAAGAAGTAGAATCAACTGGAAAACTCAACTGGATTGTTCGTAACTCTGACCCTGGACCGTTTCTTCTTTATTGATAACAACTTAGAATTTGCTCCGTTACTTGATCTCAATTACTTGCTTTAATTATTGTTTTAGTTAGTAAAATCTCAACCATTGGAAAAGAATCCCTGAATAGTTCTTAAGAAATTGTTTGTTAGGAGTCCAGTCTGAATAGTCCTCGTGGGAACGATACTCTACTTATCACTTTATTACTTGTCGACCACGTATACTTGCGTGTGCGTTGGGAGCAACAACCGTCGGTAGTTGTCACGTGCTTGACGGATCAACCCCTTTATCCACAATTTAAACACCTAGTTATTTGGTAGAGAGAAAGAGGAAGAGCTGTATAGAAAAGTACGTTCTTTTCATTGTGTATTACTGTCTTATTTATAGCTTATATGAAGTAGTTGTCCTCTTATAGGACTCTACTAGGTAATTATTTATTTACCAGGATAAGCTTTAAGAGCACCCCTTATGGGTGGACTCTTAACAGATAATTCCAACATCTCCCATTCACACATAATGGGAGTGCTCTTATAATATGAGAAACATATTCTCATCTCATCTCTACAAATATTCATACAGTGAAATAGACCGTGCGACCAGCATACTGTGAGAGCTACGTGCTATACATCTGTTAGGAGTATATAGCCTCTCGTCGAGTGCAAACCTGCAAGTAGATTATAAAGTATGCAATACCCTAGATCATATGAATCACATTTTGATATCCTCTCAAAATCTCAAATATCATTTTTATGTATTCACAATTATAACTCATAAGTTATAACTGGTGCACCTGTGAATACAAAATTAATGAGATTCCTTTAATGATCTTCCTCTTCTCACGATTCTCTTAACCTTAGCTCAACTGCTTTTCTAGATGTGTCCCGCCAGACCGCATCCATTTTCATGGTCTTTTGGAAACACACTAAGATAGCTAACATTAGACTAAGTCTCAAGTATCTGATCGGAGTTACTGAGGGTACATAATTTGAGCCAGCATAAAGGCTCTGGGTCTCACGCAACTGTAAGTTGAGATCAAACTTATGTAAACCCAAGGTCGACATTAGCACACATGGTATGAAACACGTGCTACAACATTTTTCTCCTTTCCTTAAGGAGCGTATGTCTTTATAAATAATGTTGTATAGATGAAATTCAGACACCATATGTATCTAAATTCGAGTAAATTCGAGTTTCTTAAACTCACATCTAGCTCACTAAGTAGACTAGGTGAACATCCTTTCACCTTAATAACCTTATGTTATTATTTAAACGACTGTATTGATTTTAAGCATATCGCTCTCAAATTATCCATTTAATAATTTTTCTTAAAATCAAGTCTCATCTCCACTTATCACTGAGATAAGGAGGCGGTTGCCTGTGTGAGAAGGCCAACCTCTTGTTACCCGACATACTAAAATATGATTGAAGAATGTACTAAACACTCAATAAATCATGAATATGTATGTAAGTAAATCAACTTTATTGATTATCAAAGAACATAGTTTTGTGAACAACTGGAAAAACAAAGAATAATACAAAATCACTCAAAGTCTACGCAAGCCTTGAGACCTAGTGTGTCTCACAAATGCATCTCTAGCTAAAGGCTTGGTCAATAGGTCTGCTACCATATCTTCTGTAGATATTTTCACTAGGTTCAACCTCTTGCGTTTATACATGTCTCTTGCATAGTTATACTTGATATCTATGTGCTTAGTATCACAATGATGCTTAGGATTCTTGGTTGCATCAACTGCAGCCTTACTATCACAGTAGACCAACACTGGTTCATCATCAGTGTTACCCAACAAGCTTTTGAAGAGCCTATTCAACCAAACAGCTTCTTTTGTTGCTTTTGACAGAGCCACATATTCGGCTTCCATCGTGGATAGTGCTACACATGATTGCTTCTTACTCTTCCATGATATGGCACCATTACTAAGTAAGAAGACATATCCTGAGGTAGACTTCCTCTCGTCTAAATCTCCTCCATGATCAGCATCAGTGTATCCAACTAATCGCAAATCTTTGTTGCCTTGATAACAAAGTGCGTAGTCAGCTGTTCCTCTCAAATATCTCATGATCCTCCTTACTGCTTGCCAATGTGCTAGACCTGGATCGGATTGATATCTACTTACCAAGCCAACTGCTTGACAAATATCAGGTCTAGTACACACCATAGCATACATTAGACATCCGACTGCACTTCTATAAGGCACTCGCTTCATCTTTTCTGTCTCTTCAGGAGTCTGAGGACACAAATGATTTCCCAAGTTATGGCCTTTGCTGATAGGAGTGTCAATTGGGTTGCTATTCTGCATATTAAATCATTCAATAATTTTCTTAATGTAATTCTCTTGAGAGAGATACAATAGTTTCTTAGGACGATCTCTTGAAATCTTGATTCCAAGAATATATGCAGCTTCACCCATATCTTTCATCTCAAATTTAGACGACAACCAGGCCTTTACCTCGTTTAATAACTCCTTATCATTTCCAGCTATAAGTATATCATCGACATACAATGTCAGAATTACAAGCTTATTTTTTGATCTCTTGTTATAAACACAATGGTCTTCATCAACCATAGTAAAATCATTCGATATGATCACATTTTGAAAGTGTATATACCACTGCCTTGAAGATTGTTTGAGGCCATAAATAGACTTCAAAAGTCTACAAACCTTTTGTTCGTGGCCTTTTTCAATGAAACATTCGGGTTGTTCCATATAAATTTCTTCATCTAATTCTCTATTGAGAAAGGCAGTCTTTACATCTGTCTGATGTAATTCAAGATCTAAACTTACTACTATAGCTAGAATCAGGCGAATTGAGTTAAATCGTACAACAGGTGAGAAAGTCTCTTCGTAGTCTATTCCTTCCTGTTGTGTATAATCTTTCGCCACCAGTCGAGCCTTATATCTCTCAACTGTGGCATCAGCCTTGAGCTTAATCTTGAGAACCCATTTGCTCCCAATAGCTCTGCGTTCTTTTGGGAGATCAACTAGTTCCCAGAATTTGTTGACTCTCATTGACTCCATTTCATCTTCCATTGCTTTTATCCATTTTCCTTTGAAGGGCATGAGAGAGCCTCTTTTGCATTTTTAGGCTCGTTTTCTACTTGTAAGAACAACATAAAAAGTTCAGCACCTTCGACATCAAATCGTCGGCGGGGAATCTTTTTACGTAAACCACGTCCTTTTTGTGATTCTTCTTCGTTGCTCCCATTTGGATCAACGTTGCTCCCACTTGGATCAAGAACATCTATCCTGCTCCCACTTGGAACAAGATCAGTGACCATCTCGCTCCCACTTGGAACAAGATCCATTTGGTCACTGTTTGATGTCAAATGATTACTTACATTCGCATCCGATGATGAAGGAGGCTGTTGATGTGAAACTAATTCATCATCAGTTAAATTTCTCCCACTCGAATGAAGTGATCTTTGTTGATCTTGATCCTCTATCTCAAACAAGGTTAGGTCTTGACCTACCTCTCCCTTTTTAGGAAACGCATCCTCTAAGAATGTGACATCTCGTGATTCAAACTCAGTTACGCTCCCACTGTCTTGCTGACCTATAAACACATAATCCTTAGAGGTTTCTGAGTATCTTATGAAAATACTCTTCTTTCCTCTCGGGCCTAATTTGCCATGTTTGTGAGAAGAATCATGTGTATAGGCAGCGCAACCCCAAGGTCTTAATACACTTAGGTTGGGTGCTCTTTCAGTCCATAACTCATATGGAGTGGTTGCAACTGACTTTGTAGGCACTCGGTTAAGTACATAGGTAGCAGTAAGCAATGCATCACCCCAATAACTAATTTGGAGGTTAGCTTGTGCCATCATTGACCTAACCATTTCTAGAAGCGCCATGTTTCTTCTCTCCGCAACACCATTTTGCTGTGGAGTATTTGGGATAGTCAACTGATGAACAATTTCATTTCCATTACATAACTCGTTAAATTGAGTTGACAAGTACTCTCGACCTCGGTCAGTTCGAAGAACTTTTATCTTCTTGTCTAATTGATTTTCCACTAAGCTCATATAGCATTGGAAACAACTTATTGCTTCTGATTTGTGGGAATTTAAATAGACATAACCGAAACGAGTGTAGTCATCTATAAATGTGATGAAATAGTACGCTCCATGCCTAGCCCTGACATTCATAGGCCCACAGATGTCCGAATGGACTAATTGCAAGGGATACTCAGCTCTAGTCGCTTTACCGAAGGGTTTTCTTGCATATTTTCCTGCTAGACAACTTTCACAAGTGGACAATTCCACATGTTCAATGCCAGTAAACAAACCTTATTTTGCTAACCTTTGCATTCTTTGCTGGCCAATATGACCAAGTCTAGCATGCCATATGTTTACATCACTATCATATTTATGTGAGGAAGCAAACATAGAAAAACTAGCATTATTATTAAATGAATCATAATCCAAATCCATAATAATAAAACCTCCAGTCACATGACCAAAACCAAATAAAGTTGAACCTAAAGTCAATTTGACAGAATTGTCATGGAAAAACAAGCTAAAGCCAAGCCTAAGCAAAACAATAACAGAAATAATATTTCGTCGAATTCCTGGAGCATAGAGGAGATCATGTAGTAGTAGGTGTCGACTACCACGCAAGACTAACTTGCATGTAACGATCCCTTCAACAGCAACCTTATTGTTGTTGCCCACATAAATCCACTTTGTTCCACGTGAAATACGCCGAAACTCCACAAAGGAATTGCGTTCCCTCGTTATGTGGTCCGTTGCTCCCGAGTCTACAATCCACAAAGGATTAGATTCAGTCAAAAACACTGAACTAGAAACACAAAGTTCACTAGTTTGAGTTTTGTGAAATACCTTTCTAGGAGGCTCAGAGCAATCCTTAGCATAGTGACCCTTTTTGTCACAGTTAAAGCATTTCACCTTTGCAACGTTGGCACGTTTGGGACGTTTGTTATTGCCTTGTTGTTCTGCCCTAGCTCTTTTAGCAGGCTGAGACTGAGTTGGTCCTCTTTTCTTAACCCAATTCTTTTTCTTTGAGCCACCTTTGGCCTTAGAGGATGTTGCCATATGCAACTCAGCTGTTGGCTTAGAAGCCTCAAGCCGATCCTCTTCAAGCTTAAGAGATCTCCGGACATCTTCCAGAGTCTTGATTAGCTGATTGTGGGTCAAATGCATCTTCATATGATTCCAAGAATTAGGTAAGGACCGTATGACAGCTTGAACTTGTTGCTCATCGATCAATACATGACCAGCATCTTTTAACTCCCCAATCATGTTTGTCATAAGCCTCAGATGAGTTCTCACTGAATGTTCTGGGCGTTTCTTGTATGAGTCAAACTTGATTGTTAAGGATCGTAGCCTTTCAATAGAACCGGTACCAAACCTATTCTTCAAAGCAACCCAAAGACCCATAGCTCTTTGGTGATCCTTAAATTCCCTTAAGATATCATCATCTAAGGTGCTTAGCAACGTAATGCGAGCCAAGGAGTCTTTCTTTTTCCAAGCGCCATAAGCCGCACGGTCACGCCTATGCTGAGCCGTGGTGCCTTCCTCAGGCTCATCCATGACGATGTTAATTGCCTCCAGAACCTCTTGCTCTTCAAGCACATATTGGACTTTTAAGCACCAGGTCTCATAGTTGTCACCATTGAGTTTCAACCTTTTGTTGAGCTCAGCAACCATGTTCTTAGCAGCAGTAGACATTCTTTTAACAAAATAAAACAAATATAGTGAGGATCTAAAGAAGGAATTTCTAAACGCAAGTACTATGTTCAACATACATATTCGGACAATAAGCACTAAGTTAATTAAGTTAATAAACACGTATATTAATAATGGAGTCGAAAGTTCACTATGTTCCCAGTCATCATCCAAAAATTAAACACATGTAAATTAACCTAGTCAACTACTTAGCTTAATCTCTAATCATTTTAAAAAACAACATTTTGTTTTCATGATCTTATAATCCCGTATGGATCTGAGTTAACAAATTAACTTTAAACATAATTATAAATTTTATTTAACATATTAAATAAAATAAGTTAAATGTTAAACTAATTAACATTCATGCATTCGTTAAACTAATTAACAAAGATATTAAATATTAAACTAATTAATATTTCTCACATGTTAAACAAATTAACAATAGTAAATTAATATTAAATAAATTAACAATAATAAATTAATGTTAAACTGATTAACATTTTAGGCATTTTTAAACTAATTGACAATTCATACAATTGGGATAATAGAGAAAAAGTGTTTATCAAATATAAATACCAAATTTATATTCCTTTTAAAAAATATTCTGAAGTTTTCAAAAAAAAGTTCAGAATCGTCCACATATTTACAAATCTGGCCATTATTTACAAAGAAAAAATAATATCTCTTAAACAAAATTTTTAAACGGGCCATTTGTCCAATTCTGTCAATATCAAGCAAACAAATTTTTAGTGGACGTGTGGCCCAATTCATTTTAATCAGAAAAGGATCCTCATTTAATTTGAAGAAAGAGAAACCCTTAGGTCTCATCCTCTTCTCCTTCCTCTTGAAGCTTCTTCCGTTTTCCATTAGAGCACCAAACTTCAAATTTTTAATTTTTTTTTAAATAAAAATTTAGGAAGAGATCTGGATGAAAAAAATTTGTCTTTTCCACTGCTTGGAATTAAGCTCTAATTATATTTGAAGATTACAACAGAAACCATTTGCTTCTTCTTCCTTTCATCATTTTTCTCTGCAACAGTTGTGCCAAGCAAAAAAAAATAGAAACCTTTGTTTCTTTTTCATTGAATCAATAAAACTCCACTCATGGGAGCACCAAGCTCTACTCTCTGGCAACCATTTTTAAAGAACACTGCTGCAAAAAAAACTTTTTTTTTTCTTTGATCTTTTTTTGCTTTTGGTATAATTGTTGCCCCTCGCCGGAGCCTTTTCTGGTGGTTAACAGTGTTTGACGGCGGCATTTGGGTGGTGTTTATGAAAATTGATTTCAAATATACTATCTCTTTTTCTGTTGTTTATTTAGATCAGATTACTTAGAAAATCTGATGTTTTTATTTAATATCTGAAACATATTTCGATTTAAATATTTACTATCCCTATCCCGATGAACAGTAATTTTAACATACAATTAGAAAGTCAAAATAAAACTGATATAATCATCTCTTCCGTACAGTAAAAATAACAATCAGATTATGAATGCGAATGTATTTTGTTATTTACCAACTGTAAAATTTTCTAAACCAGAAAACTAGCCTATGAGCTCTGATACCAATGTAGGAATACAAATATGCATATAACACAAATCTATACTAAATAGATTGTTTAAACATAAACCGAGAACTTACTTGTTGTTCTCGTAAGCGGAAGCGGTAGGATCTTGAACCGTGGCTGGAATTACTGGCCGTCGGTAGTTGTCACGTGCTTGACGGATCAACCCCTTTATCCACAGTCTAAACACCTAGTTATTTGGTAGAGAGAAAGAGGAAGAGCTGTATAGAAAAGTACGTTCTTTTCATTGTGTATTACTGTCTTATTTATAGCTTATATGAAGTAGTTGTCCTCTTATAGGACTCTACTAGGTAATTATTTATTTACCAGGATAAGCATTAAGAGCACCCCTTATGGGTGGACTCTTAACAGATAATTCCAACACTTGACATGTTTCTGACGTCTTATAGTTATGATGGGGAATTTTTCCAGAATGTCCAAAAATGATGGGGACATTTGATTTTAAATATGGTTTCATGTCGGTAATGATTGTTTGGGAGGTGGGTAACTGGGGACATTTGGTCAAAAGGGACACTCAAGAGTGAAAATAGGTAAAAGGGACAAAGTCTTAATTAATGTAATAAAAGGGACACATCTAATTAATGCTCTTAAACATAACTTTCCTCCACTCCTCTTCACCCTAAAGTTTTATTTCTTACACTTTGGTCCTCACGTATATAAAAAATAAAATTTGCCAAATTAGGGAAATATTTTTCCCTCCGTTTATTCCCTCCTTTCTCTCTCTCTCTCTCTCTCTCTCTCTCCTCTCTTCTCTTCTCCCTCGCGACCTGAAAACACCATAGCTGCTGCGCAGCTGCTTTCTTCAATCTCTCTTCATTTTCGCTATTATTCTTGTATTCAAACTCTCCCAAACATAGAATATTGTCAGATCTAAATCTTTTTCAGTTAATTAGGTATTATTGACTCTAATTGAAAAAATAATTTGGGGAAATTTGAATAACAATTTCTGGTTGGCATTACTTTTAATTGGTTTGCTTGACGTTGAAATGCTTTGAATAATGCTTACCTGTTAGCCATTACTTGAAATTGGAAAGCTTGTCGTTGGAATTGTTTGAATAACGTTGGGCCTTACTTCAAACTGGAAAGCTTGACAGGTCTCATATCTCCTGTAAGTGTAAACCTCTGTCTTGCTAATCTCTACTATTCTAATTTTTGTAAAAACAATATGTTGCTGTTTTGAAACATCTTACCGTGACGATCGCAACATTATAAAGATTGTTCTACAAATACTCGTACAACGTAGTCACAATTATGGAACATTGTATTAGATGCTCAGGAAAATCCTTTTGATGTTCCTATTGTGCTAGTCAGAGTTACGGAACATAATTATGGTTGCCCGAATAATCTTACAACATGTTCAGTAAATGCTATTCATAATGTTGGAACATTTTTGTAGACGGTCGGAACTGATGTATCGATGTTTCACATCGGTATGCTTGTATTCTTAAATATCCTTGGGCATGTTCGGATCTGTTTTTCGATGTTCCAGTATCCTTTGCTACCTGGA
Organism: Petunia x hybrida; assembly: GCA_037355625.1. Lineage (NCBI taxonomy): Eukaryota > Viridiplantae > Streptophyta > Magnoliopsida > Solanales > Solanaceae > Petunia > Petunia x hybrida. Next base: position 667,912 of record JBBBVM010000605.1, on the reverse strand, counting down.
CCACATTTGATGAATGTTTATCCTACCTTGCAGATATCGTTAAAGTAATGGGGGACATTGACAACATACTACTAGGAGTTGATTTTCTCGGTGAATGGGATGAGCGTTCGAAATGCTATGCTTGGATTCCTAAGGTGAAAGAGACAAGACCTATCCTTGTGAGTAGGAATGTTACATATGATGAACTTGTCAACAAAATCATATGCAATTGGGGGGTAAGTGATGATCCTAGGGATCTTTGCATTTTATATATGCTGAGTGTTGCCACAAAGCAAAAGACTGCTCCATTTAAAATTAGGACTGATGATGATGTTCAGTTTTATATGGCTGATGTAGACCCAGCTGGAGCTAGGCCAACATTAAGGGTTAGTGTGATTCCAAGGCCTGAAGGAATTTCAAGTTCAAATGAACAAGATATGCATGTTGAGATGGATGAAGATGAATTAAAACAAGGTGGAGAGGCAGACGAAGAAGGTGAAGAAGGTGGAGAAGTAGTTGGTAATCCTTCAGAAAGAGCACCATCATTGAGCAGCCGCAACGATTTTTTTGGAAAAGACGGCACAGGTTTTGTAAAGGGTATGACTTTCAAGAACAAGCGAGAATTAGTGGTGAAGTTGAGGCTTGCTGCAGTGAGGAAGCCTTTTTCTTTCAAAGCTGTGAAGAATACAAAAAAGTTGTTTTATGCCCGATGTGTTGATGCAAATTGCAAGTGGTGGCTTCGAGCATTGAGGTATCATAGTAGTGATACATTTTATATTACAATCTACAATGGCGAGCACACGTGCGGTGTGCAGCACCTGCAAAGCCACCATACACATGCCACAGCTGATGTTGTTGGTGAATACATGAAAGATAGGTACATTGAGGGGAAAGGAATAAAACCAAAAGACATCAGGATTGCATTCAACAGAGAATTGGGATGCAACATTAGTTATTGGAAAAGTTTGAAGGGATGTGAGATTGCAAAGGCAATAGCAAGAGGGACACATGAACACAGTTATGAAATTTTAGAGGCATACAGTTATATGGTAAGGTCCCAAAATATTGGAAGCAAGACAGCTTTGAAGCTTGATAGTTGTGGGAGGTTTAAGTATTTTTTTATATCTTACGGATCTTGGATTAGGGGTTTTCTGTATATGGGGAAAGTCCTTGCTATTGATGGGACTCATTTGTCAGGCAAGTACGGCGGTGTGTTGTTGTCTGCCGTTACCCAGGATGCAGAGAAGTACATATTCCCTGTTGCATTCTGTGTTGTGGACAAAGAATGTGATGCTTCTTATGATTTTTTTTTCGAACAATTGGTTGACATAGCCCAGTACAATGATGAGTTGAGCGTCATTTCAGACAGGCATAAAAGCATAGCAAAATCAGTTGCCAAGTGGTTTCCCCAAGCTCACTACGGAGTTTGCACGAGGCACCTTGCTGAAAATATCCGTACAAAGTTTCAATTTGGAGACCACCTGGTGTCCTATTACTTGGCAGCAGATGCAAATCGTGTGGAGGATTTCAGAACGCACTTTAAGAAAATAGAAGACAACGATCCAAGGGTTGCTAGATATCTTCAAGATGACGTGGGGTTCCATAAATGGAGCATATGCTTTTTCCCTGGGCACAGGTATACCACTATGAACATTCATACCACATGTTCTGAACGTTGCGTTGGAATGTTCTATATTTACATGACAATTAAGCCGAGAACATTCTAATTGACGTTCAAAATAGTACCAATGATGTGTATGACGTAATTATTGATGTTCTGATCGCATGCTTAATGTGCGCACTTGGATTAGACGTATTTAGCGTTAAGGTCTTTGTTTGTTTGTTACAATTTCAGATTTGCAGTGATGACATCGAACATTGCTGAGTCCACAAATGCAATGCTGAGGGATGAGAGAGAATATCCTATCGTTGCCCTATTAAATCATATCAATCGTACATTTGGCAAAAAATTCCATGTGAGAGCTACGGAGTTCCTCGAGGTTTCAACCATATGTGTCCCTTCAATTGAAGGAAAAATAAGATTCAACCTGGAGGAAGGGGGTAAGCTCGCAATTAGTCGAAAAGGTACGTATGGTTTCACCATCATCAGTCCAGGCCAGGGAGCAGAAGTCGATTTACTCAACAGAACTTGTACGTGCAGAGAGTATCAAATTGTCTTAATACCTGTAAACATGCTATGGCAGCTATCAGAATGCTGCGTCCAGAATACTATGGAGCGTGCGTCTATGACTTCACTTCTGCATATTACAAGTTAGAGTCATATATGCTTGCCTATGCAGAACCGATCAATGCTGTTCCACCGGAAGAATTTTGGAATGTTCCTCCTGAGCTGCTTGAGAGACGAATATTGCCTCCTTTCATCGACGTGGGTAAGGGTAGACGAAGGAAAAAACGGATACCATCAGTTGGTGAAGTATTTTCAAGTAGGAGAAACAAATGTAGCATCTGCAAAAGGTCAGGCCACAAAAGAACTACTTGCCCGAAACGAGTGGATAGTGGACAATCCTCCCAAACTCAAAGTGTTGCTTTTTGAATTTTAATCTTGACAATTTTATATATTTGAACGTTTAACTTAATGTTCCGAGCATTTATCAATGACATTCCAAATTCCTATTATTTTTGTAGTATATAATTCAAATTGATCATCATACAGATGTTCTAATACTGCAAACGGGATGTTTAGTGTAATTCAATAGTCATGCTGATTCAAGCGAAGGGTTGCCTTGTGCAATTAAAAGGTGTGAAAGCATCCCTCAAAACCTGCATACGAAAGAAAGGCATTAATTAATCCAGATACATCACCTAGAGAGTAGTGAACGACTTTTCAATGTTCATATCACGCCTTTTGGTGTTTTTTATGTTAAATTGATCTATAAATACAAACATTTCCTTGTCCCTCCATACACACAATTATCCTCCTACTTGAATTAGCAAAATTTCTTCATAGACAACAAACACAAATGGAAAATAACCAAAACGAAGTTATCGCTAATGGCCACTATGCCTCAGCCGACGAACCTGACCATAACGAATATTATGGAAACATCGCCTGGGATATTGCCTGTATACAAACTGACATCACTGCAATCAACCATTCTGTGGACCGCTTATCTGCTGATGTATGGAGCATAAGGCAAGTGTTAGTTCAGCGCTGGGAGCGTATTGAAAGAATGCTTTTGGGACTCCTTATCCAACAAGGGATGAATCCGGAGCAGTTTGTTACTCCTCCAAATTCTCCCAATGCTGACAACTAGAACTTTTATTTAAGCATTATATCTAGTACTAGTACTTTTGTCTAAGCATTATATCTAGTACTTTTGTCAAGCATTATGTCAAGTACTTTTGTATATGTATTTTGTTTCCTTAAGTATGAATGAAAATTATCAGATTACGTGTTAAGTTGATAATAATTCCACTACATAAGTGAACGCCTAAACTTCATCAGCAACTTGAAACATTCTAACACACGTTCCAAGCACCGTATAAAGATGTTTGACATCGTTATTAACGTAAACATGCTAGCATATATTTTAACAACACCCATCTAAAACGCATCAGCAAGTTGAAACATCCTAACAAAAGTTCAGAGCACTGTATGAAGATGTTTGACATAGCAGAAGGAGTTTGGCCTTAAAATCGTTATTAACACAAACATGCAAAAGCCTCACTATTTGTACAACAACACAGCACTGTTTGATTTAACGAAAAAATCAACAAAAAGCAGAGATTTTCACGAGAATTTCAGTCCAGAACCAGAAAGAAGGCGTAAAAAACCCTAGCTTTATCGAAATAGCCAAATAGCAAAAAAATAAACCCCGATTCACTTGAAAATATCAATATACTCCTAGTACAAAATTTACCTTTAGATGTTACCGGAGAACATTATGTAGATGGCCGGCGACGAAATAGAAGACTCGAGAAGAAGACTTGAGAAGTGTGTAAGAGAAGAAAGGGACGGGTGTTCGATGTTTGAAATGATGGAATTGATAAGACTGATCAGCCGCATTTTTAATTGAAACTTCACTTTTGGGGTTGTCATAAATTATTCATAATTGCCATTAAGACCCCACCTTTTTTTTGTTCAGAATTCCACGCGCGTCCCATTTTTGTATAAAATAGAGCCCGGGGCGGGGGTACATTTCTTTTTTGAGATATTAGAACGTTCTTCTGAACATGCCAAACATAATAATCAATTAGGTAGTTCGTTTAAAATGAAACGCGTTTGCTCAAAAATAAATGGTACCTTTTTCACGTTCAGAACATAATAAACGATGTTTGAACCCTAACCCTAACCCTAACCCTGAACCCCAAAACCTAACCCTAACCCTAACCCCAAACCGCAAAAATTCCTAACATTTAGAGAACATTCAATCTCCTGTTCTGAACCTTTTGCGTAACGTTCTCGAACGTCGTAAGTCTGTTCTGGATCTTCATACTGATGTTGTTTTTTGTACCGTTGAGGTTTAGTTGATAAATACTAATATAAGGATCATTTAAAATACATAAACAATGATTTAGTAGTTTATTAAGATTCCAAAACATGCTATGTGTAAGTAAACCAAAATATATGTCGTTAATTATACCAAAATTTAATTATTAAGTTGTTTGGATAAGGAGTGTAGGGTTGATTCTAGATCAATTAACAATTTTAAACATTAAGAAGTGTATTATAACGAATTGTAGCATAGATTGGACGTTATATCACTAGATAGACACATTAGTAATCTATTTGCTGATCTTACAATCTATGTGTAGCTCAATTATAGACATTCTTCGTGTATCTACAACAACTAAGACTTCAAATCATACAAGTATTGATTGTAATACTCAATATTATGTGTATTTAAGGTGACTACATCAATAGTATGTCTATTGGAAGTGTTTACTCATAAAAGTTCTACTAGAGTATACTCATTTATATCTATTGAAAGAGATTACTTAGTTATATCAAATGAAACACTTACTACGTTATTGAGTATTTCATTAGATGTTGTTCTAACTAATGGATAATCTATATAATGATGATTTAACCTTAAATATAAAGACTTATTAATCTTTTCATGCTATATAGTTTCTTATTACAATCATATTAAAGGTTGGAACACTACATATTAAATTAGGCACCTACTATGAACTGAACATATAAATCCATGTTCGTAACTTAAATTAGATGTTTTTTGCATCAATCTTTGGAAATTTATGTATATTCAAAGAGATTACTCAATATTATGTGTATTTAAGGTGACTACATCAATAGTATGTCTATTGGAAGTGTTTACTCATAAAAGTTCTACTAGAGTATACTCATTTATATCTATTGAAAGTGATTACTTAGTTATATCAAATGAAACACTTACTAAGTTATTGAGTATTTCATTAGATGTTGTTCTAACTAATGGATAATCTATATAATGATGATTTAACCTTAAATATAAAGACTTATTAATCTTTTCATGTTATATAGTTTCTTATTACAATCATATTAAAGGTTGGAACAGTACATATTAAATTAGGCACCTACTATGAACTGAACATATAAATCCACGTTCGTAACTTAAATTAGATGTTTTTTGCATCAATCTTTGGAATTTTTTGGTGTTTATAGATATTAGAACAATCTCTTCTACGTGCCAAACATGGTTTTCTAATGCTAAAAAAAGTGGAGCAACCCGTTTTAAATACGTGGAGCGACCTGCTCCACACAACTTACATTAATCCCAACCCGTTCTATTACCTTATAACACGTGGAATAACCCCAACCATTCAATTAATTAGGTCTTTTTACCCCATTATTGTTATTGAAATACATAAGTTATCCCTAGGGACCCCCTCTACCTCGTCTTCTTCTTAACTCAACCATGTCTCAAGGATCAACTTGTTCTCGCAGCTCCTCTCAAAATCGTCGATGTTGGTGTGGCTTACCTGCGATACAATTCACGGCGGGCACACAGTCGAATGCTGGACGAAAATTTTGCAAGTATACCCGCAAGGGTATTAGCAATTGTGGATTTTGGGAATGGTGTGACGAGGAGTATCCCCAGCCTACTACATTGGTTTTAAACAAGTTGAAAATTTCACTTGATGAAGTTTGTGAAGAAAGGGCCAATTGCTGAAGGAAGTTGACAAATTAGGGGCTTGTAATACTACAAATTTATTGAAGATCAGTAAGTTAGAGGCTAAATTGCAACGGTGGAAGATGTATTTCTTATTGTCTTGGGCAGTTTTTTTTGGTTTCATTGTAGCTAGGTTTATTTGATACCAATTGCTGTTCATCGAGTACTACTGAGATCTATATATTTGAACGTTTAATTTAATGTTTGGAGCATTTATCAATGGCGTTCCAAATTCCTATTATATTTGTAGTATATAATTCAAATTGATCATCATACGGATGTTCTAATACTGCAAACGGGATGTTCAGTGTAATGCAAAACAACATTCATAAATATTCAAAACATGCTAGATTGTACTGAAAATTAAAGGACAACACTTCTAAACACGACATTCAAGACAAATAGAAAATCTTCTTAAATAACTAGACTTGAAAGGAGGTTAGTTCTTCATTTCACATGTGTGCCGCTGGAGGCCGTGGTGGTGAAGGGTAGTTTTGGGGGTCAATCTCGAGTGCAGCTTGAATACCACGAAGCATACGCTTAATAAGATTCATATCCTCACGGAATTCATCGAATCTAGTTCTTAATCGCGTCACTTGATCCTCCACATTTCCTATATATACTACAATCTGATCAACATCTGAGGTCAGATCTGCGATATCTTCACGGACATGATCGATTTCAGTGAACCTACTAGTACTTGGAACTCCACTATCATGTTCTGGTGCTCTTGGTTGCCTTACTCTGCGAGGCATTGTTTTTGTTTCGCCTTGTTGTTGTTGTGCAGACATTTAACATTTATAGAAACCAGGCTTGGTGCCTTTTCGGTTGCATATGTGATGATTTAAAGAGGCGCCTATTCACATTGAATGGTTGGGGTTAGTACACGTGTTTTAATTGTGACCAGGGGTTCCTAATCCTTCCCACGGAAGTCAGAACATCTTCATGGCGATACGAATCATCATATACTCATTCCATTAGTCTATTGATTTTTGACGTTTATAATTCAAATTGATCTTCATGTTTGAAAATTATTTATACCCTTCCAGTAGACTATTAGTATTTTTTAAAATACTCATCATTATACACTTAACGGCTGTCCCCTTCAATTCAAATCTGAAGCAAAGCAACAAATGCGTCACTTCAAAAATTTAAAAAAATACATAACGGCTAGTGTTGGATTGTCTGGATAAAACACACTTAAGTCGGTTACCTATTTTTCTCCTATAAATACTCGATCAAACCATTCAAAAAACTCTATACCACTACAACCTATAATCTTCAGCCAAAAATAAAAAAATAAAAATGGTTCGCCTACCTTCCTCCTCAATAGTTGCTACTACTGCAAGAACAGGAGCAACAAATACAAGAGCATCCACGTCAAGAGTAGCAAAAACGACAAAGGGAGCAACCTTGAAACAAGAAGGAAGAGGTGAAGCTAAGCAAAAAGAAGGAAGAACGGGAAGAGGGTCAGCCAAGCAAAACGAAGGAAGAACGGGAAGAAGTGAAGCCAAGCAAAACGAAGGAAAAACGGGAAGAGGGTCAGCCATGCAAAAAGAAGGAAGAAAGGGAAGAGGATCAGCCAAGCAAAAAGAAAGAAAAATGGGAAGAGGATCAGCCAAGCTAATAGGAGGAAGAAAAAGTCGAAACACTTCTGCAGAACGACAAGAACGTGCAAATGATATTTTGGAACAACTTCGTGCTGAAGTTTGGGGTTGGAAGTTCAAATTTGAGGAATTCTTCGAATACTACAATAGGGACGTCAAAAAAATGTTGAAAGAAATAAAGAGGATAAAGACCATGCTCCAGATAGCAACCTTGAAACAAGAAGGGACTGCATCGCGTTGAAGTGAAAACGCATATTTTGACCAGGATGTTAATATGACTGTTTATTAAGTAATGTCTTAAATGCTAATATAATTAGCATACTTTTGTAAAGCGCTGAATCTTTGAACGATCAAGAATGTTTTTGCCTGGTTCTTGATTATCAATGTATAAAGTAACTTTAATGTTCAGAACATCTGTTGTTGTTTCCCTATTTACTAGTTATTGAACATCAAATATCCATTAAGTTAAAAACTATTTGAACGTACAACACAATTTTCCGAAAATAACTAATGCTGTTCCAATAGTCTATAATAGTCATCATTTGCCATATATACACATCAAAAAATGGGTAATCATCCATATATTACACCTACCAAAAACAAAAACATAATTATCCAAATTTTACAACCCATACTAAGGGACTAATTTGCCATGGAATATGTCCACAGCAAATTTAACTAGACAGTCTCTATCACATTGTCACACAGATATTCCATTGGGGTGTTGGACAACAAATGTTCGAGGAACGTGATGGCATACGCTCCACATGCAGTACCGGTCAAATTCCTTGGAAGGCCTTGGATACGCTCATACGGCCACATTTCCATAGATTGGATTTCAGGAGGGAGGTGGTTGAATTTCCCCGGCTGCCGGATGTATATTGGGAACATGTACATTATTGGCCCCATTATTGAATCAAAGCGGTCTTCATTGTACAACCCAATGTTGCAGTCGTAGACATCAATCCTTGCCTCCTCTAAATAAAAGACGCATGTAACATAATGCGTGCTTTCAATGTTATACACGGCAAAGAGTCTTTTCACACCATCCCACTTCCTTCCACCCGGATATGGAGACTTACCTCTGGCATAATCAAGGAATGTATCCTCAAACTTATATTCTGCTAGGTATTTGTCAAGGCCGACATCAAACCCTTTTGCTTCCTCTTCAGCCGCATCGTATCGAACGCACAAGTTGGTCAAGAATGAAAGATCGAGGATAAGATCAGAGCTATCATAATGCCGGGGGTAAGCCTTATGCCTCACACGCATCAAGGCCAAGTACTCATCCATAAACTGCAGAATAAAACAAATTAGAAGTTGTGAATAAAACTATGCCGACACATACTATTTTATGTTTGGACCAGCCAGTCGAATGTTCAACGAACATAGGACCATCAGGTTCCGAACGGAGAAACAAATGTTCGTTCTTCGATAAAAACCAAATACTAACAAAACAATAGAAGTAAAGAGATGCACTTACACTATCCCACATCCACTCTTTCACGTCTAGGAAGTCCAGAAAATCCAAGTAATTAAACTCGTGACACAGGAAGGCAGTCTTTCGTTCCTTCTTCTCCTCCAAGAAAGCGTCAAATGCAGCTTTCTTGTGAATATCGAGTGCCTTGTACAGTGTCACTGGCAATCTCTCGAGATCTTGGAGCCTGACTTGAGCTCTCTCTCTAAATTTCCAAAAAAAAAAATGTTTGAAAAATTGTCTAGATTTAATAGAAGAACGTCCCTTTTATGTTCAACGATTCTAATTAGATGTTTTACTAACCTTGCATTCTGGCAGCAGTCATTTTCTTCTTTCCTTTGTTCTTCTTTGCCTGGAGCATCCTCGACAACAAAGTATGCCTCTTTGGTCGCTGCTGCTGCTTCTCCTTCTTTGACGACGACGCTACTAAATTAGCAAGGGACAGCTGGATCGCATCAAGCTTCTGATCCAGTCCCTGTCGCCATTGAAGGCAGTCGTGACACTTGCAACTGCAGACACTAGGCTGCACATTCTCATGTTCTCTCCTCCTAGAGCTTTCTCCAACTTCGAACAAATCCCTACCACTAAAAAGACCACCAGTAAAACGACCAGCCCTACCACCAATCTTATCACCAACTTGTGTTTCACATCTACCAACACCTCCACTAACAAATTCTTCACCAATTTTTCCTTCATCAATTACCTCTCTTGGAGGGGTCCTGGGGCAATTCCTAAAAACTGTCACTCGATCACCACCAACGATCGAGCTAGCCCCCTCCAACATCACAACAAGCTGATCAATTACCTCATCGCCCCCATCAACAAACGGCTCAATATTCTGAAAGGTATCAGCTTCCCTCTCTGCATCGATAGGGTCAATGAAAGGATGCATCACCTACATACCATAAAAGAGTGTTCAGAACATCATTATTACTGTTCGACATTTAACACCACTAAAAATGAAACATCATGTCTGTCGTGATCGAACATCTGAAAAGACGTTCTTAACATTAACAGCAATGATTATAACGACATTGCAGATGTTCCAACATTTAGAAAAGTGTAGGTAAAGTACTTACAGGCTTTGCAACATTCTCAAACAGCCTTCGGGAGTCTCTTTCATTCTTTTCAGTGATCCACCTGTGCATCCTTGGCATGGTCCTCTCCTTGGGAAAATTCCTGGGACGAAGCGCAGGTATTGCTTCAAATACCCAACCCACAAATGCCCAAGGAAACCTATAAAGATTGTAATTTGGCCCGTCCTTGGCCTTGCTAGCTGCACGATCAGCCATGGGCTTCGTCAGGTACTCAATGGTCAGCTCGAAGCTTTTCCGCCCCCAAGGATACTTGGCAAATTCATTTGGAAGGTATGCAAGACAGACCAGTAATTCCTCAATACCAGCTTTTTTGTCCTTGGCGCACAATATTGAGTGAACAAACCAAGCCATGGCAAGCCCAAACTTGTACCGTTCAGGAACTTCCTCATTTTCTATCAAACTCAGCAACCGGGAAGCAGTAACTGCCCTTGCTTTCCCATCCTCCCATGCCATTGAGATATACTCCCACATCTCCCTGCCCCTCTCTTTCATCGCAGCCTCCCATTGGACACTTGGATAGGCTTGGCATCTCAGCTTTGTCATCAAAGAAAACTCTTGGAGGCCAAAACGAACAGGCACTCCATTGAAATTGAACCAAGCTTCTTTTTCTTTATTGCACAAAACTCTTCTTAGCAGAATATTGTGCACCAACCTGGTTGGAAACGATGGCTCCTCCGGCAAGTCCAAGAAATGGCCAAAGATACTATTTTTGAACTTGTCATACAAACCACTTGTACGCAGCACAATCCTGAACTCACGCATTCGTCCAATAAGCGACGAGCGGACAGTTATCTTGGATTGAAAATGCTCATGCTCATCCAAGTAAGTCTTCAGCACCATTGGTGGAATGACACTGGTGACGTACTCAGGCTGCACGTACTCAGGCTGCACAATGTTTTGAAATTTGTTGTACAACTGCATGTTAAGAAATATCATGTTGTGGACATTTTCTTAACATCATTTTTAATCTTTTTCATGCTTGATAAACTAACTCAGTGTCAATCTACAAGAAATTAGAAATATCTTGTCTTAATTTTGTTGTTTTAGCAGGAAAAAAATATTTATTTAGAAATTTCTGGGTCATTTGATCCCATGTAATTATAGAACCTTGAGGCAAACTTCGCAACCAAGTCTTGGCATCTCCTTTTGAAGAAAAGAAAAATAACCTTAACTTGATTACTCTATCAGGTACTCCATTAAATTTAGCAGTTTCAACTAGTTCCAAAAAATTAATTAAATGGTTGTGCGGATCTTCACTTGGATCACTAGTGAAAGTACAAGATTATTGAATTGTTTGAATCAAACCAATCCTGATTTCAAAGTTGTTGGCTACAACTGGGAATTTCCTCACACTAATTCACAGTTGAACCTGTCTAATCTAGCATAATCCCTTAGGATTCTATTTGTTGGTCTTGGCGCCACTTCATGAGACTGATCTTCTACATAGATTGGCAGATCGACTCTCAATAGGTTGTTGTCATCTCCTAGTTGGTGATCCATTTTTTTACAAGTTGTGATTTGAGAAGATGGTGATTGTCCTTTCCTGCGCAATCACAATGATCTTTCAATTTCAGGATCGTAAGTAACCAACTCTTTATTAGAGGAGCAGGTCATAAACTACTTGACTTTTTTAAGTCAAGAAAATTAAAATTAGTTAATAGAATAGTGGTAAAAGTAACAGTACCAAAAGGAAATACTAAAAAGAGTTTAAATATAGTAGCAATATTTAATTGTAGTCTTTAATCACAATAGATTAAAAGATTATGAAAAAGAAATAGTAGATAATAATACAATAAATAAAAGAAGAAAGATAAAAAAGACTACAATATTATTATTACATATATAGAAATAGATAAGAACGGTGGTGACCGTAATACGATAATATTAAGAAATAAAGCAAAAAACATTACTAAAATGAAAAAAATGGTGATTACAAAAAGTAGCGCGAAAATTGTATAATTTATAAGAATTATAGTATTAGTACTTGTAATAATATAGGGATAGTGCAAAGGTCGGTAATGACGAGAACATCTAGTATTGGTACTAACAATCAAGAGTAGTAGTAAAATAATATTATTATATGTAGATAAATCTAGTAGTATAGTAAGAAAAAAAAAGAAATATATACTAATGATAGGAATAATTGGTGAAAAAATAATAGTTAGGCACAATAGGAAGGAGTTCAGTAGTGTTACAATAATAAATATACTAGAAAAAAATGTTAGAGAAAGAAGTAGGTAGAAGTCTTGTCAATGAGAGAGAACTAGTAGACTTAAAGAGAAGAAATATTACTACTTTGTAAAAAAAAATGGTGATATTTATAGTATATTAACTAAAATAAACATAAAAATAGTATAATATTAAGTAATAATAAATTCTCATATTAGTAATAAAATATCCAAAAATTTGACGAGGCCAAAGTGTATAGGATTTTCCTATTCGTTCTTATCAAATTCTAGTATAGTTTATAATATCGTCTCACAGAGATTGAGTATTCTATGGTACAGAATTGTAATATTTTTATTACAATTTGAGAGAATCAAATTGATGAAAGATGAATTTTTTTAATTTTTAATTTACTTAAACTAAAACAAACAACTTTCAGAAGATTTCTAATTTAAAAATAGTTGGGAATCATTGAAATCACTTGGTAATGCTTATAACAAATATCTCAATATTGACATGTATTTTTCTTAAGAATAATTGCTTATTGCTAATTCAATTATATTTGCTCACTAAGAAATAATCAATTAATAACACTCTATGAGATTATGCATAGTAATTGAATTATAACTAGAGATGATTAAATCGAAATACTTTTCTTGCCTGAATTGTGCTAAAAGTAGTAAAAACTTGGTGAGAATATTTTTTAGTGAAATCCAATAATCTTACCTGCGACAATTCCTCAGTAATAATTAAAACTGCCGCAAGCAAGATTACTAACTAGGAACAATAGTTTTCACTTTACTATTTTATTCACAAGTTATCATGTATTAATTTTGATCCGTGAGAATTAAAAAATTAATATAACAATAACTTAGAGATAAAATAGACGGATGTGAAAATAATAATTTAGTAAAAACTATCACTCCAGCACAGTGTTAAAATGTTCTTAAAAAGTTTCAAGTCAAGCATGTATTAAAAACAAGATACGTAATATAAATATTACTAAGTTTCATCAACTATCCCAACAAAAGAAATTACTCTATTATGGAATAAGAAAAACTTTAAAAATATAAAAACTATGAAGAAGTGCTATTTCTTCTAAAGAAGAAAACTACAAAAGCTTAAAATTATAAAAGACAAAGAAAGAAAGAAAGAAAGAAAGAAAGAAAGAAAGAAAGAAAGAGCAAGACTACTTGTTGTCTCGGCAAGTGGAATTAGTTAGAAAAGAAAAAATTGATGATTTGTCTTGTGACACATGTGACTATTTTTTAAAAAAATTATCCCAAATGTATTTCCAAAGGAGTCTAGATGCATCTAAGAGTTGATCTTAGATTCTTCTAGTAATTGAACCTAGATGCATCTTGCTTTTGCTCTTCGGTGTTGTTTTTCTTCAATCCATTATTCTTTCTCCTACAAAATTTTCCCAAATGTCTTTGATGAAAGTTAGGTAAAGTCTTGATATTTTCCCATGAAAGCTTTTGGTAAAAGTTTGGCAAGGTCTTGGTATTTTCCTGTAGAAGCAAAGGTGTCTTGTGTTTGATGATTTTCTTCTTTCATTTTCACTTTATTTTTCACCGTAGAAAAATTATGGACGTGAATCATCGGTGCTATAATTGCAGTATGAATTGTGAGTCATTGATAGTCGTCCCATTCTTTTTCTTCACTTTTAGTATCTTCTTCCTACAAAATATGTTAGAATATGCGAGAGATGGATATATTTATTCATGTTTTATTTAAAATACTTAATATTTAACTATGAAAATATATGAATAAATTATATCCATCACCAACTACAACCAATCCTCATATTGAACCACCACTATTTAGAGAGATGTCTGGTATGCCAAAAAAGAGTAGAAAGAAAAAGGATACATAGGCTTCCAAGTCAGGGAAGTTGTCACGGAAGGGTTTGGATATGAAGTGTTCTAACCGTGGTGGATATTGACACAAAAAGACAGGTTGTCCAAAGACACCAAGAGAGGCTGGTCCATCGTCTTTTGTAAGCATTCCAGTTATCTTTCGGCAGTTAGCATTATACTTGCAGACTTATACTAAATCATATTTTCCATTTTGCAGATGGCTGGTACACCTGCTTCAGTTAGGGAAGAGGTGCTAACACATCTGGTTCAGTTAGGGGGAAGAGGAACAACAGCTGGTAGAGAAAATAGCAATCTGGGCAGAGGAAGACCTAATTTGGGTAGAGATGGCACGTCTGCACCACCTAGTAGAGGCAGAGGAACTGGCATATCTGCACCGACTAATATAGGCAAAGGAACAAGCACGTCAGCACCACCTAATCTGGTAGAGGAAATAGTAATGTGGGCAGAGGAGAAACACCTGGTAGAGGTAGCACAAGAGGATATGGTCTTTTTCATGCAATTAATAGATTCACTTCTTTTTCAGTATGAACTCACTGATGGTTTATCAGTTTTTAATAGGAATTCACTTTCACTTATGAACAATTAAACTAACTCATTTTTTCTGTTATGCAGATGGGTGGTGGCAATCCAAGAGTTGATAACACTGGGGCTACAAAATCATCTGTTGACATCCTATAGTGTGCATTCAAGCCAAGGTAGTGACTAAGGTGGAATAGGAGAAGAGATGTAAGTCAGCAAGAGCTCCAGAGACAAAGGAACATAGTTGCTACTTGCTACAACTCCAAGCCAAGCAAGTTCAACATCTCAGACAAATAAGATAATAGGTTGATATGCAGATCACTTTTGGGACTTCTTTTGGGTGTTATCTTTAAAAAAATATTGATGTATTAAGTCTATGAATTTTTGGCTATGTTTGCTACAATTTGACTGTTTTAAGTATAGTTATTTCTATGTTTTTGTGATGTTTAATCCCTTGAACAGTTATGCTGCAGATTAGTAGTTGTAAATGTAAGGATTTGCCTTCCCTTTTTAGGGGCTTTAATGAAATATCTGAAAGCGTCTTTTGTATAATTTCGGTTAACTGTTCAATATTTTTGTCACTTAATGTCTGTGTCTTTATTTTTGTGTCGTTTGTGTTTGATATGCAAATGTGTCTGCTTGAACATTTGATATTACACTTCAAATTATAAGGACATTGCACTTAAGTGAAATCTTAACAGTCAACTTGTAACAACTTCAAACATAAACTAAGAACATTGCACTTAATCACAAACATAGGATCATATCAGTTTAACAAGGAACATTGCACTTAACCATCACAATCTTTACTTTACATTGCCAACAAAAAGCCTTTCACCTATTATACTAACCAACACAAACCTACATTTTTCATGCCAACAATTACACATTTTATACTAACCAACACAATTATACGTTCAAACCAACCATTACAACCCTTCAAACACTACCCCTATATCTATAAATACCACTTGAAAACACTCCCACAACAATACAAAAATCTATGATACAACAGCAACAAAAAATGGCCCACAGATCAGTTTACAAGCTCCACCATGTGAAGGATGACACCGAAGATTTGAAAAACCGTTTCCGTGAAGCCCGCAGGCGCCAACTAATGAACATTAAAAGGATAGAAAGAGTCCTTCATGTTCTCTTAGAAATGCATGCTAAGAACTTGGATGACAATTTTTCACCTATGAATTCTCCACCACCTCTACCTCCACATGCAGAGTTTAGAAGTTAATAGTCATTATGACTGAAAGAAAGAAGTTTATGAAGTTTATTTATGAATTTAGAAGTTTATGAAGTTAAAGAATATCTATGTAATGGTGGTACTTCATTATGAATGAATGAAAGTCTAGTTTGTTACATTGAATTCTTACCTCCTCTTTCGCTCTCTTAGAACTCTTATCTTACATAATGTAGCACTCTTTAGAACTGCCGAACATAAAAATCCTAAGGAACACTAAAATCAACCAAATAACACATAGTTTCCTCCAATTTCTTTGCTTCCATTTTCTTGTACATAAGCATCAAATTCCTTCTTCCTTCTAAGCAATCCCAAGATAACAATTTTGGTCAGTTCAGACATTGGAGGATCAAACCACACAAAGAATCTGCAGCTTGAATTTCTAGAGTTCTACAAAACAAAGAAAATTTAGTAACAAATGAAATCAAAAAAAATTATCAAATTAAATGACCATGATGAAGCTTATCCCATAGTTACTACATCCATAGAATCGACTTCCAGGATTAGCGTTAGTCCAGGAAGTACTCAACACACATTCTTTCCCACAGTCACATAAAAAGGGTAAATAAGCCATGTAAAAGCAAACCCTAATAAACAAAATTGAATTGGAGGATGAAGTTTCTGAGGTTATTTAGGTTAGATAGGGTGAAAGGAAGAGAAAATTAGTGGAAAATCTTATAGTTTCACAAAGGGCTTCAGCAATGGCGTCAAATTTTGGTGGAGAAGAAAGAGGAGAAGGGAGACCCATTTTTGAATGGAGTCCAAGTTGGACTATTAAATTGATCTGGACCATCTTGGAAAGCCTTTGTTAAACGAACCTTCCCTCGCGCAAATTTTCTATGCAAACACATGATTTCCAACTCAATAATTGAGGTGTGTAAAAGTTATACTTTGGATTGTGTGTAATAGGACGCTTGTGTAGTAGAGGTATGTCACAGGAATTTCGGGACAAGTACGATGGGTAAAATATGTGTTTAGTCTTTTGAGAATAAGTTTCCTACAATAACACCTAGTGTAATTAATACTACGTAGAAAAGTCACCATCTATTGAAATTTGAAACTGCCGTGTTTAAAACAATGCGAAGTTTGTTATATGTATTAAACGTAGACATTGATGTAGTCTCTCTCAAAAGTGTCATATTTGAGTTTCTTATTTCATTTTATGTGATGCTCTTTCCTATTTCGTTTATCTTAAAAAAATAATATTTTAATATTTTTAAAATAATTTATTTGCAGCATCTCCATGACATAAATATACATATTACGAAATGAGAGCATATTCCTTTTTTATATTGATCAATTTGTTATACAAAAATCTAGTTGTATTGGTCTACATTATAATTCCTCTATTAGTGAAATATAGGTTATAGTAGTAATTATATTGTAATTTAGTGTCATTCCAGTTCGAGAGTTTTCTTAAAAAGTTGTTTAAATGAATACCAAGGAATGTATAATTTTTTTTGGCAAGTTCACCACTAGTAAGAGTAGCTCATATAATGTTTTAATTAGTTTTAATTTTTTTTTAAAAAAAAACTAAAGTCTCCCTTGAACTATATTTATTTTCTTAAAATGACACTTAAACTTTGCGAGGGTCCTAGAACACCCTTGAACAACTTTGGACCAGTGTTATTATCCCATTTTTCAGTCAGTCCCAATTTTAAGAATAGATGTGGTTTTCTCACACCAATCCTTGTGCGAACATGTCAATAGAATTTTTTTTAAAAGGAAAAAAGTTACTACTTTTATCCCCAAAAGAAAAAAAATTCACCCCCTCCTCCTAACTCCCTTTATCAAATCAGACCAAAAGTCGTCATGAGCATAAAGCTCATTCAAGCAATTTGTATTGGGTAAAAATCCCATCGCCTCGGTGTAAAGGCTCAAACCACGAGACAATCAAGTTTCACCGAGGATAGCTTCTCGAGGGGATAGTTTTCACCTCCACCTCGGGTAATATCAAGCCAAGTACAAGGTCAAAACTCGGAAAGATTGAAGAATGATCAATACGGCGACCCCTCGAGGGATTATATCACCTCGGCAAACGACCACATCTAATTATAACCGTCGACCGCTACCCAGGCATGTAAGAAGAAGATCATGAGCTGAACACAATCAAATGCAGAGTAATGTCCATAAAAGCATAGTTATTACGACTGCAACGTCACTCTTCTTGTCAACTATAAATAAGAACCCTTTGTAATTATGAAGATTCATCCAGAAATACAACACTAGACTTATATTCTTTTTCTTAAGCTTTTTCTCCTTTTATACACTTTACTGCTCGTTTATTTCCGGCCTCGTTTATTTAATTCCATTAAGCATTTGCCTCATTTTAATTCAATCTCAGTTCAATTATAACTTTGATACAAGCAAATTATCAATCAAACCCAAAACAAATTAAATTTGTTGTCCTGTCTCGATTTAGGCCAACACAAATTGGCGCCATCTTTGGGGATTTTGATAATAACGCTTGTTCTAAAGTTGAATCTTGTCCGGATCTTAGCAAGATGTCAACCCTCTCAATGTCACGAAAATTTGTGAACATCATAACCGACGATATGGAGGTAAACGATGTAAACCTTTCCCCGGTAAGAAAATTTGCGAAGCTCCCAGCCGCTACAAAAGAAAAGACCTCACGTTGGAGTAAAGAAAAAGGCGATCCAAGATGAGACCAAGAGATTGCTCGACAATGGATTCATAAGAGAAGTCAAGTACCCAGATTGGCTTGCTAATATGGTAGTGGTACCCAAGAAAAACGGCAAGTGGAGAATGTGTGTCGACTACACCGGCCTGAATAAAGCTTGCCCCAAAGACTCCTACCCTTTGCCCCAAATAGATAGGTTAATAGACTCCACGGCTGGACACAAACTCTTAACGTTTTTGGATGCATACTCGGGTACAATCAGATCTTGATGGACCCCAGTGATGAGGAAAAAACTTCCTTTATAACGGATGAAGGAACCTATTGTTACAAGGTGATGCCCCTCGGTCTCAAAAATGCCGGAGCAACTTACCAAAGGCTAGTATGCCAAATGTTTAAGGATTACATCGGAAAAACAATGGAAGCATATATTGATGATATGTTGGTGAAATCTGTCTGATTGGAAGATCATTTGAAACAACTAAAGGAGATCTTTGCGATTTTGAGACAGTATTGCATGAAGCTTAACCCCAAAAAGTGTGCTTTTGGGGTCAGCTCGGGGAAATTCTTAGGATTCATCGTCTCGGAGAGAGGTATCGAGGCAAATCCTGACAAGATAAAAAATATACAAGAAATCCCCGAGGAATTGTCAAGCCCAAAGGAAGTCCAACGCTTAACTGGCCGATTAGCCGCCCAGAGTCGATATATTTCAAGATCATCCGAGCGGTGCTACAGGTTCTTTTCTGTCTTGAAAAAGAACACTCCCTTTGAATGGACTCTCGAGTGCAGGGAGGCTCTGAGAGAGTTGAAACATTATTTGGCCCACGCTCTATTTTTGGCCAAACTAAAACATGGCGAGACATTGTTGGTATACTTGGCCGTCTCCGAGGTGTCGGTCAGTGCAGTTCTGGTTCGAGAGGAAGAAGGAAATCAACAACCAATATACTATGTTAGCAAAGCTCTCCTCGATGTTGAAACAAGGTACCCCCATTTAGAAAAATTAGCGCTTGCATTAGTCATTGCTGCTCGAAAACTATGCCCTTATTTCTAATGCCATCCAATAGTCGTTGTAACAACCTTCCCCTTGAGAATTATTACATAAGCCAGAATTGTCATGGAGGTTATCTAGGTGGACGGTCGAGCTAAGTAAGTATGAAATTGTATACCAACCCCACACCGCCATAAAATCCTAAGTGTTAGCTGATTTTAGTGCTAAATGACTTCCCGAGGCGGAAAAAGAGAATCTTGTCTCAAAGGGTCGCGCCCATGGGGTAGGGAAGCTTTACACAGATGGGGCAGCTAATTCCAACGGCTCGGGACTAGGAATAGTGCTCATTGCTCCCACTGGGGAAAATCTAAGGCACTCGATGAAATTCGAGAAGCTAACCAACAACGAAGCTGAGTACGAAGCTGCCATAGCGGGATTAAAGCTTGCCAAAGAAATGGGAGTTGAGAATGTAGAGCTAAGGTGTGACTCATAATTAGTGGTAAAGCAAGTGCTCGGAGGATATTTGGCTCGGGAGCCCAGAATGAAAAAGTTCATGGTAAGAATACAACAAGCGCTCGGCGCCTTTCAAGAATGGAAGGTAATGCAAATACCACGAGAGGAAAACGTCGAGGGCCGATGCCCCGGAAAACTTAGCCTCGGCAGTTGAAATAGATGACTTGGGGAATGACGCCACCGTTATAATTTCCACATCGGTAATGGAAAAGATGAAGCTGGAAGTAAATACGATGAATCGACATTGGGATTGGCGAACAAAGTTCATCTCTTATATGGAGCTGGGGATTCTACTACCAGAAAAAAAAAAGCGGCAAAATTCAGGAAGCAAGTAGTCCCATACACGATGATATATGGACAATTGTACAAGAAGCTTTATTGTGGCCCGATGGCCAAATGCCTGGGCCCAGGAGAGTATGAATACGTAATGAAGGAAGTGCATGAAGGAACGTGTGGTAATCATTCTGGAGCTAAAGCCCTCGTGCGAAAGCTCTTTCGAGCTGGCTATTATTGGCCCGAAATGAGTAAGCATGTCAGAGTATTTGTCAGGAATTGCGACAAGTGTCAAAGGCATGCCTCCATGATTCATCAGCAGGCCGAGCCCTTACACTCAGTGGTCTCACCGTGGCCCTTCATAAAATGGGGAATGGATATCGTGGGACCATTCCCCAAAGCGAAGGGCTGTGTTAAATATATTCCCGTGCTCACTAATTATTTTTCCAAATGGATCGAAGCAGGACTTTTTCTAAAGTCAGGATAAAGGAAGTCATCGACTTCATATGGAAAAATGTCATATGTTGATTAGGAGTTCCAAGGAAGATCACTTGTGATAACGGCACACAATTCGTTGGCTTAGAAGTCACAGCTTTCTATGCAAAATGGGGATCAAAAGGGTGACTTCAACACCCTACTACCCTAGTGCCAATAGAAAAGCTGAGTCCTCAAATAGAATAATCGTTGAAAATCTTAAAAAGAGAATGAACAAAGAAAAAGGCTCATGGCCCAATGAGTTACCAGAAGTATTATGGGCAATGAGGACAACGGAGAAGAATAGCACTGGCAAAACCCCATTTTCTCTTGTTTACGGGGTAGATTCGCTAATTCCTGTCGAGGTTGTTGAACCAAGTATTTGCTATGCTCACTCAACCGAGGAGTCAAATCAAGAAGCTATGCGAGTGGAATTGGATCTGCTCGAAGGACGACGAGAGATGGCCTTGGTGTGATTGACATCTCAAAAAGGGCAAATCGAGGCCTACTTGAACAAAAAGGCCAAGTTGAGAGAATTCAAGGTTGGCGATTATGTCTTGAGGGCCTCAAATCAAACGACCAAAGAGAAAAATGCAGGGAAATTGGCCGCCAATTGGGAAGGCCCCTACCAAGTGAAAGCAATCGTATGGAAAGGGTCTTAATAACTGGAAAACCTCGAAGGGAAGAAAGAGCTATTAAATTGGAACATATCCAATTTAAAGAAATATTACTTCTAGCATCAACGAGATATCGCTCCGAAGTCGACAGTGCTCGAGTCCTCATCCTTCACACTCAACCGCTCGGGGGTGCAAGGGGATGAGGTCAGTCTGCAATCGACTCATAGACTCGCAGCTCGAATTCTTCAAAAAATAACTCGGATTCAGGGACTTAGCTCGAGGACTTCAAAACATGGAGATCGCCCGAGGCCTAGCTAAACCGAGGACTGACCCATAGTAACACGCTTGATTATTCGTATTATTTGCCTCAAATGGATTTTGTAAATTAAATTTGCCTAAGTACAACTAGGCTCTATGTAAACCGATTCGATTTTCATCAATGGAATAAAAATCGACTCATCACCTTTTTATCCATTAAGCCTTGTTCAAGCCTCGGCTCGAGGACGAGACGTCGTCCTAAGCTAGCTTCATAATATACTTAAAGTCTTGCAAGCAAATAAAAATTCAAAAAGATATTGAAACATCTAACATTCAATATTTATATATTCATAAGGCTCGAAGGCCAGAATAATTACAAAGATAATGGCCCGAAGGCCCAAAACAAAACAAACGAGCTGTCACCCACTAGCCTCGCTATCTCTACCCGAAGTCTCTCGTTCAGACGAGCTCTCACTGCTCGAAGGAAGTTGATCTAAAAACTTTCGAGCCGTAGCGACATCTATCTTAGCCTTGGCAATCTCGTCATCCAAACTAACCCCCTCTTTACATCGTTCGAGGGTCTTCAGCTTGGTCTGAATAATTGCTAATTTATGTCAACTTTGGCTCGGGTAGCTCTTGAGTTCAACTTGGACTTGAACTTGGACTTTAGCTCCGAAGAGGAGATTGGCTTTTTGCCCCGAAGGGTCTTCATTTCAGCTTCAAGAACCTCATTCTTTGCTTCAATCTCTTTCATCTTCGAGGCAAGCAGCAAAGATCTCTCTTCGAATTGCTCGGTTAGCCCTTTGAGCACCGCATCTGCTGTATCAGCCTGATTCTAAAGCTCGGCTCAATGGTTCTCCTCTTGAGACCTTTTCTCGGCCCTAAGATTAGCAATTTCTCAACGAACTTGAGAGAGTTAAGCACTCGATTGCTCAGCCTTTTTCCGAGCTCGACCCAATTTGGCTTCCGAGACAAGGAGTTGCTTTTCAAGCTCAGAAACACGAGTTTCGAGCCTAATCCTTTTTCGATCCCACTCGTACCCGACCTGCTTAAGGTACACTGCTCATTTGGCCTCGATCTCAGCCGCTTTCATAGCGTAGACGTAGCCCTACAGTCAGAAAAGAGGAAATCTGAAGTGGAGAAAAGCAGCTAAAATAAAAAAAGTAGTGAAGCAAAACAAAAAACTTTACATGAATCGCATGTTGAGCTGAGTAAGCCATCAAATCATCCGAGGGCACATTCCTAAGACGCTCATTTTCCAAAGGCCCAAGCAGCCCCTTACAGCTAATGGCAACCCCCATGCTATCGTCCAGCATGCAAACATCGATTGAAATTGTGATTCTCCTAATTCCTTGTGGAAGGGTTGTCTCAACTCGAGTTGAATCGGTGCTCGAACCCTTTGCAGACGGAATCCCTTCGGCAAGCTTAGCCCCGATCTCCTCACAAACCTGATCGACCACTTGGCTCTGTTCCTTGATGCCCATAACCTCGACCTCGTCTCGAACACACACATCATCTGGCTCGTCAATTAATCTTTATCGAGGGGCTTCAGGAAACTCAACCTGGGTAATTTTAGCCTTGGGTGGCTTTTTGGGCGTATCCCTTTTCTTTTTCGAACCTGAAAAGAGAAAATGTGTCATTCAAAGGAAAAGAAAACGAGAAGATATACGAAGGATAAACAAGGATACCTCTCGGGGCCTGAGTGAGAGTCTGAACAGGCTCCTCCTAAGACTGCAAACTAGCCTCGACATCAGGGACCTCGACGACATCCTCTCATCATCCCTGCTTCATCTTCTTTGTTTTCTTCTTCTCTTTTTTATCTTCCTCCTTCTCCACCTCGACAGGCAGCTCGTTAAAATCTGAAGAACAAAGGCGTAAGCCCAGAAGAGGATGCGCTAAGAAAGGGAAATATCGAACTTGGAAGCACACTAACCAAGACGTTTGCCCGACCTGCTGTTCTCCTCACGAGCAGCCAAGACTGTCCAATCCCTCTCTGGCCTCCCCTCAGCATTAATAATAGCTTGCGCCCAAGCCGCTAAGTCCTTGGAAGGATTGATTGGAAGCTTTCTAGCTAAAAGTAAAAATTAGTCTTCTCGCACTTATGGAAGTCAAGTAAAAAAAATAACACCAGAAGAAAACTTACGTGTTCTATACCACACCTCGGGAAACCCAGGCCTGGCAGAGAGAGAAGAAGTGGGAAGGAGAACAAACCAGTCACACCAGCTACGATCCTCGGTGTCATCGCTCTTGGTAATGATGGAGAACTAGCCTCGTTTGTTTAACTGCACAATGCCATCTTTGTGTAGAGAGGGAGAAAACAACGATATCAAGTAGTCGTACCCAAATGTGACCCCGGCTTTATGACTGAGGTAGTCGAGGCACTGAATAACCCTCCAGAAGCTGGGGCCTAGCTGAGCCAAACAAACATTGTGAGACCTGCAGAAAGTATCCACTACGGGGTGAAGGGGAAGAGTAAAACCTATCAAAAACGGGTAAGTATAAACAAAGGATTGCCCTGGAATACTATCATATGTGCGGTGCTCGGGGGCAGGAATCGAAATTGGAACCTCGGGGCTCTAATTACACTCTTCTCGGATCAAGACTATGTGTTCTTCCGAGGCAAGGCTCGAAGAAAGTTGAACGGGGAGGTTCCTTTTCGTCCTAATATCTGAGATTGTTTGCCCCCTCATCCTGAAATCTTTGCTAGAATCGAATTTCCTTGGAATAACCTATTGAGGTTTGAGTTTCCCAAGATAAACTTTTTTCTTTTTCTTCTTTGGAGGCGAGGTCTCGACCACCTCGTTGTCATCACTGTCATCGACGGTTTCTTCAATCGCTGCCTCGTCATCACTAATGGAAGGTTCTTGACTGGAGACGGTTGCCTTTTCGAATCTCCTAGCCGATAATGCGTCACATCATTTTCCCGCTTAATTCAATTCCACCCCTTGAAGAATTATGATAATTGTCCAAAGGGTGAGGGGACTATCTGTATTGGGTAAAAACCCTATCGCCTTGGTGTAAAGTCTCAAACCACGAGACAATCAAGTTTCACCGAGGACAGCTTCTCGATGGGATGATTTTCACCTCCACCTCGGGTAAGATCGAGCTAAGTATAAGATCAGAACTCGGAAAGATTGAAGAATGATCAATACGGCGACCCCTCGAGGGATTATATCACCTCGGCAAAACCACATCTAATTATAATTGTCGACCGTTGTATGACCGTTGCCCAGTGATTTAAGAAGAAGATTATGAGCTGACCACAATCAAATACCTCAGTAATGGCCATAAAAGCATAGTTATTACGATTGTAATGTCACTCTTCTTGTCAACTATAAATAGGAACCCTTTGTAATCATGAAGATTCATCCAGAAACACAACACTAGACTTATATTCTTTTCCTTAAGCTTTATCTCCTTTTATACACTTTACTGCTCGTTTATTGCCTGCCTCGTTTATTTCATTTCCATTAAGCATTTGCTTCGTTTTAATTCAATCTCAGTTCGATCATAACTTTGATACAAGCAAATTATCAATCAAACCCAAAACAAATTCGATTTGTTGTCATGTCTCGATTTAGGCCAACACATAATTCAAATGATCCATAAGCAATTGACACGAACCTTAAACCATAAAGTTACCACATACAAGAAATCATAAACTTCATAAAGACAATAGTACCCCCAAACCTTCCTCCAACATCAACTATATTCTACAATGTCCGACCATCACTGCTCCCCCGTCTCTTCAACTATACAACCCTCGAATTGAAAGAATGGACTCGCCGAAAAGCACCAATAGAAACCACCATCCATTATTTGCAGGAAAATGTCAATTCGATGCGAATAAAAGACGACTGGAGGCGACCGTATCTCTCCCTACTATTTATCCCACCATTAACGAGTTGATAAAGGGAAAGGAAGTAGAGAAGATAGAAAAGAAAAAAAAATAATAAGGGAAAAAAGTAATAACAAAAGAAAAAAAAGTGGAAAAAATACATTTAACAAAATAAACTTGCCAAAAATAAATGTTAATCATATTATATTTCTGGGCCCCCACTCTCTTTTAAGAGAGTGATTTGCACTCTCTGTGCCACATGAGCTTGGAAGGTTGTAACAACACTAGTTCAGATATGTTTAGGGGGGTACGAAGTCCCCTGCAGAGTTAAAGTGTCAAGTTAGAAAAAAAGCTATAGTTCAGGGGAAACTTTAGCCATTTTGCTAAAAAAAAAAAAAATTGAATTTTTACATGATGTATGCTTGAAATCCAAAGTATTTACCCGCTTTATCCATTAAAATTATGCTACCCATAAAATTCAAAGTATTCACCCGCGCTACCCATTTTTTCAGTATATCTTATGGTATACAAAAATTCCCCAGTATGCCTTGTAGGATACGACATAAATTATGGTATACCAGAAAAATGAATAGGGCATATAAATAATTTATGGGTATGGCGTGTTATAAGTTGTCTTCCTCTTTATGTAACAAGGGAATAAACAACAACAACAACATATCCAGTAATATCCCACCTAGGTAGGGTCTGGGGAGGGTGAGATGTACGCAGACCTTACCCCCACCAAGGTGGAGAAGCTGTTTCTGATAGACCCTCGGTTAAATAAAATATTCAGAAAATATACATGAACAAAACAAGATGACAAAAAATAAAATATGAATATAGAAACACAAGCATAACCAAGACAAATAAGGAACACCAACAATAAATAAAAAAAATAATGAATAAGCTGGAAATAGAATATATAGAAATAATACACTGTTAATACGGATAAAAATAACTTGATTACTATCTAGCCTTCAACCCTAATCCTCGACCTCCATTCTTTCCTATCTAGGGTCATGTCCTCGGTAATCTGGAGATGGATCAGGTCTTGTCCAATCACCTCGCCCCAACTCTTCTTTAGTCTACCTCTACCTCTCCCAATACTCATCACCGCCAACCCCTCGCATATCCTTACCGGTGCATATGTGCTTCTCCTCTTCACATGTCCAAACAACTTAGTCTCGCTTCTCGCAGCGTGTCCGCCACAACAGCCACTCTCAACTTGTAGCGAATGACCTCGTTTATGATCTTATCCATCCTAGTAAGTTCACACATCCATCTAAGCATTCTCATCTCTGCTACACTCATATTCTGAACGTGAGTGACCTTAACTGGCCAACATTCCGTCCCATACTACAAAGCTGGTCTAACAACTACTTTGTAGAACTTACCTTTAAGCCTAGGTGACACTTTCATATCGCATAAGACACTAGAGGCGAGCCTCCACTTCATCCAACCAGCCCCTACCCGATGAGTGACATCCTCGTCAATTTCTCCATTACCTTGGAAAATCGATCCATGATACTTGAAGCTACCTTTCTTAGGGATGACTTGTGTATCAAGCGTCACTTCTGCATCTGACTTCTGAGCTGCATCACTAAACTTGCACTCCATGTACTATATTTTCGTTCTGCTCAGCTTGAAACCTTTAGACTCGAAAGTATGCCTCTACACCTCTAACTTATCATTAACTCCACTGCGAGTCTCATCAACCAAAACTATGTCATATGCGAATAACATACACCATGGTACCTCTCCTTGAAGTGCACCTCGTTAATTCATCCATTACCATAGCACATAAAAACGTGCTAAGAGCGGACCCCTGATGCAACCCTATCTCAACGGGGAAGTGTTCTGAGTCGTCTCCTACTGCTCGTACTCGTATCTTCGCTCTGTCATACATGTCCTTAATCGCTCTGATGTATGCCGTAGGTACACCTTTAGCTTTCAGACAACTCTACAGCACCTTCCTAAGAACTTTGTCATATACCTTCTCTAGGTCAATGAACACTATATGTAAGTTCTTTTTTTTTTTTGTCTCTATACTGCTCCACCAACCTCCTTAGAAGATGTATGGCTTCCGTAATCTATCGCCCAGATATAAATCCAAATTGGTTTTCGAAAAATAGTTACCTCTATCCTCATCGTTTTCTCTACCACACTTTCATAGTATTAAAAAGGGAATAAATAAATTATTTAAATTTCGGGATCTCAATAAAATTATGATTGGTTCGAAGAACGTTTCTATAAATACGAAATATATGAGCAAGAACGGATAAATATTCGAGTTTAATAAATATTTCGAGTTTAATGAGTATTTTCGTAAACCTCCCAAAAAAATCTAATTTGTAACTTCCAAGAATAACAAAATACGTAGTAGTTCTTTTTTATTTCGTCATAGCAAGAAGAAAAATTAAAAAACAAAGAGCCGCACGGAAAAAGATACTACTAGCATTCGCTAGAAATCTACATCATCACCTGTGTGTTGGGTGTAATACTGTAATCTCACCAGATTCATCCCCTACCCTCAAGTGAAACATACTGTACAAGAAAACATAGTACTACCCACCCCCCTCTGCTCTGTCTTTTTCTATCTCGAACTTTACTCTTTTCTTCTCTCTCTCTTTCTCTATCACTTTGATACTAAAACCCTTTCTCCTCAAAATTCTATTCTTAAGAGAACCTTATAACTAAAAATCCAATCTTTTTTTCCTGACCTTTCAAGAACCCTCTAAGGTATATTCATTTCTGTTCTGTATTTATTTATTTTGATATAACAGTTACTGTCTTTAATAAAAGTTGTGTTAAATGCTTACTTGGTGTTTCTTTCTTGCTAATTCTTTTTAGCTTAGTGGGGTTATACTTTTTTCATTAAAAGTTGTACCTAATTTATTTTGATACAAATAAAAGTTGTGTTGAATGCTTAGTTGGTATGTCATTCTTGGTGATCTTTTTAGCTTAATGTGGTTACACTTTTAGCACTAAAAGTTGTACCTAATTTATTTTGATAAAAGTTGCTGGCTTTAATAAAAGTTGTGTTAAATGCTTGGTTGGTATTTCATTCTTGGTAATTTTTTTTAGCTTAATGTGGTTATACTTTTTCTTTTAAAGTTGTGTACCTAATTTATATTGATACGAAAATCAGTGTCTCTATAAGTTGTGCTAAATGCTTTTTTTTTTAAAGCTTAATGTGGTTACACTTTTGGCATTATAAGTTGTACTTTATTCCTTTATATGGGCAAGTGAAAAGGTTCTTTTTAATTGAGTTTGTTGAAGCATTTTGTTATAAACTTTATTTGTTACTCTTGTTAATTTTGCTTTACTTTGTATGGTTTTTGAGCTTAGTTTTCTTGATTTTTTGATGTTATGCAGGGTTGAAACATTCAGAAGAATTTGATCTGAGGTTGTAAATGGTCTTAGCAGTTTTCAGGTTGTACTTCATGAGGTTTTTTAAATCCTTTTTTAACCGTTAGGTTCTTCGAAAGACAAAGATTTAGTGTTAAGCATAATTACGACTGTATATTTAAAGTTTCTGGAACATTAGTGTAGTTTGAATTATTTCTGAGCGAGAACAAGTAGCATTGAAAATGCAGAGACCTCCACAAGAAGATTTTTCACTCAAGGAGACCAAGCCCCACCTTGGTGGAGGGAAGGTCACGGGTGATAAGCTTACTAGTACCTATGACTTGGTTGAGCAAATGCAGTATCTTTATGTCCGGGTGGTGAAAGCAAAGGATTTACCTGGGAAGGATCTCACGGGTAGTCTTGATCCTTATGTTGAGGTTAGGCTTGGAAACTACAGGGGTACGACTCGTCATTTTGAGAAGAAGTCGAATCCTGAATGGAATCAGGTGTTTGCTTTTTCGAAAGATCGGATTCAGGCTTCCGTTCTTGAGGTGAACGTGAAAGATAAGGATCTTGTTAAGGATGATTATGTTGGTCGTGTTACGTTTGATTTGAATGAGATCCCCAAAAGGGTCCCACCAGATAGTCCTCTTGCTCCACAGTGGTATAGGTTAGAAGACAGGAATGGTAACAAAGTCAAAGGAGAGTTGATGTTGGCTGTTTGGATGGGTACTCAGGCTGATGAAGCCTTTACAGAAGCTTGGCATTCAGATGCTGCAACTGTTAATGGTGCTGATGCTCTTGCAAATATAAGGTCTAAGGTGTACCTCTCACCAAAGCTGTGGTACCTTAGAGTTAATGTGATTGAGGCTCAAGACTTGATTCCCGGTGACAGAAGTAGGTTTCCAGAAGTTTATGTGAAGGCAATCCTTGGAAATCAGGCATTGAGGACTAGAGTTTCCATGAGCAAGACTATTAATCCCATGTGGAATGAGGATCTGATGTTTGTAGCAGCAGAACCATTTGAGGAGCCATTGATTTTGAGTGTGGAAGATAGAGTTGCACCAAATAAGGATGAAGTTCTTGGAAGGTGTGCTATTCCTTTGCAGTATGTGGACAGGAGGTTGGACCACAGACCTATTAACAGTAAATGGTATAACCTTGAAAAGCATATCATTGTCGAGGGAGAAAAGAAGAAGGAAATCAAGTTTGCTAGCAAGATTCACATGAGGGTATGCTTGGAAGGAGGCTACCATGTTCTGGATGAGTCAACTCATTACAGTAGTGATCTTAGACCAACTGCAAAACAGTTGTGGAAGTCCAGCATTGGTGTCCTAGAATTGGGTGTTCTGAATGCTCAGGGTCTCTCTCCAATGAAAACAAAAGATGGGCGGGGCAACGACAGATGCTTATTGTGTTGCCAAATATGGGCAAAAGTGGGTCAGAACAAGGACGATTATAGATAGTTTTGCTCCCAAGTGGAATGAGCAATACACTTGGGAGGTATTTGATCCCTGCACTGTCGTAACTATTGGTGTATTTGATAATTGTCATCTGCTTGGAGGAGATAAATCTGGAGGGGCTAGGGACTCTAGGATTGGGAAGGTCAGGATCCGTCTTTCAACTCTTGAAACAGATCGTGTCTACACGCATTCTTATCCACTACTAGTCTTACATCCTACTGGAGTGAAGAAGATGGGTGAAATTCACTTGGCTGTAAGATTTACTTGCTCATCATTAATGAATATGATGCATATGTACTCTCACCCACTGCTACCTAAAATGCACTACATTCATCCTTTAACTGTTACTCAGCTGGACAGCTTGAGGCATCAGGCCACTCAGATCGTCTCTATGAGGCTGAGTCGTGCTGAGCCACCTTTGAGGAAAGAGATAGTGGAGTATATGTTGGATGTTGGTTCCCACATGTGGAGTATGAGGAGAAGTAAGGCTAACTTTTTCCGGATTATGGGTGTTTTAGGTGGAATAATTGCTATCGGTAGATGGTTTGATCAGATATGCAATTGGAAAAACCCCATCACGACTGTTCTGATCCATATCTTATTCTTGATACTTGTTCTATATCCAGAGCTTATTCTACCTACCATTTTCCTCTATCTTTTCTTAATTGGAGTCTGGTACTACAGATGGAGGCCTAGAAATCCTCCCCACATGGATACTCGTCTTTCCTGTGCTGATACTGCTCATCCTGATGAATTGGACGAGGAATTCGATACTTTTCCTACTTCACGTCCTCCTGATATTGTCCGGATGAGGTATGACCGTTTGAGAAGTATTGCAGGAAGGATTCAGACAGTGGTAGGTGACTTGGCTACTCAAGGGGAAAGACTGCAGTCTTTGCTGAGCTGGAGAGATCCCAGAGCAACCGCGCTGTTTGTTATTTTCTGCTTGATTGCTGCCATTGTGCTCTATGTCACGCCTTTCCAAGTTGTCGCACTCTTGACCGGATTTTATATACTGAGACATCCAAGGTTCCGTCACAAGCTACCATCTGCGCCACTTAATTTCTTCAGAAGGTTGCCCGCCCGAACAGACTGCATGCTATGAACTGTACCTTTTGCTTCTATTATCATTATCATCCTATGTGTTTTTGCTCTTAGTATCCGGAAACAAAGCGATGTAAAAATTAGTTGGGCTTTTCTCCCCTTCACCTAATGCCTAATGGTGAATGTTAGGTCCTTCTGTGTGTAAGATCTCCCTGAACTGTTAGATATAGTGGATTTGCTGTTTATTTATTCTAAGTCTTGAAAGTTAGATGCTTGATGCAAAATCCATATTTTGTTGTCTTGTGGGTTCGTTCTTTTTTATTATGCTCCATGATTAATTCGAAAGTGTTGTCTCAATTTTCAAGTAACAATTGTTTTTTCAATTGACATGATGTAGGAATTGGTACTAGTGTTCAGGGTCAGTTTGATTTCTTAGTATATTAGGTTTCCTTAAGGATGAAGCTTCTTTTTTTTTTTTGGTTTATGCTATAGTTGTTGGAATGTTCTGACAAAGATGTCTAATACAAATGTGAGAATTAATTCGACCTTTCTGTATACCATTTAATGTGACGAGGGAATAAATGTATTTAGCATTTTATAATGCAAGTTGACAATATTTTAGCTGGTCTTACTTGTCAGCTTATGAAGACAATAAAGTAGAGATTCGTGCAACCGTGTTACGCATGTTTTTAGTATATGAAATAGCTGGATCTGGCAAATTAATACACCTAAGTTGAAAAAGGTGAAATAAGACTGGGGCTATACTGCCTTTGAGGTTTACTTCGTCGAACAATGTATGCCTATTGTATATATACGTATTTGTTGGTATTTATTTACAGACGTATATAAGGATATTTATTTATTTATTTATTTATTTATTTATTTTTGTGAAAAAAATAGAAGAAAGTGGAAAAAGAAGGAAACTATTATCTTTAGAAAGGAGAAGACAAGAAACCCAGGCAACATTTAAAGTTTCAAAGCTGATGAATAGTATTTTTTGTCCTCCCAAAGAGACCTAATGGATTCAATAATCCAGTTCTCTCATACACTATAATACATAATAAAGTGTACTTTACTTTGGATGCTTAACCTTTCATATTGATCTTAGACAGTTCGGTTATCTCTGACTCTATTCTAATTGATATGTAAATAACAGCTCTAGTGATGAGTGGCAGGCTATGTAGAATTTATTGAAGACAAACTTTAGATTTCAGTGTAGTAAAGTACTACTTGGTATATAGTAGAATATTCAATATTGTGTTGTGCATCCAAATATGCGGTCTAGACGTCTAGTAGTCGATCATAATTGAATGAAAACAATAACATGACAAGGTTCGATCCTAGATGGGCAGGAAAAGTTGAAGATTTCATTGTATCTTATCTTAGTTTTAGTGGATAGTTATTCGATACATGTATTAGTGCGAACAGAGGCAGATTCAGGATTTTATAATGAGTTTTGGTCTACAATTTGTGTTGCTTACAGGATTCACCAAGCATATCTGCTGGGACTCTCACTATTGTAACAGTGTATGTTGATGATATATTACTTGTTGGGGACAACATTCCTGAAATGAATAATCTAAAGGCCTTTTTGGATGGTGAATTTAAGATCAAGGATTTGGACACCATTCACTATTTTCTTGACCTTGAGGTCACTGCACATCCACAGGGATACTTGATGAGTCAGCATAAATATACTAAGGATTTGCTAGATGAGTTTCATTGCTCTAATTTTACTCCAGTCGTCACTCTTCTAGATCCCTCAACCAAGCTACTTAATGATATGGGGAAACCACCTACTGATGCCAGCCTTTACAAGAAATTAATTGGTAAATTAATTTTTTTGCAACACACTAGGCCTGATATTTTTATTTTCAGTTCAACATCTCAGTCAGTTCCTGAAATCACCACAGACTTCTCATATGCTGGCAGGGTTACAGGTTCTAAGGTATTTAATGAATGCTCCTAATTAGGAGATCTCGTTAACATCTTCTTCTGACTGCAATCTTCTGGGTTTTAGTTATTCTGATTGGGCAGCATGCCTCATGTCAAGAAAATCTATTACTGGTTACTATATTTCTCTTGGAGGGAGTCCAGTTTCCTAGAAAATTAAGAAGCAACCAACCTTATCTATGTCCTCTGCTGAGGCAGAATACTGGGCACTTCGCAAGATTGTGGCTGAGATTTCTTGGCTGGTTTGTTTGCTTGGTGATCTAATTTTTTTATTTTACCAGTCATGTTCCAGTTTTCTGTGATAGTCAGGCTGCCCTTCACATTGCTCAAAATCATGTGTTTCATGAGCGCACGAAATATATTGAGATTGATTGTCACTATGTCAGGGATTGTTTTATTTCTGGACTGATTTCTCTTCATTTTGTTACTTCTTCAAATCAGCTTGCAGATATCATGACTAAGGCTCTTCCTGGAGTACCTCATTATTGGAATCATTCCAAGCTGGGAGTGGTTACCCCCTTCAGCTTGAGAAAGGGAGGGGGGTTTGGATTAATAATAGTTGAAGTGGACTAAGGTCCAATTAGGTGTATTGTATTTTGTATTGTTCAATAAGTGTATAAGAGTAGTTTAGTTTTAATTTTATTTTACTTGAGCCTAGATCAGATGTGAGGCCTGAAGCCCACTGTATAAATACCTAGGTAACAAACACTGGCGCGCTAAAATTCATTTTTTCCAATTAATCAAAATATCACTCTGTTCTTCTCTCTCAATCTTCCTAGGGTTTTTCCCTTCTTTTTATCTTTGGCGACTGTGCACCTATATATGTTATCACAAACAAAAGAAAATATAATATGTTCTGTTCTTTTACGCAGAACTTCAGTTCTGTTATAAATGGAGCTAGAGAACCATTATGTTTCCATAATTGGTTCTTAAGGTCTTTAGAAGCTATGGAAATAGACTCATTCTACATTTAGGTATTTTAAATGGGCATATACCTTGTGTCGAACTCAAGCATCACTTAATAATCAAGAGGTTATGCACTAATTTCTATTGCGACTCGTAAAAACTAATGAAAGCTGAACAAGTATTTAACATGTTGCAAAACAGTTACGTCTAAATAAGAAAATATCAACTCATTGCAATTGACACTTGATTTGTACAAGATTCACGTCCAATTTTCATTACTCCTGGGTTTTCTTGTTTAACTCTATTTATTCACCACCTAAGGCCCTTTATACAGAACGATCTCTATTAAGAATTTTTATATTCTAAAAGCTCAAAGTCGAGACCTTTGATTAAGGATAGAGATATCTCATTCATCCCACCATATTTCTAGGTAGTTCACTAATGCTAGTTACCGCTCTGAATGATGACAAATTGGGAAGAAGATGATCTGGAGAAGAAGAGAATTCAGAGAGAGAGAGAGAAGAGTAATTCCTCATATTGTTATTCAGCAAATGAGCCTGTATAGACTATTTATACAAAGTAGTTGGTTAAGATAACCGACATTCAAATCTTAACTAATTAACTAATAATCGGACTTAGGGTAACTACTAAACTACCCTTTTATGCTAATTAGTCCTAACAGTCTACTTAACAGCATACTTTAACACTCCCCCTCAAGCTAGGGGGTACAAATACATCGAGTAATCCTAGCTTGGAACATAAGTAGGCATGTTGTACACGATTCCTTTAGTCAGTACATCTGTAGGTTGATTCTTTGTTGAAATATACTGAGTTGAGATTAGACCTTTCAATATTTTTTCCCTTATGAAATGGCGGTCAATCTCTATGTGTTTTATTCTTTCATGAAACACAGGATTGACTGCAATTTGCATAGCTGCCTTACTGTCAGAAAACACCTTAATAGGTAGCTCACACTTAACTCCAATTTCAGTGATCAGATAGATTAACCATGTAAGTTCAGCTGATAGTAAAGCCATACTCCTGTATTTTGCTTCAGCAGAACTTCTGGACATAGTACTCTGCTTCTTAGATTTCCATTACACTAGTGAGTCCCCTAATTTCACCATAAATCCAGTTATTGACTTCCTAGAAAAGATGCAAGATGCCCAGTCAGCATCACAATATGCACTGATATGGTTGATAGGGTCGCTTGATAATAACACTCCTTGTCCAGGCTGATTTTTTCACATATTTAACCACCCTAGTTGCTGCATCCAGATGTGATTACTTTGGCTGTTGTAGGAACTGACTTAGTGTTTGAATACTATAAGCAATGTCAGGTCTGGTAACAGTTAAGTATAGTAATTTTCCTATCAGTCTTTGGTAGACACTGGGATTAGGCAGGAGTTTATCAGTCTCAAGATTATCAGACTTCAGGAATTCATCACATTCTCTAGTAGTCAACTTCATATTGGGATCAATGGGTGTGATAACAGGTTTAGCAACACTAAGCCCAGTTTCAGAAATAAGTTCTAGAGAGTATTTTCTCTGGTGTATTAGGATCCCTTTCTTTGATCTAGCAAATTCTATACCTAAGAAATATTTGAGTTCACCCAGATCCTTCATCTTAAACACTTGTTGCAGCTTGTCTTTAGTTTCTTTGATTAGCTCTAGATTATCTCCTGTAATCAACATGTCATCCACATAGACTAATACCACTATGATTCCAAAGGTGGTCTTTCTGGTGAATAATAAGTGATCTAGCTGGCTTTTTGCAAACTTTAACATCTTCAAGGCTTCAGAAAGTTTAGCATTCTATTGTCTAGGGGCCTGTTTGAGCCCATACAAGTATTTGATGAGTCTACACACCTGATTCTCTCCCTAACTCCTAAATCCTTGAGGTATTTACATGTATATTTCATCATACAAATCACCTTGAAGAAAGGCATTGTATACATCCATCTGGTGAATGTGCCAGTGTTTTGAAGCAGCAATAGATAGGATAGTCCTGACTGTGACAATTTTTACAACTGGAGAGAATGTTTCCTTGTAGTCAATCCCTTCCTTTTGACTGAACCCTTTGGCAACTAACCTTGCCTTGAACCTTTCTATTTCCCCTGTAGACTTGTATTTAATTTTGTAGATCCACTTACAGCCTATAGGTTTCTTGCCTTGAGGCAGTGTAACTACAATCCAAGTCTTATTTTTTCAAGTGCCTCTATTTCTGCCTACATAGCTTCAACCCACCCGGGATCCTTCATAGCTTGTTGAAAAGAAGTAGGTTCCACCTCATTAGAAAAAGCTTCAATATAGGCTTGATACTTAGAAGATAAGTGATCATAGGAGAGGTAATTGTTCAAAGAATAAGGTACAGTGTCATGAATAGCCAATGAGACAAAATCTTTCATCCATATAGGTGGATTTTTTACTCTTGGTGGCCTTATAGTAGGTGCAAATGCTTGAATAGGCTGTTCTATAGCTTGTTCTTCCACAACTTCTTCAGCTGGTGGGTCCAGGTATTGTGGTACCTGAGGTTCAACTGGAGCAGCATCTTCAGGTGCTGTATTTTATGTGTCATTTTCTGCTCCCCCTTGATCAGTAGAAGCTGAAGGCAGTGATAGAGTGGTCTGGTCTAGTGAGTCATCTGTGATATGATTGTCTAGGAATATAGGAGAAGGAGCAGTAGAAGCTTGTTTGAAAGGAAAAATATGTTCCTTGAATGTTACATCCCTACTAACAAAGAATAACTTGTTAGATAGTCATAGAGAATGTATCATTTCTGGACTTCTGAGTAACCCATGTGAATAGCCATGATGGACCTAGACTACAGCTTATCATGCTATTAAACTATCTTTGCAAAGCACTGGCAGCCTAGTACTCTCAAGTGTTCTAGTGATGGTTTCCTGTTGTACAGTTTTTCAAATGGGGATACAAACCCTATAGCAGATGAGGGAATTATGTTGATCAAATACACAGCAGCTAGAACACAGTGACTGCAGAACTTTATAGGAATGTTACCCTGAAATCTGATTGCTCTAGTTATTTCTAAAATCTGTTCGTGTTTCTTTCTGCAGCACCATTTTGATGTGGTGTATATACACAAGATCTTTGATGTATCATGCCAAGATTCTTAAACAAACTAGCACATACTGAGTTTAAGAACTCAGCTTCATTATCAGTTCTTATCACTTTACCTGACAATTAAATTGAGTTCTAATCATAGCAAGAAAATTCTGTAACACAACACATACATCAGATTTTAGCTTCATCAAAAATACCCGTGTCATCCTTGTCATGTCATCAACTATTGTCAGAAAATACTTGTTGCCATCAAAAGTAGACAGTTTGTATGACCCCCATACATCCACATGAATCAAATCAAATGCAGTCGTACTTCTGATAGAGCTATTAGGAAAATGAATTCTAGTTGCTTTGCACAAGAGCAGACTGAGCATTCATCTACTATTTTACTAACTACATCATTATCAACAGTAAACATTCTTTTAAGAACACCTGTGCACACATTTCCAAGCCTCTTATGCCACAGAGTAATGTCTTGAGTCTGCAGACCAGCTGCTAAACTGTGTGCCTTCACTTTATTCTCACCATGTTGCTGCATCAGATACAGGCCATTCTTCTCCTTACTAATCAGCATCACCCTCCCATTGCAGAGATCCTAGAATACACAAAAGGTTGGTTAGAAGGTAACTGAGCAACCAAGATCCTTGGTAACTTGTGAGACTGATAACAGATTATACTTAAAATGAGGCAGATGAAATACATTGCTCAACATATTATCTCCTGTAATGTGACTAGAACCTGTGTGTGTTACAAATACTGTGTCACCATTAGGTAGGAACACCTTTTTTGGGTTGACAAGTTTTATTGATGTCTTGTCTAACATTGATTTATCAGTGACCATATGATTAGTGGCCCCTGTGTCAATAATCCACTCTTGTGGTTCAGTAGATACAAGTAAAACACTGCTACTACCTGCAAGATTAGAAGTTGCTACAGTGTTGTTATTTCCCAACATCTGCAGGATTTGAGCATATTGTTCTAGGCTGAAAGTGGAGCTTCCCATGTTGGTCATTGATCCAGTTGGTTGATAGCTTGTACCTTTTTGTCCCTTAGATTGCACATTGTAGGCAGATCCAACAGTTTTCCTTTTCTTGAAATCCTGTAGATATCCATTTTATTTCCAGCAGTCATCTCTTGTGTGATTGGTCAGTTTACAGAAATCACAGTACAAATTCCTTGCCTGCTTCTTTGACCTATTGTTTCCTTGATTACCTTTAGCTTTGCTATACATAGAACTTGATCGAGTCCTGTAATAGCTGGTGCAGCTCCAAGAATTCAAGTATTAGCAGAACACCCTTTTTGGCTCTCATCACTAATAATCATTGCATAAGCCTGATTCACTGTAGGTAATGGATTCATAAGCAGCATCTGACTTCTTGCTTGAAGATAAGAGTCATTTAACCCCATCAAGAACTGATATGATTTTTCCTCTGAACATAGGCCTTGAAATCTTTTGATTTGGCACAATCACAACCTGGAGTAGGTACTAATGCCTCAAATTCATCCCACATATGCTTCAGTTTAGAGAAGTAAACAGCTACAAAGTTGTCACGACCCAAAAATCGAGTACGTGATGGCACTTAAGAGCTTCTACCTTTAAGCGAACCAATTCATAAAAACATTCTCAGTTAAATTTATTTTCAAGAAATCAAGGTTTCAAAAGGAAACCGGACAAATAAAAGTAAAGCAAAATATTATGAAATCACTAACAATGTCATAAATCTGATACTTTGAATAAAATACTAAAATAGTTTATACCAACCCAAATTTCAATACGCATCTATCCCAATAATTAAAACTCAATTCCAACATCAAATAGATATAAAAGATACCAAAACACCGAAGACGTTATACTTTTGCCACAGGCTCAAACACCAAAACATGACCAAACGAACTCGAAATCCGTTTCCGAAAGTTCCTACGATTTGCAAATGATCATACGAAGCTATTGAAACTAACTAATTCACAAACAGAGCTTGATTAATCAATATGACGGATTTTCACCATTTTCTAGTCGGCAAAAAACCTAAAGTTGAAACATTTACCAAAACCTAACCAAACGGATTTCAAATCAAATCAAATTTTGCACCATGCTCAAATACGACTTAACTGAGCTAATGACACCAACAAAATGCATATCGATGATTAGGTTCACCAAAACGACCGAGCGGGTCGTTACAATCTCCCCTACTTAGACTCGTTCGTCCACGAACGAACCAAGCACAAAGCCAATGACACATCCTCCATTCGAAGACCACCAATCGACCTCAAAAGTTTTCTTAGTCTTGAAATTCTTAGAAATTTCGACAGCACCTCCCCTAAAACTGAAGGATCGCTGGAAATATCAAACAACCACAACAACTAGAACAACCATACGGTACAACCGTAACACCGATAATAACTCGATAACAACATAAATGCCCCACACGGAAACAATATCAAAGTCGAACATAAGGATACCACGATGAGAAGGAACGAGAGCAAACCTGCAATCCCAATAGCAATACCGACCATACAATGCCATAAATCCCACTCAGGCACAAGATTTACGAAAATTTCGCCAACACATCCCTTAAATCTGAGCTACCACCGGACTACTAACAGCTACAACAATCCAAGGAATAACAATCCAACCAAAAGAAAATAGTGACATCATGTAAATATCCAGAATCAATTCAATATCATGGGACCCCACCCGGCCACCAACACGACCAAAATAATACAATAACAACAAATTGACAAGGAAAAAGGGCAAACCAGGCAACAAAACTCATAACTCATCGATTCCACTAGAGCCAACCACCACGATAAAAGGAAAAAAAGTTCAACTTTTATTGACAAGAAGTCTCAACAAGACGATTCCGACAATCACAAGTGTCTCACAATCTACCAAAGAATCCCCCACTTGGGCCTCGCCTAAGAATGAGTCATCAAAAGAATTCTAGGGTCCACGACCGATAGGAAATACCACCAACCAAATCTTACCACTTTCAGTTTACAAAACTCAAGGTGCTATCACCTCGCATGAATTAGGGAAAAATAGTGAAAACCAATGACGCCTCAGGTCACGAAAATTTCTACGCACTCGGCCCAGCCGAAAGAAATCCTATCCAACAATGGGGAACGATAATAGAAAGAGCTAGCATGATTTTAGATTTCACAATAACATGCTAGACATGATTAACTTAACACTCTCAAGAAGCAAACACGCAAGGAATGAGTGTTCGTTAAAAACACTTAGTGGTACCGCATATCTGACTGCGTCAGCCCTCGGCCCGACGTCTTCTAAAACATCACAATGGAACGCCAACCCGCAGCTGGTCGTCTTACAAATAGAGATGGTATGTCGAGATCGATCCCCGTCATCTCACACCAATAATGCATAAAGGAAGCAACTATCAATTATAATGCAAAGACAAGTAACGTTGCACCGAACTCCGCTCTGAAAGTCTAACGCTGCTAAAAACTCTCACAAAAGGGTAGCAAGTTACCTTATCAATCCCGCTCTCGGTCATTACACATGCTCTGATCAGAGAAGAGATAGAGATTCAAAAGATAACCACATTAAAAGGTTAGCAACTAACAAAACTGTAATAACAATCGGGTGATTCAACTTAAAAGCCCAATTAAAACGTACGTCCACACTGACGTATCTGATGCAAGAAGACATTATTTGAATGAAATGCAAAGCACGAACTTCGATTAGAAGAGGGGAAACGACACTTTCCTAAATGCCTCCATAGCCTCCTGTTTATCAGTATGGTGCACAACATACCCATAAACAAGACTCTACTAAGACACTGCTCCATGACTACCGAGGACTCGACTTAGAACCTAGAGCTCTGATACCAATTTGTCACGACCCAAAAATCGAATACGTGATGGCACTTAAGAGCTTCTACCCTTAAGCGAACCAATTCATAAAAACATTCTCAGTTAAGTTTATTTTCAAGAAATCAAAGTTTCAAAAGGAAACCGGACAAATAAAAGTAAAGCAAAATATTATGAAATCACTAACAATGTCATAAATCTGATACTTTGAATAAAATACTAAAGTAGTTTATACCAACCCAAAACCCAATAGCTAGTCATGGAGCATCGATGAAAATAAGATATGTAACAATGGGTTCAAACACAACTAAAATATCATAAGGAAGAACTAGATACTACCACGAACTATGCGGCAGCATCCATGCACAATGCTGGAAGATAATCCCGAATAGGACCAAGAACTCCAGAGGTGCCTCAACTAATGAACCTGCACATAAAAACTATAAGGGAGTGAGTCACCCTGACCCAGTAAGATCCTCGACGAGCCCTGCTGTCCTTACCATTTTTTAAAGTTGGTATGATAATAATATATAGATAAGTCTGTGCAATTGTCCTAAGCTAGGATATAACTTCTTCACTACACTTATAAAGTACAATCAGAGATCTAATGAGAACCTAGCTCAACCAAAATATCAACCAAGGGATCTCAACTCAACCACAATAAAAAAACCAACTCAGTAGCATAGGCCCTCACCATAAAAAGGCTAGACCAATGGCTATATCTTCTCAGTAGTATAGACCCTCACCATAATAGGCTAGACCAGTGGCTATATCAACTCAGTAGCATAGGCCCTCACTATAATAAGCTAGACCAGTGGCACAAGGATCTAGATACGAATAAGGCAACAATATCAACTAAGGGATAATGCTAACGTAAAAAAAGTATAGTCCAAAAAAAATAACTCCAAGTCAAATGGATCGTAATATAACTCGGGTAATGCACGCTAAATAGGCATATTGTGATGCCATACATGATATTAAACGTAATATTGTAGATCATGATAAGATATCTCAACTAAATAATTTCTAAGCTTTGCAAAGTAATAACATCACTTTCATAAAAGGAACACTGTCACAATACGGTGAAACTCGCAATATTCATAATAAATTGTATATTATGCTCTCTTTACCAAATTAAGTGCAAGTCATACTTTCGATATTCCAAGTATCTCAAATTAGACCTCGAGAATGTATCATAATCATTGCATAAATAATGCACCGCAACAACCAAATGTTACTTCAACTGGTGAGCTCATATCAATAGCTTTAAACCTTTGGATACCATAAATATAGTTTTAATGAGATACATAGTATTCTTATATAGGAAATCAAGCAAGTAGAAGTTCAAGTCTCCCTTACCTTATATGCGCTTTCCACAAGTACTACGACCTGAATGTAGCCAAAAGTCGACAAATGAAGCCTCGGATGGTTCTAAACTATCAAAAATATGATTCATCACGTGGAATTAGGCTAGGGACAACCATTTACAAAATTTCACAAAAGTCAACCCTGGACCGAGTCAAACCTTAAAGTCAACCCCAAGCCCACAAGCCTGAATCCCAAAACAAAATATATTTTTGGACTCCCTAAGATACCACGAGTCCAAATATGTAATTAGATTACAAGTCGGAACTCGATTGAGTCACCAAAACCCCAAAAATGCTCATTACCCGAAGTGGATCGGGGCCTCATAGTCCAAAAACAGAAATCGACCTCAAAATCATATTACCCATTCGAATATGAGTTCACACATATAAAGTTTGTCAAAAACGAAGTCCGTTTACCCCTTCAAATCATCAAAATACTCCATTTTAGACTTAGTGCAAAAATCCCAAAATTAGGCATGAAAACTCAAGATTTAACGGATACAATCGCACCAAAATTGAGTATAATAATCCGAGAATCATTACCTTAAAACTTACGAAACAATTCCACTCGAAATCCGGTTCCAACGAGCTCCCATATGCCAAAAATGGAGCAAAAATAATATAAATAAAAGCTAAAATCAGCCTTATGAGGCACCAGACCCGCTGGTCCGAGTCGGGCCCCGCCAGGTCAGCTCCGCGGACCAGCAACTACCCGCTTCACTATTTTGGCTCTAAAAACCTCATACGACCTCCGATTTGAGCGATTCCAGTTGCGTTAGTTTTCAAATTTCAATACGCATCTATCCCAATAATTAAAACTCAATTCCAACATCAAATAGATATAAAAGATACCAAAACACCGAAGACGTTATACTTTTGCCACAGGCTCAAACACCAAAACATGACCAAACGAACTCGAAATCCGTTTCCAAAAGTTCCTACGATTCGAAAATGATCATACGAAGCTATTGAAACCAACTAATTCACAAACGGAGCTTGATTACTCAATATGACGGATTTTCACCATTTCTAGTCGGCGAAAAACCTGAAGTTGAAACATTTACCAAAACCTAAAAAAACGGATTTCAAATCAAATCAAATTTTGCACCATGCTGAAATATGACTTAACTGAGCTAATGACACCAACAAAATGCATATCGATGGTTAGGTTCACCAAAACGACT
The DNA here is from genome assembly GCA_037355625.1 of Petunia x hybrida. Taxonomy (NCBI): domain Eukaryota; kingdom Viridiplantae; phylum Streptophyta; class Magnoliopsida; order Solanales; family Solanaceae; genus Petunia; species Petunia x hybrida. Next base: position 624,025 of record JBBBVM010000605.1, on the reverse strand, counting down.
GAGCGGGTCTTTACGAGAGTTTGTGCCTTGAGTTAAAGAAGAGATTTCCTTGTGCAAATTGAAGGGTCTTGAATCATTTACTTTATCAAACCTTTCTTTAAGATCTTCTCAAACCGTATGAGCACTAGAAGCATAGACTATCCCCCCAGGCAGTGTGCTAGATACAGAGTTCATAAGCCATGATAGAACAATGACATTGCACCTTTCCCATTGAGTCCCCAAATTTTCATCATAAATTTTCTTCTTACAAGTGCCATCTACTAACCCTAACTTGTTCCTTCCAAGTAAAGCAATTCTCATGGACCTACTCCACAGTGCATAATTCTCACTACCAGTCAAGTGTACAGAAATTAAAGAAATGCCACTGATATTATTCGACTGTAAGTACAAAGTGTGATATGATCTATAGTAGGAACCCCATTAACTAGACCATTATTGTTTGCCATTGATGCGAGAGGAAGACTAATTCTTGATGATTCAAGAAATGCAGAATTCAAGAAGCTAAGAAACAGATGAAGAATGAAGAACTGAAATTGTAAAAAGATTACCAAAACCAAGTTTCAGATACAGATTCTTGATCTGTCTAATTGCTCTGATACCATGCTCTGAATGATGATTAATTGGGAAGAAGTTGATCTGGAGAATAACAGAATTCAGGGAGAGAGAGAAGAGTAATTCTTCATATTGTTATTCAGCAAATGAGCCTGTATAGGCTATTTATACAAAGTAGTTGGTTAAGATAACCGACATTCAAATCTTAACTAATTAACTAATAATCGAACTTAGAGTAATTACTAAACTATCCTTTTATGCTAATTAGTCTTAACAGTCTATTTAACAGCCTACTTAACAGTTACTAATTCAACTATTTCTAAAGTGAACAAAACTAATAATCAAGTTGCAAAGTCCTTTTCAATCTAGCAACCTTCATTATATTTGTCAGACGCTCATACTAGTAAAGATGATGTCCAAATTTTGAAAAAGAACTAAAACCAATTCCTGCCTAGCCTATCATTTCATAGCATTTCTTTGGACAATCGTCCACAAATGACTAACATATACTACCAACATAGCAAAATAAGTGGCCATTTTTATTTTTTTTGGTGTCCCAAAATATATCAATGCAAAATTACTTATTTTTGTTGATATTATCCTTGTTACTAAAGGGTAAAAAGTGGAGATTTTTTCCTCTCACCTTTAACAATGAAATAAGTAAGGATAATTAGGTAAAGTATATGTAATAGTTAATACTTTTTGTAATGGACGTAAAATTGGAAAGCGGACACTTATAATGGAATGAAGGTAATATGTAGGCTGTAACAAAGTAGCAGTTACAAACTCAATGAAACATTACGTTTTTCTTGTAGCTGCTAAGCTATTTATGTGTTACACCCCGTATGTCTAAAGTGACGTATATCATTCTAAAGATATGTTAAGAATGATTTAAGTGAGTTTAAAGTCATAATATGACCATATATGATGTTTATATGTTGAATATAAAGTTTGAGAAAAATTGGATTTAAGTTGCGGAAAAACCGACTAAGGAATTGCCTTGTAATGAAGCTTTTTCAGCAATTAATTCTGTATATTATATGAGGTCTTTTGGGGACATATCATATACCAAATTGAAGGTCTTGGAGTTTAGTTTCCAATACTTTTGACGGTTTGTTCATACAATATCTGGATAAAAAGATCTGAGCATCAGAACTCAGGCTAGAAAAAGGGACATAAGCGCAAAACAGGACTAAAACTGAAATATTTTTAGTATAAAAGGAAAATTCCTCTCATATCTCGTCACTTCCAGAAAAATCAAGAAAGTAATAGTGTGTTCTTGAGTATTGAAACCATTAATATGGTTTTGAAGGATGGACGTCAATCTTAACTCGAAATTGAAGACAGATTGCGTCAAAACGCTTACGCGATTAAGGTAACGTTATGCTACCTTCAATTTCGTCTATAGCTTGAGTTTTAGAATTAATTCATGGCTAAGTAAAGTACCTAAATGCTGTATTATAGCTTGTTTAAGCTTTAGAAGTTATGGAATTCAAGGGAAACAAAGTTTAGAAGCAAGAAACATCAAAGGTATATAAGGCTAAACCTTTCTTTGGCAAGGCATGTATCTTGTAGCTTTTGAAGCTTTTCTTAGTTCCAAAATTGATGATTCTTGTGGGTAACTTGTATGGAATAAAGGTAATCGTATATGTGCTTAATTTGGTGCTAAGAACTACGGTAAAAGATGTCCAAAGCAGTAGCACAAAATGTCTCAAAATCTAGAAAATTATTTTTATCTTCGTATAGCTGTTAGTAGTTTGAGCATAACTCCTTGCACAAAATTGATATTGAGATGATTCAAGATTTTCTGGAACCCTAAGACATATATCTAAAACTTTCATGAAGGCCATAAAATCTGTAACTTTGATCTACACTCTGAAAATTAGGTCGAAAAGCAGTACAGTGGTGCTATCCAGACATTCTATCTGCGGATTTGTTATGTCATCCAGTCGTCTCATCTTGTTATCCGTTTAACATATTTATGTTATCGGTTTATCCGAGTATCCATTCCCGTATATAGTATAGTGCTGGTTCTGTTTTTGCGGATGATCCAGTTTCAGGGGAAACTCTGCTGAAAATTTTATAGAAATTCAAAGAGTTGGACAAATTCTGAATTCTAGGCTGTGTCTATAATTTATCCAGAGTTTTCTTATCATTCCTTTGAGTCTATATCTATTGTTGCCACATGTGTTATGCCTCATACATGCTTATGCTTATATTGTGATAATGTTATGTGTGATTTGGAGTCCCTCATAGAGGCTGGACATTGGACACACAGTCCGGTCGCGTGTGATACTACCCGTCTGGGGGATACAGCCCCTCTAGTTCAGGCGGGAGTTGAAACACCTAGTGTGACCGGGTGTCATTCACACATTCTGACCAGAGAGACTAGATATTACTGGCTGGGGGGGGACATAGCCCATAACACCCGCCAGGTTTGTTATATACGCGTATATAGATACAGTATGCACTGCATGATTATACATGAGGCTAGTTCAGGTTCTCAGTTACCTGATTTGGGGAGATACAACCCATAACACCAGATAGGTACTAGTTCAGATGTTCAGTTACCTGATTTGGGGGGATATAGCTCATAACACCAGACAGGTACCAGCTCAGATAGCAGTTCAGTTTTAGTTCAGTACCAGTTATCAGTTCTTAGTTATCAGCCACCAATTCTTAATGTCAGTATCAGTTGACAGCTAGTATCAGTTGACAGCTATCAGCTCCAGTTTCTAGTTACCAGTTATTAGTCATATTACAGTCATTTATCAGTATAGTTTAGCTCAGTCTTCAGTTTCAGATTTAGTTAGACTTCAATTTATATTCAGATCATATTTAGTCCATGTTTCAGATTTCCAGCTTCATTGCTATACTTCAACACATATTTATATTCCAGCCTTACAGTTCATTCAGCTATGATATATTATATGCTCATGCCTTACATACTTGGTACATATCGTACTCACGCCCTTTTTTGGGGCGCTGCATTTCATGCCACGCAGGTACAGAGAGATCAGACCCTGAGCCACGTTAGTAGGCTATCTACCAGCTGTTGGAGTCACTCCGTCTCTTTCCGGAGTTTACTACTTTTAGTATGTTGTACATATGTCGAGTAGGTATGGCGGGGCCTTGTCCCGTCCTTTGTATATTCAGTTCAGCACTCTTAGAGGTCTGTAGATAAGTCTCTGTGTGGTTTAGTCACTATATTATGTATGTCAGCGTGTGATAGCCTTGTCATCTTTCCAGGCTTTATATTTTCAGTAAATATATATAGATTTATAACCAGGCTGTCAGCTCATCTCTATTATTCATAGATTATTAGTAGGTTTAGCGATGATCGACACTCAGTGCAGGTTTCTGTCGCGGTCCTAGGTTGGGTCGTGACATTGTGATCTGAGCAAGTAAGACTTAGATAAATGCGAATGACATATAGCGGGGAACACAAATAAATGTGAATTTATATTGAAACTAAAATTACCGCCTTCGGAACATTGAAATAGTACGAAATTTGCTACTTCATTGCCACAATTACCACTGTTTTTACTTTACATAGCTACTCTAACAACTGAATCTGTCACACGAGTTCAAAAGAAAAAAATGGAACAGGGAGAACTGAACTAACAATATTAATAGTAATATTTAATTCGAAGGTCTTCTAAATTAAATTACTCTCTAATTTCTATTCATAGGATAACGTGTAGGAGAGAACTGAAGTATTCAACCCACGAAATTTTCTTTGGGAAAAAGAAAATCAGCACAGCTCACCAGCTTTGAAACTTGACAAGTTTGACTGAGTTCTCCTCAGGTTGCTAATCAACAAGCCAGGGTGACCCTTCTTGCTTACTAGGTTTTTCTTTTATGTATATGAAGTGAATTTAACACAAACACCTATTTGTGTCAAAATTGTTAGCTCCAGTCGAACCCGTAATTTGGCTTGTAAATCTACTCGACCACAAGTTTACATACCTTTTCCTAAGTGTCCTTGTTAGGGTGCGGAGACTGCGATGGTAGGGAGTTGCGAAAAATCTTGTGAAAATATTGTATGCAACCTTGAATAATATTTTTTCACACTATCCAGTTTATTTGACTTACAGTTAAAAGTAAACTCCTCCTACTTGATAACCTGAAAAACAATAATAAATAATTTTTTTTTTCACTTTCAAGTTTATTTGCAATTAAAACAAACTCTTCATAGCTCGATATCGTGAAAAACAAGAATAAAGACCTCCTATAATCGGCTAAATTGAATTAACTTACAATACTGCACCATCAGTTACAACCTCATATCTCCTTTTCTTCTTTTTTTTTTTCTTTTTAAAAATATTTACTATTAGTTCTCTTTCCTTTCTCATTTAGATATTATGTCTTTTATTCTGCTAACATTTTCAACTTTGTGCGAGTAAACTAATTTTCCAGATCCACAGGTATCATATAAAGCATAACACAGGGTTGCACGAATCTGTCATGGTTTGTCTTCAAGTTGACAAACAATCACCAGCTAAAAATAATGCCAACATGCATTAAACAATGCTTAACACAGTTATTCCTCGTCAGTCGTCACATTAATGGTATACATAATGGTATAATAATATATCAGATTTCTAATACATCATTGTCTTGACATTCTCAGCACCATATCTAGTAAAATATCAACATAGCCTGATCCTTGAAAAAACAAACTTATCAAAGACTATCTCAATACCAAATTCAGAACATAGATGGAAAGTACTATTTCCCATCTAAGCCACTGGAAATTGATATTAACAAAAACTCTATGAGACATCTGCATTTAACCATTTGGTTAACTTGATTAATAAGAGGCATTCAAAACATAATGTCAAAAGAAGTAAATTCCAACTTCAATAGACAGAGTACTTTGAATTAAGCATGGAGAAACTTCAAAAAGAAAGAACACAGTACAACAACTTAGGATTGGCATCAAGGAGCCAACTTTCAACAGAATTGAATAAATAAACAGCAAATTGACTAGATCTAATAGTTTCAGCGGAGATCTTACACACACTAGGACCTAACATTCACCACTAGAGGGAAAAGGGGAAAAAGAAAAGGAGAAAAAAAAAAGCCCTGCTCATTTCTATCAATTTCCTCAACTCAAGTGACAAGGAAAAAATGTATAATAGCAGCCAATGATAGAGCTCATAGCATGCAGTCTGTTCTGGCAGGCAATCTTCTGAAGAAGTTAAGTGGTGCAGATGGCAGCTTGTGACGAAACCGCGGATGTCTCAATACATAAAATCCAGTCAAGAGTGCCACAACTTGAAACGGCGTGACATAGAGCACAATGGCAGCAATCAAGCAGAAAATAACAAATAGTGCAGTTGCTCTAGGGTCTCTCCAGCTCAGCAATGACTGCAGCCTCTCCCCTTGAGTAGCCAAGTCACCTACCACAGTCTGTATCCTTCCAGCAATACTTCTCAACCTGTCATACCTCATCCGAACAATATCAGGAGGACGTGAAGTAGGGAAAGTATCAAATTCCTCGTCCAATTCATCAGGATGAGCATTATCAGCACAAGAAAGACGAGTATCCATGTGAGGAGGATGCCTTGGCCTCCATCTGTAGTACCAAACTCCGATTAAGAAGAGATAGAGAAAAATAGTAGGCAGAATAAGTTCCGGATATAGAACCAGTATCAAGAACAAGATATGGATCAGAACAGTTGTAATGGGGTTTTTCCAATTGCATATCTGATCAAACCATCTCCCGATAGCAATTATTCCACCTAAGACACCCATAATCCGGAAAAAGTTAGCCTTGCTTCTTCTCATACTCCACATGTGCGAACCAACATCTAACATATACTCCACTATCTCCTTCCTCAAAGGAGGCTCAGCACGGCTCAGCCTCATAGAGACAATCTGAGTAGCTTGATGCCTCAAGCTGTCCAGCTGAGTAACAGTTAAAGGATGAATATAGTGCATTTTAGGTAGCAGTGGGTGAGAGTACATATGCATCATATTCAATAATGACGAACAAGTATATCTTACAGCCAAGTGAATTTCACCCATTTTTTTCACCCCAGTAGGATGCAGAACCAGTAATGGATAAGAATGTGTGTAGACACGATCTGTTTCTAGAGTTGAAAGACGGATCCTGACCTTACCAATCCTCGAGTCCCTTGCCCCTCCAGATTTATCTCCACCTTGCAGATGGCAATTATCAAATACACCAATTGTTATGACAGTGCAGGGATCAAATACTTCCCATGTGTACTGCTCGTTCCACTTTGGAGCAAAGCTATCTATAATTGTCCTTGTCCGAACCCACTTCTGTCCATATTTGGCAACACAATAAGCATCTGTCGTTGCCCGGCCATCTTTTGTTTTCATCGGCGAGAGGCCCTGAGCATTCAGAATACCCAATTCTAGGACACCAATGCTGGATTTCCACAACTGTTTAGCAGTTGGTCTAAGATCGCTACTGTAATGGGTTGACTCGTCCAGAACATGGTAGCCTCCTTCCAAACAAACCCTCATGTGAATCCTGCTAGCAAACTTGACTTCTTTCTTCTTTTCTCCGTCAACAATAACATGCTTCTCAAGATTATACCACCTAGTGTTAATAGGTTTGTGGTCCAACCTCCTATCCACATACTGCAACGGAATAGCACACCTTCCAAGAACCTCATCCTTGTTTGGTGCAACTCTATCTTCCACACTCAAAATCAATGGCTCCTCAAATGGTTCTGCTGCTACAAACATCAGATCCTCATTCCACATGGGGTTAATAGTCTTGCTCATGGAAACTCTAGTCCTCAGTGCCTGATTTCCAAGGATTGCCTTCACATAAACTTCCGGAAACCTAGTTCTGTCACCAGGAATCAAGTCCTGAGCCTCAATCACATTAACTCTAAGGTACCACAGCTTTGGTGAGAGGTACACCTTAGACCTTATATTTGCAAGAGCTTCAGCACCATTAACAGTCGCTGCATCTGAATGCCAAGATTCAGGAAAGGCTTCATCAGCTTGAGTACCCATCCAAACAGCCAACATCAACTCTCCTTTCACTTTATTACCGTTTCTTTCCTCCAACCTATACCACTGAGGAGCAAGAGGACTATCCGGGGGAACCCTTTTTGGGACCTCATTCAAATCAAACATAACGCGACCAACAAAATCATCCTTAACGAAATCCTTATCTTTCACATTCACCTCAAGCACAGAAGCCTGAATCCGATCTTTAGAAAAAGCAAACACCTGATTCCATTCGGGATTCGACTTCTTCTCAAAATGACGAGTCGTACCCCTATAGTTCCCGAGCCTAACTTCAACATAAGGATCGAGACTACCCGTAACATCCTTCCCAGGTAAATCCTTTGCTTTAACTACCCTTACGTAAAGATACTGCATTTGCTCAACCAAGTCATAGGTACTAGTAAGCTTATCGCCAGTGACCTTCCCTCCACCAAGGTGGGGTTTGGTCTCTTTGAGTGAAAAATCTTCTTGTGGGGGTCTCTGCATTTTGATTGCTACTTGTTTTCACTCAAAACCCTTTAACTCAAACTACACTACTACTCAAGAATCTTTAAATACTACTACAATCCTAAGCAAGTTAACCAAAAAGATGAAACAGGGAAGAGCTTAAATATGTTTAACAGTAGATCTTTGTTAAGAACCTCATGATAAATGACAGTACCACTCACAACATCAGATCTGATTCACCTGAATACTTCAACCCTGCATAACATCAAAAAACAGTAAATAAAAAAAAAAGTTGAGCAAACATACAATGCAAAGCCGAAAGCAACAAAAAGTTAAAGGAAAAAACAAAAGGTGGGGTTTTTAATGTGAAAATGTAACTACATTACAACTTAACAAATACCAAGAATGAAACACTAACTAAGCATTGAACAAAACTTAAAAAAAGATTCAATTTTTAAGGGATTTTTTTAAAAAATGTAAATAATTAGAAAATAAAATGAATATACCTTAGAGGGGTTCATGGATACTGAGGAGAAAAGGATGGGAATTTGGTGATAAGGTTGTGAAAAGAAAAAGTGGTTTTGCTGACAAATGTATAGTGAGGTCTTAGACAAGTAAAAAAAGTGAAGTTAGAGAGGACAGGGGGTGGGTGGTATTTCCTTTTCCTGTATATTTCAGAGTGGGGGTGGGGGTGGGGGTGGGGGATGCATCTTCTGAGAATACACCAAACACAAAGGTGATGTGTGTGAATATTTGTTTCTGTGTTGTGGGTTTTTCATTCAGTTTTCTTTGTTTAGGACTTATGTGCCGTACGTTTGCTTGACCTCACGACATGAGTCGCGTGTGGAATGACTCGGTCGGGAGATTGGCACCTGCGTGCTGTATAGTTCCATTTGAAACAGTTTCGGTTTCATCTTACACTAGTATAGCACCGATGCGCGATGAATATATCGACAAAGTTAATTATAGCTAATTTAATTTATCCAAGTAGCATATTAAATAGATGATACTCAAAAAAGCAATTGATTTATAAATAGTGAAAGAATCTGAGCAGTGGAATAATATAGTAAGAATATATATTTAATTGCAGGAGTAAGAAAAATTCAGTATTCATCATATTATAAAATTTTATATTAGGAGGAAACTGCATATAAACATACTTTCCAAGCATTGGAGAAGGAGTATCAGGTATCCCAAAAAAATGAAATAGCAATCAAAATAATTTATTAAATTAGAAAATCATATGATATTCGTACCCGCAATCAATATCAAAGAAATTAATCATAGCAAATTTTATAAATCAAAATAGCAAATATATATATTGTTACTATTCTTCTTATTATTTCACTTGCTTGCAGAATCTTTAATCGATTATATTTTTCATATTCAAAAGATTTATTTGTTAAAGCGAAAGAATATTTCAACTTATAACTATACATTTGAATGACTTGAAAACATACAGTAAACTTGTTATTTGTGATTCACGACAATTTGAATTGATTGATTAAAAACAAATCATAACACATAATAATTAGATGGAAAATAGCATATAATTTGTCCTTATGAAAATTTTGAAAAAATAACAATTAACTTGTTTATTCATCAAGAGCAGCATCAACACTTCTCTTACATGTTAACAATATTTTTGAAAAAAAAATATTTAGATGCAATCTTGTTCGCTCAATGTCCACTGATCTGCAATCTGATCTTCTTAGCATCGACACGTTCAAGACATCTATTGCTTGGCCTATTACAACTACACCGTTAATTGGCATGAGGATCTGAGAAATATAATGAGCTTACATCGGTATTAAACATAATATACACTATTATTAAAATAATTAGTTACACTAACAAATAAATAAATGTGTGCCATCTTATCTTTGTTATTTGTCATGCACCGAAATTCAAATATGTGTTATATATAATAGATTTGTCTTAGATTTAATTTGAATTGATTTATATTTAATCTTTTCTGCTAAATTTTAAAATTTTGAGATGATATAGAATCTGGACCATCCTGCTCTATAATGTCTATAGTTATCAAGAATAACTAATTAAATTCAAACGATACATGTATAAATAAGATAATGTATAGGTTGAATTTACGCTTATCTTATTCGATTAGGATCAGATACTCCAAAGTTATTTATATATTATTTTTTTTTAAATTTTTTCTCTTTTGAAAAGTCTTTCAATTCAAATTTAAAAAGTAACTACATTCTTTTTAAAACTCTTCTTACATTATTAACTTACTTTGTCTCAACTCAATCCCTAACAACTAACATAACACAATTTGTTTAAGATTGGAACTTGCATGATTGTTATTAGATCATATTAATTTAACAAATATTTCAACTCTTATCTTATTTCTTAATGTAATGTACCTAATACAATATCTCTATGAAGTTAAAGGAATTGAAGCTAATCTACTCATGCCTCGTAGTCCCCATCATATTGATATTTGCACTTAAGCTTTATTTCGTGTAACGAATGAATTTATTGTTTCACTTAATTATAATTAAGGTGAAGAAGAAACTGAGTTCATGAGTATCTACTCTTTACCATAATATAATATAGTTTGAACTATTCAATAACAACTAACACAACTAAATAAAGTTAAATCTACATATTTATTTGATTTATTTTACCTGTCTCCCCTCCTTATGTTTGGTCAAAGGTTTGTAATCCTTTTTGAATAAATCGTATTGATTAGTAAAACATCTAAAACTTCAAGCTATTTTTCGGTGCCTAAAGATTTCATATATTATATAAAAGGAAGAATCTAATTTTACTTTCCTGAATCATTAAATTCCTCATTTGGACTCTTGTCGTGGGCATGCAGACCACCAAGCCATCATATGTGTGCAAGTCTTCATCAAACTACGCATTATGCCAATTTTAACCTTAAATATTCCACTATCAGTTTGTATCTTCAATTTGACTCTATATAGATTTAAAAATTTATTCACTCACGAAACACAAAAATATTAAAAAAATAATAATCATCAAATTATGTATAGTAACTTAAAATTAAAAAGAAAATAGACAGCTAAATGAGGGAGAAAAACCCTCTCATTGTTTGTCCAAGCCAATTTGTACTTAACCTATCCAATCACTTCTTTATCAAACTTCATTTATCTACAACCACTTTAGACTTTGCTTTATCTCTTTTTCATTGTTTAAAATAAAAACGTAAAAAATTTAAATGGCTAATGAAGGAACATGGACTTATTCCATCTATGTAGTACTCTACAAAAAATATTATAGTACTCAATTGATGTCAATTGAACAAACATAAAACCTCGTTCTCTTCTTTATTTAATCATTTGATATCTCCTTCGTATTTTTTCGTACAACCAGGAAATAGTTGTTCCCCGAAAGTGTATAATATATAGGCAACCTATCCTGAAGCAAATATCGAATTGACTTTGTGTTGAGACTCAATATTAACTAATCTTGTGTTTTACTAATTAGTCTTTTATTTTTTTTATATTTAGCATACATGTCTTATATTTAATTAGAATACGTGTGTTATACAATGTTAATACTGTAAATTAAAATAAAATTTATATTCTATATATAAAATAAAGAACAAATTCTAACTACATATGGAGTACACTTGATAAGACTCAAATAGGCGGAAGCGATAACTAATGATGCGGAAGCAATAATCAAAAGATAACAAGAAAGTAAGGGATGGGGAAGAGCAGAAATAGAAGAAAAGAATGGATAAACGATTCAACCATGAATTGAATATCCGAGAGAGGAAGGGAAACTTGAACCATACAAGGATTCCGTACTAGTGACGGATCTCCATAGGCTCCAAGCAAAGAGATAATCCGAAGCTTCAAGCTTCTACAAAGAAGAAGGCCTTGCCTCTCTTACTAAGTCTATTCTTCAAATCTAAAACAAGCTCATGAAATAAATGAGTAAGTGTGGTATTTATAGGTTCACCACACTTCTAAATGAAATGTCTAAATAGCCCCTAGATCTAGTCAAAATAATACAAGTCACTTAGGGCTAAAGTTGGAATTACACCACAAAGTAGTAGGAATCCCGTCAAGGCCACAGCAGTGGGAGGCGCCCGCCTCAGCAGAGTAGGCGCCCGCCTCAGCACCCATAGGCGGCCGCCTCTTTGGTCCGCCTCCAAAAGTCCCGAGAGCATGCAATCTTTAGGCGGTCCGCCTCAATCCGTAGGCGGTCCGCCTCTTCCTGAAGCTTCTTGAAACACCTCGAAATGTGTCTCGGATGCTCTTCTTTCCTTGGCGTCCCAATGCATGATCTTCAAGACGTTTCCGGAGCCCTTGACTTGTGTTCTTTGTGCTCTCACGCTTGGCTCTTGATGGTTGGCGCTTTGGCTCCAATTTGGGTCTCATCATCCTCCCCTTCTTGAAAGGATTTCGTCCTCGAAATCAAACCATCAAGACCTACATCCAAAGACAAGCACAAACAAAACTTCCCACTACAAGAGTAGGCTAAGTGCCAAAAGTGTGGGAAAACACACTCTTATGATAGAGCCAAGCATCAATACCAATTAAAAAGCTCATGTCTCCCAAGGAAACAACAAGTACTTGACTCATAAAGAAAGTGCATCCAACACAAGAACAAGCAAAGAGATCAATAGGACATAGAACATGCAAGATATAGCAATCCCTAAGCTTATGATCAACACACCAAGCCTTCAAATCAATATTATCACAATGTGACACATTGGCTTTGGCATGCTCAAAACCCAAGGTGTGATCAACATGTGGAGTGGAGTAAACAAAATAGTTCAATTGACAACTAACATCAAATACTCCACTCCCCTTCTTGGAAGCACTCTTACACAAATCAAGAGTGACTTCCTTACCTCCGAATCCAACTCCAAGACAATCTCCCTCACTAGGCAAACTCCAAAGGAAGGTCTCCAAACTAGGTCCTTCATCATTATAGTCCACCCAATGAAGGTTAGGACTACTAGAAGATAGTTCAACACAATCAATACCAAGACCATTCATCCCACTTGGAGTTCCAAACAATAGATCATCCATAGAGTCTAACTTTACATACCATGGAGGTTCTATGTGACTTCCAACCCTAGTCCGATACATTTCGCAACCACAAATAAGATTATCTTCACACAATGCAAATGTAAAAGCATGCACCTCAAATTCATGGTCACACAAAAGCATGGTATCAAGACTAGGTTCTTTACTCTCACCCGAGGAGTCATTGAAAACAATTCGATCCATCTCATTCACTAGGGACTCCTCAAGGTCACTACCAACCTCACTACAACACATAGGCCCACCATTATCAAGCAATTCATCAAGGGAGAGGATAGGGTATTCATTCAACTCATCTTCCCCTTTATCAAATATAGGTGGAGTGTCATAACAAGGATCACAAATAGGGTCAACTACACATTCTTCACTAGTGAGAGATTCAATGAAAACCGAGCTCACATCATGATGAGGCTTATCATCCCTCTCAACTAGTGGTTCACAATCACACACACGTTGACCAACCGACTCTACACTAGTTGCAAACACATTGTAATCACACAATTCATCAACTAGTATAGAGTTTTCACCAACACTATCATAAGACAAGGAAGTAACATGTTCAAGGGAAGAACTTCCACATACCTTTGAGTGGCCATCTCGCTTACTCAATGCACTTGAAGTGTCTTGGATTGTCCCTTCACCTTGAAGTTCACATTGAAGATCTTCTTTACCTTGTCCATAAATCTTGGAACATGATTGAGGCCCCATTGATTGGCCTCCAAGAGTACCTACACAAGAGTTAACACAAGTAGAAGAAAAAGATAAAGGGTTAAGGTTAGAGCAAGGGGTGTCCTCACTTTTTACAATTCTTTTTCCCTCTTTCTTTTCCCTCATTTTCTTTTCAAGGTCGGGTGTAGATTCGGGTGGTGACATCCCACTCACATCACTCAACACATCCTCTCCTTTTTCCACTCGAGGAATGTCACCGGTCACTCCCTTACTCCTCTCAATCTTTTGTCTCTCAAATTCGGGTGAGTTGGGACGAGGCCCAAGAATACCCATGGCCGGAGTAGGTGGACTTTTAACATCAACCCGGAATCTAGGACTAAGAGACTCATCACTTGATGTCTCTTTCTTCTTTGTTGGTGAACCACTTGGTTTTGATGCTTGTGGTTTGGGGTTCACCTTGTTGACAATTGTCAACTCTTTTCTTGCACTAGTCCCACCATTGCTTGTGATTGTAGGACTTCTCTTCAATGGTGTCCCACTAGTTCTCATGTTCGTAGGACTTCTTGTTTGCACTCTTTGGGTCATAGGGCTTCTCCTTAATGGTGTTCCTCCATTTCTCATGTTCATGGGCTTGCTTGGTTGTACTTCTTCTTTCCTAAGAAAGAGGAGTTGTAGCTTCCCTTGTGCTTGAACACGGTAGCCATCCAACACTTCTTGGGCAATCTTGAAGTATCTATTGAAAAGCCAAGGCTTTCCCAACATAACATCACATCCCATTAAAGGACCTACTTTGCACTCCACTTCTTCTTCAAAGTTCGTTTGTGAAATAACTACCCTAGCCATTCCATCAACACAAGGTATTCCCAACCTTTTCACTACAAGATGGCTAATCCAACTTGCTTCACTATTATCCACTTGAAGCACATACCCATGATTCCCATTAAGGCTCACTATGAATTGACACCAATCTCTTTTACTCATGAGTTCATCCATGTAACGCCCTTTGCACATCCCCTCAATAGTACCTTCACTAATTGGGTACTTCCTCATTTCACCACTACTAGCAATACCATAACCCATAGTGCGACTCATGTCATCTCTTCCCTCGGCTTCATTCTCTTCCATCTCATCCTCCAAGTGTTGGACTCTAGTGTCTATTGCCTCTATTTGAGCCAAGATGCTCGGAAGGTAGGCTTCAACTAGCTCCCTCTCACTTACACCTTTCTCACCACACCCACTTCCCTCCAAACCTCCCTTATGGCTCCTTGTACCTGCAAAAGACATGTTAAGAAAGTGCAAAGGTTAGTATAAACAACCTCACTTGCTCTCCCTTACCTTTGGTGGTGGCTCTCAACACTCTTTTTAGGGTGCACACTCCCAAACCCCCACCCAAAGATGCCCTTTATCTCTTTTAGGAACCACAATGGTAAGATCAATCAACTAGTATATCCAAGTAAAGGTCCGGAATGGAATTTAGGTGACTCAATGTACGGAAGCTAATTTAGTGCGCACTTGAAGCAAGCAAATTCTACGACTTTAAGTAAAGACTCCAAGACACACAACACCCTAAAGGATCAAAGATTAGTGTTAATAAAGTAGGACTAATACCTTAGAAACACTAACCAAGAAGTTCGGAAGCAAAGAACAAGCGAAAACCTACAAGAAAACTACCCGAAAAAGGCTTCAGGAAGTAGGCGCTCCGCCTCAGCAGAGTAGGCGGCCGCCCAGAGCAGGCTACAGGGGGAGGCGCTCCGCCTCTTTGGGGGAGGCGCTCCGCCTTAGCAAATTCCAGAGAGCTAAAAACAATGAGGCGCTCCGCCTCCAAATTGAGGCGCTCCGCCTCCTGCAACTTTCAGCACAATTCAACAACGGGTTTTTCAACTTTAACACCCAAAAATCCAACAAATCTCACGTTGTTTTAGCAATCCAAAGGTACCCAAACGTTGTTTCAATCACAAAGATCAAACCCCAATGATTTTTAACAAACTCCAATCAAAAACAACGAATTCACCATGTTCATCTTCTTCAAAACTAGGGTTTCAACTTTTTTTCAATTTTTCAAGGGTTTCAAATTTTCAACTCATGGAATACAACACCAAATCATGTGTTTAGGGTACCAAAATAACGGGTTTCCAATAAGGAACAAACCCCAATATCAATCACAACACGAATCATCAAATCCAAGAATCCACAATCAAATTTTTGGTGTTTTTTTTCAACTTTTCTATTTTTTTGTGTTTTTCTTCTTTTCTTCAAGAGCAAGAACAACAATAACAATAAACTAAACTAAAGATAGGATGAACAAGGATCGAGAGTTTGTAAGAACAAATCCCGAGCCTTGCTCTGATACCAAACTGATAAGACTCAAATAGGCGGAAGCGATAACTAATGATGCGGAAGCAATAATCAAAAGATAACAAGAAAGTAAGGGATGGGGAAGAACAGAAATAGAAGAAAAGAATGGATAAACGATTCAACCATGAATTGAATATCCGAGAGAGGAAGGGAAACTTGAACCATACAAGGATTCCGTACTAGTGACGGATCTCCATAGGCTCCAAGCAAAGAGATAATCCGAAGCTTCAAGCTTCTACAAAGAAGAAGGCCTTGCCTCTCTTACTAAGTCTATTCTTCAAATCTAAAACAAGCTCATGAAATAAATGAGTAAGTGTGGTATTTATAGGTTCACCACACTTCTAAATGAAATGTCTAAATAGCCCCTAGATCTAGTCAAAATAATACAAGTCACTTAGGGCTAAAGTTGGAATTACACCACAAAGTAGTAGGAATCCCGTCAAGGCCACGGCAGTGGGAGGCGCCCGCCTCAGCACCCATAGGCGCCCGCCTCAGCACCCATAGGCGGCCGCCTCTTTGGTCCGCCTCCAAAAGTCCCGAGAGCATGCAATCTTTAGGCAGTCCGCCTCAATCCGTAGGCGGTCCGCCTCTTCCTGAAGCTTCTTGAAACACCTCGAAATGTGTCTCGGATGCTCTTCTTTCCTTGGCGTCCCAATGCATGATCTTCAAGACGTTTCCGGAGCCCTTGACTTGTGTTCTTTGAGCTCTCACGCTTGGCTCTTGATGGTTGGCGCTTTGGCTCCAATTTGGGTCTCATCAACACTTTATTCAATTGATAACTTTTAAAAAGATTTGAAAAAACAAAATGAAAGCAAATAATTGCAAATGTGGATGCCCAGATAATGGTTCTTAAATACCAACAAAGGGGTGCCGTCCTTCTTCCATTTTGTCCTACTCCCATTTTCTAATACTCACAGATCATTAAACATATTATCAAAAAAAAAAAGGATCTACTTTAACTTTCATTAAATTCGTAAAGCCATGTTTGTATAAACAATCTTCAAGATTTGAACTCTATTCTTACCTTTTATTGTAGGTTGTAGCTAATATGTCCAGGGAAATGCTCATGCACCCATTCATGTAAAAAACAAATATTGTATGCCTGAAATTCATAAGAGAAAATAAAGTTAAATTCTGACAAGAGGTTTGCGGTTTTTGAAAAGCATAATAATTAAAGTTAATGAGTAACAACAAAAAAGAATAGAAGAAAGTTGAACATCAGATTATGTGTCATGGAAGAGGTATTTATAAGAGGTTAAGAAAATTCACGAAAGAAAAAAAAAAAAAAAGAGGTTAAGAATTGGAACTTTATCCCAATTAAAAGTTATTTCAAATTTGAAAATCATCTCAGTTAGTTAGGAATCATGTTCCGTCAAAATATTTCAAAACAATAAATTTATGAATTATTCAAAAATAATTATCCATATAATAATAAAGGTTTGACGGTTTATACAACATTTCCAATAAATTGTTGAAAGTACTGTAGTTTCTAATTTTTACGAAACTACAATGCTCTTAGATGCTTTATACATATCCAGCAAGTTAACTACTTATCCATTATCCATATGTATCTTCAAAATTTTTTAAATTAAATGCATATTAATTTGGTCGCAGGAATTTTTCAATTTTGAATACTTTAGAAATATTTGCTATCTTCAATTCAAATTGTACCTGGATTCTTTATACTTATCCAAAAAGGAGATAATTGAAGTACATATCTTCAAATTAAAAAAGTTTTTAAATTTCAATTTTTTTTATCTTTCTCTTAGAATTTGAATTTAATGTCACTACAATTATTGTCCTAATGTCTTATTGTATATTTTATCCTAAGCGTTCTTTGTTTTTATATATATATATAGATATTACTCCTTTCATTTTAAAAAAGATGAACTTATTTGACTTTGCACGAGTTTAATAAGGAATTTGAGACTTTTAAAACTGGTGGTATAAAATAAGTCATAAATATTTATGTGGCTACAAATCATCTCATTAAAGGTAAAACCGAAAGTCTATTTCCAAATTTAGAAAGATATCCTTTTTTAAACAGATATAGTATATTTGATTGTGACGAGTAAAAAATTCCAAAAAAAAAAAAGTCACTACTTGCCCTCTATAGTGACTAAGGGTGTCCAGCGGCCGATCCGGTGCAAACCGGCTCAGACCGATGCAAGCCGGACCAAATGGCTTAACCCCCACCCAGAACCGGCCCTGATACGGCCTCTCTATTTTAAACTGGATGGACCGGACCGGTCAAAAAAATATAATAATTTTCAGATTTTATCTGTTAACTAGCCGTTGGCAACTGCTCTTTTGACGCCCTAGTCATTGTCCAACGACAAAAAAATCGGCCATTTTAATCCCTCTACCACCCCATAATCACCCCAACTATTTTTTCCCTATAAATACCCCATTATTTCATCATATTTTCACACAAATCATCCAATTCTCTCTAATACTCTCAAATTCTCTATGATATTGCTAATTTACCACTTTGGTTATTTATTAAAATTTTACAATTTGACTACTCTATCAAGTTTTAATTGGATTTGCTATCAAAGTTATATTTGGCTATTTGGTGAAGTTTTGAATTATCAAGTATTGGGTAAATTAGAGGCGATACTTGGTTGAAATATCAATTTGGCTATTTCTTAAAGTTTTTGATTATCAAGTATTCAACTAGTTAATTGGAGTGAAGAATCAAGTATCAACTTTACCTCAATTATACGGTTATATTTGGTTGGTCGTTCCTACTTCCTACTCTTTTATAATTTTTTGACATACTAATTTTAGTGTACGTGCATTGCACGTGTCATCTAGCGCAAATAATAAAAATATTATCTGTCAAGATAGTGAATAAAAAAAAGATAGTAAATATAACATTTTCAAAGAAAATATTGTTTAAGCAAAAGTTTACCACACCATGAAGGATGTCTTTTGTTAAGAAATAAAAAAACATATACAGGTTCACAAAAGAGAAATAAAAAGTGAAGTTGTTTTTACATGCATGTTTCAATGTCATTAACAGATTAATTAATGACATTAACATGTTAATATTGTGAGTGTAAACAATTAATTTGGTAGAGAGTTATGAAAAGTAGAAGAGATGTTATTTGTTGGAAAGGATGTTATTTGTTGGATCCTTGTCCTAAACTTGTTAGGATTCCATTCTTTTAGTCGTCACAACAAGGATAATCATACCAACCAGATCCATACATGTTATGCTATCCTATAAACATCAAGAAGTTCCGTCTATCAATCTTTTGCAATAGAAGAATTTTCAATCATATCTTACAAGTAGAAAATATTCCGACGTACCAAACGATATGCTCTTCTTATATATAGTACTGCCTAACTCCACCATAAGCATGGATCAAAGTCGTCCTAATCTTGAATTTCCTGTATTCAGAGCTCTCAATGAATTCGTCTTCACAAACAATCATTGGTACAGACGACTTGCAGTTCCACTCTCAAACACAAAACTTTAAATTAAATTATTCCTATTTAAATTCATATTTTTTATAAGATAATAGTACAAATAAGATTTACCTACATGCATGCAGAGTCAGTTAATGTAAAAGCTTCTCCATTCCTATTTTGGTTGAGACTCTTTAAGCGTTAATAAATATCCGATTCGACTATATGTGAATATAAATTCAAAGAGAAGTACTCTTAAATTTTATTTTGAACTCCACAATGATTTGCTATAAGCCACACCTAAAGAACACAAACCATGTGGAAAACTTTGAAACCCTACTCAAGTGTTTATGATTTTAGAAATCATTGACAATACAAACTCTTTAATAATCGTTGGAATTGACTACACTTACTTCATAGAATAAATTTTGTCGTTATCTTTTATAATCACTTACAGTTTTATCAATGCAGAAGTTAATTATGAAGGGTAAAAGAAAATCTAATTATTAACATCATTAGCTAGCTAAGTAAAAAACCAATGTACAAATCAATGTTTAATTTTTAAAAAATTTAGCACAAAAATTTCTACTTTCAATCCAACATACTAAAACATAATAATTGATTGTAAATTTGTTATTCAGAAAAGAATCTAACCAAAAAGGCAGGATTCAAATCTTGGCCATTTAATAAGTAGTTCCTAATGATATCCAATGATTTTTTTCTGCAAGACATAATTAAAGTAATCAAATATGAATATTTATCATAAACGGGAACTTTTAAGCTGTCATGAGAAGTTAATTAAGCTAATACTCCAGAAGGCGAGTCTTACTTGTGAATCACACATCATAGTTTGTCCTATGTCCATCCATGATATAAGTTTTCATGATTTATTCCATGTCATAACACAAGACCAGTAGAAAAAGTCACACAACTTTATAGAACTAGTATTGAAACGACCTCGGTCAGTCGTTTCGGAAGTTAGGACTCCGATTAGCGTGCGGATAATTTTAAAATATTCATAAGGTCTATTAGGACTTGTCTATAAAATTTGAGCTAAATCGAACCTCGTTTGGTACGTATCGGAAGAAGATTTCAGTTTTTATTGTCGATAAATATTAAAAAGAGATTTTCGAACTTCAATTCGAAATTCGAAAGCTTCGTTAGGTTCGTATGATTATTTGTGACTTTCGTGAACTTTCGAAAGTAAATTTCGAGGTCGTTCGCCTAGTTTCCGCTAAAATGCCGAAAGTTAAAGAATTTGATCTTTTTCGTTTTAATTCGCATCTTGAATTTCGGGAATCCGATTTAAGATCCGTCTTAGCAAGTATGTCGCATAAATTTTGTATAACTTGTATGCAAAATTTGGAATTATTTCAAATTTCGTAGGGTTCCATTTTAATTTTTGTTACGAAAAGAAAAGAAAAAGAAAAGAAAAGAAAGAAATGGAAAGTAAAGTCGGTGGGTGCTAAGGACGAACTAGCACTGGAACAGAAAACGAAAATGAAACAGAAATGGGAATGGAGAAACAGAAACGAAGCAGAGAAAAAAATACCAAAAAATGAGAAAAGAGCCGGAGAAAGATAGAATTTTCACCCCGAAACATTCAGGTAATGATCTTAATGCATTATTTTAGTTTATTACGTGTGTTTGAATATATTTTGACGGTAAAAATTGGAATATTAGACATCGTATTAATAAGTTCAATTAATAGTTTAAAGGGTTAATTGGACCCTGATAATGGAATTGATTATATATTCATACTCAGTGAGTTATGTGCAACATATAAATGTAATTTATTTAGGGTTTGGTTATGTGACTTTGAACCCTGTACATAGGCCTGGCCTACGTATTGCGTATGCGAATAGGGTATCATGTTCCTAACCGGATTGCCCTAAGATGTAGGGAATGAAGCCTGTAGCCTAACGTGATATATTTTTCTGCTTATTGAACACAATGGGATCATATGAAAATGAATCCAAAGGACAAAGCGGTTGTTGAGTAGCTGTGCTAACCCTGTAATAAGGTAAGTGTTTGTATCCATTTCTTTGGAGGCCCTTGGCCTTGTGGATATTCTACCACGTGTCCCTTACGTGTGCAGCTGCCGATAGGCGTACTCATTACGCCTTAGCTTTGAATTTACATTGTATATTATATGTTATGCCCTGTTGTTGGTATTGCATTGAGCATATGAGCATTGTACTCTGGTTTTGAGCATTGCATATACTTCCCGGTAATCGATGAGAGTCCCGAGCCGGTGAAGGGTCATCATTGCATATACTTCCCGGTAATCGATGAGAGTCCCGAGCCGGTGAAGGGTCATCATTGTATATACTTCCCGGTAATTAATGAGAGTCCCGAGCCGGTGAAGGGTCATTATTGCATATATCTCCTCGTAGACGATGAGAGTCCCGCGTCGGAGATAGGTATCAGGCATATGTGACTGCATTGCATCGTACCGCATTCATCCCATCTCATTGCACCGCATACTGACTATTGTATTTATTGTGTTGTGTTTTATGTATGCGGTATGTATACCATGTTGTGGACATATCTCAGTTTGTCTATATATTTCTGGCTCGTATTCTGGGTTGCGGGGATCGGGTTGCACACCGCAATGGTATAAATATATGGATCGGGTTGCACGCCGCAACGGTATAAATATATGGATCGGGTTGCACGTCGCAACGGTATAAATATATGGATCGGGTTGCACGCCGCGACAGGATGAATATATGGATCGGGTTGCACGCCGCAACAGGATGAATATATGGATCGGGTTGCACACCGCAACAGAATGTATTTCTAATTGTTGATATGTTCGGGATACATATATGTTCTAGCTATCTTATGTTCCTGGTTGTTAATGAGTTTATGATTCCATACGTGCTTCCAGTTATTATCTGGCTCTGCCTTTTCATAATTTACATAAGAGGAATTTGGTTTATCTGTTCCTTTTCTCCCTGGCTAGCTATCCTATTCTTTGAGGTGGCTAGTCTGCTCCACTTATTGAGTCCTTTTGACTCACCCTTGTTTGTTGTGTGTTTCTTGTCTATCTATTTCGTTTCGGCAGGTTCGCTCCAGGATTGAGTTCGCCACGTTGTGAAGGAGCGAAGACGACTTCAGCTGTCAGGGTGAGCCAGCTTTTATTCCGGATGGCCACCAGATTTATGTTTATTATTTCAGTTGTATTTTGCTCCCTTCATGAGGTATCTGTCTTCCTTTGTACTCTTAGATGTCTAGTCTGGATAGCCCTAAACCTAGTATGTTGGGTAGTCAGCTGTAATTTCTTTTGTACAGCTTAAAGGTATCAGTATGTCTGTGCTTTTTTTAAGTCTTGTTTCTATTTATGAATTGAATTATATTTATTTTCCTAATTTAATTGGTAAGAGTTTGCCCGACGGGTCTAGGGGAGGATGTCGGGTGTCCGTACGGCCTAGCCGGATTCTAGGTCGTGTCAAATATATTGAGAGTAATATATCATAAAATCATCCCAACATAATGTATAGCACAAAAAACAAAAAAGGAATAAATAACTCAATCCTAAAAAAATACATAAGCACAAAATAAAAAAGGTAGAGAAACGAAATCACAGGTTTCAAAGAATGAAAAGATAAATAGAAAGTGGCTTAAAAATATGCAGGGCCGATGATAAACATATATAGTCGAGGTGGGCACCTCTAATCCGAAGATGCCAATACTTATACTCCTATAAATCATGTTAAGTGTTTAACAATATCTTAATTGAAAACGAATCATAATTCTATGTCCAACTCAATCTTATAGAAACAGAAAAGAAAAAAAAACCCTTAACAATAATGTTTAGTTTATGAATTACATTTTTCAGTTGATTGAATTATATATTGTTGTATCTGTCATCCAGATATAGCAACAATAATTTATATGAATGTTATTTCACCGAATAAAAGATTATAGACAAAGAGAAAGATTTATGTATTAGGGTGACTGATATCTATTCTATCGAAACAGACTCTCTATCTCACTCAAGGTAGAGGTAAGCCGGAAAAACTTTATCCACACCGGGTGTATACATCAAACCAATAAATTTGTGCAATGTGTTTGAAAATGAAGCCCCATCACCTAACCATAATTAATAAATACATATTTTTTCATTATTAAATTACTTAACCATGAAAAATCAACACGGTTTGATGTAAACACCCGATATGGGTAAGTTCCGGGGTGAGGCCTGGTACACCTCACCCTTATTGCAAAAAGTCTCAATACCATTGAATTCGAAATTTGTTCCATCATTGAGTCTATAGTAAAGGAATGAGATAAGTTAACTTAAAGTACGTGGAAAAGAAATTATAAAACTTGTTGTCTAACCAATCCCTCGGGATACAAAAAGGTAGAACTTTTTCACAAACAAGATAATTCACTATTGGGAACACCCAGAATTGTGCACCATATGATCCTAAGCCTATCTAGATCTTCTCCTAAATGGTCTATGTTTTATTAAACTTGTCTAGCAAGAACATAACGTTCTAGGAAGGTGGGACCTTCCCAAATAAAATAATTTTGAAGACTGTAAGTTGTAACAAAGATCTTCATAAGCCACAACATGTTAAGATAGGGATAATCTACTTGCCGATGAATATTGAAGCAACTGGTGACAGTTGATTACATGTTTAAATCGCGAAGCCATAGAATCTTGGTTGGGTTGGCTATAGCATTGCTTATTTTTTGTAGCTAGACCTCATCTGCTTCACTGAACCCATGGAATCATGAAATAAATTAAAGGAAGAAAAAGTATGGTAAATTAAGCCCCATCAACGCGAGCTTATACAGATTTTGATACTACCTATTAAAATTATTAGATTAACGGTTAACCAGTTTCAATTACACAATAAGAATTTAAGATGAGCACATTATGGAGGATTGACGATCGACAACTCAAATTTGAGTGAGGAAGCAGATAAAGAGATTTAGTAGCACACCTTCTAGCGAGGGTCTCTTCCTTATCTCATGTCAAAGAAACTACTGATTGAATACAAATAGAACCCCAAAACATGACAAGAAAATAAAGCCCATGAAACAAATTCCTACTCTTGCCGAATGCTCTAACAATACTTAAAAATCTTAATTCACGCAAGTGATCGGAATATATTGAGAGCGAAGTAACGAATCATACTTTCATGGATATAATTTTATCATCTTATTCCAAATCATATACATCCCATATGTATGTGATAGTTTGGATGATCAAACAAAACTTAAAAAAACAAATAGATAGAGAACTAAGAAACAATTACAACAAGTTGAACAAAATCTTAAAATTGGATATAAATTAAAAAACAACATTATGAACTTCCAAAGTAGCAGCAGCTACAACTTAACAGGAAAAAGTCTCATCGTGATAATTTGAATAGATTATTGGCTTGTGGTAACATAAAGCTTAGATATGATTGTCTAACCCTAATATGACTTTCTTTCTTTATTTGTGATCAGGAACAGGAATCGTACAAAGACTGATTAGTAAAGGAAAATTTTAGTCGATTTCAAATTACTAAATATTAGGATAAAACTTTGGAGAAAATAAATATAATAAATAAGATATAAAAAATAGTAAATGACAATTTTGTCTAACGTAGAATTTTTTAATGAAGGGCAAAAAGTTCAATCAACATTTGCTATGGGCCTTCGTGCTTTTAATATAGTATAGATATAGATATTTATTTTTAATTTGCTATAATTATGTCTCAAAGAGGTTAAATTGGAACTAGTGGTGGGGGGCAGCCACGTGGTTGTCGGGGAAGTACGGGTAAAGGAATTGCTAGTAGTTCTAGTCAGCTTACCCAAATAGATGATTCTCACTATTATCATGATGTTAGCGCTAATAATATACTTGATCATGAAATGTTAGAAGCACAATACAACTTTCTTAACACACAAAGGGGTTAATTTAGAAGAAACACCACCTAGTGAATTCCAAGCTAGTCCACCTGAAGTTCAGTCTGATTTGCCTCCTGTAGCTCGTACTAGAGAACCGGCTAAACATAAGGATATATCTGAGGTGTGGGAATTTGTGGAAAAGAGAGTTGCAGAACAGATGGTCGTATGGGGTTTTGTAAAATGGATTGGCCTTATAAACTGAGGGTAATGAAGGTGAGACGGATAAAATTAGGATGCACTTAAAAAATGTACATCATAAAGAATGGGCAATGAGGGCGGGGATATTTATTTAGGGACTAAACATGGGGGAGTAGTGCATGATCAATCTTCGGGTACTCAGACACAACTTAACCCAGTAACAGGAGGGCTTCTGTTTAACCTAGATCCGATTTTAGGCCAATTAAAAATTAAATTTATATTTGCGGAGTCACGATCAATAGTATAGATTAAGAGTTTAACTGGGTTTAGTATGAAACGATGCTGATTACTGGGTTAACAATATATGCACGATTCCCAATGGTCATAATTAATAATATGGAAACGAGATATAATCGAAAATGAATAAGGTTAGAGCGTTAGCAAAATAAATAGAGATAATCGTATTGAGTCGCTTGATCCCGGTGAGGATTCTTTGTTACTACTCGAAGACTAGAAAGCAAAGTATCCAGTAATGTAAATGAAGAACAGTATTTGATCAAGAGTAAGAGAGAATATTCTTATTGATGTTGTAAACAAAGAATGAATTGTCTCAATGAGTTAGGACGAATGCTATTTATAGGTCTGATAGGCGTCCGTTGAGTTTGTAACCGCTGGGCACGTATCCATTGGATATGTAACCGCTGGATTGTGTAATTATTGCCTTTATGACCATTCATTGAGTAATTGCACATGATCAGGTTAATAACTGCTTATTCAGATCGTGCTGACCTGGGAAGCGTTACATTGCTGCTCTGGGTCTGCTCATGGTAACCGCCTGGCTAGTTATCTGTCCGCTAGATGTCTGCCCGGTGAAATCTTTGCCCGTGCTACGTGGCGGACACGTGTCACCTTTTTAGATGTAGTCAGTTTTTATCCAATACAGATAGTCCCCGCACTTCTCGAGGAGTGGATGTGAATTTTGGCGGAAATTTTCATTTTGCAAAGTCCAGTCTTTATATGATGAATCTGGGTGACGTACGCTCCTCATCAGCTACGTGACAAATCCCTATGACGTGCGCATTAAATGCGCAGTGTAAAAAAGTAACTGCAACTGGCACACCTGCACGTCCGCAGCCTACTTTGAAGTGACTGCTGCGCGTCCCAAGGGTAAAAATAATGATTTTAACTGCCTCAATCACGTGCACACGTCGGCTGTTGATCGCGAGGTGACCGCTGCACTTTAGGGTAATGATGATACTTCGAAATCTGGTGAAACCTACTTCTCTTTTTTATGGTTGGATCTGATCGTGACCTCTTCGATAGTCTCCACATGTCTTTAGAATTTGATGGGCAAGATTTTCACTCCTATAAATAGGGGTTTGTTGAGTTAAAACTCTTTTACTTGTTTTCATCTTTCATCTGCTAAATCTTGAGAATTTTTTGAATACCCTTCAACTTTCCTTCCGAATTTCTCAGTTTTTCTTGAATCATGTCTTCCAAAGCTAGGAGAAACCAAAATGTGGATACCGCAGCTGGTAGTTCTTCCACAGCCACCCCTAGGCCTCGGGCTGCTCAGGCCACGGCTGCAGAGATCATCCCTAAGAAATGGGGTGAGTTGGAAAAGGACTGCAACATCAAAGCTTTCAACAATTACGGAGATATACGCGCTTGGCCGGCGTATAGATTTAAGTCTGAGATCATATCGGAGGTGATCCCACGAGTCAGAGTGGACTGCAATTGGGACGCAAGTATTCCCCTCTTGCCGGTATCTGAAGCGGAGAACATTACTTCGCATAAGGCTGGGTGGACGGCCATGTGCACCTACCCATTTACAGTTGGATGTACACTACCCCTGCATCCTGTGCTTGAAAGGCTCTGTAGGGAGTATTTACTCTGCCCGGGGCAGCTGTGCCATAGCGTATATAGAATAGTTACACTTATGGATTGGTTTGCGGCAGAAACCGATCAAGTTTTTGAATATGAGCATTTCATTTCCCTGTACAGTATACAAATCTTCAAGGACGGCTTTGTAAATGCTAGGATGCGCGGGAGCAAAGGCTTAGTGCGCAGCTCTGAGGATACAAGTGACCGGGGCTAGTTGCACCGGTATGTATTCGTGCGTACTCAGGCCTTGTCCCTCAACTCCAAGGCTTTACTCCCTGAGGTTTGGAACAAGAAGTGTAAGTCCCCGAGTTTTCCTTTGAGTTTTTCGTGTTTCCTTCTTTCTTCTTGTCTGCTTATTTCTTTGACCCTTTCTTTCAGCTGCCAAGCGACCCTATGATGAGCTCATATCGGTTGATGAGCTGACGACATGGGTTGAGGCGATCTTGAAGAAGTTCTCCCCTGAGCAGAGGGAGTGGGCGCACTTTGCTGCGCAGAAGAGTTTGACCGTGAAGACTCACGGTGAGAATTTTCTGTTGTTAAAGCTGTTTTCTTTCCTTTGTAGTTTTGCTGTGCCTGACCGTTCTGCCCTTTGCAGGTCTGGGTACTCAGAGGGACTTTTTCCCTGCCCCTTCCCCTCAAGCTGTGCCATCTGGGCCCGCTGTTGATCCCGACGCTGAAGTTGCGTCTATACTAGCTTCAGCGGAGGCACTGCGTGGAAGAGAAGGCAATGAGGAGCTTTTATCCAGTGGCCTTGGTTCCTTAAAGAGGAAGAAGAAAGGACAAGGCGAGGGTGGAGCACGGAAGAAGTCTGCTCGTAAGACTTCTGCTACTGCCGGGCAAACCTCAGCTGCTGGGGATGAGTCCTCGCCCAAGGCCAGTGTGCTAGAGTCTGCAGGGGAGAGTGCCAAGACCACTGCCGAAGTCCCCGAGTCTGTGCGGGGAGAAGGTTTAGACAAGGAGGTTATCGATATCTCAGATGCTGAGACTGAAGCTAATGAACCCCTTGTGCGAAAACCCTATCTTCGGAGTGACAAAAGGAAGGTTGAGGAGGAGGCTGCCCGTACTCCGGAGAGGAGTCCCCGAGTTGATGACGGGGTGAAGGCGGCTCCTTACCGTGCGGACAAAGGGAAAAGGAAAGTGGGTGAAGAAGAAGAAAAGGAAGAGATAGGAGAAGAGACCCCCAAGAGGGTGGCCAAGGTTCTCGTATTTTCCGTTTCGAGGATTTGGAGAATGTGGCCGCTGAGGGGGCGGCGCTTGTTGGTCTACACGAGTGTGACACAAAAGATCCTGAAGCGGAGGATGATTCTGATGTGTCAAATACGAGGCTCACTCGGCGGACCGTCATCAGTGGTCAGACCGGACTAAAGGACATCAGGGGCGTGCGCTACAAATTCGGCCCAAACTACCCCTCTGAACAGGCTTGGGAGCCCAAGTACTGTGAGAGGAAGTGCACCATAAAGCTAGCCCCTGACGGCAACTTTGTGTCCAGGCCGGGCAGTTTAGCCAAGACGGTTTCATCACTCATTGGTCCCCGAGAGGAATGGACAATGAGGGAAATGAGTGATGAGGAGTTGGCTTTTGCAATTGCTGCCGATTCTGCCTGGGTAAGTGTTTTTCCTTAATACCGTTTGCATCAGAAGAAATTTCAATTTTAGACTTCTAACTCCACTTTTTTTGTGTTTCCTCAGTCGAGTATGATGTCTGTTGAGCTGATGTTCCGCTCCAGGATCAACAGCATCGATCAAGTGCTCGAAGTGAAGAAAGAGCTGCTGGAGGCTCTGAAGGAGAATAAGGTCCTGGCAGAGCAGTGTGGTCTCCTTGGAGGTGAAGTTAACCAATTGACTGAAGTTAACAACGAGCGTATTGAACGGATTAACGAACTCACCAAGGAGAAGGACCTTCTTTCTGAAGAGAAAGAAGGGTTGGCACAATCTGTCCAGGGTCTGGATATTCTGCTCGAAGAATGCAAGGCTTCGCTGAACAGAGCTCTCGATGAGCGTGGATCTCTTGAGATGGACCTGCAAAGGGCTAATGAAAAGTCTGCTAGAGCCAGAGCTGAGCTTCAAGCTGCTAAGGATCAGGTTGCCCAGTCGATGAGTGTTCAGAGCGCGTTATCCAAGGACTTGGCAAACCTGCGTGACCAATTTGAAATCAAGGCGAAGCTCGCTGTGCTCGAAGCTAAGCGCACACTGCTTGGGCAGGTCCAGACTGGCCAGATCAACGTTGAAGAGATGCTGGGCGCTGTTCGCGAAGTAAGACAAGTGCTGAATCTTTCTCCCGAAGAGTCTGAGGCAGACGAAGATGAAGATGAGGATGACAGCGAAAGTTCGGGTGACGATGGCAGAATCGACGGAGCTGGTGCGTCGAGTTCTGGTCGTAGCCCTAAAAACTGATGCCCCCAAAATTTGATTAGGCTGTAAGTTTGTATATCTGGCGAGAGCCGGATCAGTTGGTTGTGGATAGAGGTTTCTTAGGGACTTTCTGATCCTTGTTCGGCTGGTTCCATTTGGCCTTTGATCACTCTGTAAAAATTTCTGTCAGCCATTTTCGGCATTTTACCATTTTGTCAGGATTATGTATATAACTTTAGATCTTTTTTAATTCAATGACTATATTTAGCCTGAATTTCTGATCTTTCGTTTGTATGTGTTGTGGCCTTCGTGCCTTATGTTTAGGAGCTTTTTGAAGCTTGAACTTTGTTAAGTTCTGGTCTCCAAAAGTCTGTCCGAATTTTTTAACTTAGCCTTTCCCACGGAAGAGATCATAAGTCGTGAATAATATGCGCAGATGTTTTATTCTGACCGAGTCGTGGTAGATAGATTTTGGCCGAATATTTGGCCTTTGCGAACAACTTTGTTTATCGCCTTGATAGTTGAAAGTTTTCGCAGGAGATTCGTAATTTAATTCTGGCCGAGTCGTTGGCCTTGTGAACGACTTCTCTTATTTTCGTGGAAGCTTGTCACATAAAAAGTTTTTTTTTTTAAAAAACTCGCCTTTTTGCAAGGTCTTTTGCCTTTATGAAGGTCTTACTTTAGCCTACAGGGGCCTCTCACCACCCTCCTTATTTTTATGTTGGAACACGGGAAGTGATAACATAAAAAGAATTAAGGCTGGTCGCAAATAAAAGAACACATATAACCAAACGAGGAGTGTGTCCGTTGTGGGATTCGAACCCACAGCCGCGAAGTTGAAGAACTTCAAGCTCTACCAGTTGAGCTAAATGGATCTGACCTTGTCCAGGCCGTTAGTTACCATTTAGAAAAAGTATAATAAAAGTAAGAATCGTCACAAAAGTAAAAGGTAGTAACAAAACAACTGACCGTTTTACCACTCAGAAGTGATACCTTTTGAGGTGGATCACGTTCCAATTTTTTGGGACAATTGAACCATTTGGCCGTGCTAAGCGATAAGATCCCTAGCCGACTGAAGCGATTACCTTGTAAGGGCCTTCCCAATTAGGGCCCAGCTTTCCTGCATTTGCTTCCTGTGTGTTATGTGACACTTTTCTTAGTACAAAATCTCCAACCTGGAAACTTCGTACGCGCAGTCCCCGATTGTAATATTGTTCAATTCTTTCCTTTTGGGCGACTACTCGTATGAGGGCTAGTTCCCTTCGCTCTTCGAGGAAATCCAGCTCTTCAGAGAGGTTGATCGAGTTGGACTCTTCGGTGGCATGTGTGTACCGTAGACTCGGCTCTCCAATTTCGACCGGAATTAGAGCATCTACGCCGTATACTAATGAATATGGTGTCTCACCTGTACTCATTTTTACTGTTGTCCGGTAAGCCCATAGCGCACCGGGCAATTCCTCTACCCAACATCCTTTTGCGCTTCTTGAGTAACTCAACGATGATTTTGTTTGTTGACTCCGCCTGTCCATTGGCAACCGGATGATAGGGGGAAGATGTGATCCTTTTGATGTGCAAATCTTCGAGGAACCTAGTCACTTTTTGGCCGATAAATTGAGGGCCGTTATCCATGACTATTTTCTTGGGTGCTCCAAAACGACACACGACGTATCGCCAAAGGAAGTCAATTACCTCTGTTTGTCGTATCTTTGCATATGCTGCCGCTTCGACCCATTTGGTGAAGTAATCGGTGATGATTAGCAAGAAACTTACTCCTCTTGGCGCCGTGGAGAGGGGACCAACTATATCCATTCCCCATTTCATGAATGGCCACGGGGAGATTATTGAATGTAGCGATTCTGCCGGTTGATGAAGAAGGTGTGCGAACCTCTGGCACTTGTCGCATTTTTTGACAAACTCATTCGTGTCCTTCTCCATCTTATCCCAATAGTATCCTGCACGAATCAACTTGCGGGCTACTGCTTTGCCCCTGGAATGATTACCACAGCAGCCTTCGTGGACCTCCCGCATTACATAATTGACTTGGTTTGGTCCCAGGCATTTGGCAAGGGGTCCTGCGAACGTCCTGCAATAAAGCTCACCGTTGAGGATTGTATACCGAGCAGCTTTTATTCGAGCTTGCGAGCGGCTTTCGTGTCATCGGGCAGAGTTCCATGAATAATATAATTTATAATTTCATCCCGCCAGTCCCAAGTCGTATTTATGGCATTGACTTCGAACTTTTCTCGATCTATGGTCGTGTAGAGGATTTGAACAACAGCTAAGGAGCTGGCCGCCCCTATTTCTGCTACTGAGCATAAATTCGCAAGAGCATCGGCTTCATGGTTCTCTTCCCGCAGAATTTGGAGTGCCTCCCATTCGTCAAACTGTGCCAGGAGTTCTTTCACTCGGGCAAGGTACACTTGCATTCTGGATTCTCGCGCAATGAAGCCTCCAGTTATCTGGTTGACTACCAGTTGAGAGTCACTCTTTAGTTTGATGATGTTTGCTCCATAGCTTCGCGCTAACTCCAATCCTGCAATTACGGCCTCAATTCGGCCTCATTGTTAGTAATAACGGGCATTTGATGGCCTGCTTGACGGTCTCTCTGGATGGGGTGATGAGAACCAATCCAAGGCCGGACCCTTTGACGCTTGAGGAGCCATCAGTGTAGAGGGTCCATGCGCCAGGGGCCTGCCCAGCATATAAAATGGCATCCTTTTGTGCCTCAGGATATATATTGGCGCTAAAGTCTGCTACGAAGTCTGCTAGAGCTTGTGACTTTATTGCTACTCTAGGCTGATAAGTAATATCGAATTCACTTAGTTCTATAGCCCATTTAACTAACCTTCCAGAAAATTCAGGTTTATGCAAGACATTGCGCAAAGGAAACGTTGTGACTACAGCTATCGAATGACCTTGAAAATAAGGGCGTAACTTACGGGCAGCCGTTACCAGTGCTAGAGCTAACTTCTCCAAAGGTTGGTAGCGTGTTTCTGCATCGATTAGAGCTTTGCTAATATAATAGATGGGAAGTTGTTTACCTTTTTCTTCTCGAACCAGAACTGCACTTACCGAGGATTCGGAAACTGCCAGATAAATCAGCAACTGCTCCCCATGTTGAGGTGTAGAGAGTAGTGGTGGGTTGGACAGGTACTTTTTGAGGTCCTTCAGCGCTTTTTGGCATTCGGGAGTCCACTCGAACTCTTTGTTCTGCTTCAAGACATCGAAGAAACTTTTGCATCGGTACGACGATCGAGATATGAATCTTCGCAAGGCTGCCACTCTCCCAGTCAACTTCATGATGTCTTTCCAGTTGTGGAGTACATCGAGGATTGACTCGATAGCTTTGATCTGAGCGGGATTGACTTCAATTCTGCGTTGAGAAACGATGAAGCCCAGGAACTTTCCCGACCCGACTCCAAATGTACACTTTTCCGGGTTGAGCTTCATGTTGTACTGGTCGAGTATTCGGAAAGCTTCTTTTAAGTGCGCTAAATGATCTTCCGCTCATTTGGACTTGACCAGTATGTCATCGATATACACTTCCATGGTCTTACCGATATGGTCATGGAACATTCGTTTGACTAGACGCTGATACGTCGCACCTGGATTTTTCAGTCCAAATGGCATAACTTTATAACAATACGTACCTCTGCAGGTTATGAACGATGTTTTCTCTTGGTCATCGAGATCCATCAATATCTGGTTGTACCCAGAGTATGCGTCGAGGAAGGTGAGAACCTCGTGCGACTGTCGCGTCAATTAGTTTATCTATCCTAGGAAGAGGATATGAATCCTTTGGACAGGCTTTGTTTAGATCAGTGAAGTCAATGCAGACTCGCCATTTGCCGTTTTTCTTGGGCACAACGACCACGTTGGCTAGCCAGTCTGGGTATTTGACTTCACATATGGATCCAATCTTCAACAGCCGATCGACCTCATCGTTGATGACCTGATTCCGAAAAGCTCCTTGTTGGCGCTTCTTCTGCTTTACCGGACGGTGGTACGGGTCGACGTTCAACCTGTGAGAAATAATATCCAGAGAAATACCTGTCATATCTGCATGAGACCAAGCGAATGTCGTGTGCCGCTCCTTGAGGAATTGGAGGATTTCTCCTCGCAAGTGCTCGTTCAATTCGGTCCCCAAGTAGACCTTCCGCTCGAGCTTGTCCGTGAACAATTCCTCGGGCTCCAAAGCTTCCACGGTCGGCATGTGACTTTCCCGTGCCTCCAGCTTTGTGATGAATTTCGGGACCTCGTACTTTGCTTCTTCGTCGGGTGCGCTGGATCACGGTTGCTGTAATTGCTATTTGCTGTCTTTGGGCAGCTTGAGGGCCACCAAAAAGTAGTCTCGAGCAGAGCGTTGTTCTCCTCGAACCTCACGTACTCCCCATTCTGATGGGAACTTCAATAACTGATGATAGGTGGAAGGAACAGCTTGCATATCATGGATCCAGGGTCTCCCCAGGATGATGTTGTAAGCTAGGTCCGTGTCGACAACATGAAATATCGTCTCCTTCGTTACCCCTTCAGCAAGAGTCGTCAGAGTAATTTCGCCGAGGGTCTTTTTACTTGAGTTGTTAAAGCCAGAGAGAACTCGAGAAATCGGCACGATCTTCTCCGACAGCTGCATCTCCCTTACCGCTCGTGATTGAATAATGTTCGCCGAGCTGCCCGCGTCGATGAGCACTCTCTTGACGTCGAATTCCGCCACGCGTAATGTTATAACTAACGCATCAGCGTGTGGGAACTGCAAACCATCTGTGTCTTAATCTTCAAATGTTACTGTCTCCTCTGGTCGTGGACGCTTGGTCTTTGTGATAGAGACCTTCGCGTACTTCTTTGTCGTGAAAACGACGGAATCTACTTCGATCCCACCCGAGATAACATTGACTGTCCTCTTCGGGGAGGACGCTCGTGGAGGGCCAGATTTGTTCTGCTGAGCCTTCGCGTGAGTTTGCTTTCCCTTCTCGGTCAAGAATCTCTGTTTCAATAAATGTGCAACTTCATACCTTAGGGCCTTGCATTCCTCGGTGGTGTGACCGTGGTCGCGATGAAATTCGCACCATAGGTCCTGGTTTCGCTTGCTTGGGTCGGTCTTCATGTCCTTCGGCCATTTAACCTTCTCTCCCATATCTTTGAGCGCCGCCACTACTTCAGACATTTCTACGTTGAAGTTTGGCAGGCTTAGGGCTCCACGGAGGCTTGATTCTGCATCATCTCTTCGGGATAGCCCTCTGTTGTTGCGGTTGCGTCCTTTGGAGTTGTTGCGTGACTGGTTAGGATACGGTTCGTAGCGTACATCTGACCTTTCTGACTCCACCTTTCCGCCAACGCCACCGCTGCGCGACTGAGTCCTTCCTCGGGTACCTGTTCCAATCAATTTATCTTCATCAATACGTACCTTTGAGTCGCAGCGGTTGTAGACGTCCGACCAGTTGGCTGCTGGGAATTCGCGAAGGGATTCGTATAGCCTGCGCGTGGCCTCTGAACTTCTGTTATCCAAGCTGTTGGTGAATGCAATCGCTGCCCATCTGTCCGGTACCTTGGGCAACATCATTCGTTCCCATTGGAAGCGATCCACATATTTGCGGAGAGACTCGTCGGGCCTCTGCTTGATCTCAAAGATATCTTCTACGCGAGTTTCCGTCTTCTGGGCGCCTGTATGGGCTTTCACGAACAATTCCGCCATCTCCGCGAAGGACCCGATGGAGTTTGGTGGCAACATTGAGTACCATCGTAGAGCTCCATCTGATAGGGTTTCCATAAACTTCTTCAATTGGACAGATTCGATCTCCTCATCGGTGAGATCGCTAGCTTTTATAAAGTTGCTGAACATCATGAGATGATCATTGGGTTCAGATGTCCCACGATATCTCGGAATGTTTGGCATCTTGAACGTCTTGGGTATTGCCTTTGGGGCCGCTTTCTTCTTCCAAGGCCGTTGAGAATAGCGCTGAACGTCAACCTTCTTCAACGTGGGTGGAGCGCCTGGTATCTGATCAATTCACTCGTGGAGAGACTTCTGAAGCGCTTCCTGGCTCTCCTTGAATTGTTTGGTGAGGGCCTCCACGACGATGCTCATTTCAGTGGACGCCATAGATCCTCCGTTTCGATTTTGGTTGATCTGGGTCGTCGGATCCATGGTTCCTCCGTTGTTTCGCTCCCCACCTTGCCTTGAGGTGTGCGAAGAAGGAGCATCATGACCTGGTGCTGCAGCATCGGCTCTCGTGACCAGAGGGACTTGCCTTCGGAGAGAGTTGATCACTTCGTTTATCCCTCTGTTGACCTCCGCCTGTTCCTGCATAAATGCAAAGATCGTCTCTTGGAGGTTCCCTTGGCCAGGGGAGAGACTCCTATGGCATCGTCTCCTGGGCGGAGTGGCGCTCTGAGAGTGCCTTCGCCTATTTCGCTGCCTGACCGGTCCTTGGGAAGATTGTTCCTGCCCATCTGATGAGTAATCGGGAGAATAATTGGGACTTGACGAAGGAGTACGTACCTGTTCTCCGCCCACAATAGTTCGTTGTGAATCGCTTTCTGCCATGTTAGTTGCAAAATGAAAGAGACAAGAAAGGGTAAAACGTACACAACAGATAAACTATTAACCTATGAAGGCTATTGACTGGCTCCCACTGTGGTCACCAAATTGTTTAACCTAGATCTGATTTTAGGCCAATTAACAATTAAATTTGTATTTGCGGAGTCACGATTAATAGTTTAGATTAAGAGTTTAACTGGGTTTAGTATGAAACGATGCTGATTACTGGGTTAACAATATATGCACGATTACCAATGGTAATAATTAATAATATGGAAACGAGATATAATCGAAAATGAATAAGGTTAGAGCGTTAGCAAAATAGATAGAGATAACCGTATTGAGTCGCTTGATCCCGCTGAGGATTCTTCGTTACTACTCGAAGACTAGAAAGCAAAGTATCCAGTAATGTAAATGAAGAACAGTATTTGATCAACAGTAAGAGAGAGTATTCTTATTGATGTTGTAAACAAAGAATGAATTGTCTCAATGAGTTAGGACGAATGCTATTTATAGGTCTGATAGGCGTCCGTTGAGTTTGTAACCGTTGGGCACGTATCCGTTGGATATGTAACCGCTGGATTGTGTAATTATTGCCTTTATGACCATTCATTGAGTAATTGCACATGATCAGGTTAATAACTGCTCATTCAGATCGTGCTGACCTGGGAAGCGTTACATTGCTGCTCTGGATCTGCTCGTGTTAACCTCCTGGCTAGTTATCTGTCCGCTAGATGTCTGCCCGGTGAAATCTTTGCTCGTGCCACGTGGCGGACACGTGTCACCTTTTTAGATGTAGTCAGTTTTTATCCAATACAGCTTCTTCGTTATGATAAGCAAAAGGATAGGAAAAATATTGCTTAACTGGTTGCAGTAGAGGCTTTTACCCTTTGTTTTTCCTTCGTGTACTAGTTTTGTTCGTTATATTCAGACTACATATAATCCGTCTTATCAAAGTTTTCCAAAAATTACTATCAGAAATGATATTATTAAATTTAAGAATGAATATAAAGATTATTTGCGATATTTATTTGATAACTTTTGACACTAGAGTATGTCTTACTATGGATATGGGTCGCTCTACTAAAAATTGTGATTATATTACAATTATTGTTCATTGAATAGATCCTGATTGAGTTTTTCAAAAATGTATTATTGCCTATAAAGTTGTTGACGAACCACACACGGAAAATTATATTTCAAATAAAGTTTCATCAATTTATCGTACGTACTGTTTAATTAACAAAGTTTTTAGTATTACGCTAGATAATGCTACAAACAATACAGAAGTACTTAGGAACTTAAGACCTATTTTGAACCCCCCCCCCCTCTTGAGGACTCTTTTCATGTTAGATGTGCATGTCATATTTATAATTTAGTAGTAAAAGATGGTCTTGACTTGTTTAACCATATTATCGAAAAGGTGAAAGTAGCTATTACTCATATTTTTAGAAGAAAAAGCCAAGATAGAAAAAGAGAATGAGAAAAAAAATGTATAAAATTAGGAGAGTCCCAAAGGAAGTTTGTGCTAGATGAAACGCTTTATGTAAATCATTAAATGTTGCTTATGAATGTAGAGTGTCTATTTCACAAATGTATAATAAGCATTTTATAGAAGCCTATCGCCTTAAAGATGAAGATTGGAACCTTGTTTCTCATCTCCTTCAGTTTTTACAAAAATTTTATCATGCTACTTTAGAATTTTTTGGATAATATTATCCAACTGTTCCTACCATGTAATATTATATCGCCGGAATATCAGAGTTATTGAAAGAATATAGGAAATATGAAGTATATAAAGTGGCTGTAGATGCTATGATTGAAAAATTTAGAATTTTTTTTTTCATATTCCTCCTCTTTTTTACATTGCTTCTGTGTTGCACCCTACTTTAAACTTAAGTTAACTGAACGACTTATTAGAGAAATATATGAAAATTTGGAAATTACTCCTACTGAAATTGAGACTAATAGATTTTCAAGTGTAGAAGATGCGTGTGCTAAAGTTTTTGCAGATACCATGACTGTTTTTTGCAAAGTATAGACTTGGGCAGACAGTGCTACACCAGCTGCACCAATACAAGCCACCGGTGAAAGTTCTTCTCAAATAGGCAAAAGGCATGTAGGGATGAGTACTTTTGGCAGACTTGATGAAAGGTTGCCAGAAGAACAGGACGAGTATGGGGAGGAATACAGCGAGTTCCGAGTTTATTTTAATTCAATATCCAAAGAAACTTAAAAAATTTGGAAGTCATGACTTACTAGATTTTTGGAAGCTTCAAGAATCGCAATTTTCAATTTTTACAAAAATGGTCCGGGATATATTAACAATTCAAGTTTCATCTGTTGCCTCAGAAAGCACTTTTAACCAAGGAAGATTAAAAATTGGAGATCACAGATATTCGTTAAAGGAAGAGTCAATGGAGACAACAGTTTTATTCAGGGATTGGATCAGAGCCGAGCGAAGAAACTTTGCACTACCAGAAATTAATAAGAAAAAAAGAAAAGAAATATATCGATCAAATTTTAAATGACGGAACAAGCGAAGGGAGTCAAACCGGCAATGAAGAAGAAGAAGAAGAAGAAGAAGAAGAAGAAGAAGAAGAAGAAGATGATGATGATGATGATGATGATGAACCAGAACAACAACCACCAGTTCCTAAAGAAAAGCCTACGGCTATCCTCAAAAAATTAGCCAATATATTTATAA
This sequence comes from Petunia x hybrida, assembly GCA_037355625.1. NCBI lineage: Eukaryota > Viridiplantae > Streptophyta > Magnoliopsida > Solanales > Solanaceae > Petunia > Petunia x hybrida. The sequence goes on along the minus strand of JBBBVM010000605.1, from coordinate 585,007 downwards.
GAATGTAATTTTCTAAATTATGATTTTTAAATTACAAGTTTAAAAGCTTCGCTGTGTAGTATGTACTTGGCACTACTTATGTTTTAAACAAGTCTCAATAAAATTGCTCCAAGTCTTGAAATTCCATCACACCTCTTGTCTTTTTATTTCTTTTTTAATTTATTCTTTGCGCAAAAATGCTATAATTAATTTACTAGTTTCTAAATTAATTCAAAATTTGAAAGTTCAAACTATAAAATTAATTAAAAATTTGAAATTATCAAATTAACTTTGAAAAGTTTGAATCTAATTTCAAACTTTGAAATTAATTCAAACTTTTCAAAGTTTGAAAAAATATTAAAAAAATTTAATTCAAAGTTTGAACTTTGAAATAAACTAAACATTCCAAATATATATTAAAAGTTAGTAATAATTTATTGTTATATTTTCAATTTTTCATAATTTAAAAGTTGTCCATCACTTGAAATGAAAGACAAAAAACCAAAAAAAAAAAAAATAGAATCAGCCAACCGAGGCCCTGTTTTTGAATCATCCCATTTCAAATATAGTCGTTGGCCAACGGCCAAAAACGATTATATTTGCCTCTCAACCCCCCCCCCCCCCAACGCCTCCATACCTGCCCAACCTATTTTTATCTATATATACTCTATTATTTTATCAATTATATCACAATTCATTATTTTCTATCTATTTCTCTCCAAATTTATTATGAAAGGTTATTTTCTAAATTTCTACTAAAAAATCCTAATGGCTGGAAATCAACCTGCCGGTCCTAGTAAAAATCAATGTGAGGAACGACGACATCGATCTGAAGTGCGTGAATTTATTACCAAAAATAATGAAACTCATATTGCTAAATGCAGTCTTTGTGGGAGACAATGGCAACTTTACACTGGTGGTGGTCCTGGTGGAGGGACGATGAAGTATAGAGTCCAATTAGAAAAACAACATAACGCCGAATGGAGTGCTCGGGCGGGGGCATTTATCTGCGCCGTTGAAGAACTGTTTAAGAGGATAACTATGTAATTTTTCAATTTTCTAGTTTGTCTTTTCTATTATGCTTTTTCTAATTTTCAATAAAGTGTGTGTCTTTTTTTTTTTCTAAATTTAAAGTTTGTTTAGGGTTTACTTTACAGTTTACATTATCTTAAAATAATTTTTTATAGTTCTTCTATTTTAATTTTCATTGTATTTGCCTTAAAAAAATAAAAAAAATTAAAATAACACGTTAAGGTGCCGGACCGGACTGGTCCGGGCCGAAAAACCAGCCTAACGGTCGCCGGCACCGGGTCTCAACTCGGCTCTTCATTTTTCTACCAGATTGGACCGGATCGGAATGGCTGGTTTGGTCTGGTTTTACCCAATCCCAGCGATGGACCGGACCAAAACCGGTAAAGAAATCGGTCCCAGACTGGACCGGGCCGCTGGATACCCTTAATAGTGACTGGTTCTGAGACTTTGTACTGTTTAACAATGTTTTAATAAGATATCATCATATGGTCTGGAACCAACAGTTCAAGTTATCAATTTGCAAGTATGTCTTTTAGGAAGAGGTAAAGTGAGAAGTGTTGCATTGGCAACACTTCAAATAGGGGTGTGAAAAGCTGAACCAGTACTGATAGTCGAACCGCTACGGATAAGTATAACGGTGTCGGTAAAACGGTATATCGGTTCAGTAATGGTATTGATTTCTAATACCGATTAGATATCGGTACGGTAACGATATCTATATTACCGTATTGATAACCGATAAGGTACTTTTTATATTTTTTATATATTTTATTTTATTTATTATTAGTATATTAAATCTTTTAAATTTTAATTTACAACTTTAATTTAAAGGTTAAACTTCAGCTATTATTGCTAATGGTGATTATTAGTCATTACACTTTTATAATTGATTATGCTTCCAAGTATCATCATTCATCTATTCGGGAGTTGGATAGCAGAAGACTAAATAATAATATAACTGATTTTAACAATCATCATACAACTAGTTTTTACTTTTCATATTTAGAAGTGAGAATAGTAACTAAAGCTTTGAAGGCAAGTACCAACAGTAAACAACACAATAACAACGAGTCTTCATGTGTATTTGTTCATGCTCAATTACAATGCACCTTTTCTTTAGAGATAACTTGAAGCATTTTCTAAAGGGAAAAGGGCGGCCCGATGCACAAAGCATCCCGCGTTCACGTACTTGGAGCAGTTCCTAGTAATGAGAAAATGTTAGATATTGTCAACCAACCACCGAGAATTTGCGCATTACTTCGGTGGTACAAGTAATACCGGTTACCGAACCGTTAAGAACCGATAATCGATAACTTATCGGTACGGTATTGGTTTTACATTATTACATACCGTTAACCGATATACCGCTACCGATAATAAAAACCTGAACCGTACCGCCCCATATACACCCCTAACTTCAAGTTATCTGGAGAATGCATGAAGAGATTAAAAAAGGGCAAGTGGCGTATAGGCAACACTTTTTCTAGAAGATATGAGATTCAAGGACAAGTGTTGCCTAAAAAAATGGGACAAATGCAAGTAATGTCTTTTAGGCAGTAATTACGACCAAGTGCTGTCCAAACAACATTTTCTTTGAGAGAACGTGAGATTTAAGGGGCAAGTGTTGCTTAAGAAGCTTGGACCATAAAATTCATAGGGGCATTTCATCCAAAATTTATTCATTAAACTTAAATGGAGTAATTTTCAAATTATTGTTATGTGAGGGAAAAAAGGCAAACCATTGCTTAGGGTGTCATATTTCTGCAAATGAATTCTTGTATGTAAATGTGTTGGGGTAAATGGATAGAGGACTTATGGATCGGCAAGAGAAAGACACGTACAAATAATGAAACCAAATAAGAAGCAATAATTCTAAGATCGCCTAAATTCGATCATTTTGTACAAGTATTTAGATTTTTGATATCTAAGACTAGCTCCTGGGTGCAGTAATTGAAACTAGTCTGTGCACCATAATCAATGATAGCGAGATTTGGAGGATCAACCCTTATCAGCATTAACTCCACCATAAATACATCTTCGACTGTTACGCCCATCAAATATGTAACGGGCCATCATTTAAAGAAAGTTTTTAGGGAGTTATTGGACCTAACCCGCTATAAAATCCCTTATTCCCTCATTGTAATCGACACCGTTGGAGAACATATCAATAGATTCAAATACTAGTACTCTTGCATTTTTGCAGCTCAATCTATCTCAGTTTTCTTCAAGCTCAATTTTGTTTTCTTCATCAAAATAAGTTCGCTTTTTACCATTGATTTGCTTGTTAATTTTGCTACTTAATCTATCTTGAATGATTGATAATTTGATATAATTATATTATTCGTGGTTCGTCTGTAAATTTACTTGGTTAATTCAAAACATTAATTTAGGTTAAACAGAAAATCAAAAGTATTCTTAAAAATTATTATGACTTTAATCAATAAAATGACAAGGACTTCCAATATAAATTCGTCATAAAATATGTACTACTGCGCATACAAATTACAATGGATAGAAACGGCATGTATCATAAATTGTGTATCACTTTTTATATAATGAATAAGAAAGTCATATGCAATAATGCAAACAGTACAAATACATTCTAGTCTATTCAGACACTTTGGGATTGTTTGGTCAATGATTTAGGATGTTATTAATATTTCAAGTAACGTGATTAATAATATGAAGATTCACCTGGGAATAAATTGTCTGATAACATAATGCCTTATGTTATTAGGTTATTAAAATACCGACTAGACCGACCGAAGCGAACCGTTTTAAATTGTTTTTTAGGTTAGTTTTAGTAAAATTGGGTATTTCAATATAAATTTATAATTATACCGAGTAATTAAGATAGTTTTTTTTTTATTAAAAAAATAAACAAAAGTACAACTTACAGACCTTTTTAACATAATATAAAGACATTGTTAAGTAATTATAATATATAGAGAAGATGGAGATTTATTTATTAAAAAAAATATAGAGAAAATAGAGAGTTACCGTAAACATAGCCAAAAATATCCTAGCTAAGAAATATAGCAAAAAATCTTGCCACCTTTTATCACTTTTTTCCATTTTCACTTCCTTCCTCTCTCCCCGTCTCTGTTTATGTCTAAATTTGTACGTCTAGGCTAAACACTTGAATTTATGATGGGGGTCACAAGCAATACAGTAAAATACGACTGAAAGTAAGTAAATAGAGAAAAATAATACACAAGAAAGTAAAGAATTTTATTCCTTGAGAGTAGCCGGATTCAGTAGTGAATCGCTTGATGTACAATACAATGTAAGGAGGGTATTTATAGTAGTGGATACCCAGTCCTAATTATGGTAAAATACAAAGACTAATGAAGCTCATGGGCCTATAAACTCAAGGTGGTTGTATATATGTAACCTAACTAGGAGACTGTAACCGTAAGGCAGCAGAATGTATGCCTTGCGTTCTACGCCCGTACCCCCTGAACGGTCGTAGCTCACAGAACAGGTGTGTATCCAGAGTGTCCGGTGACTTGTAGGATAAGTCTAGTCTCGCTAGCTGGACTCGTATCCCCGTAATAATAGGTGGCGCATTTTTGCCCACACAGTCAGTCCCCCCACTTGCTGAGTGCTGACGCAAGCAGTCAGGAAGTGAAAGAAGCGTGATTGAAAACGTAAAGGCGTGACTGTACCGATGCTTGTCTTCTGCCTCTTCGCATGCGTTGTATTAAATGCAAATTCCTTAGTACAATGATGTGTCCCTCTGCGATTGGAGGGGTTTTCCCGCGTATCTTCCCAATGTTGTCACTGCTCTGTTCATATCCCGTAATTATGGGGGATACATATCATGTAAACCACAGTAATCACAATTACGATCTCACGTGACCAAGATCGCTCAGCTTCTTATTCAAGGATCCCCACAGGCATGTATATATATACGTCGTGAGTAGGGATGAACACAGGGCGGTTTGGTTTATTTTTTTATTTACTAAACCAAACCAACTAAGTCGGTTTTTTAAATCTATACACCAAATTGAACTAAATGAAGTCGGTTTTTTTATCACGATTTTTCTCGGTTTTTTCAATTTTTTCAGGACGTTCGATTTTTTCGATTTTTTTATATGCAACAATTCTATTGCACTTTCTCAAGGAAATAACACAATATAAAATATTTAGTTGTAAAAATATTTACTAATATAATAAATAATAATTTGTATACGCGACATATTCTAAGTTGGCACAATATTTATTAAACTTATAGTATTAGTATACTATCTTAAGAATAATATATACTGATTATACTATATGTATATAAAATTTTACTCAGTGTCTTTTTATGGTATTTGAAAGATTCTTTGAGGATGATTGATGAGTTTTTGACTAGATCTCTATTTTAATAAGATTGAATATAGAGATTTTAGAAGATATGGATATCTAATATACATCGATTCAGGAGATTTTATTGGGATTATGAAAGTGGCATTTTTTAAAAATAAAATAAAAGAATATGATATTAAATTCTAAAATATAATATTAGTAAGAATCTTTCAAAATGTTAGGAACATAATGAAAGAATATTAGTTTGAAGGTCGTGATTTATGTTAATTTTTCTATTTGTTATGTATAAAAGATTAAAAATAATATATATATGATGTCGGTTTGGTTTGGTGTCGGTTCGATTTTTTCTTTGTTAACACCAAACCAAATCTAATATGTCGGTTTATTTTTTTGTGACACCAAACCAAACCAAATCAAACCAAACAATTAGTCGGTTTTTTCTCGGTTTGGTTTGGTTTGGTTTGCCAGTTTGGTTTGGTTCGACGGTTCGATTTGTACACCCCTAGCCGTGAATGTAGAGACTTCTTCATCGATCTCTAAAGAGCTTCAAGAACTTCCTTCTAAAAGACAAACATTCATTCAACCTTAATAATAATCCATTCTTTTAGCCATGGCACAAGGACCAAATTTCCTTCCTGCACACTTCAGAGCCCTATACTATCTTCCTGCAACCTTCAACTTCGAAGGTGATGGCCGAATGCAGGGCCAAACACCCAAGCAGGAAGGCAAAAACATCAACCTTTCTATTAAATGCTATCTGTCTGCGGTTATAAAGAAAGATATAACTCGTATCAGGCTTGATTGTAAATGGCCTGAAGTGATTGACATCATTGTTCCTTCTGCTGAAGAAAGAATTTCTTCCCATCGTGCTGGTTACTCGATGGTCCATACATATCCCTTCACTCTGCATCTTAATAAACACGTTCATATAATTGTTGAAGAGATCTGTCGTCAGTATAATATCTGTGTGGGTCAAGTAGGCCCCTCTGTATGGCGATTAGTGGTTGTGCTGGATCACTTGGCGAACCATACCAGGGTAAAGTTTTCCTTCTTGCCTTCTACTCTCCTCGTCTCCCCAAGGTGGGCATGCTGATGTTCATCAAACGAGGAAAGAAGGGTGTGGTTCCCAACCGTGAAGATTCCAAAGATCGCAGCTGGGTCCACTGGTATGTAGCGGTGAGGATGCCGGATATTGTATCCTCTCTTCCCTTTCCAGAGGTCTTCAATAGGAGATGTAAGTTCCTCCATTCTTATTCCATGAATTTCACGTTCGTTACTTTTCTGAACTGACTCTGTGTCTTCCTCAGTGAATTCTGTGAGTGGTATACAATTAACCAATGATGAATTAACCATGTGGGTTACTGCCATATTTGCGAGAAACCCCCGATCAATTGACTTTTACATCGTTGTCCAACGCGAACGGTTGGCATGCAAAGGACCATGGTAAGTAATTCTCTTCTGGATTCCTCCTTTGATCATTGGCTCCTTTTGTCTTCATTATCTCCTCTTTTCAGGGTTCTCCCGTTGTTAAATGCCCCCGCTGAAGGAGATAAAAATTGTCGCCCTATATATTGCTCCCTTACCTGGTGTGCGGGCGTCTGGAGGGAGAACATTGAGAGGGCGAGTAATTCCCGCTCTTCAAAGAGAAAAAGATCTTCCAAGCCTGACAATGTAGTGACTGCTAGTGAGCCCTTGTTGATTTCAGATGGCGAGGGCAAAGTCCTCCGAGTGCATGAACTTGAGGCTGTTGAGTCCCCGTATTCTGCTGAGTCTGGTCTATCCACGCAGAAGCATAGGCACCTGATAGATGAGTCTCCTGAGGCCGACGAAGAAGCCGTCGTGGAAGACGAGGTGGTTCTTCCTACCATTCACTTCGAGCCTCAATCAAGTTTATTCTTTATCCCATACTTTTTCTGCTACTACGATTCCAGCCTCTGAGCCGACTAACTCTTTTCAATGTTGTCTTGGTAAGGAAGTGGCAATGGATGCGGATGCTGCGACCAAACCCATGGATGGTGCTCGTGATGTTGTTATTCCCATTGCTGCGGGAGTTAACCTGTTCAAGACACCGAGGGTTGTGACATACCACACCACCGAGTTGATCGGCCCTAATAAACAGAGAGATCTTGCTGGCTACAGTTGCCAGAAACTGCTCGAAGTCGATGCTGGTTTCTGTCTTCAGGTGCACTTTCTTTTTCTGTTTTTCAACATCTTGCGAGTAAAGTCCTTACTCTCCTTCTACTGAATATCTACTTCGATGTCTGTCCAGGGGTTGATGATTTACCATGAAATACTCCGCCGATGAGGCTCATATGAGAACCTGAGGGAGGAGAATGAGGCCCTGCTGGGGCAAGTTGCCAGCCTACAGCCCTTTGTGGAGGAAGTTTAATGGCTGAGAGGAGAGCTCTACACTACACACAGAGCTTATCATCAGGAATCCCTGAGAGGCAAGAATATTGATGAGGCCTTGAGCAATGAGATCCGCAAGCACAAACAGACCATGGAAACCCTCTAGTCTTCTCTTACGGAGGCTAAACTTGTCGAACAACTTCAGCGTAAGTATGTAGCCCACCTGGGAGCAGCTATGGAGGCCCTCAAACAAAAGCTGTCTAGGTGGATGAAAGGATCGAAGCTTCTAAGAAGAGTGTCCATGACACTAGGGGCCTCTCCGCTTTCCTTCAAGATGAGAACGATAGGCTGAAGAGCAAAGTTGCGTCCTTGGAGAGGACTCGCGACGAACTTTGAAATGACGCTCATCTCAGGGACGAACAATTGAATGTCGTGAATGCTCTTTGCATAGTTGAGGTGGATCGTGCTAACATCGCAGCTACTCTCACCACCTTTCTCCAGGTTTGTGACGACCTTAATATAGACCTTGAGGCTGAGATTGCTTCGTTGACCGAGCTTGTGGCCTAAGAAGATGCTTAGATGGGGTCTGACCTTGAAGAAAGTTTTGGAGAGGCCAGTAGCGAGAGAGGAGATAAAGCATTTGCTGGGGGACCTGCAGTTAGTGAAACAGGACCTTCGCGGATTGTTGCCGCCAAAGTGAGTCTCCCGAGAGAGGGATAGAAATCCCCCCTCCCCTTGATGCTTAAGATTTTTTTTGCTTCTTTGTTTTGAACAATTGCCCATGTTCTTCGAGCGTAATGATTTTGGATCCGTTTTGAGGCTTTTAACTTGAATTACTTGTTAATTTATTTGTGATGATTATAGTTTTCTCTATAAACAATTAAGTAATATCCTTGTTAAGTTGAGCCCTTATGAGCGTGTGCGCTTAAAGGTTAAGCAACTTTCAGATGTCCTGTTTGTTCTGATGTCTAGAATATTTTTCAGTGAGCCTGCTTGGGCAATTATGTCTGTTGAGTGCGCTAGTGCTTGGCGGTTTACGTTGTGTCCGAGATAGAGGGCTGTTATGCGCCCCACAATGGGACGACTTTAGCCCGTGTGGAAACGGCGCACTTTTGCATTCCGATACCGAACGTCTTTGCTTGTTTACTCGAGTATTTTAAGACTTTCTGTCACTATGCGAGCGGGGTCGCCACCGACATGTAGGTGAAAATTTGTTGAATTGACGAGTTCAACTTACGAATAATGCATGGTGGCTGAGTTAGAAGAGGTCTAACTCCAAGCGAGTAGTTTACCTTACTTTTATCACGAAAAGTGAGTGTATTACTTCAACTTGAGTTTGCCGGGGCTATGACTAGTTGGATCGTAGATGAATCTGAATTGTAATCGTAAAACTAACTAAGTAAAATAGTAGTTTTATTGATGAATAAGGGTGCAAGGCTTGAGTTGTTGTGGGTGAAGATCCGTAACATGAATGATGAGTATGAAGATAATGTGATCCAAATTTAAAAAGTACTAGGAGCTAAATAAAAGTAAGTGCTGAAAAGAAATATACCTCCAGATGCCCTACTCCTCCCCCTCCCCCCCCTCCCGAAGACATATCAATTAACTAAGCGATCAGAATCTTGATTGATTGAGGTTTCGGGGTCTTTGTCAATTTCAGGAAAGTCATCCTTCGGTGCTTCTTTAGGGTCAGATGCTTCTAGGACCGCTGCGGTGTAGCATTCCCTTGCTTCATCTTGATCACCATTGATTTCTCTTATCCCTCACTTTGTGGGGTATTAGCGTTTTTTATGCCAAGTAGAAAGCATTTCCTTGACATGGTGAATCCACGACCGTCTTATGATTGCATTGTACGGAATGCCTCCTTTTATAACCTGAAAAGAAGAAACATATTCTGCCCCCGGAATGTGTGTAGCGAGGCTGATTTCCCCGACAGACTTTTCACAGAAGTTTTAAAGCCTGCCAGCGTGTAAGCACTCTGAACCGTTTTGTCTTGAACTCCCGTTGCCTGTAGGGTGTCCCATTTAATGAGGTTCACAGCGCTGTCGGCGTCTACTAGGATATGCTTGACCTCCGTATCCTCTATCCGGAGCGTTATAACCAAAGCGCCGTGATGAGGAGTGTTGCAGGTAGTGCTTTCCTCGTCATTGAATAAGATCATCTCTTCACTGTCGTGGTCCCCCTCGCGTACTTCCTTACCGTCCCTCGGATCACCAAACAACATCAGCCCGCCCACTATTACGTTGATGGACCTCTTAGGCTCTGGCAGGTCCGGGGGTCCGTTTGAGACTACGCTCTTAGCATATGTCTGCTTTCCTCTTTCAGTAAGTAGGCCCTTCAAATAACCTTTATCAAGGAGGTTCATCACTTCCAAGATCAAGGCCCTGCAGGTGGCGGTCTCATGTTCGTGATCCCTATAAAACTCAAAATATAGGTTTTTGTTTCTTCTACTAGGTTCGGCCATCATATTGCTGGGCCACCGTACTTAGGCGTCCTTCATATGATGTTGCAGGAACTCCACGGCATTGATGCGCAATCCCAACTACTTAAACCTATCGGGCACCCGATCTATGCTGAGTGATCCCTTGTGAGGTGGCGTCGGAGCTTTTCTGCTATCCTCTTGCTTTTCGACTGGCTTTAGGAAGTCTTCCTTTTAACCTCTCCTGCTCCACTTTCCCTTGTCTCAAGCTCTTGATTCTTATGCATATCCTCGCTTATGTCCTTGACGGGGAATGTCTTCGAGGATTGGGCGAGTTAGTGCTACACCTCAATCCCAAAGCATTCCATGTTGTTACAGGGTGTTGTGTCAAACTCCATCGCAACTCCCTGGTAGCCAGCGAGCCTTTGGAATTCAGACTCTTGCCAAAGGCTAGCACAACAATATTTTCGGGGACTGGAGAAAGCACCAGGCATTCCCTCTGAAATCTTTCAAGATAGTCTTTCTATAGCTCGCCGCACTGCCGAATCTCAAAGATATCCTCCATGCGGTTCTTCCGTTTACGTCCTCCAGAGTGCGATTTCTTAAACAAATCTTGCATTTGGGTGAATGACTCGATGGAGCGCATCAGTAGCTGTGTGTACCAAGCAAGGGCACCTTTGGTCAGGGTTGAGCCGAATATTTTTACTAGAGAAGACTGGATTTCTTCCTCTTAGATTTCATTGCTTTTGACAGCTGTGTAATACGCAGCAATATGCTCATCCAGGTCCGTTGTTATGTCTTACTTCAAGTTATCCGGCAGGTGAAAGTGCTTTGGTACGCGGATCGGTGCAATGCTTGCTTTGTATGCATGCTTATAGAACTTTTGCTCATCCATGGTGGTAACCTTAAGTGGTGCACCCGATACGTTAACGGTCTGATCGTGGATGACCTTCATCTCCTTTAGGATGTCCTGAATGACAGGTGTTCCTTTGAGGTCTTGATTGTTGACTGTCGTTGAACCTCCAGAAGCGGCAACCATGTTGAGCCTGCGATTAGGAACAGACACTGGAGTATCGTTCATGGGCGCTGGTCCTCGCGTGGATGCTTGCCTCTGAGACGATCTAGCGAACATAGTTCCTAACTTTTGAGGTATACCCTCGACCATGTTGACCGAATTCTTCTCTGCCCGCGCTGATAGGGTTGTGAGGAGATTAGCAAGAAAACCTCTGAGATCAGAATTACCTTCAGGTGACAGATCACCTTCACCATTGCTGGGCACATGGACTGGCTGCTTGGCATGATCGTTTGGCTGCACGCTAGGATCGCCAGGTTCCTGTACAGACTCGGCTACTGCATCGGCAATCTTCTTTAGAGTGTTGTCGTCTGACATGACTGTGCCTTTTCTTCGTAGAATACCTACAATTGCCTGGACTCCATGGTGGGTGCTAAACTGTTTATGCCTAAATTTGTACATCTAGGTTAAACACTTGAATTTATGATGGGGGTCACAAGAAATATAGTAAAATACAACGAAAAGTAAGTAAATAAAGAGAAAAATAATACACAAGAATGTAAAGAGTTTTATTCCTTGAGAGTAGCCGGATTCAGTGGTGAATCACTTGATGTACAATACAATGTAAGGAGGGGTATTTATACTAATAGATACCTAGACCTAATTATGGTAAAATACAAAGAGTAATGAGGCTCATGGGCCTATAAACTCAAGGCGGTGGTATATACGAAACCCTAACTAGCAGACTGTAACTCTAAAGCAGCATGATGTATGCCTTGCGTTTTACGCCCGTACCGCCTGAACGGTCGTAACTCGCTGAACAGGCGTGTATCCAATGTACCCGGTGACTTGTAGGATAAGTCTATTCTCACTAGCTGGACTCGTATTCCCGTAATAATAGGAGGAATATTTTTCCCCACATAGTCTCTACCACTCTTGTCGCAGCCTCCGCCTCCTTCTGCAACGGACTCCTCCTCCGTCCAGCTATGCTCCTCCACTCATGCCAACACGATCTCCTCCTTCTCCAATGATGCTCCAATGAAGATCCGGTCGTGCTTCTTTTTATTTTAAAGCTTCTCCGGTGCTGCTTCAGCAGTATGTTCCACCAAGTCTACGTTGCTGCTTCTTCTCAAGATCTAGAGTTTATTCTTCAGCATTTGGTCGGTTAATTTGATGTTTTCCCATCATATTTGATATTTTACGTTCAAATATCGTGTTTTCAGATGAAGATTTGATTTTTTTATTAGATCTAATGTTTCTGGTTCAGAGCTGATGTTTCCCAGTCACATTTGTTATTTTTCTGTTGAAATCTGTTGTTTTCTTCTCTTTTTTATTTATTGTATCTACATAATATCTGCTCTATACAAATATTGTATCTCTAGCGTAGTTATTGTGTCAAAAATTTTTTCATTATTTTTATATCTTAGTCATCTTTTTATTTAACTATATTTATATTATTTCTACATTGTATCGATAACATCATTTCATTTTTTTTTCTTCTTTCTTCTTCTTTCTATTATCTTTTTATTTTATTGTATGCACATTGTATTTTTCTTTTATCTAGTATATCATTTCATTTATTTGTAGCCATTCTTTTTATTTTATTGTATTTATATTGTATGATATTGAATCTACATTATTTCTCTAGTGTATCTATTATATTGATCAATATTGTATCTAATGTATCATTTTACTTTTATTCTTGTTCTTCTTCTTTTTCATTTTCTCCTTCTTTTCATTTTATTTTATAGTTTTTATGTTGTATCTCACTGTATCAATCGAATTTATAAATTGATACAAAATATCGAGTTTCATGTATCAATTATAACTCTTACTGTATCAAACATGTATCGTCTTGTGCTACTTTTTTTTCTCTATGTATCAATTGATATAAAATATTAATTTGGTATATCAATTAGATCTCTTAGTGTATTATACATGTTTCTTCTTCTTTTTCTTCTTTTTCTTCTTTTTTTCTCTATGTATTAATTTTCAAAACTAAAAAAAATTGCCCGTGACCATCCTAGTCAGCCACTGACGGGGCAGCAGGGGGTTGTGGCATGGTAGGAGGAGACTAATACAGGCTTATACAGTTGATACAGACTGGACTATTAAAGTTTGTATAGAAAAAAAAAAAAACTAACGTTATATATTTTATAATTTATATTGTTTTGCTATTTTATTAAAAATAAATCTCTTGAGCTGTGTATATGTGTATGTCTCTTTTATTTTCTAAAAAGGAATCGAAAAATATCGAACAGACTGGAATAAATCTATGTATATAAAATATATTTATATGTTAACTTTAAAGATGACAAAGTATTTTTTTCCCAGATCTTGGGTGATGTTAAAGACTACATCATGTAATTAACATATAAGGCCTCAACTCTCAAAATTGTTTTGCCGTAACTCAGTTTCAATTAATAAACTTGAGCATCAAAACACCAAGTGACCAAGTATTGAATATTTTTCCTCTTATGCGATTTAAATTTTTATAATTGGATATTTAATCTTCTGTTAGACTAAGTTTGTCGAGTTATTGTATAATTAATATCGATCAACTTGTGTAATTTAGATTTACCTTGTCGTTGTGTAATTGGTTTTACACCATTATAGGATAATGTTTCATTGAATCATCACCGTTAAACAATAATAATATCTAGATAATTTTTATGTGAGTCATGTGTATAGTGTCGTATTCTAACATCTACTCAATTTAGAAAAGGCGGAATAGCTTAAACGACACTTCAACTTGTCCAAGTTTGTCAACCCGACCATTAAACTTAGGAGGTTCCCATTTAAACACCTCTACTTGATAAAAACATAACTAATAAACACTTTCTCAGTGCGTGTTATTCAGTTTCCCTGAGATGTCGCCCACGTGGCATTCAGGTCAAAAAAGTCAATACCACATCATCTTTTGATATTTATTTTATCAAATTTTTTATCTTAATTAAAAAATATTCTTTGTATCCTTTCCCACCCCAGAACTTTTCCGCCACCACCATCACATCTCCCCACGGCCAACTAAGGCTCCCCCACCACTACAATCCAGCAACACATAGTAGTTCCACCTTTCACTGTTGACACTTCCTTCTTAAACAATAAAAAATCAATATCTTACTATAAAATCTACTCTGGTGATTGTGATGATGACAATGAAATAGTTCAAAAAATTTCCAGTGCAGATCCGATGATGACGCCAATTACAATATTGGCATCCTTGAAGTTCGATTGAAGAAGAAGCGATCACGGATTAAGTGAAATACTTTGTTGGAGTGAATACTTTATAGCATTATTATTATATTTTTCCACACTACCACCTCTTTAACACCTTCCTCCATTTTCAGATCAAGATATACAAACAATATTATTCCACAAAAAAGAAAGTACAACCACCTATAAGCTATAAACTGGTGAAAATGACGGTGGAGGAAGATGGATTTAAAGAATATGATGGAAGGGATCAATGGGCTGAGGGATTTGGAGAAGATGAAGATAAAGGGGAGGTGGGGTTTGATTTTTTCTGGATTTACTGATAAAGATTAGAGAAGAAGAAGGGGATGGGGTTGGATTTTCATTTTCTATTTTTCGTAAATTGATACTAAAAAATTCTCTTTCAATATTGTTTTAGTTTTTTATTTTTTTTATTTCTACGCGCCTTACCCGCGTGTTTTGCGCACATTATTGCCACATAAGCTAAAACTCTTCCACATAGGCACGGTCAACAGTCAAAGATGTTTATTAATATTTATTTTATCAAGTAGAGGTGTTTAAATGGGAACCTCCTAAGTTTAATGGTCGGGTTGACAAACTTGGACAAGTTGAAGTGTTGTTTAGGCTATTCCGCCTTTAGAAAATGACAGTCTCTTGTACATTAAATATTGGAGAGCGAAAATGTGTTGAGTATTTTTTTTTTATCGAAGGGAAAATTATTACTCAACCAAGTAAATTTTTTACATCCACTAGTTCGATTTGGACTCTTAGAATTATATTATATTTTAAAAAAAATCTATTCTATTATCTGTATGTGTAAAAATACAACACCTATGATTACGGGGATACGAATCCAGCTGGCGAAGACTAGACTGAGCATTGAAGTCACCGGGCACAGAGGATACACGTCTTCTCCCCAAGCTACATCCGCTTAGCAGGTACGGACCATGGGACAAAAGGCATACATCACGCCGCCTTAGGGTTTACAATCTCTTAGTTAGGGTTTAATTTGTATCACCGCCTTGAGTAAATAGGCCTACGACCTATAAGTCTTTGTATTTTACCATAATTAGGACAGAGGTAAATCTCAACTATAAATACCCTCCCTTCCTATTGTATTGTATCATCAGGTGATTCTCCCAGAATCCGACTTTACTCAAGGAATACAACTATTTATTTCTTTGCTTATTTCTCCGTGTATTACTTTTCCTTCGTATTTACTGTATTGCTATAAATTCTATATGTTTAAGCTTTAAGAAAAGTTTAGGCATAAACAGTTTGGCGCCCACCGTGGGCCCCAGGCAATTGTAGATTTTTACCAAGGAAAAGCACTGTCACACCATCTTTTTTCTAAATCAATTAATAAATGTGTTTTAAAAGGCAGTGGCTGGTGTTTCAAGGTACACAAAATATTTATAAAAAACTGGGAGTCGCCACTTGACAAGTTAAAAGTGTGCCGAGTCACCGAAGTGGTGTGCTTAGAACACCTTTGACTCGTCAAATAGTCTAGTCAGAGATTTTGAGTAAGGTCCTCAGTTGACTCTCGGGAAGGTATTAGCCATCCTTGAGTCTTGTGCCGAGCACAATTGCTTTATTGTCAGTTTGTCACAAGTTAATTTAAGAAATATTTGGTTGTTATATATTTGCCGTTAGTTAAAGTCGCACTTTGAAAATAAATTATCCAACACTAAACTTAATGATTAAACTCGCGCTCCAAAATGGATCATGATTTACATTGCTCAAAAATAATTTAAGTAAACGTTGGATAATTTAAAAATGTGATTGTTTGTAAGAAAAGTGACTGTTTCATCAAAAGAAAGCAATTTGTCAACAGAAATAAAAAGGGCAGTTTCGTTTCTCATTGGGTCAAAATACTTTGC
Organism: Petunia x hybrida; assembly: GCA_037355625.1. Taxonomy (NCBI): domain Eukaryota; kingdom Viridiplantae; phylum Streptophyta; class Magnoliopsida; order Solanales; family Solanaceae; genus Petunia; species Petunia x hybrida. The sequence goes on along the minus strand of JBBBVM010000605.1, from coordinate 568,806 downwards.
ATGGATGGTTCACTAATTCTGTCCTGTTGCATTTTCGTCACAATTTGCAAAGTTGAAGCGTTTAGGTACTTAAACAAACAATAGTTCGTTTCTTTCGGCTCATTTGCAAAAACTAGTTAGGGATGCCTGTGCTTAATATACTTGTTAAGCTTTCCTTAAGAACTTTCCAATCAACTGATCAGTAATAAAAATAGATCATCAAATTGTGAGCATTAAGTCAGAGATATCAGTAAAACTAACAATTAGTATTGTGCAGTGATAATAGTATCGACACTAAAACAGTTCCACGACAAACATAAAAGCCTTTTCCTTCTCAGCATTCTCCGTTTTCGCGTACTGCTTCATCTCTTCGGTTGCCCTGATCTGACAACTTGCCATTTGATGTACAGAGGTATAAATAGACATAGCTTCAACTGTGTCCAGAAACTTTTTCAACTCTTAATAGATTGTCCATCGTTTCGATACTCTTAATCGTATTACGTGATTCTGACTTCCTTCCTCCGAGTCATGCTAATTCGTGTGCAGACTGCATCCATAGCAGACTAATATTCAGAAGTTTCAAACCATGAAATGTTATGCTTCATAGACCAGTCACTGAGCACATCATTTGGATCATTTTTTGGATAAAGTTTGTTCTAGCCATAATCATAACTTTTCCATCAAGAGTACCAAGCATTGCAGCTGAGTTATATATAGTTTATTTAGTAGAGGACCTTCAATGCCAGAATAATCTTTTAACACAAAGTAATGAATTTTTTCAAGCACGAGGACTTTATTTTGCTTTTCAGATGGAGTCTGTCTTGCAGACATCCAGAGGCAACAATTAGGACATCACACTCAATTGGTCTTTCATTCTGCTTTTCAGATGGAGTCTGTCTTGTATCTGGGTCTTCCCATGTTGATTTTTTTGGTTTTCATTAGTCTGCAGAGAAACTACCAAGTATCCACTGTCAAAAAATATTAGAGTTTTGTTAAGAATTCCTTCAGTATTTTACAAAGTCAAGGAAATTCAAGTGGATAAGAAGTGTTAAAAAAAAGTCTTCCCTTTAGCAAACTTTCTCATCTCAAATATTAACACGACCGAACACTGACTATTTTAAACATCCAGGATAATTCCAATATGTTAGGAGAAAAATGCAAGAATATGTAAAAGTAACAATTCTGTAATGCATTCGTTGACGAGAACAAGTCATGGTTTTTTCGTTACTGTAACTTTTTGGTTTCATAGGTCTTTCACCTGAATTTCTTTAACAATGGTTAAGTATGATATGACCGAAGTGAATTTGAGTAAAATAATTATAGCTTTACTTTATGAATACTGTCGTGAATCAAACATCTTAGAAGCTAATAAATCAAGCGTTATAACCAAGTCATACCAATATAAATGAAGACTTACCATAGCATTTGTGATCGCACGGCTGTGTGGTTTTCCTTAAAGTTAGTAATTTCGAAGGCTAGTATTGCGATTTGGCAAGGCATTCGGTGTATGATGTTGTTCCTGCATCCAGAGTGGAGAACTTTTGGTTGATTAATACACAGATGTGTTGCCCATTTTTAACTGGTCACCCGAAGTACAATAATTAGAGAGTTATAGCTTATTGGAGGCAATATCTTATAATTTATTGACAACATGAAACCAATGGTTACAGGCAGACTGAAATGCTGTCGAAATAACAACAAACGTCGAGGCAATCCATTAAAGGGGTTTTCAGGTTGCAATTGCTGTCAAAGGAATTCTTTATATAATCTTTTAATGGAAACGGTAAAGCTAAAGTATGAACATAAATCTTGGAATTTCATTGTTTCCTTTATATCATTAGTAAGTTGCTCTTTTTCTACTATTCTCCAAGCTTGGGGAAGCTATTCAACAGTTGTAATATCCAAACACATGGTCCGATATCACAGGCGATCTAGCTAAAATTATTACGCAATGCAGGACTATGTTAGGTACAACAAACGCTATCCAAAAGTTATGTACAAAACGAGATGGTGTTGTTAGAACAAACAGTCACAAGGCAAGTCTAACAAAAATTTTATAGTAATGTTTGTGATGCAATCTGGCAAAAGGTTGTCTGCATTTTCCAAAAATAAATAATATTCGCAGACAAAGTTAATATTCTCAGACAAAGTTTACTTTTAAAAAAAAATGGAAGAATTTTTACGGCAATATCGACAATATGAATAAAGATTTACCACAAGCTTTTGTGGTTGTCGTGTTTTCCTCCACTTTCGTTTCGACGATGATGTGGTGGAACAGTTTAAGTATTCCAATAGAACAGGTTTGAATGCTATTTATTTCCAAACCAGTTTTAGCTGCTGCAAACAAGGAGGAAAAATACAGGTTAGTACTTAAATCAAAACTATAAAGTAGACAAAATACTATTGAAATTAAATCTGTCTCTAAAATATACTTGTCAAAGAAGTATACGCGTCACAAAAACTTTTGATATCAAGTTGAAGATTTGACGATAGAGACATTTTTGTAAATAAAATGATAACATAGTTTTCCAAATTCCATCTATAAATAATCATAAAAAGTTAAGCTAGTTTCATAGGTTCTATAGCTACCATAGAAAGATTCTTTTCTTGTTGACTTGTAATCCACATTGATACCAGCATAATTTCCTGAGTCAAAAAGAAAGCAATGTTAGCGAAAGCTGAAAACAATAATTTCACTTCTAAAGAAGTATGTAAACAGGGATTAAAAGTGTCCTAAAGTTTCAACATATTACCTTCATTTAAGTTGTTGCAGGTGTTCCACCCAAAGGATTTTGTCAACTCGCGAAAGGGATGCAACTGGATGGATTGTGATTCTCAGTTGTTGTAAACAGTTGTGTGACAAGAATGATTCAAAAGAAAGCTTTTTGAATAATTTCATTGTAAACAATATTTTCTGTAGAAGTGTCGTTATCATTATTCGGGTTTGGAGGCCGTATTAATATTTTTACACAGTTGGAAGATTTTGCCCTCGATAATGCAACATACAGCTGACCATGAGAAAACACAGGTTCTCGCAGATAAATTCCGACAAAATCTAACGTTTGACCCTGCGCTTTATTTATAGTTATAGCAAAGCATAGTTTTACTGGAAATTGTGTTCTCTTAAATTGAACAGGCAATTTTTCATCTCGCGATGTCATTAAAGGTATTCTTGGAATAAATACGTGTGTGTTTTTGAAATCACCACTTTCGATTTTTGCACTTATGACATGTGTTTTAAAATCACAGCAGGTTAACCGTGTGCCATTACATAAACCTTCACAAGGATTCAAATTGCGTAATAACATGATCGGACAATTTTCTTTCAAAGTTAATCTATAAGGAGGGAAACCAGCAGGATTTAAAGTATGTAAGAAATCTTCATATTGACTCTGATCAGCCGGTTCGATAGTTTCATCGATAGCAACAAAAGTTTTAGCATCTTTTGGGAACCTATTGATAAGCATATCATTAATCTCATCTACAAAGTCATTTTTGGTTGTTAAAATCACTCGAGAGGTTATAAGAGATGAATCAGTAAAGAAATCTTGCAAATTGGGAAATGTTATGTCAAACAAAGTACTCAATGATTGTTGCTCAGTAGTGAAAGGAACGGTAAACAAACTGGGAATATTAATCTTGTCTTCAGAATTTAATGGTTCTATTCCATTTCCGATTCTCATCAAGTATTCACAAAAGGCAGGATCGGTTTTTGCACGCATATTTTCTGACAGATTGAAGTTTTCAAGTTGGTCCCAAATATCAGAATATAATAAGCTTTCACGGATAAAATCATCTTTTTTCCCATTTCGAACTACTGGCAGAGTCTGTCTAAAATCACCACCAAAGACAACAACTTTACCACCAAAGAGCACGTTTGTGTTCAACAAATCTTTCAACAGTAGATCAAAGGTTTCGATCATTTTCTTTTTTGCCATTGATACTTCATCCCATACAATTAATTTTGCCTCTCGAATTAAGCAAGCGAGTGCGCTTTGTTTGCTAACATTACAACTAAAATTTTCATCAATATCAATTGGAATTTTAAATCGAGAATGAGCAGTTCGTCCACCTGGGAGGATCGAAGCTGCTACCCCGGATGTTGCCGTTGCTAGAGTAATAAAACCTTTTGATCTCACCGTAGCTAGTAAAGTACGATATAAAAAAGTTTTACCTGTTCCTCCTGGGCCATCAATGAAAAAAGCTCCTGCTCTATTGGAAAATAATCTGTCCATAACCGCATTGTATGCAATCCGCTGTTGATGGTTCAACTTTTTTTCTAGTAATAATTCTTCTTCAGTAACAATTATATTTCTTTCAAAGTAAATTTCTTTTGCCTCTTTCGTAGTTACAGAAGGTTTGAATTCTTCAGGAATTAGTTTATATTCATTAATGTCGTGTCCCATTGAATATAGGATGTCATTGATATCGTTTAACACCTTATGTCGAATATCTTTTACTCCAAGGTGCTGCAAAGTTTTGAAGTCCTCAGACATAGAATTCTCGAATTTTTGCCACAATTCTCTTGGACTATTAGGGTTACAGTATACTAACAATGTCGCAAATAAACGTCTCAAACTACATGGCATTTGATAACTTACAGCTTCTAACATACATTCAGTTAAATTGTTGTCACTATGAAGTAATCCTCTTTTTTCAGCAGCTTCTCTAAATGTGTCATAACATATATTATTTACAGTTCGTAAATCTTTATAAGATTTTGGTCCTCTTACATTCATCAGTAATAATCGCAAATAATACCTTTCCCCTTCCGTTGGATGACATGTTACAATACGTCCAATAACATTACCTTTCTTTCTACGGGTCCACATTTTATTTTGCACAGACCATACAAAATATTGAGGAAATTCTTTATACAATAATTTGAGTTCGATGGCAGTGTTATTTCTTTTGTTCATAGCGAAAAATTCTGTTAGCATTGTTCTTTTGATCGCAGGATTATTTACAATCATATTTACGTTCATTGCAGTCTTGAAAGAGACAAATTGTTGACCTTTAAGATGTAGTTGAAGATGATAAACAGTTGGAGACATTTCATTGATAGGGAAACCGAACAAACGCCATGTAGCTTCTGGTGGTGATACCCATCTAGCAGAACGATATTCTTTTATTTCATCTATTTCAACATCTGGATCACTGTTATGGATCTGATATGCGATCTTGTCATGTCCTTTGCAGATATACTTATAAATATATTTAACAGCTTTAATATCTGAGCAAACCTCGACATTTATATGACAATCGAATTTGCCAAGCAGGAATGGATTATAAGGGACAACCCATGAGTTATCAAGATAGTGACCTCTGACTTTTATAATGTCTCCAGTGTTCCGTCTTCTATAAATTGGGTATGAATTTTTTCCTTTTAACGTATGTTCAGCAAAACGTTTTGGGTATTTAGCTTTACATGGACCCTTCTTTTGCATGCACATATTTGTAGGATTTAAGGTGCCGCAAGGTCCATGCATCATATGTTGTGCAACAAGCATACGCAGAGATTTTTCTGTCTGTGAATCAGGTAATTCAGCTCTAACAACGTTGTCATAAGATTCAGGAGTTAAGAGTTTGGAATCATTTGAAAGTATAACAAGGAAATGAGCATGTGGTAAACCACGTTTTTGGAATTCTATTGTATACATAAATGCTGCAACCTTTCCAAATATATTTCTTTTTAGTATATCTGTTTTGAGTTCTTCTATTTTTGCTTTAAATACACGGGTAATTAAATCAGGTCTATTTTGTGCCTCATCAGTTGTTAGTAGGTGTTCTTGTATTTCCGGCCAAGATGGGTTACAGGTCATAGTTATGAACAGATCGGGTTTACCAAAATGTTGCACCAGAGCCATAGCATCCATGTACCGTCGACGCATATCTCTTGGTCCTCCGATGAAGGTAACAGGAAGGAAGGTCTGTTTGCCAATATTGGAAGCATTTCTCTCTCCGAGTCTTAACACATCAATAATTCCTTGTAACACTTCAATTCTGAACAAATCTGGATTAAATGCATAGAAGTCTAACCTTTGTGTTTCAAGTTTTATGTATTCATCCACCGAGTACTGTTGAAATAATCTCCCAGAGTGTATAATTTCATTTGGTTCATGTTCTCTCATTTGAAGTTTGTAACAATAATATTCACGAACAGACACATTATCTCTTTTTCTTTTTCCTTTTTCGAAATTTTCTGTTTCCATATCAAGGTATCCTTCAAAAGAGCACATATTTTTAATACTTGGTAAATGTTCATTTTTACAGGAACCATGACGTTTTGGAGTATCTTTTGTTTGTTTAATTTTTTTTATGCCACAATGCCAACCATTTTGACCATATGGAAACAACAATGGGTATTGTAATGGATCATAACATCCGTAATAGTAATTTACTATTTGGGATATATTGCTATGAGTATAGATTCGAATATGAGGTGCGGAAGAAACTTCAGTATTATCTTTCTGAACACATATTGCTGCCACTTCTGATGTGCTAGGAAGATTATAAACTCGTTGATCCATATTGGAATCGCATTTCAGCGTAATATAAAAATCTGACAGATTGGGAATATCTATTAAATATTTAAGGAAAGTGGCATATGGATTTACTGTTAGTATGTTCATCAGTTTTTGGACTATTGATTCATGAATTTTGTCTGAACAAGCCATTCTGTTAGCTAATTCTTTATTAGTATCGTAGAAGTATAGTTGTATATTTCTTGCCTTACGGTATTGGGGGAGTAAGTCATTTATGAAGTGATACATCTGTCCTTGAACTCTAAACGTATAAATACCTTGATTTCTTTTTGCCAATTGTTTATCATACTTTACACCAAGTGATGTGAATGCAAACATATTATTGTATGTTCTGATGTAAGTTCGAAAATGTGCAGATTCTTCGGTAGATCCTAAATATAAATTTTGTAATTCAGTAGGCAAATGATGTGAAATCAATTTGATTGAACCACTATTACAGCAGAATCCAGGTGGTTCATATTCAAATCTTTTCGCACCGCAATACTTACAGTCAGGGACAACCTTTAAATGAACGTAATCAGACCGTAACTGACCTATGTTCGCAGAAGTTGTTTTGCCTGATTTGTGGTGACCTGCATATTTGAATTTTCATAAGAACACAGTGTGCACTGAAGTAGTATACAGTAGTACCGTAATGGCAAAATAAAGTGCGAACCTTTGCTGTTACTCGTTCTTGACATCGTGTTGTGATTGTCATTGGCTGCAGCTGATGTCGAACCTAAGGGCAAGAATGAATGGCTCAGTATCATAAAAAAATTAGTATATTACAAGAATAAAAGGTACAAACGTTTTTTGGGTACATGCCTACTTCGTACGCATAGAACGGGGAAGCTATATTTTTTTGCCTGTCAAAAGTGATCGGCAGAAGATCACCATGAGATGTGTTGAACCGAGAAGTTATGTTCCTTTGCTCAGCAAAAGTAATTGGCAGAACATCGCTGTGAGATGTATTGGCTAGTACACACACAAAATATAACTCACTATTTAATGTCATTCAATTGTAATTATGTAAAAAACAATGTTGTTTCATCAGTACGGAAAATAAACAAATAAAAGTTTAGTGTTCTAACCTGCAGGTGAAGTTGAAGAATTTAGTTCCTGAAATTCAGCAGTATGTTGAGTCGGATAAGGAAAAGTGACCGTTTCAGAAATAGTACTTTTTTTTACTTTTGTTCTCTGCTTCGTCGTTGTTGTAGTTGTGCTTCCCTTTTTTCTGCGCATACCATTCGATACAATTCATTTCGCCTAAGTTTCTTGTCGGTATCTGTTTTTGCCGAGCATGGATACTTGTTCTTTTGTTCGGAAGGCATTAATGCTACATATTAAGCAAAGCAAATGTAATAGAAAAGTTTGAGCCACTGAATTATTGTGTCACTGTGTAGAACAAAATAAGAGCAATTAAGCTGGATGAATCTTTAAATAAAAACAGAAATAGCTTGCACTATCTAGCATTAACAAAAAGATGATAAAATAATGATGAAATAACAACATGGACAATTACCAGAAAGCAGTGTTTGAGAACAGAGATGTCAACTTTAAGAAAAAGCAATGATGGGAAGATAGAGGATTAACGGGAAAGGAAAGAAGTGTGGAGACGGCAGAATTTACAGAAAACGGTAGAGTTCCTAGAGAAGATACTTTGTCAAAAAAGAAAATCCACATGTCGGATTAGCAAATAGAAAGTCATGTGGAGCTGTATGCCCAAAATTTTGAGTATTTATTATACTAATAATATATACTTACTTAGTAATAACAAGTCTTTTGTTCCTATCCTTATTCAAAGTGGTGTGCGTGCATCCATTAATTTTTTTTTTATTTACAAGTTTGTTCTTATCTTATGTTTCTCATGAGATCTACTTTTGGGTACAGAGTTATTAGTTTTTATTCTTGTATTCAACTTATTCTTTTCCAAATTAGATGTTCTGTTCAATTTGGTGTATTAATTCCTAAACTTCCACTTAACTTTATTATTATTTTAATTTAAATTATCATCGTTTTTGTGTTACAGTTGGACTTCAAGATTATCAACTTTTTTGCAAACTGTCAAAATACTAATTTCACAACGAAGATAAGAGTTGAATACTTTAAATGCTGATGAATTTTACGATCTTAGATCACTAAGCTTATCTTGAGTTTCTTCAGATTGTTCAAGTCCTATCCTAGTTTTGTGAGATGGTGTAGGCTGTAATGCAACAATATCTTGGTGATTAGGAACAAATTTGCTTAGTGTTTTTACCTTAGTGGTGGTGAAAGAAGAAAGCCGCCCATGGTGTGTGTATGACTGAGATAGTTTACATGATTTACTTTGTTTAGGTTAGTTTACATGATAGTCTAACTTGACTCTGTCTTTCATATTTACTTGTCATGTATAAATGGTAAAGTGACAGAACAATGATGGAAACAAGTACTGTACCTAAAATTACACCTACAAATTGAACAAGTAACATGTCATGATCAGTATGAAAGAAAATGAAATAGCAAAAGGGATAGATTTAGTATATGAATTACTTGAGCTTTGAGAAAACTAACCTGCAATCAAGGGCTGCTTAGTAATACCTATTATGTAAAATAATATAGTCCCCGTTAAGTGCTTTGTTATGCATTTCAATAGGGAAAGAGACCGAAAAATCTAAGATATGTAAGTAGTACCTTTACAGGTCATTGTTTGACTGAAACAATGAGTTTCCAATAGCTTTGTTTTATTCTTGAAACCATAATCCATTCCTTTGGACTCACAGTTTCCACAGAGTGGTATAGGCCAATATAGCGGCAGCCTGTTCTCAAGAAATGTTGATGGTGAGTATGGGTACTGATGAATTTTTATACGAGGCTTAGACAAGAAGAAATCGAGCAGACGAATGAACTGCATATACTTGGTAACCAGAAGAACCAAGTCGAGAAACTAAGTTTTCAACATAAAGACCTGTGACTCGTTCAAAACAATTGAATAGGACTGCGGAAGTGGAATCTTAGACATTTTAGATTAATTACTGCCATGGTTTCTCTTGACATTTTAAGTCTTGATTCTATAATTTATATCCTCTGTTAGAAGTTTCATTATGTGGAGTGTGATAGCCAAAGTAATGAAATTAGAAGTTTGCTTTTGGTTCTTGAATGAGTGTTGTACGTGCCACATGAATGATAGAAGTTTCAGCCATTTTAAATGCTACTGTGTTTCTATTTTGTGCAGGGTGGACACCTGGTAATGTAACTTGTCAGAGAGGACTGTTCTGTTGCTTCCTTCATTCAGGTAAAATTCAGAACTACTCTTTCTATTGAGCAAGAAAATATTTCAAATATTACAGATTGGTAGATGAAGGACCAGTTAGTGTTGCTTGATGGACGTTAATCCCAACGAAGATTGATAGATAACCTTCAAGAGGCGGACATGTAAATATAAAATAAAGTGTAACTAAAGAAGATGGTCGATAGTCACTCGGCTGTGTTACATGAATAACAATTGTTGTCAGGACCACAATCTTCATCAGCACGGACGATACTTTACACGAGTTGAAACTATTCGTCTTGCTAAAACTCATAATTTGCTGTCTTTTTTCAGCTTTATCAACTGTGACATTGCAGTGTAGTGAATTAATACGTAGGAGGCAAAAAAGTTTTAAGTGATATATTAACTTCCTTGTAATACGTTAAGCGCACAGATGACAGTGCAGTCACCAGATAGAGAGGAGAGTGAGGAAAACAACTACTTCATTTTCAGTCATGAAAAAAAAAAGCTAAAGCCAAAATAGAGCAAGTTATTTACAGCTTGAGCATCCACGACTATCTCAGTTACAGGACTAAGGTGCTTTTGTGGCTACAAAAGTATTAACATTAATATACGAACCACAAAACGTGAACTGCATTATCCCGGCATTCCTGCAATGGAATATAATGAAATAAGAAGCTGTGAATAGGCGCAAGTGTAAAAGTAGGTAATCATTTGTATTACCTTTCTAGAGAGTGGTGCTGAGTAGCAAAAGCTATATCTACATGACATGAGATTGGCATTCCTGAGGGCACTAAAGTGCACGTGTGCGCAGCAACTTCACTTCCAGCCTAAGAAAACAAACTAAAGCCAAAAGAGATCCAAGTTCTTTTTACTTTCAGCATTCATGACCATCTCAGTTGCAAGACTAAGACACCTTTGCGGCTACAAAAAATTTAATTTACAAGCCACCAAATGTGAGGCACATTGTCCTGTCATTCCTGTAATATATTGAAACAAGTAGCTGTCAATAACCACAGGTAGGAGAATGCAGTTGGTAGATGATTGCTCGTGAGTTGATTTGGCACTTTTGGTGTTAAAAGTTTAAGAAAAAAAAGTTAAAATTAATTGTCATTTTGAAGAAAACCTTAAAAACATTTTACTGTACCCAAGTTTGCTGTAATTTAAGAAGAAAAAAATAAGGCTAACTGTTAGTTTCAACTATACTAATTTCCTGTCGCAACATATATGCGAATTCAATTCTTAGTATATCCCTTACCCTTTCCTTTTATGACCCTTTATCCGAGAGACTTTGCAAAACTTTGCTTTAAGAAGTAGATAGTAGGTGTAACTACAGTAAAGTATGAGTAGTGATGTATACAAACCGTCATTTTTTCTCTGTTTGTTGCCTCTTGCTAGGGGAAGCACTTGTTGCATCGAAGTCACTCTTCAGTTCTTCTCTAGGTGGAGCAACATCCATATTTACATTACTGCTTTCTGCTATTTCCATAGAGGCCACTGGTCCTCCCAAGCGAGATATACCTGCTTTCTGAACGTACGACATAATGGACAACCTCAGTTCAGAAGTTCGCGAGAAGAGTTTTTTCAGTTTAATCTGGAAGAGACTTTGACTGTGCCGCTGTCTAACTTGATGAAGAGGTAAAGATTGTTTCTGCAGGAGGAAGCACGTTATTAATAAACACGACAAGAGTAAATTTGCGAAGATCAAAATAGTAGCCAAACCAAAAAAAAAAACTGTTATGAATGAATACCTGTCTGAACAACGTCAAATGTAAACTAATTAAGGTTAAATAGTGCATCCCTTAAGAAGACGATTCATGTCAGCAAAGAAATACAAGACTAATGTTGTGGTGACATTTGAAATTTCACTGATTTGTTATAGGTTAAAAAGCATATTCTACATCATTTTGCCTCAATAAGAAGGGAAATGGAAGTACTATATGTTTTCTATATCTGTACAATACACCTAAGTTTCTCTTATTCATAGTAATGATGTACCTTTACACAGACAGTTTCATAGACTTCCGTAGCTGTCATATCAAGAAAACTCTCAGCCAGTGGACCTGATAATGTTGCAGTTACCGAGCCGGTATGATCTGTGAGCACAACGTCAAAGCGAGCCCTAACATGCAATTTTATTGGATGTTAAATGATTTCAATAAATCCAGAGAGGGGCAACTTTTCAGACTTGTAAACACTAACTTTGACAGGTTTCAACAATATTTGAGGTAAAACCATGGTACCTGGGTATTAAAACTGTCTCCCTGCGACAGTTCGAGCACTTGAATTTCATGATTATATTGGTTCTAAACAGATGCTCACAGTTTAGGCATAGTAATTCATAGAAGTCCTGGTCAGCATCAGTTACCAACATACCAGCTTCAACGTCAAACAATTGTACCTATCAGGACATAAATAAAGTTTTATTTATGTATAATTAAATTAGTTAAATACTATCTAGAAATCGAAATATCTTTATACGCATATAGTACACATACAGGAGACTGCACCGATAAATCAGAGATAGATGTAACGTTATGATGCAATGACACAAGCGCAGGTGATGAAGCTGTCTGAGCAGAACTCCTTTGCCTGTACGTACTCAGTGTTTCTTCATTTTCTCTAACCCTGTAAATGGACCACATAACGTAGGACAATATCAGTGTCAAATAACTAATGAAGATAATACTCTATCAAAATAATGAGCATGTCATACCAGTCCTTAAGTTGTACAGCCCGTGAGTAGGGTGGATCTATTTGTATGACAGAGTTGAACTTTGTTGATAGCGACGACCCTATATTGCACATTTTGTTAGTGAAGAAGTCGCAGCAGTTTCATCCAAATGCAGAATATCAGTACTTTTTCCATACCGGAGTATTGAATTCGCGTAATACGTTTTGCTACAATCACTGGAAAATCAGCAATCTTTTTAGCTAGTTCAGTCCCATCAATCTCAGCATAATCCTCCCACATAGAGAAAATAGTAGGTTGCATACTTCAAAAGAAAACAAGAAATAATAAGTAGCATTGTTGTAAGCATATGCTCACGTACAAGAGTGATTACACACCTACCTAGTATCCATCAGGATAGCCTCACGGCACTTGTTGTTACGAACACCGACATGTTTGATCGAACCACAATTGACAACAACAGCTACTATGTCTGTTTGTCGAGTCACAACAGTGCATAGAAAACAGTTAGAAATCAAAAAATAGAGCTACATGTTAGGAAAGGTAAATTAATGGTTACCAAATTCAGACTTCAAAGGTTGTTGATAAAGAGAAGCAAATGGTACACAATTCAATTCTGTTGGCGGAGGTAGGGGCAAGTCTTCTGTATTGTCTTCTTTTACAGGTTCAACAATAGTGAGGTCATCAAGCACCCACTCATACTTGCTAACGGACACTCCATATCCCAAAGGAAGCCTAACCTTCGCTGCGGAAATCAAATAAGTGGAGAAGCATTGAAGCTTTTCTCCAAGCTGTTCTATAGCCTCCGCATAAAGAACTGCAGAAACTTTTTGTTCCTATAATTTCACAGCATGAGGAATCAATTGACAATAAATATAAAAATCACAGTCCGAAAGCGAAATTCAAAACTTAAAAGGAACAAACAAAATGAAACGAAAACTACTTTCTCGTCCTGTAAAAGAAGAATCTGAAACCGCGTATTTCCGTCTTTGCTTTGCCGAGGTCGAGGTTTTTTGATGATTTGCACCTTAGAAGTCCATCCTTTCGTCGTTGGGCTGATCTTATCGATTGTAAGTCTGTGGTCCATAGTTTTGGTACAATCTACATAGAGGAAAACAAGAAAAAATTACAGAATCAAAACCAAAAAGCCATAGTAGAATATAAAAATAGCACCAAAGTTGTAGTATGACTCCAGCAAAAACCAATTTGTACACCAAAGATGTTCCTCGTAAGCCAAAAATCAAATAACAATAAAAGCTAACAGAGAGAACCAATAAATTTAAAATAAATTGTAGAGAATTCAGACTCCATGCTTAACGAAAATATAATCAATTGGGAAATTCTTAATATCGCTATCTCTATCATTTTCCCCTTTTTTGGCCAATAAAGTGATTCCATAATTATTTGGTCCCCTCTTTCAGTACACAATATTCACTGTTAAATTGTAAATAGCTAAAGAAAAAATTACAAGCACACAGTTGATATAAGCAAGAAAAATCCGTAAGAGAAACAAGAAATCATCGAACTTCATATATATAGTCAGAGGAAATTTACCAGCATGTGAAAATCCAGCTGTTGTCGTGCGAAGCAACGCAGGTAAGTGTGGCAGAGATATTTCTGTGTCAGTTATCCAAAGGTTTTTATTTCTGAGTTATCATGTAGTACAGAGTACAGACACTTAGTAGATAAAAGTACAAATCTTTAAGCATAGCTGTGTGAAATTCCCAATTTACCCCCTATTGCCAGGCAGGCATGTCAACGGAGACCTGCCTGGTTATTCCCACTTATATGTATGTTATAGATATGACACAGAAAGCAATGGTTTGCAAAAATGCCCCCATTAAGATTTAATGATAAAAATCCGGGGCCAAGACTTGCCGTTATATTTTTTCACTTTTCAACACTTATCCCTTCAAGTATTGGCACACTACAAGAAAATTCACTATTTGTGACGGCCTTATCCCTCACAAATTCGTCACAAAATCAAGGTTGTGACGGATTTGTGACCGAAACATGGACGTCCCAGAACCTAGGGTCACAAATCTGTTGTGACGGACTGGCAATTCCGTGACAAAAAATTGTGACAGATGTGTGACAAAATTATGCTGTCACAAAAGAGCACTCAATATTTGACTTGATTCTGTCACAATTTAGAGACAGATTTGAGACAAATTTTTCCGTGACAAAAATTGTGACAGAATGGATTCTGTGAAAAATTTATCCATCCATCCACAATATTTTTGATAGATTTGAGATGGATTATCTGTCACAAATTTGTGACAAAAAATTTCTGTCACTAATTTCAAGTTGGTGAATTTTTTATGATAAATAAAATCCGTCACAAATTTATTTTAGATTTCTATTTAATAAATGGTAATTACATAATACATTTGAGTTTGATGAAAACTTCCATTTCATGTAGTAAATAAGCTAAATGCATAAAAATAATTAAAGCTGGCAAAATATAAGAAATATAACATCAAAGATATATAATAAAAAGATTTAAGTTAAAACAGATAAAAATAAAACTTCAACTAGCAAAAGTCTAAAATATTAATCAGTTGGACAGTAGCCAATAAACTTACAGTAGCCAACTAACTTGGACAGTAGCCATACTAGCCAACTAACAAAAGACTTGCAATATCAAATACTTATATAGTAGCCAACTAATGAAAGTCTTGCAATATCAGTGCTAAACTTACAGTACCCCAACTAACAAAAGACTTGCAATATCAAACACTTGACAGTAGCCAACTAACAAAAGTCTTGCAATATCAAACACAACACTTAAGCATTTGGTGAGTTCTTATTAGCTAGAGTAGGATCACCAAGTATGGAAGATGATAATACCATACCCTTCATCATGCTTGTCCATCGCTCCTCCATAGATTGAAACTTTTCATCACTTTGTTGCCTCAAAAGAGAAACCTCCTGCTGTACACGTTGCTGCACCTCCGCTTCTACACGCTGTTGGAGAATTCTATCTTGATTTTCTCTCATACGTAGCATCTCCTCTTCAAGTAGTTTAATGCGCTCTTCGGCAGCATGATCAGGCACATGTAAATTGCGTGAACTAGCAGAATTGCAATCTTTGTACATAGGCATAGCTTGAGAGCCAAATCCATACACACGTCGTTTCTTCTCCCCACCCACCATGTCACAGTAAAGACGATTCACATCATTATTTTCTTGGGGATCTTCTGATGAGGCCGAGATACCAGCAGCTGCCATTGCAGCTTCCATTTCATCCTGCATACATTTTATCACTTATTAGTCAGCCTCGAATCAGGAAAAAATGGAAGTAGTAACTAAAGAATGTAATTGGCAAACTACAATTCCACAATCAGATTGGCTTAAGCTGCATCTTTGGATAATCTTAGGGGACGCAGTAACATTTAGGAACGAAGACTTGTATAGCCTTCTAAATAAGAGAATAACAAGTATATGTGGAGCATACAGCCCAAGCAGGCCTCATGGATCCTACAAAAAGTTTTAAAAGCCAAGGCAGAAGTAGCTAGCCGTTAATGATTTGTTTTAGCATGTCAAAGATAGAGGTATAGCAGCAAAGAGGTCTGTGTGAATTGTGATATTCACTTTGTGGCTGCTGTCCAAAGGCGTACTTTTTGAGTAGCTTTACATATTATTCAGTTGGTAATAAAATACTTTTATTTACCAAAAAAAAAAAAAGAATAACAAGTAATATTTTCTAAATCAAAAGAGAGAAGTAGTCATAAACAGGCGCATTGTTCTGTACTTATTATTTTCAGAATAAATTATTGATAAAAACCAAACTAGATTTAAGGCACTATTTTTCACTAGGATTAACAATATTTTTCTAGCATTATCAATTCATCATTCATAATGATGTCAGTCAATCGCAGCACAAATTTCACAACAAAAAGCTAAAGAAGGAAAAGCAGGGTAATGCAGTTGATAGTGCACTATATTGTGTTACAATTTCTTTAAGTACTTTGATGTACTATGTTGTATTGCAAACTGTCCACATAAAAGACAAAAAATATCAGTCAATAGCTGGACAGAGAAGACAGTTACTGGATATATTGGATATCCATAAGCCAGTAGCTTCTGGATATCCTACTTACGGAAAAAATAGTCGACTTTGTGCTCTGAACAAGTTTCACTTCTCATTTTTGAACTTAATTCAGACATGGTATTTTTGAATGGAAAAAATCCTATTCACCTGTTATGAAAATATAATGAATGTGTAACATATTCCAATCACCTTAGGTTAAAAGAGACACACAAGCTTTCTACTTGTATGCTTTTATCCTAAGAGACACACCTTAAATTACGTTTTCTACATTTATCTCTTTCCCTGGTGTGAAATACTTTTTAGTTAAAAACTGATTCACAAAGCAAATTCCCAAACATAATGAAGTATTAAAGACTTACACTAAGTCTTTTAGACTTGATATCCACGAAGGTGCCATCCTTTTTTACATGAACTTTCTTAAATATATCCCATGAATTTGCTGGACGACGTAGTTCTATCGCCTGAAAAATAGAGATTTTAATATTGAAAATGGAGATAAAGTTAGGTAATAATTCTTTCAAGTTAAATTCAATACCAATTTTATAGTATGCTCCACTGTAGACCTAGAACCACCTGTATGCTTGCTGGGACCAGTATCTGGACCACCCGTCTTACTGCACCGATTTTGAGAGGCAATACGAGATTTTTCTAGCCACTTGTCACTGGAGCAGTATTCCTTCCAGCTGTCCCATACATCCTCTGGAATGAATTGAGGTCTGGTTGGAAGACGTCGCCAAACGTACATTTTCTTAGTGTACATGCTGGATGCCACTTTCTTCCAAGTGAGTTTGATAATGGCATCGTCTCTAGTATTCCACTGATATAATTTCTAAAATCAAAATCGATTAGTAACATAAATATCAGTTCCTTTAAGAGCAAGAAGTGCCAAAAAAAAAAGAACTACAACAGCCCTGGCGCTTTAAGCTACAAGCACAAGGGCACGCTATATTAAAGTGGAGCGTGATTGTTTATACAAAATTAAGAAAAAACTGCATCCTAACCCAGCCCTTGGAATTTGAAAGAGAAGAATAGAAGAAGATGAAGGAAAAATATGATTGGAATTCAAAGGAAAAGAAGAGAATAAAGGGAAGAGAAGAAGTCAATAATTAACATAAACTCATGCCAATAGAAGTCACGAGTGGATTGACAGACTTCCCTCCATGTGTAACCAGTTACATCTTGTTTCTCTCTGAAGGTTTCTGTGATACTCTTCGAGATAGAATGACCATTAGGAACAAACCTGAAATAAGATTGAGAATAAATAGCTAGCGCAATTCGTGATATGTATATTTTAAAAGTTAAAATATATAAACAAAAATATCTTCTCTTACTTTTCCCCCACAACAGAGATGACGGACCGACTAGATGGGCATGAGTTGGTAGCAGAACCAATAGAGACATCAGGAGTAAGAGGAGTGCTTGGAACTGATGATGGCGAATCACTCATATTCTTAAAAGTCAAGTAGTTAGCATTTGATAAAGAGACTAGAATAGCTTATGAAACAATCATCACATAAAAAAACTTAATAACAGCACCAAGAAAGTTCATTATAAGATAATGAGACTACAGAACATAAGATGCCCAACACAAACTATAAAAAATACAAGGATATAACTGAAAAAAGTGGGAAAACAAAAACAATTACTCAAAAGTAATAGAAACTAACTTAACTTACTGACCAATTTAATAAAATAGCACATTCAATTCAAAAACGCAAACTTCTGCAGCTACAAGTGATATTATCTTATTCACTATCTTCATCTTCCCAATCTTCTTCATCCTCATCCTCCTCCTCCTCTTCCCCTTCCTCTTCCTCTTCCCCTTCCCCTTCCCCCTCCTCCTCTACTTCTGGTTCATTAGTTCCATCTTCCATGTCAACTAACAAACCATCTGGATCAGTCAATGTATGAGGTGTTTCTTCTGCAGAAATGTCAATTTCATGCACTTCAATGTCATCCTCTTGAAATGCAGAATCGATTGGTTCTTCTGCTCTTTTGGAAACCTCCAC
The DNA here is from genome assembly GCA_037355625.1 of Petunia x hybrida. Classification (NCBI taxonomy): domain Eukaryota; kingdom Viridiplantae; phylum Streptophyta; class Magnoliopsida; order Solanales; family Solanaceae; genus Petunia; species Petunia x hybrida. The sequence continues at coordinate 550,301 of JBBBVM010000605.1, read as the reverse complement.
AACAGAACGTGCCTTTATCTTACAAACGGCGAACCATTCATTTGTTGTCCTCTTTACAGTAGGATAGGTTTCAAGATACACCTGAGTAGCTTGCACAGCCATAATAAATGGTTCATATTTGTTAAAGGTCCTTCTTCTATTAACCTCAACAAGATTATATTGTGGGTGTATCCTTGTACCATGCTTTGGTGTCGGATCAAACCAAGAACATTTAAATAACATGGTTCGCTTGAATGGTAATGCAGGATACTCTAACTCCAAAATCTCTGTCAAGCGACCATAGTAATCAATATCATCTGCACTGTGGCTAGAGCCCTTGATGCATACACCACTATTCATTGTAGATCTACTTGAACCATATCCATCCGTATGAAACTTGTAACCATTGACAATATAACCATTAAAGGGCTGAACTTTATGCAATGGCCCTTTTGCAAGATCTTTTATAATCTGATTGGTTATGTTTGATGAAGGATCATGTGCCTAATGACATCATAGGTAATTAAGCAGGTGTTAAAGTTATATTTTATGAAATAGAAAAATCCAATAGTTTAGACTTATGAAGACTTACATATTTCTCAAACCAAGAAGCAAATCCTGTTTCAAGTTTTGCATCAATCTCACTATCTTGAATATATGGATGAATTTCTCTTAAAGTATCTTCATAAGTTCTAGAAATAGAAAGTTAATTTAATTTAACAATATCAAATGTAAGTGATATTAATAATTGAATATAATTAGGATTAACTTACCTTATATATGGTTGCACTTCATCACAATTTAACAAAACATATGTACGGGCTGCATGATATTCTTTATCATCTAACCTCCTTGGTTTCTTCTTTCCAAAAGCTCGACCAGCATGCTTGAAAATAGAAAGCATATCAGGATGTGTATCCTCTCCAATCCCACAACCATCTGAATTGCGAGGCACTTTCCTATGCCTTGTCGAAACATACGACTCAAAGTAGTGCGCACAAAATGAAGATGCTTCTTCAACCAAATATGCATTGCATATAGACCCTTCAACTTTGGATTTATTTTTGACATTGTTCTTCAACTTACGGAGATACCTTCAAGCATTAAATTATATCAATATGTAATTAGGGGAACAATTAAATATTCTATGTCGTATAATTAATTTTATTTACCTCTCAAATGGGTACATCCATCGGTATTGAACTGGACCCGCTAAACGTGCTTCGTAAGCTAAATGGATAGGAAGATGTTCCATCGAATCCCAGAAGCTTGGAGGAAAAATACGCTCAAGCTTACACACGATATGAGGAATATTTTTTTCTAATTGTTTCATGTGTTCCTCTGTTATTGCCGTAGAGGTAAGATCTTTAAAGAAAAGACTCAACTCTGTCAATGCTTGCCACACATTTACTGGAAGTAGTTCTCGAAATGCAATAGGAATTAGGCGTTGCATAAACACATGGCAATCATGACTTTTCATCCCAAACATTTTAAGCTTATTCATGTCGACACATCTGCCCATGTTAGACACATAACCATCAGGAAATCTCAACCCTTGCAACCACTTACAAAGCACTTCTTTTTCATCCTTATCTAACATATAACAAGCTTTTGGATACTTTTTGTACCTTCATCCTTATGTAACTCTGGACGATGACAAAATTCTTTCAAATCTGCTCTAGATTTGGCATTGTCCTTTGTTTTTCCCTGTACATTCATCACGGTGTTAAAAATATTATCAAACACATTTTTTTCAATGTGCATCACATCAAGATTATGCCTAATCAGATTTGTTTTCCAGTAAGGCAAGTCCCAAAATATACTTCTTTTCTTCCAACCACATAAACTATTTTTTGAGATTTTGGCATTTATCACTTCAGAGCCAAGTTCTGTTACTTTCTTAAGCCCTAAATCCTCAATCTCCCTAAGTATTTCTATGCCTGATTGTGAAGTACATACTAACTTATGTATTACTTGACCTTTCTTGAACCACCTTTTGTTCCTTCGCCACGAATGACCTGGTGGCAAAAACTTTCTGTGATTATCAAACCATGAAGTCTTTCTTCCATTGGTTAGTGTAAAAGCATCTGAATCATTCATGCAATAGGGACAAGCTAACTTTCCTGCTGTACTCCAACCTGACAACATCGAGTAGGCTGGAAAATCGCTTATTGTCCACATTAATGCAGCTCGCATTTGAAAATTAATCTTACTTGAAACATCATATGTTTGGACCCCCACGTCCCACAAATCCTTCAACTCAGCAATGAGAGGCTGTAAGAAGACATCAATTTTCTGTTTTGGATTTTTCGGACCCGGTATAATCACAGATAAAAACATGTATTCTTCCTTCATGCACATCCACGGTGGCAAATTATATGGGGTAATTATCACAGGCCAAGAAGAATATTGTTGGCCTGATTGACCAAATGGTTGAAATCCATCTGTGGACAACCCCAATCTAACATTCCTAACTTCAGATGCAAAACTTGGATTTGTCTCGTCAAAGTGCTTCCAAGCAGGAGAGTCAGAGCAATGACGCATAACACCATCCCTTTCATGTTCATAATGCCACCTCATATGCTTCGCTGTAGCATCAGATGCATACAACCTTTGTAGGCGAGGAGTTAAAGAAAAATAATACATCTTCTTATAAGGAACATTCTTTTTGGAGCGTTGATGTCTTGACCTCTTGAATCGAGGGTGTGCGCAAAACTTGCAATTGACAAGTACAGAATCTTCACGCCAATAAATCATGCAACCATTTTTGCAACAATCAATCTTCTCTACTGGTAAACCCAACCCTCGCATCATCTTTTTGGTACTGTAGAAGCTATCTGCCATTACATTATCAGTTGGCATTAATTCTGAAAGAAATTTGCATAACTCATCATACAAGCTTTCAGAAAAATGATGTTCTGCCTTTAGATTCAATAGGCGAGCAACTGCAGACAACTGTGAATGTCCATGTGGGTTTCCCTTCCAGACTTCTTGTTGTGACGCTTTCAGCAAATTATAAAGATTCTGTGTTGTTGGATTTGGATCTTCCTCCAAGTTACCATCATAAGAAGGCCCGGCAACATCAAAAACCATATCCTGAAATGCATCACGAGTTTGAGAGTTCCCTGTTTCACCAACAGGTTCTTCTCGATGATCATTAGCGCTTGGAGGTGGGATATAACTTTCTCCATGGTGATACCAACGATAATAATTTGGCACAAAACCATATTTCCCAAGATGTGTCATTACTGTAAACTCATCTAAAATGTTTTTATTCCGACACTTACGATGATTACACGGACATCTTAGCTTTTCACCATCCATGCATTGTGGATGACTTTTAGCAAATTCAACAAACTTCTCAACTCCATTAATAAAATTGGGATTTATAAAACCATTTACTAATCTAGCATACATCCAATCACGATCAGAATTGTTCATATTTTATGCTCTGACACAGAGAAAAAACATTATGAGAATTCAAATTATTACACACAAGAAAATATGCCTTAATTGTCTATCTTCTAGCTAATATTTTACATAGTCCAGCATAGTCCAACAGAAAGGGATTAAACTTTACGATCTCATGTTCGGGATTATATCACAGTCCATTTAATTTACTGGGTTTCTATAGATAGGATGAACCAAAGCAAATGGATTTAGATAAAGCTGTAGCTAATGCACTAAGTCCGCCCCTGCGTAACAATCGTTAAAAAGGAATCAATGGTATCTAGGCAGTAAATAAGTATAAAGTCGCCAACTTTGCAAGAAAAATAACTTCATACTCTAAGTTTTGCAAGTTGGTAGCTATTTAACTCAAGAATATCGCAACAAATAGCTAAAAGCAACCATTTTTCTACAAAATAATAATAACATTATCCCATTTTTCATAAACAAAAAAGAAAGAAAAGATATAAGTAGATTGAGATATAGGCTTACGAGTTCAGGTTAGGAGCTTAGCAGCAGAGGTTGTCGATTGTTGTTGAAGCTTCTAACCAATGTTAACAAAATACATCAATAATAAATTTTATGCATATATCAAAGAATGAATTTACAGAAGAAACAAAAATCAATCAGAAAGAAAGGACCCAATTTTAAAGCTTTATGAAGAACTTGTAATTATTTTTTTCTATTCAAAAGGTTTTTAGCCTACATCAAAATTTTGAGCTTACATTTAAACTCAATGGCAAGACCCAAAGCAAGAGATAAAGAATAAAAAAAAAACAGATGACTCTTCTTCACTTCAGCAAATAACTTGTTCAAGGCGTGAAACAATAATGGTGAAAACAATCTAAGCAAAATAATACCTTGGGAGAAAATGGAGTGAAGATGGAGTAAGGAGGTGCTTTCAATTGCTGGAAGAAGACAAGAAATAAAATTTTTGGGTGAAAGAGAGAAGAAATGCCCTAAGTCTAAAAGTTTGGCGGAAAATGGCGTGAGGTGTCAAATATTTGGCGGGGAACCAATTTAGTTTGGGAAATTTTTTTAAAGTTTGGGAAAAATTGTCAAAAATTTTAAAGTAGTCAAAATTTGTCACTAAATAAGCTGTCACAAACTTATTGTGACGATGATGTCTGTCACAATAAATATACTTTTGTTAACTAATTATTTTTCTAATAATATTGTGACAGAATATTACGTCCGTCACAATTTTGTGATGGATTTGTCACAAAGTCTTTTTATTTCTTATCTTTTACCATAATTTTGTGATAGAAATATGGTTGTCACAAAAATATCAATCATAAATCTGTCACAAATCTGTCACTCCTAAAAATATTGTGGTAAAAAAAATTGTGGTAAAAAAAAAAGAATTAAAAATTCATTTGTGGAAGGATTATCCATCATAAATTCGTCACAAGTCCGTGACAATTTGTGACGAACGCTTTTGTCACAAAATTTCCGTCACAATTTTGATGTTTTCTTGTAGTGGCAATAAGCAATACTTGCTGCACTTGGCCGCAAGTCTTGGCAGCCATTGACCCCTACTCGATTTGCGAACACTTGAACGGCAAGTGTTGGCAAAAGGCAACACTTGCCGCACTTCTTCGTAAGTCTTGGCAATTGTCAAGACTTGTCCCTTCCAGTTTTCCCTGCATTCTCGCCATATACTTGAAGTATTGGCAAAACAGCACTTGCCCCTGAAGTATAGCCAATTGCCAAGACTTACAAAAATTTTACCTTGAAGTCTTACTCCGGACTAAATAAGGGCATTTTGCTAAAACATTTCTTAGAGCGGGTAATTTTGTAAAACCACTCCTTATGGAGGGCATGCGGTGAAATTTTTTGGTTTTCTTTCAAACTCTGATTTTACAAAGATGTCATTTTTCTCTTACTCCCTTTCAGATTTGTCCTAACTTACAAAATAGCACCATATGACTGTTTTTCTTAAATGCGGTCCAAATCCTAGAGTTATTACAAGAAAAATCTGATTTCTCAAAAAATTTAAAACTTTCCATTCACGTCTTGTGTTTCTCTCTCATGTAAAAATTTGGCTCCGTAGCCTGTTTGCACATCGCTAATTAAATACTAGCCAACAGCGCAAAACTGTTTGAAAATTAGCCAATTCCGGACAAGTCCCAGTATTTTAAACTGGGACTTTAAACTAACATATACAAAGTCTCAGTATTTTATACTGGGATCACTTAAGCACTAATCCCAGTATAAAATACTGGGACTTTTTATATAAAGCTCCAGGTACTTTTAACATGAATCACAGTATAAAATAATTAGACTTTGAACATGTTAGTTCAATGTCCCAGTATAAAATACTGAGACTAGTCAGGAGTGTTTTCCAATGCTAATGAAGTGTAAGTGTGTGTGCGAATTTTTGGCTATTTTTCAATTAATTTTGAAACTGTGGATAAAACTCACTTAGGGCGTCCAGAATTAGCTAGTTACCAAAATTTCACCTTTCTCATGTAGCTCATAAAGAATTCAAAAATAGACATGTCAAATACAAATCATTTTTCCATTTTTTATCAAAAAATAGCATCTTTATCAAGATTTAGCCAAACAACAACATACATATAACAAAATACAATATTGTTGGACCTTTAAACATGCTGATTATTTTTAATGTCATTTTCATGGTAAAATTCAAATACACAGAGTTCATGTGTTTACCTATGATACGAGACCTTAGAGCTCAGCTATGACGACCCAAACAAGCCAAAATATGTTATTGAATGCAGCAAAATCAGCAACTAAAACAGCCCTTAAAACCCACTCAACTCTTGAGTTTTATACCCCAAAAGACTCTTAAGTTAGAGTAATTTTGGTTCTAAACTTCTACACTTAAACTCATTAACTTCCTTACTATTTTCTCTCTTCTCTTCGTAGCATTCAATGCTCTTTCTTTTGTTGTGTGTTTTTTCTTATGTATTCAATTTTCTCTCTATGTTTATTCTCTTTCTTCTCAAGGTGTTAATCCATTAAATGAGTGAGTAAATGCCTTATTTATGGCTGAAAATTCAAAGCGACGGGGTGGAGTCCACTTGTAGAAAACTCACACCCATATACTTGAGTAATTTATCAAATCAAATATTTTTGACATTCTAGAGAAGAGCTCATGGCCTGGGCTAGTTGACTATTGGGCCTATTGGGCTCACACATAAACCCAAAACCCCTTAAGCCACAAAAATACAGATCTAAAAATCATCTATCCCATCCCCAAATACTAAACTTAAACATCCTATTGGGCCAAATTAAATCCCCAGTTAACTTAGGCCCCAAAACACAAAATAGAACTATGTCCAAAACACATAAAATGCCACAGATCCAACATATACCGTGAAAATTAATGTCCTCTATTTTTCTTCCTTCAACTACCAGCCAAAACATACACACAAATAAACAAAAAATAATAAACAAGAAACTGAAATCACTTCCAACGCTAAACAAATCAGTGACAGAAACCAAGTCATGGCTTCATTTGCTCACGGTCACATTTGTACCAATTTCAAGCTCACTCCCTCGTGACGTAGACTCCCTATGCGAGCAAATTCACACGACCTTAAGCTTGATTAACACATGACCAGGCATATTTTCAACTTGAACGAAATTAGAAGAAAGAGATATTTACATGCTTAACACATTCCTTCACACAAACAGATCCAGGCCAAGTTTCAACATTTGAATCATGGAACAACTGCTCCCAAATCATTTAAACAAAAAAGTAGGGAGCATGTATTCCTAAGTCCAACATGACATTATACATGAACAAACACTTTTATACATGGTTTCTTAACAAAATACTTATATAAACAATGGAAGTAAAAGGGAAAAGGACTAAAAGTACTTCTGTTAACCCATCATACAAATCAGAACATCACCACTATACCCGTCACGCAACATCACTATTCCTCCAAGGGCTCGCTGCTACTTTTCCACAACAGCTATCATCACCTCCATAGCATTTGACACGCCTTGACGTTAATCATCGTCACACGATCAATTTCCAGTCGCCTCCTTTCCAGTTTCTAATGAAAATAACCCTAAAAGGGTTGTTTTCTATTAGGAAAGGGAAAGAAAGGACACATAAATTCGGTAAAGAAAGAAACAAGACAGAGACTGCGGAGGAAACGATAGCCGGAATTGGGGTTTCACCATTGTCAAAGCCCGATCTTCGCTAGTCTATAGTTTTTTCAGTGAAACCATTAGTAGAAATGGAAAGAGGGGGAGAAGGCGGTTCTATCTGAGTGATTTTGTGATTTTCCGACGACCGGACGGCGGTTGACGGTGGAGTCGCGGTGGAGAGGGGGCTGAGCCATGGCGGCTACTGTTTTCGATGGTGGGGGAGAAATTTGGAAAGAGTGTCTTTAGGTCAAGTGACTTGAGAGGTGCAAGGGGAAAAATGAGGAATTTTAGCTTATAAGGTAATGGAATGGGCTGGATCAAATTCATGGGCTAGTGGGTCAGGGAGATGGGCTGATCGGCTGCTCTTTTTGCTGAATTGAACTCTAGCCCATATATCATTTTGCACAGTGACACAATATAATGAAACACTTACAAACCAACTAATGACAATTATGAAAACTAATTAATATCACAAAAAATTAACAAAAATTAACTTAATCTAAACCAAAATTAGGTTATTACAAGCACGACCATGTCGAACGACAACGATGATGTCCCGAAGAACACCACTAATGCGGTTGACGATCCCATAAAGGATCCCAGCGATCCCGAGGGACAACCAAAGGGCACTCCAGGGATCCAATCTCTGTGGACACGAGGATCAAACACGTACAAGAAACTCCAAACGCGAAGACTTCTTCAACAATTTTCTCAAAACTCAGGAGGAGCGAGTGTTTATGCCTAAAATTGCTCGTACATGTTAAATAATTAAATTTGTAGAAGGTTCACAAGCAATATGGTAAATACGCCGGAAAGTAAGTAAAAGGTGAGAGAATAGTAATAAACAAGAACGTAAATAATTGTATTCCTTCATAATAGCCGGATTCTATGTGAATCTCTTGATTGTACAATACAATACAAGGAGGGGTATTTATAGCTATGATTAGGGCTGTTCATTTTTCGGTTTAAACTGATAAACTGAACCGATAAAAATTTATTGGGTTATTGGTATTAGGTTATCGGGTTATTGGTTGTTTAACAGTTTACAAAAAACTTTTATTGGGTTGTCAGTTCGGTTATCGGTTTTGCACATTTTCTTATTGGTTAAACCGATAACCCAATAAGGTTTCTAAATTTACTATGTTGCGCTTATATATATAAAAGTAGTATACTTATTTACTCTTGATTGGAACTTGGTAACTTCAAATCCTAATCTTATTTTACTTGTGTAGCTTTCAGCTCACCTCTTTCATTTCAAACATCGATTTACTATTTCAATCCTCACTTTCTCCATTTAAATATCGATTTACTATTTCAATCCTCATTTCTTCCATTTCAAACATCGATTTACTGTTTCAATCCTCACTTTCTCCATTAGTTTATAGAACAATGAATCATATTTGAATCAAATGTTAGTTGCTTCTTTGAATATGGTGAATGCTTTAAGAGGCGTTTGAATCCGCTATGAAAATGAAGCCAATTTTGTATTGGATGCAATTGTTTAGAAGGTGATTATTTTACGATTGTTAGGCTTAAGTTTCTTAATGGTTAAACCTAAAACCGAACCGATAAGAACCGAAAACTGATAATCGATACCTTATTGGTTCGGGTATTGTTTTAGCACGTTTAAAAATCGAAAACCGATAGCCTAAACTGATAAGGTCCAAAACCGAACCGAACCGACCGATAAACACCCCTAGCTATGATTTACCCAGTCCTAATTATGGTAACATACAAAAACTAATAAGGTCGTGGGCCTGTTTACTCAAGACAGTGGTATACCTTGCATCTTATGGCCTGTACCGGCTAAGCGGTCATGCTCGAGGAGCAAACGTGTATCCTCTGCGCCGGGTGACTGGTAAGTTAAGTCTAGTCTCGCCAGCTGGACTCATATCCCCGTAATCATAGGTAGCGTATTTTTACTCACACAATTAGCCCCCCACTTGTTGAGCGTTGTCGTAAGCAGTCAAGAAGTGAAAGAGGTATACAAAAAGGATGTGAAAGGATATCTCACTGACTCCTTGAAACTCGCAGTCTTTTTGACCGAGACTGAAGCTTGATTTCTTCTGGAATCCCACGCACCTTCATCTGATTAGCTGCTGTCGATTTCATGTAACTTTCCCATAAATGCCTTTTACTGCGCCGATTCGTTCCAATAGTTCCAGACCATAATTACATTGACCGTTTCGTACTCCATTTTTATCCCATTCCGCCTAATAAGGCTTCATGACAGATAAGAATCACAAACTTCTTCAGAAAATACATTGTCTCTCCCAAAACTTCCTTTTGAAAGAATAATCCCTCTTCTTCGAAATGCTTGCCTTATATCCTGGTTTGATGCTCCTAGAACTATTCCTTCATTCGGAATGGATGGAATTTGAGAGAAGTGTAAATAAAGAAACTCTCACAGTTTTCTTTCTATGTTTCTCCATCCATGATAGGATGAACGGAGTCCCTCGAGTCATAGAATTTGATCGGGATTCTATTGTTGCTCTCCAGAATGTCTTCTTTACGACATGTACATAAGGTGCGATCATTATCTAATGCAATGGTTTCTGTGATATTCCTCTTGTCATGCAGGGTCAGGATGCTTAGCCCTTTCAGCTGCCATGAGGCTTTTCTTCTAGGATGCCTTAGGTGTACTGGTGGCTTCTTTGATGGTCGGGTTGATGCTCCAATGCCTGGCTCCGTTCCTTGGCTGGCAATGAGATTTAGCCTTACACTATCAGTAGATTAAGGTGTCCCCAAGCTCCAGAGGCAGATCCAGGATTTGAACCTTATGGGTTCTAAATTTTTGAATAATGATTTCTTGGGTTAGTTACTTGGTTCTCGACATGATTTTTATATATAATTAGTGATTTTTTTAACAAAAATATACTCTCTGCGCAAAATATACTGGGTTTTGCCGAACCCGCATCATACCCTCTACGTCCGCCCCTGCCAAGCTCTAAGTCTGCTTTTGGCTCAGGGTTGTCTCCTTGTTCGGCTGGTTCGATTGGATTGCTATTGTAAAGCGTTGCATGTAGTACCTTTTAGGACAACCTTTTCATTCTAATGCAACTTGTGTAAAACGTAACAATGTAATAGATATGACTACACTTATGATGTGTGACAATTTCTCTTCAATTATAAACCATATTTTATATAGCACAACACAATTTTGTGGTGAAAAATTTACAAGTTTTGCATATACTATGTAATTATATATTTTTGGTCAAGTGTGAAAATCTGTACATTAGCTAGTAAATAAGAAAAAAAAAATTAAATGCAAATACTACTCTCCAAAAATGAAGAAATATATATCATCCATTGTATCAACAAATTAAATAACAAAAACCGTGTGAAGTTTGTATAGCTTCTTTATAAAATCGAATGTACTGTTCATATATCATTAATACTAAACATATTATTGTCAAAGAGTATCCTAATTAACTTCAGATAGATCAAATCGTTCACCATCTCCAATTCCATCTTCATGATTTTCCTACACAATCAAAATAAAATTAAAAATTAGATAGAGAAAAATTATTTGGTGATGCATAAATTATATGCAATAAACACCTAATCTCCATGGAAAAATTAACCATACTGGATGAGTCAAGAAAATATCATTTAACTACATATACAATATATGAAAAAGGGTTCAACATAAAAAAATAAAAATAAACATAACCACGCCCTAATCGTTGGGCAATTTGCAGGCTTGCAACAAAGGACAATTGAAGAGTCAAAGAACATCAGCCAAATTAAAACGTAAATATTAGAAGGTTTTTTAGCTGTAAAAATGAAAAAGAAAAGCAGCCTTCTCAATCCAGCATAGAGTTTTAGGAGGTTCCTGAAGAGCATTTGAAATATTATTATAGTGAGACTATTTGTTGACACTTCTGATGACAAACCAACTAAGAACTTGCAGTAATAAAAAAGGGCAGTGATACATATCATTCCATTTTGCCGGCATATTTGCCGCGCCATACGTGGCCTACGTGTGAAAATACGAAAATGTCCTCACTTACTCTAGCTCGCCTTTCAGTCGCGCGAGTGGGATTGTAAATACACAAAAGCTGAAGTAGCGTGTGACATATCATCTTTTTTTCAGTCAGATTTGAACACTGTGAATGGAGTTCCGTTCAGATCTGAACGAAAGAGGTCGCCGGAACTCCAATGATGGTGACCGTCAGTCTTCGTCTCCAACTGCACATATCATCTTTTTTTTTCAGTCACATTTGAACATTGTGAACGGATTTGCAAATACACAAAAGCTGAGGTAGCGTGTGACATATCATCTTTTTTTCAGTCACATTCGAACACTGTGAATGGAGTTCCGTTCAGATCTGAACGAAAGAGGTCGCCGGAACCCCAACGATGGGGACCGTCAGTCTTCGTCTCCAACTGCACATATCATCTTTTTTCAGTCACATTTGAACATTGTGAATGGATTTCCGTTCAGATCTGAACGAAAGAGGTCGCCGGAATCCCAACGATGGCGACCGTCAGTCTTCGTCTCCAACTGCCATTACCTCACAAAATCCTCTGAGCTACAAAAGTAATAACGGGTCCGTTCTTTGAACATCGTTTAAACACAAGATTTTTTGTTCTTGCTGCGCTTGTTTGTACCGAAAACTTGTCTAGTTACAGTATTATGCGGTGTAGTATTCCGTGCACAGATGTTCCTTCAAATACTCCGCTCTTGACTAATATTGGTCTATGTTCCCCCGAATGTCATACGTTATTAATAAATTTATGTTTTTATTTCCAATTACCATTGACGAATACAATTGAAGTCAGAAATCAGTCCATTAGACACGAAATAAATCAAAACCACAAATTAATAAGTACTGCATCAGGATTGAGCAGGTACGTTGTCTAGACACCTATTCATCCAAAGTAGAAGCAGGTGTTTCGTGTGAATCAACGACTTCTGCTTGACACCATCAAAGAGCGGATAAGTTAATGCGAAAGTTTCAATGTCAACAACACGCAGATGACTGTTAACTAACGGGTGCAATATTGCCATGAATTGCATTATAAATTCATGTGTCCTGCTCCGACTTCGCCTCAGAATTTAGAATCCATTAATTTGCTGCAGTTACCATCACTAATGGCAGGTCCTCTGGTTTTAACCACCGTACGTATACCGTCGTCCTCAACCAATAGGGTAATCAACGAAACCATTGCCGTATTAGTTCTAATTTGTTCATTCTGTCAACAGGAGCAATGCAAACACATAATCTGACTATTTTTGGGCTACAACTGATTAATTAACGAATTGGGCCGCACCATCAATGAAGGCATGTGCTCGGCCCATGTAGAGTAAGCCCTCCAACACGTTTTCAGCGAGTCCCCAGGAGTTGGGTCGCATAATCTATTCCTGCACGTATGAATCCTGATAGGAATTCAACATTCCCACACTCGCTGTCGTTTAAGTTTAGCCAACGACATGTGTAAAACAATGACACTTGTTTAATCGAATTTTAGGTACTCTTTAATATTGAGCAGTTATCACATGCCCTGGTACTTCTTTATTAATCAAGATGGGTAGAACTTGTTTTGGTTAGTAGACAAGTTCTTTGCCCTTGCAACAATACAAATAACGGGAATGCACGAAATCAGCCCAGCGGATGCAAACTTGGTGTATTGTACATGGACAAAAAGGAGAAAGTCAATACTGCTACTAAGTACTAAGTACATTACAACTTCAGACTGGACAATCCGTTCCAGTGCCCCGGCCCCTGAAAGTGACAACACCCGGTCTCTACGACTTTGCTGCAGTTTGCCAAACCAATCATCCTTTTGAGACGTCTTCTGCATTCCATCGTCTTATTTCTTCCGTCGGGCTCCTTCAATAGACTAAGCAGCACTTCCATCCCCGAGTTGATGCTAATTTCATCTTCCCTATCAAACATCAGCAATGCAATCCCGTAATTGTACTTTGCTTGGGCCACAGCTGAATTATTAACGAATTGGGCCTCGCCCGAAGAATTATTAGCGACTTGGGCCATATAGTGTAACCCCTCCTTGTTACCGGCAACAAAAAACATATGAGTCCCGAGAAGTAGGGTAGCATAATCAATTCCTTTGCTGCTCAGTCCATATAGAAATTTAAGATTTCCACGGTCGCAGCGTTGCAGTTTATCCAAGATCTTCTCCAGAGGCAGGTATCGTTGAAATTGCCCTGTAAACACCAGCTTACGTGTAAGGTCGCACCTGAAATTGTAAAATGCATGCATGATAACGTCGTGGCAAGTACTAAGGTATAAAAAAGTGCATTAAAGAATCAACAAATCATTCTTGAACTCACACTAAGGTCAGATTTGAGATATCAGCAACAGAAGGGTCGGATTCCATAAATTTATGGATTATTGATTCTACAACTGTTGCTGGAAGGTCCAGTAGACACGGTTCTTGCTTCATCATGTTTGGACAAGTATACGAGAACAACAATTATTTTTTCAAGATGGAGGACTGAAACCCCAATATGGTTTGTGAGAAGTATTTAAAAGCTCCACTTGAACTTCATAGACGATGCATTGAAACCATACACAAAACATAAATACTACAACCCCAACTACCCTCATCAAAAGTCCAACTACACTGGATGCACTAAATACGCCAACTACCGCTTTAGAACGCGAAACGTCAACTCAAATGACTAAATGGAGGTCTGCAACTATATTTTTGGAGGAGTACTATTACAAGTTTCACTTGAAATCAACTCAATATAAATAAGGTAACCTTGTGCTGTGAAAGGTGTATGGGTGGCTAGTTAATGGTTACGATCAACAAGTAATACGATGACCAAGATTGGGTTTTTACATCTACTAACAAGAACCACCATACCCCTTAATGCTCATAGAATAATATGATCTAGTGTTGGTAAAAAATATTGCTTTAGGACATTTTTCATCAAGAATATTCAAAATAATATTGCTAGTTCTGAATTTTTTAAACTTTTGTCATTAATAAAGAGAAACCGAAAAAAAATATTAGACCGGCTTCGAAAATTAACAGGATGTTATAAATTCATTTATTAGTGTGGATGACCACTACTCACCATTATTCAATTGTAACATATGGTTTACTACCCCACTTTCTCCTACTTAATTCCTCCCCACTAAGCGACCACTAATTCCTTATTAAGTCACTACTTAATTCTTGTAACCTTTGGGTTGATTTGTAACCTATGTATTTGTATCGTATAAATAGAGCACATTTGGCTCTATGGAAGACAGACTTGAAACACTTTGAGAATATAAGTTCTACCTACTCCTCTCATATACTTTTGTATTGTTCTTACTTTACTACTATTAGTTTTACAACACAGGAGTTTTTTTTAGTAAAATGACTTATGATTAGAGGATTCCCACTTTAATAATAATAATAAAGAAAGAAGTAAATATAATTTATTATAATAAATATATAATATGATGTCATAAAATATTCAAAAATATTTTGTTAAATGTAATTTGTATAGAGTAATTAATTTAATTACACTGTAATATCAGTCTAAAATTTGCAATTATAGGGGTGAGAATTTTAAAAAACCAAGTCTTCTTAACGTTTATGTATATAATTTCATGTCATAAAGTGTGCAAAAATTAAAGTGATTTTTACATTGTATAGACATTTGGAAGTGTCTTTAATAGAAAGGAGGGTGCTATTTGGCCACACCATTCTTGGCCACACTCGTGTAGCTATTATCAATCACTTCAATTACATCATGAAGTCACAAGAAAACAATTATATGTGATTACATGTATACAATAGCAAAATGAGCACTATGACATTATATCGGCGACTTTAACTCACCACACGGGCCAATGTGGGATATTATATACACTATCGTGATGTACAATACGAAATTAGACTAGCGATCTTTAGGGTTTAGAGTTTTATGAGTCTGGTCACATTTAAAAAAAAAAAAAAAAGCCTAACCTAACTCGAACCCTTAACCCCCACCTCAAGTAATTACGCTTAACACCACTTTGCTAGAATAGAATGTTCTGCCTAAACATCTAACTTTCGTTTCTTTATTTAATGTTGTAGTTGGTCGTCAATAGGTGCGTAATTTATTGTAGGCACTAACGACATGAAATTATAAATATAAACATTAATGAGATTGTTTTTAAATAATGACCCTAATTGCATATTTGGACTGATAATATTGTGTCATTTAATTAATGACTCTATACAAATTATATTTAATAAAATAATTTCAAATATTGTAGTGTTCTATTAATTAATCAAGAACAACATTATATGTGGGAGATCTAGGGTGTCATTAGCTATGGTCACTCACTTCAATTGCATCATGTAGGCACAAGAACACAATTATAAGTGTTCACCTGTATACAATATCATGATGTACAAGTACGACACTATATTGATGACCTTAACTCACCACATGGACCAATGTATGATATTTAAAGATGTTATTACATATGATCACTCACTTCAATTGCATCATGAAGGCACAAGAACACAATTATAAGTGCTCACTTGTATACAATAGCATGATGTACAAGTACGGCATTATACCAGTGACCTTAACTTACCATATGGACCATTGTGGGATATCTAATGATGTCATTACCTATGATCACTCACTTCAATTGCATCATATTGGTAAAAGAACACAATTATATGTGATAATTTGTAGACATTTATACCGATAACGTTAAGGGGTCGTTTGGTTTGCGGGACTAAATATCAAGAAAATTCCATAAATAATCCCACCACCTCCATGGTATAAGTTATCAAAATAATTTAATAATAAAATCTATCTCGAAATAATTACTACTACTAAAAAATATGGGATAACTATTATCCTTATTAAAACCAATCAAACGACCCGTAAGGGTTAACAGTTAAGGGTTTGGGGTTTGGGGTTTAGGGTTTAGGTATTACACTTTTAAAAGGCACATAATAAAAAAAAGTTAGAGCCTAACCAAAATCAAACCCTAAACCACCACCTCATGTTGATAACCCATAATCACATTGCTGGAATAGCATCATCTGCCATATGACTAACTTTTTATTTCTTTATTTAATGTTGTAGCTTATTATATTTAGGGGAAATTCAAGGACGAAAAAATATAGGCACATATTTGTAAACTAAAATGTCTAATAAAATTCGTGAAGGAAAAATTAAAGTAGAAGAAATTATTAGGTCCGACAATCAATATTTAAAGGCGTACATATATTGTTCAAAGTATTAGGGTTAGAAAATGACCAATAAAAAAAAGAGTTGGGAATTAATCTATAAGTATAGTATATAATTTTGTAGTAAATACATGAAAAATGGAGTATAGTATACTAGTAGTATGTATTTCGTATGTATTCCGTATGTATTTTTATACTCTACCTAACCTCATTAAATAATTCATGGGAAACAATCAAATGCATGTTTAGTTGTGAAAGTGCTTTGAAAATATAACTAAGAATTAATAACATGAGATAGAATTATACAAATTATTTAAAATCAACTTAAAATCTGATTAAGGGTATAAATGGAACAACATTAATGAATTTAAGAAAAAGGCGTGCGAAATTACTATAATAACCCCATTTGGGACGTTTGAGCCATAAATGGTGTGGTCAACTATAAGTGTCTTTAATAGAAAATAGATGTACATTTTTTCTAATTTACTGCATATAAATATTTAGACTTATGTAGGTATCTTTTTTTAGCCATTTTCAAAAAAAGATTAACTCCCCCTAAGCGTGCCTACTTTTGTGGGAAGTTGGAATTTTCTGTTTGACTGCATTTATTATTATTAATTAATATGAATTAACTACTTATTTACCTTGTGAGTTAGTACCCTCCTAATTTTTTGCTCATATCACTTTCGTTCTTTATTTACAGTAGGCACAAAGACATTCTAGGTGTCATTTACTCCATTCTCTTTCAATGAGTATATTCATTCATTATATATATATATATATATATATATATATATATATATATATGCATAAAGTATACTACGAGTATATGTATGCACTCAGTATTGTTAATATTTACCAAATACACTGGTTATAATTAATTATGTATTTACATATTAGTATGCATAATATATAATACGAGTGTTATGAATATGTATGCACTCAGTATTCCTAATATTTACCAAATATATTGGTTATCATTCGTTATATATTTACAGATTAGTATGCATAAAATACTACAAAGTGTTATGAATATATATGCACTCAGTATTCCTAATATTTACCAAATACACTGGCTATCATTCATTATATATTTATAGATTAGTATGCATAAAATCTACTACGACTGTTATGAATATGAATCAAATATTCCAAGTTTATAAACTGTACATAAAAAATATACAATGCATAAGAGAATAAACGTGTATTAAAAAAAATATTCTAATTATTATAGAGCTAGATAATAAAATAAAAAAGGGAAGAAGATTGTGTTTTAATACCTTTCAGCGCGATATATGGGATCGAGTAAAGCATAAGATCCCAACTGCTGTTGGGATTCTACCACAAGTTACGTTGTTGTTTCCTAGTAGTTTTTTTAGGCTAATTACCAATATCCTAATTGTTTGTATTTAATGTTTTAAGAATTTATTATATGCATGAACCTATTTTGTAGCATCTTTTTTGGTTAGCGATGTATATTAAATATGTCTATTAAACAGTAGGGTCAACTTTAAACAAACACCCTTTGTGAACATGTATGTTTGTCTATTTAAGCACCTTAATTAGTGCTTCTCACCCTCATTATCACTGCACTTAATCTTTCTTGCGACTGTCCATTTCTTGCGTTCATTTGGATTTCTTCTCCTATTTGCTTTCTACATAACTATCTCTTTCCCTTTTCATTGCCCAATCAATCTCACTAATGGTAAACGTTGCCGATGTTTATACACTCAATGCCAAACAACAGGTTTCGTTCGTTGTTTCACGTACCATCGATTGTGTTGTCTTTAATTATATTCCGTAATTTGACAAATTTTTTATTTTTTTATTTTTGACTTTTGATGCAGAAGGACCATGCTTTGTACCTGCAAAAATTAGGACGGTTTACTATAGCTATGTCAAAGGTGAATGCGTTGGAGCTCCGACTGAAGGAGGCAATGGTGGAACTAAGGGCAGCGCATGTTGACCTATGCGAAGTGCACGCTGGTCCAATTGCGCCTCCGAAGAATGAAAAGGAAGCCATCCTGAAACCTTTGAATGATGATTGATTTTTATAGTATTGTATTTTTAATTTTAAGTTGGATATATTACAAGCTTATTTTTGTTGGTTTATGGTGTTTCTTCATGTTGAAAACTTTTATCTACCAGCCGTTGGTATCGATGCATGTCATTAAATTACACTTCAATCAGTCCATATTTCAATATCGATACGCTAACTAGATAAGTTATAGTCTGTGATGGGGAAGTGATAAGGTTAAATGTCCATTCGTGCCTTCCAAATACGAAAATGATAGACTATATATCTTAAATTTATCAACTGAAAAATGAAAAATTTACAGAAAAAAACAGCACATAGCCCAACTACTCAACCCCTGATATCTAATCAATATGAACCGGTTCACCAAGGGTTTTATCACTATCATAAATAAAGAAATAAAAATAACTTATAATAATAAATATATAATATATATGATGTCATAAAATATTCAAAAATATTTTATTAAATGTACTTAATTGTAATTTGTATAGAGTAATTAATTTAATTACATTGTAATATCTGTATAAAATTTGCAATTAGGGGTCAGAATGTTAAACAACAAAGTCTTCTTAACGTGTATGTTTATAATTTCATGAAGTGTGCAAAAAACACTCTTTGTGAACAGTTATGTTGCTGTAGTGTGTTTCAACTGTGCAACAGTAGTGAAAGCTTGATTGAAAACTTTTTCTCTCTCTTCGGTTTCCCCCATTATTGTTCTCTCCTCTATGACAACTCTTCTCTCGCTTCTACGCACCATCTTTTGTTACTTTTCTTTCTCTCTTCTATAGGCTTTGGTATCTGGCAATTATCATCCAGCTTTTTATACTTCCTCACCATAATTCTTCTTCAAGTCTTTCAGCTTTTCATCTTCATCATCTATCACATTCTGGAAGGAGTAATAACAACAATTTACAAATCGACCACAAATCACAGGGAGGACTCCGAATAAAGGTTCAACTAGAAATTCAGTATTCGGTAACATAAATATTGCTACCTTTGAAAATAGAAGTAAAGCAAAGCAGAGCAAAAAAACCTATAGTTAGCTGAAATCCAGCAGTCATATATAAAGTTAGTGTTGGGAGAAATTAATTGACAGATATGTGATGTTTAGTTTTGGAGCAGAATATGGGGTTACAAAACATATGCGGGAATTTTGCAAACCCATATTCTTTGCACAAGAGATGAAGTTTGTGAAGTTCATTTTTTTTCGTTCGACTGTTCGGGTGTTTTGTGGTCCCCATGACCATCTTCTTTTCTTTTAGAGCTTCTTTATCATAGTTTACCCGATTTGTTCGATATGCTGCTATTAGAGTTTTAAGGCCCTGCTGCTGTTGGTTTTTTTGTGATGTTGTTACAAGTGCAAATGATTAGAGAATTTAGTTTATATGTAAAGTTAAGTTCTTTTAGTATGTTTAGGGATTAGAAAACTTAGTTACATGTGAAGTTTGGTTCTTTTAGCATGTTTAGGGATTAGAAAACTTAGTTTTATATGTGAAGTTTAGTTATTTTAGTATGTTTAAGGATTAGAGACTTAGTTTTATTTGTGGCATTGTTGTGTCTTGTAATCCGAAGTCCGAAACACGACAACTAATATGGACCGGAGGGAGTACCACTATGAGTTGCTTTTGGTATTACCATATAAACAGAAATGACTAACAAGAAATGTCATAGATTCTCTTTAGTCATTGCCTCTTTGGTGAGTTTGAAGCCAAGAGACACCTGGCTGATGTGGTAGTACTTAGTAGTCTTTAGTTGGGCGTTGGGCTGTTAATTGTCTGACATTGCTACGTAGGTTTCTCATGTTTTTGTGTTTTTCAAGAACTTTTGTTGTCTATGCATTCTCGTATCTTTATTGAAATCTGGAACATCCAATTGAGAACAGTACTAATCGGTGTGAGATGTTGGTTTGAAATAGAGCGATGATGTATCATAAGCAGCAACTTCATGAGTTCGCGGTAAGACATTGAAAGCCCTTACCAGTCTATAAAACGACTAGGGATGGGGGTCCGGATCATGCACCAAAGTTCATAACTACCGTCACTTTCAACGGTCTCCGATATAAATCCAAATTAGATGGACGCTCTATTAAAGTGGCAGAGCAACAGGCTGCAGGAGAGGTTCTTGCATTACTCCCCAAGGAGGTTCTTGCGTCACACTCGGGTAAAAAAGTCCTATAATTAAAATATTTGAGATAACTGCACTTGTCGAGTCACATCTCATTTTGCCATGAGGTAGAAGAAGACACTGATGAGGTAGAAGAAGACACTGATGCAGAAGAAGACATGGAAGTAGAAGACATCCAAGATAGCCGTGAGGTAAAACACATCCACTTTGCTATTTGCCATATATACTTGTTTGATCTGTTCAGAGAGTGCTCATTTATAACACGTTATGCCGTTTTTTACTTCAAACCTGGTGTTCGTCTTGACATTGAGGTAGAAGTATTTTGATGACTGCTGACCGATGAACTCAGTTGCATGCAAAGACTCGACTCGTCTCTTTGTAAAGACTCAACAGGTTTCTAGGAGTCTCTATATTTAGGCTAGGTTAAGCCTCTGGCTTCTAATCCAAATGAAGGATCCTGTTACTCTTTTCTGCTCAGTATGGTACTCTTTCCCAATCATCTTGGATGCGCCTTTCGTAGCTTAAGGATATATTTGAACACAAAATAGTGTGATATAGAATTTATATATATGTTGGTATAGTTCCAATACTTTCACTCCCAAATCATCAAAGAAGCTCTCTACTGCCTATATTTGTTAAACTTCTAGGTGGGGATTTCGGACCTTAAATGTTTACTCCCTCCATCCCAATTTATGTGACACCATTTGACCGGGCACGGAGTTTAAGAAAATAGAGGCTGACCTTGTTAAGTATCAATTTTACCCTTGAAAAAGTAAGAGAGAGAAAATTTGAGTACTAAAAATGTTGTTGGTAGGTTTAAAAGTATGTAGGGACCTATAAGGGTAAAATAGAGATGATGCATTAAATAGTTGTTAAATAAGGAAATGTGCCACTTATTTTGGGACAAACAAAAAAGGAAATGGTGCCACATAAATTGGGACAGAGGGAGTAATATATTTCTATGTTACTAATTGTTATATTATCTCTTGGTAACTATCCTCCACAGCAAGCACCAAGAGGTGGATATGGTCAAAGTAGGGAGCAGATGCCCTCGGCATCCATGCAAGGCCCTCCAGGCTGGGAGCAGATGCCATCGGCATCCATGCAGGGCCCTCCACAGCAAGCACCAAGAGGTGGATATGGTCAAGGTTGGGAGCCGATGCCCTCGGCATCCATGCAGGGCCCTCCAGTCTTGGAGCAGAGGCCCTCGGCATCCGTGCAGGGCCCTACAGGCTTGGAGCAGATGCCCTCTTCATCCATGCAGGGCCCTTCAGGGTTGGAGCAGATGCCCTCGACATCCATGCAGGGCCCTCCACAGCAAGCACCGAGAGGTGGATATGGTCCAGGTTGGGAGCAGATGCCCTCGGCATCCATGCAGGCCCCTCCATCACAGTTTGCGGGTCATGATTACCATCAAAGAGTACAATACACATCACATAGCCCATAATATCGACCTCCCTATGGTAATTATCCTTCGCAGCTAGCACCAGGATGCAGCATATATGGTTCAGGTTGGGAGAAAAAGCCTCCGATATCCATCCAGGGGCCTACATTACAGGTCGGTTGTTATAATTACAGCACGCATGTCTATATGGTCGATGCCTCAGCATCTGCTGTATTCTCTTAAAATCATGCTCACGCTTCTGGCCCTTCTATTGGTCCATCTTCTCAGGAAAACTACAGCTACATGGTTTTACCTTATCGAGCTTACGATCATCCACAACCTGGTGAAGTGCTATATCAGTCTGTAGTTCCATCAGTTCAAGTTTATGGTCCTCCCATGCCCCTTCCGCAGCAGTACCTCTATGATCGATCCATGCCTCAATCAGGTACCTGCGTTATTGTACCTGCTGCTATTGTACCTGCTGCTATTGTACCTGCTGATACTAGCTATGTGAACAGTGTGTCACCCCAGCCAGGCTATAAATACTATGATGCTAATCAGATGACTCGTGGCCCTTGGTGAATGAGAATGTTTCAAGGAAATTGTTCAATGTTCTTGTTTGTGTGTTGTAAATTTCCCTTATTTCTTGTACCATCCTTATACTGGACATATTTGAGTTTTACATTTGAGATACTCTTTTACGTTTTTACAAAAGGTTGGAGGTCACTTTACGTAATAGTCACCCTCTTTCGCCAATAGATACGTCTTTTCAACTCAAGACCTCCAATAATTACAAACTATTTCAAACTTTAGCTTACCTGCATGCGCCCTAAATATTAGTAATAAATAAAAGATTAAAACAAACATTCAATCCATTATAGTGACTATGTAAGTAAATTTTACCTCATTTCCTTCATCTTGCACATTACTTAACCAAATCGTCTTTATCATTCATCAAACTATCTTCTGATTTCTCAACCCTAGAGATTTGTCTATTTCAATCCTTAGTTGATCTTTGTTTTTGGGGTTTGTGAAATGGTGTTACTCAAAACGGTAAAGGAATAAGTTAATAACAATGGAATTCTAAGATACCTTAAATTTGGTGGTACTCAAATGCGTATGGTGTAGGAAATGCATTCTTCTCTAATAAATAAAACGTATACTTTTAAAAAAAAAGTATGATCAGGCACTATGTACAAAGGTACACGGATTTTCATCTCCCATGCATGACTTATTCGTATGGTTCAAGGTTTTGGGAATAAGCCGTATTAGTATTAGTTAGTTGGGAAGAAGGTTTTGATGGGGAAAAATCTGTTTGAGTGACCAAACACATATAATCTTATGAATAGATTAAGCATAACATAAGGTTAATTCATACTAATTCATAATAGTTTCGTGGAAACATTTCCATTCCATATCTTCAGCAAAACACGACCAAGTCACGACAATAAATAAACGACACAACCATAAGCAAAAGCAATAAAAACACTACCATTAGTGATAGTGATAGACGGTCTGTTAATGATACTGCACAAACATAACAACGAGTAATATTGTTGTCGTAGTTACAATCCTAAATTAACGTTTAGTTTGACATCAAAAGGAAAATAACGTACGGCTAAAGTAAGATACCAATTCGTCACGACTAATGTATGATCATGGGATCTCCATTTTGAACCATGTTGTGAAATCCTCTTCAGATCCTCATGTCATTTAGTTTAGATTTGATTTAACTATTTTCTTGATTTAATTGTCACAAATTAACTATTTTCTTGATTTCAACCATGTTGTGAAATCCTCTTCAGTCCATCCTCCACTTTAATTTTCCATCCACGAATATTATTTGACGTTTCATTTAGTTTAAAATCTGTGAATACATTTCTCCCTCCTTGAATACCCCCCCCCCCCACAAACATAATGAGCGTACAACATTATGTCGCATCTATCCATTTTTATCAAGAATCCTTATCACAAAATTATCATCTAAATACTAGTAGCACACAAGCAACATATTACACTGCCGACTAAGGGGGGAAGAGGGGGTGGGGACCAAAACAAAATCAACTCATTTTAAAGCAACATATTCGTTGTAGAGACTTTGTGTCATAAATCCCGATAAAACCGACTTTATTTTTGTTTGGGGGCGTTTACAAAGTACCCTATCACTTGACACCCAAAATATATGATTTAGCCAATATAATTATATAATGCGGTGGGATCCAAATTGCACCATGAGGATGTGCTTTCTTGAATAATTAAAACCGTTCTATAAAGGATGTGCTCCAGCGAGTTGTCGTGTCAATGAAATAAAAGCCCTACCACATCACTAGCTATTCCACCGTCACTTTTATGACCTTCTACCGTTTGAATGACACTGTAACGAATTATGGTGTAGATTAGATTATTGAATTTCCAATTTATCAGTCACGCCATCTCATGGAATGAATTATGACCACTTCGCTATAAAATAAAACTATTTCATATATCAATGCTCTATGACTTAGTAATTAGTAAATGCAACCAAAACAAAAATAGCTAACAGCGCTCCATCTTTCCAGTTTCAATAAGAATAACAACCATCAAAACCTCAATTGGGGCTGCTATTTCCTAGCAAGCAATAAGATTGGTGAGTTAGAAAATCACGATGGAGGAACCATCCCTTTCAAATCTCCAAGATGATTTGAAGGCATTAATCATCGAGAAAGTGGTTAGCGACGAGCCATCGAGAACGTCTTTAAGGAACATATCTGAAGTGTAAGCACTAGTTACAGTTGTTTCATTCCACAATATATGGAATTACGTATAAATTACTGCATGCTTTTTTTATTTGGCAGGAGCCGGGATTTTCGACGTATAGTGTTCTCGAGCAGATTCCAGTACTGCCTGTCTCTGTATCTCAACAGTTATAAGCTACCATATGTCGATGTTGCAACTATTTCCTTTATAAGAAGGCTCCATGAAGAAAGAATTGACCACGCATCTCTATTCTTTGGCATCTACAAGTTCTTTTACGACCAAAATACTGATGGTTTACCCATCCTGCAGCAAGTTGCTGACTTGGTATTGGCGAGGCAGTATATGCTTATGCGATTGCATTGCTTTGTAATGGCTACCACTATAGTGGAATAGAAGAGCTTCGGAGGATATGGTCTGGCGAAGATGGTAGACTGGATATGATTGTTTATCGTCGTGAACTAAGAAATATGCTTGGTCCTGAACGGTTCGAGAATATCCGTCTTCTCAGATTTTGTGTAGAGAATAGCGCTGGTCACTGGGCTTCTATGAATCCATACATCATATATGGCTATGGTGAGTTGGACATAACTTGTGAAAGGTGTATGCTAGCTGTAGAACTGTTCAAGCTTGCAATGCCACTGGGTTGGGATACTGATTTGGGGGATTAATTTACTGAAAGTTTTCGGACAAGTCAACTTTTGATGGCCTCTTATTTGACTACTACTTTAGTACTAGCATTACGTTCTATATCGTGGATTGTCTATATAATGTGTTCAAATGAGACTTGATTATGGAGTCCTATTATAATTTGGTTTCCAATGGACGCATTCATTGTTAGTTATTTCTCTCTCATCATTTCCTCTTTTATTGTTTTTTATTTGCTTGTTAGATGTATCTCTCTCACTCATCTTTTCCCTTTTCTTTGTTCTTTCTTTAATTTGTGTCTATCCTTTGCACCTTATTTTATGAGCAACTTATTTTGATTGATAATATGAATTGATTTTAGTTAATATATAGTTTTTATCTTTATGATGATGCGTCAGTCATATATACAAATTGAGAATAATTTAAGCAATATATTTTATTGCTTTTTGAAAAATTAAGTGGCAAATTAACAGAAATTTTGAATTATTTCTCATAAATTAATATCTGAAGTTTCTATTGTTTGTAAAGAAATTTTGAATTATTTCGCATAGATTTAAATTTTGATGGTTATCAAACATATATTAATTGAGGGCTATTTATGTGGAAATCTCATTTATAAAAACTTATAAGCCAATTTTAAGCCCACCCAAACTATCTCTTGGTAGGGTTTCAACAATTCCTATTACCTCGTATTTACTTATATATTTTTGGAGGATTCGGTAAACGAAAAGTTAACTTTTCTTCTTTTCGCCTCGTCGATCTTCTACCTTTCTCAAACATATGCCGGACGCTAGTGACCGTGAAATCTGGCCTTTGGGATGGTTCATCCGAACTGAAAATCGTACATGTTTCAATATACGCATATGCAGATCATACTCTACAACTGACGATCTAGTAAGTTTCGTACCACGTTTTTAAAATCTCGGTTATGTTTAATGTAGTTATTTTATTTTAAATCTATTAAACGGTGAACTATTTTATTATAGATTTTCCCCGCGCGCTTAAACCATCTTTTACCAGACGAAAGCTTGTATCTACAGTGGTATGCTTAGGTTCAACATGTATCTCACTGTGTCGCCGTCTCGCAAAAGGCTTCAGCGCGGTTGGTTGCGGTTTGTTACTCGGCGTCGTATCATAGTAGGACAAGCTCTCCACTTCCAAATTTTACCACTAAATCCCCAACAAGGTTTCTGTTTTCGCGTTCATATCATCTCCGAAGATGAGGAATAGATGGATGGTATATTAGGATATTTGGTGCAGTTTCTGACTATAACTTGGATGTGTAGTATTGACTAGATTTTGTGAGAATTAGATTTTGTGCTGTCTCTGACTTGTTTTGCTGGTCAAAGGTCTAATTCTAATGCCATACTTGGTTCAACCATTGCTATATAAAGAAGAGGTCGTATGTTTGTGTAAAAAAATCAATAGTAGAATCGTGCTTAAATTACATGTCACTAATATTAAGTAATTTGTAGTATTACCTACACATTAAAGTTTAAATTCTAACCAACTGGAAAGCACAAAGGGGAGTTTTACAATTACAAGGGTCACCATAGACTACTTTTTAAATAGGAAAATAACAAATGGGAAAAGTACAAGATAAAATTTAAGTTCCATTGCCGGTGGGAGGAGAGTTGGGCGGTGTGAAATATACGTCGTCCAAGGACTTGCCCAGAGGTTGGAGGAGAAGTTCAAATATCCTTTTAATCCTCCGAATATCCATAAGTTGGCGGTCCCTTGCTTCTATTAGGGCTCCCTTCACTTCATCAAGATCTTTCTTCAAGTCTGCCATCTTTATAACTGGACGTCTTGCCATGATGTTTCTACAGTTTTGCTATAGTTATTGTTACTGTTTTTTCTTGTGTGATGATGATGAAGAATTTTCGTGCATTTATAGCGAAACGATATGTAGTGCTGCGTCCACGCATGATCCACCACGATCTGAATTAACTAGTGAAGGGTTGCCTGTTTAATAGAAACGACGGTTTCTTGAGTTATACGTTGCATTGCACTCTTTTCAATATTTATTGGGAGTAGTTATTGTAGAAATTATAAAACGTAAACAAATTTTCTCTGTTAATCATTTTGCTTTGCTAAGCCTTACATCTTCTTTGCCTTAGGGTCGTGGGGCTGAAAATGCACCCAAAAGGATGTGCTTTCTAGAATAATCACAATGACAGTTTTACAAAGAATGTGCTCTAGTCGTATTGTGATATTACTAGTTCTGAATACGCACGTTGCGCGTGTACCCCATACTAAGGAGTATTAAAAATTTAAAACTAAAAAAAACTTATTCTTGTAATTTTCATGTAGCAGTCATGATTTTTGAAGAATTATTAACTTAAAATCTTCTACGGTTGGTAGTCTTGTAAAAATTCCGAAATTATTTATATCATTAATTGCAAGAGTAAATGAAAATTATATATAATTATGACGACATGAAAATCACAATCATATCACGTGAATACATATTGCAAGTTGCAACGAGCTGCGTCCTCTTAATGTTATTCTCTAATTCTCTTATTATTTTTTTTTCTTTTTAACTTTAGCTATTTGAATGAGTTCTATGTTTCGCAGCCATAAGATTAGTCATCTTTCGACTGTTTCCATATAAAACTAGGAAAAATAATTACATCAGTAGTTTTTTAATTGACAAAACCAGTAACATGTTTCCGACTACTAATACGGATGATCTTAGCGATCAGGAACCATGCATGTATATGTGCTTCAATTTTCTTTTTTCGGGGTGAAAACTTTATGAAACGTACACAACTGATGTGAGTGGGATTAAATAAAAAGTCGCATATTGAAGGCTTACCTTCACTAACAAATTTCTCATTTGAAGCAAGTGAGGTCTCCATAATCCTATAATAAAAAATACATGCACTGCTCCTCTTCAAAATTTGAATAATCGACACAAAAAGGAAATAACACTAAGAAGACGCAGTTTGCCGAACGATGTGTGTTGCAACATGCCATAACTATTGATGTCTATGACCAGTTAATGCTACAACTAGCTCGTGGCTATATTGATACTTTTGCGGCTCAAAGTCAAGTAGGGCACATTTCTTACAGAAAAACATATCATATATTAAATAAAGTTGCACTGTACGTGGAGAATACGGAAGAAGTGGAGATATGAGACATATAGCCTTACCTTTTCGAGTGCATTGATTAAGCTACTAATACTAATAAATACTAAGATAAAATTCATATATCTTTAATCCTCCGTATTAGGAGAATTTGGTGGGGTCACGAACTGGTCGGGATTCACCTCGTTGACGACAAGCAGCGCGCGAAGCATTCTTTCCATGCGCCTCGTGGTCCTGCTGCTTTCCTCAGCGAATCTCAAAAAACTACCCCTAAGACGCCAGATATCATTGCTCATCAGTTCAAGCGTGCGGGAGTTTCCCTTGACCTGGAACTCAATAACAGCGATATCCCACTTATTCAATACGTTGTTGTTGCGGTTGTT
The DNA here is from genome assembly GCA_037355625.1 of Petunia x hybrida. Taxonomy (NCBI): domain Eukaryota; kingdom Viridiplantae; phylum Streptophyta; class Magnoliopsida; order Solanales; family Solanaceae; genus Petunia; species Petunia x hybrida. The sequence continues at coordinate 521,186 of JBBBVM010000605.1, read as the reverse complement.
GTGCGGGCTATGGTACCCGTTTGTAGTGAACCTTGTTTCGTTGTTCGACATACTTCTTTCAGATCTGAGGTGGAAAATTTTTTAGAGTTTAGAAATGGCACACAGAAAGGGTGGGAGCTTTCCAGTATTAAGACAAATGTGAGGTTTGCAATGGTAAGCACGAATTATTTATAGAATATATGATGGCCGTGTTGCGGTGGTGCATTTGATAAAGGTCGTTTGGTATGATGTATTGACTAATTTAGTCCATGAATTAAGTTTTATCCCTTGTTTGGTAGCAAAATTCAATCAAGTACTAGGAATCCATATACAATTTAATGCCTCAATGCAATTGTAGTATAAATTAACACCAAGGCCAACATGGTATTAGTATAAATTGTAGTAATACCATGCTTATTAATACATGGATAAATAATAAAATGACAAAAATACTCACTCTCAAACCCTCATTTTTAATACATGTATAAGAATTCATTACTAATCCCTGCACTACTAATTCTTGTATTATTAATCCATGTATAACTCGTTTCTCTACTTAGTATATGGTCAATTGATAACTCATTCTATATCATGAAATAAATTCACCAAAAACCAAGACGCGCCATCGGCCTCCTGAAAAAAATCTTTCGTTCCCTGTTTTGCAGGATAAGAGTGAATCTTTTCCTGCAGAGTTTGGCATTGGAAAAGGAGGGAGCTGTCAGGTGAGTTTATTGACTGCTCCATATCTCGTACTCCAATAAGTTAGACGTGTAATGGCTAAGTTTGCATCCACATTCAGTTTGTGTAAGATGCAGTGTATTGTCATTTAGTCTTGCAGTTTTGTTTTCGATGTACTGCATGCTTTCGGGCAATCGCAATGGCAGTCATCTTGGCATGCCACTCTACTTTCCACAACTATCTGCGTCCATACTTAAAGCGCAACACTGTCCTTGCCCAATTTGTGATTAAAGGGATATGTACTACTAACTACTACATCACGATTGCTACCCATTCCAATGAAACCTTTTGAAATTGTTCTGCCAGCATATGTCACCCCTTCATGTTATCAACATATGTCACTGATTTTTGTTGAGAGTAGTAAATGCTGCAATGATATACGATACGACCAGCTCCCATATCTTTAACCTCCAACCCATCAAGTTCACTATTGACTGTGCAATAGCTGGTTAAAACTCTCGTGAAATGACAGGTCATTCGTACCAAACAACTACTAAGACGTGGGTTGAAAGGATTATTTATTAGAACGTCCTTTGATAGTTTTTTAATTAACGAGTTCTACTTCATCTTGTGATCAGGTACTAACTGATGAGTCCCCGAACATCAGATCGTGTAATATGACCAGGATAGCTAGCTGGGCTGTGGGAGATTTAATATTCTTCTTCAAAAAATTAACTTACGTATTCGACGTGTAATCATGATACATTAACCTAATTAATGTTACAAAAAGGAGGTACCTAGAAAACCCAACCTTCATGATAGGGCAATGCAAATTGGCCTATATGGTTGGGAGGTCATCAAATTACAACTCTTCGTTTTTGGCAAGCACTAACCAAACCATGAAAACGTAGGATCACAACGACCCCCTAACATCTTCCGCATGAGAGCATTCGAGGCGAGAAAATACTCACTGCCTATCGCAAACCGACTTTTTATTCTTTTGACTTCCAGATTCATTACTATAACATTTTAATTTAATTTCACTGAGCGTATAAAAAAAAATATTATGTCAGGTCATTACAATTAGATTCGCTGCTAGGCTCAGGGGAAAAAAATTATATTAATCACCACCACTTTCATTAATATCAAAGCCAAGTTCGATATACAATGTAAAAACAATTTCCTTACAGGGGGAATTCGGCACCCCAACAAAAGTAGCACTTTACGGGTGATGCAATCTCCTAAACACGCCACTCAAATCTAAATATTCGAAGCTAAAGCAACCTCCAAACCGCAAACAAAGGATACACCTTGCTGATTTGCCATGTGAAGGAGAGAATACTGTAGAAAACATTAGATCATCAGATAACACATGAGTTCTATATCATCATAGGGTTTACATTTCATCCTACGCAAATGCATATTGAACTAGTAGTTCATCAGATGCGCGCATGGCAGTAGAAGACATCAACAACATACTAAATTGATGGAATGGCTCAAATAAAATATATAAAAAGCGAGGCTGAAGTTTGATTACTTTTGTAGGGTTTATTACTTGGTCTATGGTTTTTGGTAGTATGTACTTTCGTTGAACTGTTGCTAACTATATTTATATTTAATGTATGTTTTTATTAAGTTTGCCCAGATTCGTAGTTGTTAAATTTAAACTCATTTTTAGTCTATAATTATTTTGTCACATTTGAATGCCTTAAATAATGTCAACTGGCTTCAATTGAGAATAAATAACTTGTCAAATAAATATTTGACAATCACATAGAACAAATCTTTCAGGTATCATCATTCCTATAGTAAATCTTTGACAATCATCATCTTATAGTAAATCTTTGACAATCACATAAAAGAAACGGAAATCTTCCATGTATCATCATTCCTATTCTAACAAATCAGGTTGTCCCATATTCTAACAAAGAATATATTCTCCTTCCATGTCAGTTGCTACATCATACAATGCGTAGAATATTCTTCTTCCATATCATCTCTTCTTGTCTTTTATGAATCCATAGAAAATGTAGAAACCAAAAGAGCAAGAATACCCAAGAAAAGTGATCAAGTTCAAGAAAGCTGCAGAAATAGTGAAGTGGCGGCCGCCCATGCTAGGGGCGACCGCCCTTCCTTGGATGTGAAGATATGCTGAGTATCAAACTGGGCGACTGAAGAGGCCCCAACCCTATTCAAGGAATCTGAAGAATTGAAATACCTGTGAAGATGCAACTGCCTATGCATGGGGCGGGCGCCCATTGCACTTTTCAAGGAAACGCTGCTATGAAGAAGAGGCGACCACATCATGCAAGGCTGCGCCACCATCTCTTGGAAAAGAAGAAAAGGCGGTCGCCTTCTCATACAAACCCAGAAAAAGGCGCTAGCCCATGTCCAAGAGGCGCCAACCCTTTCGCTTGATTCAACTCCAGAATTCAGCCCTTTTGGCAAAAGGGCTCCAGCCCAACTTGCGAATGACAATTTTGTAATTAATTTTAGCAAACACTATATATTGCTAGAAGTAGGTTTCTGAAAGTATCTTACACTTTACAGTACTTGAGAGGCGAGATAGAGACAAAATACCATTACCTCTTGGTCAAGCTTTCTTGTATTGTGAAAAACAACATCATTATTTGTAAGAATCATTTCTTCCTCACTAATTTAATAAACATTTCATTACTTTCAAGTCTTGAATCATTACTTAGTATGAGTAGCTAAATCATAAACTTGGGTGCTAACCAAACCCTAGTCCAATAATCGAATGGGTATAGCATAATAAGCTTCTAAGCATCTAGAAATACCTCATTTCACTACTTTTGATTTCATTGCAACAACTTGAGGTGTAACTCAAATTGAGCCCAATAGTACTAGATTTACATCGAAAGGGTAAATCTAGGAATGGGAAGTGTAGTTATGGGTACCGTGGGTAGGTGTGTTGTATTTACCCCGGGTTAACGGGTTGAACACCGAAAGGGGAATACCTTACTTAGGAGTAGTTGCTAGCGCTCAAGGCATCAACGTTTAGCACCAAGAGGGAAGGGGTGAGTTGGGTATATGCGAGAAAGGTCTATTAGGTGACCTTGGTGTGAAGAAGCTTAGAACTACATTCATTTGGTTAGAGGGCTAGGGGGAGGTTAGTATCCAAGTTCCTCTTTAGTTGTCAAACTTAGCATTAATTTATCTTTACTTAGCAATAGCTACAATTACATTTAAATTTTAGGATTAACCTACTAAAACAATTGAACTCAATCAAGTCCAACTATATTGAGTCTCGTACAAGTCCCTGTGTTCGATCCCTACTTCGACTAGGCTATTTGTGACCTCTACCCTTAATCGAGACATGTTATAAATTGGTGTCGTTGTCGGGGACTTCGGTAGACCATTTAGTTGAATTAGTTTAAGTTCTTATTATGAGTTAACTCAATTCGAGCACCTTTAACTTTTGGTTTTGGTTTTCTTTGTAGGTATTTATCGAAAATGCTGCCAAGGCATGCAATTTCGCCAAATCAAGTGGGTGGTTTGGTTAACCCACAAGGAGATGACCCACCACATCCTTCTCCACCAGTCAATGAAAATGTGGAGGATGTTGGTGTTGAAGAAAATTTTGAAATACTTGATAGAGAGCATGGAGATGGAGCACAATCAAATGCTCAAGCTCAAGAAGGTCGAGGAGCAAGAAGAAATGAAAGAAGGGAGCAAGCCAATGATGATGGTTTTTGTTGAGCCATTGTGCCCCCCACCCATTAGAGCCATAGCTAACTTCCAAATACCATCAGTCGCTATGAATTCACTTGACTATCGACGGTTGTTTGGATGAGAATCCTAATAAACATCTCCAGACTTTCCTTGAAATTTGCACTCTTAACAAGCATGCCGGTGTAACCGATGATGCTTTTCGCCTTAGGCTTTTCCCATACTCTCTAAAATGGAAAGCTTAGGGCTTGGTTGGATAGTTTCCAAAGAGGAGTATTCACACTGTAGATGATTTGGTGAAGGTTTTTCTTGATGAGTACTTTCCACCTGGTAAATTTGTGGACTTGAGAGATGATATCTATTATTTCCAATAACAAGTGGGTAGCCATTACACAAAGCACGAGATAAATTTCTTAAGCTCGTTCATTCTTGTCCCGGTCATGGTGTTCCGAATAGAGTTTTATTGACTTTCTATAGAGGTCTTGATGGCAACAACCAAACAACTATAAACCATGTTGCTCAAGGAGGCTTAATGGAGGGTACTTTTCAACAAGCAACCGACCTCATCAATAAGGTCAAAAAGCAATCAAGGGCATGGAAGTTAAGAGTAAGGAGGCCGGGTATATATGATCCCAATAATGATGCAATGAAGAAGGCAATTGAATCTCAAGAAGAAAGAAATTCTCAACTTGTCAGAATGGTTGAGTTGCTTGGAAAGAGCCAATTGAAGCAAAATTAAAAGCCCACAAAGCAAGTGAATACCATTGATATGCCTCCTAGAGAAATTCATCATGGTCCCAATTATTCATATCAACCCTATCTTATGGGTTATGCTCCACCGGGCTATGTTCTTATGGGGTTTGTACCTCAAGGTCAAGAAGGGCAAATGACAAACCAAGGTGACCAAGAGCAAGATGAGGAGGCCAATTATGTTAATGCTTATCAAGGCCAAGGACCTCCATATAATCAACAAGGATATCAAGATCAAGACTAATGGAAGCCCTATAATCAATGGGGTAACACTCATAAATGGAATAGTACCAATCAAGGAAGAGTGCAAAATGACAATCAAAGAGGTTCTAATGAATCTCAAGAAAGTTCAAGCAATCCAATGAATTCAAGGTTGTAAGGAATGATGGAGAAGATGTTGAAGCTCCAAGAAGATAATTCAGGTGACATAAAGGATATCAAGTAAACCGTGCAATCACATTCGACATCTATCTAGCCACTTGAATCCCAATATAGCCAATTGTCTCGTCAAGTAAATTAAAGACAACAAGGAACATTGCCGAGTGATATGGTGGTGAATCCTAAGAGGAATGATAAGGATCAATAAATGGCTATCATGACTGATGCAAGCGGAATTAGCAAGATAAAGAATCAATCTAAAACACAAGAAAAAAGACTAGGAAGAACATAAATTAAGAAGAAAGAATGGAATTAAACTCACATTAATAAAAGAATAATCCAAGGGAGGAATGAAAATAGAACCAATCTATGGAGTCATGCTAGTGATGAATTCCATGAGATTCTAGGTCTAAGAGATAAAAAGAAGCTAGAGAGCTACTACCAAGGCTAACGCATATTTCTTTGTTTTTCTGTAAAATCTGAACTAATGAAATAAAGGCTAACTTAGGCTTATATAGGATCAGCCCAGACACGCCTATAATTTCATAAAACAACCCCTAAATAGGCTAATTATAAAAGACCACGTAGGGCCAAAATAGTGCCATTATTTTAAAGTAGACTATCTATGCAATGCTGAGTATTGGAGCTCGTTGAGTAGCTCGTTGAGTACACTAACATTCTGCCCATGTCTTCCACATATCTCATGCCGAAAAGCTAGCTCGCTAGCCCGCTCGTTGAGCTCTCCAACTTTCGGACAAATACTCCAATCATCGCCCCTCCATCTTCCAACCTTGCTAACTTGCTCGTTGATCCTTTTAACAAGATGCCCGCTACTCCTAAGCTCACGAACATGTCTTGTCTCATTTTGACTGCATCATCCTCCCCTTCTTGAAAGGATTTCGTCCTCTAAATCACACCATCAAGACCCTGCAAGCAAAGGAAGACACCAACACCACAACTTTCTACTACAAGAGTAGGTTAGCTAAATAATGGTTAGTGAAAATAGTATAGAAAAACACACTCTTATGATAGAGCCAAGCATCAATAACAATGAGAAAGTCTATGTCTTCAAAGAAAACAACAAGCCCTCGGCTCAACAATGAAAAGCACTCACAACAACAACAATCAAAGAGATCATTAGGACATGAAGTATAAAAACTCAAACAAGCAAAGGACCTATTATCTCTAAACTCATGAACAACACGCCAAACTCCCAATGTATGATTCTTGCAATTTGACACAATGATTATGGCATGCTTACTATCCAAGGTGTGATTAACATATTGTATGTAGTAAGTAAAATAGTTCAATCTACAACTAACATCAATTACCTCACTCCCCTTCTTGAAAACATTCTTACTCACACCAAGAGATACTTCCTCACCTCCACATTCACCTCTAAGACACCCATCATCAATAGACAAGCTCTCAAGGAAAACATCAATGATGGCTTCTTCATCATCACAGCCCGCACACTCATGATTAGGACTACTAGAAGAATCATTCCCCTTACTTGGAGTTTCAAACAAAGGGTTATCTAAGGAATCAAACTCTCTACACCATAGAGGTTCAATCTCACTCTCTACCCTAGTTTGATACAAATCACCACCTCTATTTAAAATTCCCTCAAATAAGGGATTAGTTAAAGCTAGCTTGTCAAGATCACCACTTAACAAGGGTGAAGTATCAAAATCAGGCTCATCATCACCTAAGGAGTCATCATATATAATCCCATCCATCTCGTTCCCTAGAGACTCCTCAAGGTCATTACTATCCTTACCATGACACACAAGACCATCATTATCAAACGAACCATCAAAGGAAAGAATAGGATAATCAATTAACTCGTCTTCCCCCTTATCAAATATGGGTGGTGTGTCATAACAAGTTTCACAAACAAGGTCAACCATAGAATTTTTACTAAAGAGATATTTATTAAAAAAAGAGCTCACATCATGATGCGACTTACAAACCCTCTCAACTACTGATTCATGCTCACACAAGTTGACCACTAGACCCTATACTAGTTGCAAACACATTATATTCATCCAAATCAGCAACTAGTAGACTATTAACATCACGATCATAAGACAAGAAATTATTAAACTCAAAGAGAGATAAGCTATCACTTACCCTCAAGTTCCTGCCTTGATCACTCAAAGCACTTGAAGTGTCTCTACAAGCTCCTCCACCTTGCAGCTCACAATGAGGATCTTCATTACCTTGCTTTTCCACCTTAGAGCATGATTGAGGCTCTATCAACTTGTCTCCAAGAATCCCTGCACAATAGCTAAAACAAGTAGAAGAAGAAGAAGAAGATAAAGAATCATTAGAACAAAAGGTGTCCTCACTCTCAATTTTTCTTTTCTCTTCTCTCCTCTCTCTCATTTTTCTTTCAAGGTCAAGCTTAGATTGAGGTGACAACCCACTCACATCACTCAACATATCCTCTCCTTTTTCCACTCGAGGATTGTCACCGGCCACTCCCTTACTCCTCTCAATCTTTTATCTCTCATGTTCGGGCGAATTGGGATGAGTCCCAAGAATTTCCTTAGCCGGAGTAGGTGGACTCTTCACATTAACCTGAAATCTGGGACTTAGAGAACAATTATTTGACGCCCTCTTCTTCATAGGTGAACCACTTGACTTCGAGTCATGCAGTTTCGGGCTCACCTTCTTGGTGGTTGTCAATCCTTTACTTCCATTTGTCCCACTGACTTTTGTGCTTATAGGACTCCTACTTTGCACCATTTCGGTAGTTCCCACCTCACTTATCTTTTGATTAGGTCAAAGATGTTCACTAGTCGATGCTTCAACTCTTCTTTCCTGAGGAACAAACCCATAGACCTCTCGACGCATTACCAAATAGTACACATCCTCCTTAGCACCATATTTAAACCTTTTATTGTGCAACCAGGGTGCACCCAGCCAAACATCACAAGAATACAAAGGATATACATCACACCACACAAACTCCTTATAATCCCCTTTAGATATGAGCACTTTGGCTTCCTCAGAAACCCACACTCCATTATATTCATAGAGATGGTTCAATTTATAGCATGTTATCCTTAGCATCTCAACTAATGAAGGGCTAATGCAATTAGCATCTGTACCACTAACCTTTAGTACGAATCCCCATACCCATCAACTTTGATGTTAAACCTAATCAATCCATGGTTTCGCCTCATTTAATCCAAGTAAGAACCTGAATGATGATGAGAAGCAAGACTACCAACTCGATCTCCCACTCTCTTTACTTCAGCCTCAGTCACGTCAGGAGTGTCGTAAAAACTCCTATCATCCGACTTGTCTCCATAGCCAACCATACCTCCCTTATTGCTCTGTGTACCTGCAAAAGACATATCAAGAAAATGGGGAAGGAAAAGGTTAGTATAAACAACCTCACTTGTACTCCCTCACTTTTAGTGGTGACACTCACACTCTTTAGATTTCACTCTCCAAATATCCCCACCCAAATATTTTCCGTTATCTATTAAGAACAAGGGTGAAAAATCACCAACTAGTATCTCCAAGTATTGGTTCGGAGTGGAGTTTATGTGAAAATATCAACGGACGACTCTTTTAAAGTTAGCAGTTGAAGTCAAGAAAGTTCTACGAGAATGGAGGAAATTTCAGCAAGCACGAATTCCTAAAAGCTCAAGAGTTATTATAGCATAGAGCAGGAAAAATACCCAAGAATACTAACTAGAATTAATTCAACAAGGAAAAGGAAATTCCTAGAAGAAACTACCCTAATTCCCCTTAGGAAGAACGCTTCAAGCTTCCCTTTGTGGATTGGAATAAGTTTTCCACCTATTTTTGTTCTCCAAATCAGTTTTGGACAAGTTTTTCTTATTTTACTTGCTTTCCAACTCAAATTTGGACAACTTTTACAAATTTTCCCTACACTTCACACGCCTAACCTTTGCTAAATTCTCCCTTAAAAACGTGTAAAACACTCTCCCAAAAGTCTAAAAAAAACTAATTCCCTTATTTGAAAAGTGGGTAAACTTCTCCTTTTCTGAATGGGAGTTGTTTTTCACTTGGACTAGGCTTAGGGTTTCTTCCTTTTACACACAATTTTCAGCGCCTATTCTCAGAAACAGCTTGTTCCACCAGCTCCACTTGCACACTCTACTCAATCCAAGCAGCCACCAAAGAGAAATAAGAAGAATTATAGCCAAGATCCTTCTAAAATCAAAGCCTTGAGATCAACCTCCACAAAGCAGAATTAGATGGATAAGCTTCTTATTTGGAACATAAGGTCAATGAATACTCAAGAAGCTTTTGACAGGCTTATCACATTGCATCAAAGAAAGCATTTTCAAGTTATAGGATTAATGGAGCCATTTCAGGATGTTAGCACTATAAATAGCTATAAGCTTAGGCTAAGGATGGAGCAATGCTTTTACAATGAGAATGGGAAGATTTGGGTGTTTGCAAATGCTCATTTTGAAGTTCAAGAATTGATGAATGATGAGCAGCAACTTACTCTCTCCTTCTTCAACCAACAGTTTGATGAAGAAATTCTAATCACCTTTGTGTATGCTAAGACAAATGCTGGAGACAGGTTCTTTCTTTGGGAGGCTATGCAGTACTTTGCTAGTGATAATGTCAGGCCTTGGATGGTTGTTGGAGACTTCAATGTCATTCTTTCAGAGAATGAGAAATATGGGGGATTGCCAGTATTCATGCCTGAGTATGAAGAATTTGCTTCTACACTTGCTAATTATCAGCTCATGGATCTTGGATTCAATTCAGACAGTATATTCACTTGGTGGAATGGTAAAACTGAAGAGGACTTCATTCTCAAAAGGTTGGATAGATGCTTGGGAAATCAGCAGCTTGTTGACATGTGCACAAAGATTGAAATTGATCACCTTGCTAGAGTTGGCTCAGATCATTCCCCTTTGCTTGTTAATTTCTCACAAGAGTCAACTCCTACTATCAAGCCTTTCAAATTCCTCAATTTCTTGACTTCACATGGGGATTTTCTTGATTTAGTGAAGGAGCACTAGGAGATGCAAGTCACAGGAGATCCATTCTTTGCTTTGCTTTGAATACAAAACTGAAGACTTTGAAGAAGAAACTGTCTGCCTGGAGCAAAGATATATATGGTAACATTTTCAGCAAGTTTCTACTCTAGAAGACATCATCTTGGCACATGAATTTTAGCTTGAACTTGTACCTACACCTGAGAATATAGAATCCTTGAAAAAGGCTGAAGCTGAGTTGAAGAGGTACCTTGCTATTGAAGCTGAATTGTGGAAACAAAAGGCAGGCATGCAGTGGTTCAAGGAGGGTGATGTGAACTCTAAATTCTTTCACTTTCATGTGAATGGAAGAAGGAAGAAGCTACATGTGAGCAGAACATAAAATAGAGAAGGAAATTGGATCAACTCTAAAGAAGCAACGGCTAATGAGCCTTTATGGTTTTTCCAAAAGCAGTTTGCTACTGAAGATGTATCCAGCAATTATGATTTATTGATGAATGTCCCATCAATGATTTCTGATGAGCAGAATGAAGAATTCACTAAGGTACCTTGGGAAGAATAGGTCAAACAGGCAGTGTTTGGGCTAAATGGTGATAGTGCTAGTGGCCCTGATGGCTATACTGGCAGGTTTTTTCATGTTGCTTGGGATATCATCAAGCATGACATTGTCAGGGTGGTGCAGGCACTGTTTAGTGGAAGGCAAATACCTAGATATGTGACTCACACAAACTTAGTTTTGATTCCAAAGAAGCCATCAGTTTCAACCTTCTCTGACCTTAGGCCAATCAGCTTGAGCAACTTCATTAACAAGGTCCTGTCTAGGGTTGTTCATAATAGGATGGTTGAGGTTTTACCTTCACTCATTTCACAAAATCAGGCAGGCTTTGTCAAAGGTAGGAGCATAGTGGAGAATGTTTTGCTTGCTCAGGAGATTATACATGACATCAATGAAAGAGGTGAAAATGCTAATGTTGTGATCAAGCTTGACATGATGAAGGCTTATGATAGGGTATCTTGGCCTTTCTTGACAATGGTACTAAGGAAGATAGGGTTTTTTCATGAGTTTATTGATGTCATTTTCCAGCTAGTGTCATCTAATTGGTACTCAGTTTTGTTCAATGGTCAGAGCTATGGTTTCTTTCATTCAGGGAGAGGATTGAAGCAAGGTGATCCATTGTCACCTACATTGTTCATTCTCACTGCTGAAGTGCTATCTAGAAGTTTGAATTCCTTGAATACTCACAGTTTCTATAGGGGATATGCAATGCCTAAGTGGAGCCCATACCTCAATCACTTGGCATATGCTGATGATACCATTTTGTTTACCTCTTCACATGATGAGTCCTTGCATTTAATTACTGGAGTTTTGCAAGCTTATGAAGCAGTTTCAGGCCAGAAAATAAATAAGGATAAGAGTGCTATCTACTTGCATGGATCAGTGGGTGATGATGAGGTTGAGAAGGTGGAGCTGATCACTGGCATTCATAGAAAGGAATTTCCTTTCACATACTTAGGCTGCCCTATCTTCTATGGAAGAAGGAAGAAGATCTATTATGAAAAGTTGGTAGGAAAAGTAACTGCAAGAATGCATGGTTGGAGTGCAAAAATGTTATCATTTGGAGGGAGGGCAATCTTGATCAAACATGTATTGCAAAGCATGCCAATACATCTCCTTTCAGCAGTGAACCCTTTAGATAGTGTGTTGAATCAATTGCACAAGCTGTTTGCTAAGTTCTTTTGGGGCAATTCACAAGAAGGTATGAGTAGGCATTGGTCCTCTTGGAAAAAATTTATGCCTACCAGCTGATGAAGGAGGCATGGGGTTTAGATCTTTGTTTGATGTTTCGAGTGCCTTGTTTGCTAAACTTTGGTGAAATTTCAGAATTGGAGACTCATTGTGGGTTACCTTATACATTTGATTGTGATCTGTGGTATAATAGTGTCTAGGAAGTTATTGAGGATGGCAACTGGAATGTTGAGCTTCTAAATCTTCTACTGCCTGAAGATATTATTGAACACATTATCCAGAATGTGCATTTGCTTGGGTCTGATCAGAGAAGGGATAAGGCTTGGTGGGGCCTGACATCAAATGGTAAGTTTTCAGTTAGTAGTGCACATGAGGGTGAAGAAGTATAAAGTCCCTATTTCCAAGTTTATGTGGGTGAAAGGGATGCCTATCAAGGTGTCATTTATGATGTGGAGGCTTTGGAAGTTTAAGCTCCCACTTGATGATGAGCTAAAGAGAATGGGATATCACTTTCCATCCAGGTGTTGGTGTTGCACTACTCCTAATGTAGAAACTAGAGAACATCTTTTCAGGACAAGTCAAGTAGCCAACAGTGTATGGAGATACTTTGCTCAAGCTGCAGGAATTCAGGTGGATGATTGCAATCTTCATCAGGTTTGCTTTAAATGGTGGAGGCAGTGGCCTAAGCCTTGGTTACAAGCTATTTATTATAGTGTTCCTTCATTCATTGTTTGGTCTTTATGGAAAAGAAGGAATGCAATCAAGCATGATAAATCTGTATCCTATTCTAGGCTGCTTTATGAAATCACTAGAAATATTTTTTACCTTGTTAAGGTGAGATTCCCATACATTGTTGTGAGTGTTCAGTCATGGCCTGACATTGTGCATGCATTAGAAAGTTATTTGCCTAGGTTTAGATATGTTAAAGTATACTGGAGCTTGCCTACTCTTGGTATGGTTAAAGTGAATACTGATGGTGCCTCTAGGGGCAATCCAGGGCCAAGTTCTATTGCTTTTTGTGTGAGGAATTGGGTAGGTGATGTTATGTTTGCATTTTCTAAACTGATTGGAGAGCACAACAACATGGTGGCTGAGGCTATGGCCATTAGGGATGCAATGAAGTATTGTGTGGAGCATGCCTTGGGTCCTATATTGATTGAAACTGATTCACTAGTGGTTAAGCAGGTCATTGAGGGTCACTGGCAGCCTATGTGGTCTATTGCATCTATTATTGATGATATTCAAAGGTGGAGACAGCTGGGTGATTTTCAATTCAAGCATACATTGAGAGAAGGAAACAAGTTAGCTGACTGCCTTGCTAACTTAGCTTTTGAGTTGCCTTTAGTCAGCTTCTCTAACTATGCTCAACTACCTTCAAAAGCCAAACTGATTGTTAATCAAGACAAGCATCAATTTGTAGAGTTTAGAGCCAAGCCATGGAAAGGTGTAAGATGAGTACAAGTATGAAGGTTATAGAGGGAACATGAGCTGATTGGAGTTTGTACAATGCCCCCTATGATCAAGAATGTATAGTGGAGATCATAGGGGTTTATTTCACTAACATTAGCTTCTTTTTTGCAGGTACAATTTTGAGATATATATACATGATAAGCTGGATTGCTATGAAGAGTTTGGCATTTATACAAGCTGGGATTGCTATTAAATTGATACTACATTTCTCCCAGCTTGAAATAGTGTCTTTTCTTACATACATCATGATTCCTAATTTGATCCCTAGGATGGGATGTGCCATCCTAGCTTTTGTGATGCTGCATCTTCACTTAATCAAGAAACAAGCTGGATTGATGCTCTTCATAATGGTATGTGCTTCAGGAGGCTCAGACTTCTTAATTCAAAGTAATATGCTTTACAACACTGGAGGAGCACCGGTTCTCCACCACTGTTTTCATTCAGGAGCACTCCACTGCCTTAGTCGACTTGCCCAGCTCAATTTACACCTGGTTCTTTGCTGGATGACATTAATTTTATTTGGTTATCAATTATTGGAGATATACACACCCTGCAAGCAACAAGGAAGATCAAGATTAGTTAGGCAATGTTCTGCATTCTATGTCTTATGTACTCTTTGTTTTGGCAGATTATTAGACCCTACTTCTCATGATCGTTGGCATCAAGATTATGAGTTATCTTCATACTACTTGGTGGTATTAGTTCCCAATGGCACTCAACACAAGAGAGTGAGGATAATAAGTAAGCTTGGTACTACTTTAGGGAGAAGTAGGTTGCATTTGATATTGCACTTATATTGTGCACACATTGTAAGACTTTGTATTTATTTTTTTGTCTATAAATAAAAATGGTCACTAGGTGTCAATGCCTAGTTGACTCTTGATTAAAAAAAAATCTAAGGCACGAAGAACAAGATTGAAATTGTTAAAATAAATCCTTTCCAGGCTTTGATACCAACTGATACAAGCGGAATTAGCAAGATAAAGAATCGATCTAAAACACAAGAAAGAAGACTAGGAAGAACAGAAATTAAGAAGAAAGAATGGAATTAAACTCACAGTAATGGAAGAATAATCCAAGGGTGGAATGAAACTAGAATCAATCTATGGAGTCATGCTAGTAATGAATTCCATGAGATTCTAGGTCTAAGAGATAAAAAGAAGCTAGAGAGCTACTACTAAGGCTAACGCCTGTTTCTTTGTTTTTATGTAAAATCTAAATTAATGAAATAAAGGCTAACTTAGGCTTATATAGGATCAGTCCATACACGCCTATAATGTCATAAAAGAACCCCTAAGTAGGCTAATTGTAAAAGACCACATAGGGCCAAAATAGTGCCATTATTTTAAAGTAGACTATCTATGCAATGCTGAATATTGGAGCTCGTTGAGTAGCTCGTTGAGTACACTAACATTTTGCCCATGTCTTCCACATATCTCATGCCGAAAAGCTAGCTCGCTAGCTCGCTCGTTGAGCTCTCCAACTTTTGGACAAACACTCCAATCATCGCCCCTCCATTTTCCAAGCTTGCTAACTTGCTCGTTGATCCTTCTAACAAGCTACCCGCTACTCCTAAGCTCACGAACATGTCTTGTCTCATTTTGGACTGCATCAATGACTAGAAGTGAAAAAACTTGGGAAGATCCCAAGATGGTAGGTGATGATATAGAAATTGGGCTTGAAGCAGTAGAGGAAGAAACGAAGATCTTGAGTGATGAAGTAAATGAAGGGAATGGAATTCAAGTTGAGGTGGAGCCCCAAAGTATCCAAGAACAAGAAAACCCTCTTGAAGAGGATACTCTACTACCAAAACCCACTACTACCCAAAAAAGCCACCAAACAAACCCCACTACCCAAACAAGCCATTCCTACCAAACCCATTATTTCTAAGCACACTCCACCTTTCCCTCAAAGAAATGAAAGATTAAGAAGAGCCGATCATGCCATGAAAGTTTGGGAGAAGATTGCTCTCACTTCTGTCAACCTTCATTTGGTTGATGCTTTAGGACAAATGCCGGATGTGGCAAAGTTCGTGAAAGATTTGGTCACAAAGAAGAGGTTTTGGAGTTCAAAACTGTCAACGGCACTCACCAATGTAGTTCCATTATGTCTCATGTGATATCCATGAAGATGAAAGACCCCGGTGCATTCACTATACCATGTACTATTGGGAGAAGTCACTTTGAGAAAGCATGACATGATTTGGGGCAAGCAATAATTTTTGCGCTATGCGGTTTACAAGACATTGGGAGGAAAAGAACCAAGACCGACCTCAATAAATCTTCAAATGACCGATCGTTCCATGAAAAGGCCAATTGGGGTGGTTGATAATGTGTTTGTGAAGGTAGATCATTTTATCTTCCCAGCAGATTTTATTATCTTGGATTATACAGTTGATTCTGACGTTCCAATTATTCTTGGGAGACCATTCTTGACCACGGGAAGAGCATTGTCTGATGTGGAAAAGGAGGAGTTGACATTTATATTCAATGGATAGTAGGTGGTGTTCCATATTTGCAAGTCAATGAGGCAACCAGTTGAAGATGCATCATGTTCTTATATTAATGTAGTTGTGGATGCATTGGTAGAAAAAGAGAGCTTAACAAAGGAATTTGATGCAAATCGCAATGTACAATTGCATAAATATATTGATCAAAGCTATCGCTGCAAGTTAAGTTTCAACTCCAAAACCGAATAATTTACGCATGTTTTGCACCTTTGAACAAGATTAGTTTGAGTCCTCTTAAATAATAATTCTAAGCAAAATGTATTAGATGACATATAGCTAGAGAAAACAAAATAGCGAGTTTGTAGGAAAGTTCATATTCAAAAGCCACACGAAATTTGTGGTAGGGAATATGAAATTTTGAATTAAAATCAGTAAGCATTTGCACTAACTTTTTGAATATCAATGAATTAATTTGATCCTATCTCAAAAAGATGAAGTTTGTCAAATTAAAGCTGGCTTATGGTCGAAAAATAGAAGGACAGATAAATACGTGCTTTGTTTATGTCCTACCATACATGCTCGGTTGCCCTCCCTATTCCCTATATATATATTTTTCCTCTTCCCCAGATATATAACTCTAATTTCCTACGTATGTATCTAATTTCCTCTTCTTTTAAACTACACTCTTCCATCGTAACTAACCTAAAAGTACATAGTTGTAATTGTTTTGGAATACGAACTCTTTAAATCCTAAATATTAATGGAAGTTCAAACATGTTTGTAGTAAAATTTTATCATATATGACTTAAATATCATATAAAAAATGAAACGACTTTGGCTAGTTGTTTCGAGAGTTATGACTTTGATGGGCATGCCAACTCTCTGGAAAGTCCTGTAAGGTCCATTAGGATATGTCTATAAAATTTGAGCTTCTTCGGACCTCGTCCGATATATTTTCGAAAAAGGTTTCAGTTTCGGTTGTCGGTAAAGCTTAAAAGAAGTTTCGGAGCTCGATTTGAGTAAACGAGCTCCGATCTGAAATTTGAGAGTTGTGTTAGGTTCATATGGTCATTTATGACCGGTGAAAACTTTCAGAAGTGAAGTTTGAGGTCGTTCGGATAGTTTTCACTAAAGTTTTGAAAGTGAAGAAATCGATCTCTTCTCGCGGGACCCCTATCTTGAGTTCCGGAGATCTAATTCGAGATCCATCTCCATGAGAATGTTACACAATTATTGTATGACTTGTGTACAAAATTTGGAGTCATTCTAAGATTCATAGGGTCCCGTTTGGACCCAAAATGACTGCTGGTGCATTTTCTGGTGCTATAGCAACGGTTTTCCCACCTACCGCAATGGATTTAAAACTGTCGCCATAGGCCATTTTTATAAAAATGATAAATTATCTTATTTTGTACAATCAGTCAATTCCAAGTCGGTTTAGGGGACAACTTAGATACCAATTCATTCCAATTGTTCGGGTATCGATTCTAATTCTATTCTTGATGTTAATTTAAGGATTAAAGTGGGAAATTCAAGAATAATTAGGTTGAAGGGAATTGGGGTTAGAACCCTAAATTTATAGAATGAAGAAAGTGGTCGAATGGAATCCGAAAATATAATCCAATGGTATCTTTTGATTCGTAGGACTGTGAGGAGTCCGGAAATGTAAAATTTGTGGGCGTTTGGCTAAGCTCGACCTAGGGTCATTTTCATAAGTTTCTTCCATCTTTGGCTAATAGTTAAAGATTCAGTCTGTGAGTGCTTATATATGTGAATTCTCTCCTTTGGCTTAGAGAAAAGTTGTTCCAATAGGCGCCGGGAAGGAAAAGAGTTAGTTTAATAGTCGATTCGGTCCGAGACTAAAAGGTAAGTAGTTTCATCCTACTCTTTCATGACCTTTGGCCTTTATGGATGATCTATGAACGTATCCTTCATGTGCGTAGCTGTCGAAGAGGCGAAATTACTACGCAATAACTTCATGTATAATTGTTTATTATGTTATTAAGTGTTGTTCGATGTTTTACTGTAATTAGAGTATTGTAAGCATGATGTGTTCTGTTTACTTGGTATGTACATTAGAATGTTATAAAACTAGTTGTCACTCCACCAGTTGTCGGAGATGTAAGGATTGATACATAAAATAACTTTTTATTTAATTGATAATCATATAAAGCAGACGATATTTTACCCATTTGCATCAAGCATTAAATTGGGGTTTATCGGGACCAATGCTATGAGCTTTCGGAATAGAATGGGATCTTTGTAAAGTTGATCTTTATGAGTCTTACGACAAATTTGATTGGCAGGTTTAATGGAAACGAGAAGGGGATTCATTAGCTCGTTATTCAGTACGAATCAGTAAAATGACAGAATCCATAAAGATTATTCAACAGGCTCTGGAAGGAATTCCAAGAGGGCCTTACGAGAATTTAGAAATCCGGGTTTTGACAGATTAAAAGATCCTGAATGGAATTTGACTTAACGAATCATTTAGTCAAATTGAATCTGTAAATTGGCCAAATTCTTCACTGATAGAAAGCAAATGAAGGGTTTGACTGATAGAACAAGTACAATAAAAAATCAAATAGAAAGAATTACAAAAGAGAAAAAGAAAGTAACTCCAAAAATCGATTTTAGTCCTGATAAAACAAATAATATTAAAAAATTCGAATCGCCAAAAAATATTTTACAAATATTAAAAAGAAGAAATACTCGATTAATATAGAAATTTCATTATTTTCTAAAATTATTCATTCAAAGAGTATACATCGATCTATTTTTATCTATCATTAATATTCCCAGAATTAATATACAACTCTTTTTTAAATCAACAAACAAATTGATTGATAAATACATTTCCAATAATGAAATAAATCAAGAAAAAAATTAATAAAAATAATCAAATTCACTTTATTTCGACTATAAAAAAAAAGGCAATTTATAATATTAGTAAGAAAAATTCACATATTTTTATTTATTTATCCTACTTATCACAAGCATATGTAGTTTACAAATTATCACAAACTCAAGTTATTAATTTGTCTAAATTAAGATTTGTTCTTCAATATAACAGAACGTCTTTTTTCCTTAAGACTAAAATAAAGGACTATTTTAGAACACTAGGAATATTTCATTCTGAATTAAGACATAAGAAACTTCAGAGTTCTAGAATCAATCAATGGAAAAACTGGTTAAGAAGGCATTATCAATACGATTTATCTCAGATTAGATGGTCTAGATTAATTCCACAAAAATGGAGAAATAGGGTTAATCAAAGTTGTATGGCTCAAACTCGAAATTTAAACAAATGGAATTCATATGAAAAAGACCAATTAATTCATTACAAAAAAGAAAATCATTCTGAACTCTATTCATTATCAAATCAAAAAGAAAATTTTCAAAAATGTTATAGATATGATCTTTTATCATATAAATTGATTAATTATGAAAATAAAAGTGATCCATTTATTTCTAGATTACCCTTTCAAGTAAATAAGAACCCCGAAATTTCTTATAATTCCAACACGTCCAAACACAACTTTTTTGATATGCCCGGCAATATTCTATATATAGATATAGAAAGAAATCCTGATAGAAAATATTTTGATTGGAAAATTATCCATTTTTCTCTTAGACAAAAAGGGGATATTGAGGCTTGGGTTAAGATCGATACCAACAGTAATCCAAATACTAAAATTGGCATTAATAATTATCAAATAATTGACAAAATTGAGAAAAAAATGCCTTTTTTATCTTACGATTCATAAAAATACAGAAAACAATCAAAAAAATTCGAAAAAAGTCTTTTTTGATTGGATGGGAATGAATGAAAAAATATTTAATCGTCCCATATTGAATCTGGAATTTTGGTTCTTCCCAGAATTTGTACTACTTTATAATGTATATAAAACAAAACCGTGGATTATACCAAGCAAATTACTTCTTTTAAATTTGAATACAAACAAAAATGTTAGTCAAAATAAAAACATCAATAAAAACCAAAAACAAAACTTTTTTCTACCATCAAATAAAAAAACTAAAGAATTGAATTCAAGAAGCAAAAGAACCTGTAAGTAAAAAACCCGTTAGTCAAGGAGAAAGAGAGCGTGGATCAGATATAGAAAACAAAGCAAATCTGAGTCATGTTCTCTCAAAACAACACAAGGATCTTGAAGAAGATTACGCGGAATCAAACACAAAGAAGGTTAAAAAGAAAAAACAATACAAAAGCAACACGGAAGCAGAACTGGATTTGTTCTTGAAACGTTATTTGCTTTTTCAATTGAGATGGAACGATGCTTTGAATCAAAGAATGATCGAGAATATCAAGGTATATTATCTCCTGCTTCGACTGATAAATCCAACCAAAATTGCTATATTGTCAATTCAAACGAGATACCAATATATATATATATATATATATATATATATATATATATATATATATATATATATATATATATATATATATATATATATATATATATTGTCGAGTTAAGTATAAGAGAGTTATGTTCGTTTTAAATATTAATTGAGGAGCTATAAGCTTAAGATTATGAATAGAACACAAAGGTTTTGATTGGACTATGGATGTTGATTGAAAAGTGATTTATTATTTTGTGATATGCAACCTTATGATAGGTGCATCGTATTGGGCTCGATATTGAGCCAAGAATAAAAATATCTTGTTGGAAATATGAACTTGAACTATTAGGTCACGACGCATGAATGTGTTTTTTAGGATAGAAACTCCATTATTGTTAGGAATATCTATTGTTGAACTGTAAGTCTGGTTTTAAATTGAGAAAGGAAGTCCATGTATGATTATGGATATAAATTGGAAGATAGAATCCTGCTAGGTTGAAAATCCTTATAGGATCGCAAGAATTACTTATTATGTGATTGTTCTAATTGTGTGGCATTACATATAACATCTTCGTGGCTGAGCATTGAACAAATGAGTTTGGTACTCCAGTTATGAATTTGATATGTGTTTCCCAGAAGTCAATGAGAGTCCCGTTCCGGTGAAGGGTTAATATTGCATATATCTCCTAGTAGACGATGAGAGTCATGCACCAAAGATAGGTGTCGGGCACATGTGACTCCATTGCATCACACTGCATTCATCCCATTTCATTGCACTGGCTGCTGATTATTGTGTGACTAATACGCTATATTTTGTGTATGCGATATATGTATCTGGTTGTGGATATTGTTTCGGATTGTCTATATGTTTCTGGCTATCTTGTATCCCTAGTTGTTTATATGCTTCTAGTTGCTTATATACTTTTGGTTAGTATTTTTTTATCTCTTCTCCCTGGCTAGCATACTTGTGCTTCGGTATGGCTAGTCAGCCCCTACTTATTGAGTTCTTTCGACTCACCCTTGCTTGTTTGTTGTTGTATCTATTTATTTCGGCAGGTTCCACTCTAGGACCGAGTTCGTCATTTGATGGAGGAGCGGAGGCGATTTCAGCTATCAAGGTGAGCCAACTCTTGTCCAGAACGGCCATCAGATTTAGTTTTATTTTGATAGTCTAGTTTGCTCTCTTCGGGAGGTGTATGTATCTTTTGTACTCCCTATGTTCCAAAAAGAATGACATGTTTCGGAGTTCGAAAGTCAAACTCTTTTATTTTGACCATGAATTTACACATATAATTTTTAAGTTTTTTGGAACAATATTTTTTTTTTTAGAAACTACATAAAAAGTACTATAAGTTACAATAATAAATAATTTAAAATATTTAAAAGACATATAAAAATATTATTAAAAAATACTCGTTTGACTCTAGAAACCCGAATCAATACAACCTTTGTGGAACGAGGGAGTATACACTTCCTCCGTCCCAATTTAAGTGTCTTGCTTTCTTTTTTTGTTTGTCCCAGTTTATATATATAACACACACACACACACACACACACATACATAACAAAATAATGACACATGTCACTTGATTTAACCACAATTATTAGTGCTAAAGCATAGTTAGGGGCCATTTGTTATTATTAAGATTAAGATGTCTGAATCTGAATGCACGTCTGAATATTAAGATGTAGTATATGGACCTGAATACTTAATGACTAAGCCTGCGAATACAATTTACCTATATTTACAAATAATAAGGGGGAATTTTGATCAGTAGCCATTTTTGGACGCGCTCATTGGGGATTATCCACCGTTTCGAAATTCGCTGAAGAATAGCCAAAAATTCGCGCGCACACTTAAGCTGTATTAGCGTTGGAAAAACACCCCAGACTAGTCCCATTATAAAATACTGGGGCTTTGAACAAAACTTGTTCAAAGTCCAAGTATTTTGTTATGGGACTGAAGAAGTCCCATAACAAAATAATCCCATAACAAAATAATGGGACCTTGAACTAACATATTCAAAGGTCCCATTATTTTGTTATGGGACCTTGAACTAACATGTTCAAAGGTCCCATAACAAAATAATGGGATTTATTCTCATAAAAAAGGTCTCATCAAAGGGATAAATCCCATTATTTTGTTATGGGACTTTATATATAAAGCTTCAGTCCCATAACAAAATGCTGGGCTTTGAACAAGTTTTGTTCACAGCCCCAGCATTTTGTTATGGGACTGAAGCTTTATACAAAGTCCCATAACAAAATGCTGGGGCCTTGAACAAAACTTGTTCAAAGCCCTAGTATTTTATACTGGGGTTAGTTTACTGAAGGTTCCCAGTACAAAATTTGTTCAAAGCCCCAGTATTTATACTGGAATTTGTCCGGAGGTGGCTATTTCTCAGCGAATTTATTTTTAGCGGCT
Organism: Petunia x hybrida; assembly: GCA_037355625.1. Classification (NCBI taxonomy): domain Eukaryota; kingdom Viridiplantae; phylum Streptophyta; class Magnoliopsida; order Solanales; family Solanaceae; genus Petunia; species Petunia x hybrida. Next base: position 498,258 of record JBBBVM010000605.1, on the reverse strand, counting down.
ACAAATCAATTAGCGTGCGCCAAACAGGCCCCTACACTAAATTTTACAATAATAAGTATGTTAATAAAAAAAAATAATATATTTTAACACATATTATACAAGATATTAAATTAAACAAATAAAAATTATTTGGTAAAAATTTGAAAGAATAAACGAGTGTTATATGCTTGATAAAACTTTTTAACTCCCTGATACAAATAAAATTTATACATAAATAAAACAATTGTTGAAATGTAATCGTAATTTGTTTATTAAAAATAATTACGAAAAGTTGGCTACTGCGTCTTTTCCGTCCATGGAAGGATCATGTTACTCTTAAAAGAGTTTCTATCTTTGAAGATGTGGGCTTCATAAAGATATTTTCAATATAAAAAGCAAAGTAGATAAAAGAAACTAACAATATTTAGAGAAATTCATCAATAGCCTATTTCAGTTGTTATCTATGCAGTAGATCTATTGGTACCCAAAGAAAATTCTGAAATACTTTGATGAATGACGAAGGGATAAACAAAAGAAAGCTATGGTGGTATAATACGTAATTAAAGGAACTAGAGTGAGATGTTGCAGCAAGAAAATAGGGAGCATGGCTTTGACGGGGAATGAAAGAGGAGACGTGGGTTTTAAAAAATCTGAATGGAACACAGACTTGGCTATAGATCTGGTTTGGACTAAGGCATTCAGATTTATTCAGAAGTTTTAATAGGTAAATCTGATTTATTCAGATTAAGAGCCCCATTAAGTGCAAACAAATGAGGCTTTCACTACCAAGTGCATCTTAATTAATAATATAAAATACTTAGTAGTATGTTGAGATGATACAAAGACCATCACTGGTGGCCATAACGAAATTATAGAAAACCATCTTTCTGTTGTTTTTCAATAGCCGTATAAATATTTTAACCATAACAAAAAAATAAATTGCCTTTGTATACATTTATTATAACATCAAAAGATTAACACTCACAAAAGAGACCTTAACAGAATTGCGCTTAGCTTTGAAAAGTTACATTATTTTTGTTCATGAAAAAAATTATCAAACATAACCGAGACAGAGAATTATCAACATTCTTTATGATTGATGTCATCCATTTTAAAGTAATAACATTTAGAAACTGAAACAGAGAGCTTAAGGGTCATCTTTATCGACAAACAAATATCATGAATCTTTGAACTCCCAAACCATGTTGTAATTTCAAAATTAACCTTTTGATTTGTAATGGAGAAATAAACAACGGAGAAGAAAGCACAAGATGCAGCAAAAATGCAAGAAAAAAGTGACAACAACCCTAAGTGTTTCTAAGTTAGTTATTTGAATTTGTATGACTCTATTACTTTTTTTAAAAAAAAAAATTATCAAAAAACTCCTAATATATCTTCGTTTGTTTCTATGGTTAACTTAACTAAGCCGGGTGTAAATACCCTGTGCGAGTAAGTTTTTACCTTACCAAGATAAGTCATTCTTTCATTCAAATAGCCACAAGGACTTTTCCACATATACTAGCAAAAAATTATCGTATATAAATATGCCTATGCTGATTCTATCGCTAGAAAGTAGTAGCTAAAAGAAGGTAACACTACAAACATCAGGGAATCCTAACAGCAATGGTAATCAAATCTATTAGCTAATATATATCCAAATATTTGACTATTAATTAGACATAGTCATCTAAGTCAATATTTCTAAAAGCATTCTGTATCTCATAGATATTCTTAGATAAACTAGTCGGTATCTCTATTTTTCAACAAAAGCATTAGCAAAAAGGTAAATTTCCTTCATAAGTACAAAAGGCTCACTAGTATTGTATCAATATCATTCCAATATACAATGATATGCATGAGTATGTACAAATATATAGTTTGTATATTTATAATATATATTGGTACACACAAAACTATAATTTATACCATTGATAACATTAACTAATAACAACATGCAATATATATGAATTAAATATGCCGAAAATATACATGTGGATGAAATAAGGCACATAATACACACGTGTACACATAAATATGGTCTTGTATATTTTGTTTGAATTTTTTTACTTTTTAATTGTTACTTACTGTGAGAAGATATGTTTGTACCCTAAAACTAGGAGATAATAGAGAGACTATTGATTGTGGTAAATATTAGGAGATATCCTATATTTGGAGAGAATATCTCCAAAAGTAACTACAATGACAAATCTACTACTCACCAAAATAAGCATTAAATGTGTAATTGTGTTTCATCAATTAAATGGTTATTAAAAGTAGAATACCACTGGCTAAACGTCTATAAAATATAAAAAATATGGAATGTGCTTATTTTGTGTTTATGAATGTGATATCTTAATATAGAAGTACATTACAGCTCTAATTAATAACGTCAATAAAACCAGCATGTTCTTTGGGTACATGCGAAATTCACATCAAATCATTCAACTTCATTATAAATAGCGTATTCTGTTTGCAGCCGAAAGCACAACTACAGAAGAATCATAAAACTTTATGAGAAAGAAAGAGAGATGAGTGGAACAATTAGTTGCCGTCCCTTGGCAAATTTTCATTCAACCGTTTGGGGTTACCATTTCCTTTCCTAAACTTTTGAACTCACCATACGACATTCACAGTCATATACTCTACCATTCTTCTTATCATGGTTGTTGCTGGTCTATCTAATAGATATTTTTTAGCCTATTCCAACAAAAATTGACAGTTTTTAAATATAAAATAATTTAACTTACACTTTATTTACTTTTAGTGAGAAGACTGTATAACCGCACATATATTGTAGCATGTTTAAGGCACAAGTTTCAAAAATTTTATATCCGCCACAAATATTATGTCATGTCATGTCTAAACGTTGTGCGGGGTAAAACTAGGCCATATCAATTGCATCAGTGGGAGTAATTTATACCGGTAGATAAGATATAATTTTTGTATTTTATACATAAAGGTTGTGAGCGTTAATAATGCTCAATTTATGGATGCAGGAAATCAGCAACCAAGAGAAACTTGAACTTGAAGAGTTGAATGGGAAAGTTCGAAAAATCATAGTGGAAACTCCCGATGTTTGTCCAGAGAAACTTGTTTTGATCGAAACAATCCAACAATTGGGAGTAGCATATCATTTCAATAAAGAGATCGAGACATCCATTCAAAACATCTTTGATGTGTCCCTGTAGACACCGAAAATTTATCAAAATTAGGGCTTCTACAAGGTGAGCCTATTAGGTTTTCTTGGAGGCTACTCCACCTAAAACCCTAGATCACACCTATAAAAAGGGGTCACATATTCCCTTAAAAGACATCTCAAAAATATCAAGAGATCACAAAAGACAAGACACCAAATGTCTTTCAAGCCACTTCTTGATAATCAAATCTGTCAAGAAGATCTATATCATCCTACATTCGAGAAATACGCCGCTAAGGCCCTCGAATTACGGATGACAAATAGGAGAGAAGAATCAAGGGGTTACCAGAAATGTACTCACATATTTTATGAATAAAAGCACATTTCTTTATGTTGTTTGTAATTGCTTAAATTTTATTGCAAACAAATTGGCACGCCCAGTGGGACCAATTCTGCCCTTCATCTCTTCTCTCACAAGCAAAAGCAAGTCTACAACAATGGAGGCAAAATCTGGGGGCAAGATCTCCAATACTTCAAATCTTGTTTTCGCATCTCCAACTCAAACAAGACTTGAAGTGGAGGCATTTGTAGACACCGAAAATTTATCAAAATTAGGGCTTCTACAAGGTGAGCCTATTAGGTTTTCTTGGAGGCTACTCCACCTAAAACTCTAGATCACACCTATAAAAAGGGGTCACATATTCCCTTAGAAGACATCTCAAAAATATCAAGAGATCACAAAAGACAAGACACCAAATGTCTTTCAAGCCACTTCTTGATAATCAAATCTGTCAAGAAGATCTATATCATCCTACGTTCGAGAAATACGCCGCTAAGGCCCTCGAATTACGGATAACAAATAGGAGAGAAGAATCAAGGGGTTACCAGAATTGTACTCACATATTTTATGAATAAAAGTACATTTCTTTATGTTGTTTGTAATTGCTTATATTTTATTGCAAACAAATTCCAGAATTGTACTCACACTTTTGATGAATAAATAAAAGCACATATTTTCTTTATATTGTTTGCAGTTTATTTTCAATACTTGCAAAATTATGCTGCAAAGTGCTTTTATTTATTTATCAAAACTGTGAGTACAATTCTGGTGATCCCTTGATTCTTCCTTCCTATTTGTTATCCATAATTCGAGGGCCTTATCGGCGTATTTCTCGAATGTAGGATGATTTGCATCTCCTTGATGTATTTGATGATCAAGAAGAGGCTAGAAAGGCATATTTAGTGTCTTATTGTGATCTCTTGATATTTTTATTTTTGAGATCTCCTATTTGTTATCCATAATTCAAGGGCCTTAGCGGCATATTTCTCGAACATAGGATGATATAGATCTTCTTGACAGATTTGATTATCAAGAAGTGGCTTGAAAGACATTTGGTGTCTTGTCTTTTGTGATCTCTTGATATTTTTGAGATGTCTTCTAAGGGAATATGTGACCCCTTTTTATAGGTGTGATCTAGGGTTTTAGGTGGAGTAGCCTCCACGAAAATTTGATAGGCTCACCTTGCAGAAGCCCTGATTTTGATAATTTTTCGGTGTCTACAAATAATTTCTTTGCAATAAAATTTAAGCAATTACAAACAACATAAAGAAATGTACTTTTATTCATAAAATATGTGAGTACAATTCTGGTAACCCCTTGATTCTTCTCTCCTATTTGTTATCCGTAATTCGAGGGCCTTAGCGGCGTATTTCTCGAACGTAGGATGATATAGATCTTCTTGACAGATTTGATTATCAAGAAGTGGCTTGAAAGACATTTGGTGTCTTGTCTTTTGTGATCTCTTTTTATTTTTTTATAGATGTCTTCTAAGGGAATATGTGACCCCTTTTTATAGGTGTGATCTAGGGTTTTAGGTGGAGTAGCCTCCAAGAAAACCTAATAGGCTCACCTTGTAGAAGCCCTAATTTTAATAAATTTTCGGTGTCTACAAATGCCCCCACTTCAAGTCTTGATTGAGTTGGAGATGCGAAAACAAGATTTGAAGTATTGGAGATCTTGCCCCCAGATTTTGCCTCCATTGTTGTAGACTTGCTTTTGCTTGTGAGAGAAGAGATGAAGGGCAGAATTGGTCCCACTGGGCGTGCCAATTTGTTTGCAATAAAATTTAAGCAATTACAAACAACATAAAGAAATGTACTTTTATTCATAAAATATGTGAGTACAATTCTGGTAACCCCTTGATTCTTCTCTCCTATTTGTTATCCGTAATTCGAGGGCCTTAGCGGCGTATTTCTCGAACGTAGGATGATATAGATCTTCTTGACAGATTTGATTATCAAGAAGTGGCTTGAAAGACATTTGGTGTCTTGTCTTTTGTGATCTCTTGATATTTTTGAGATGTCTTTTAAGGGAATATGTGACCCCTTTTTATAGGTGTGATCTAGGGTTTTAGGTGGAGTAGCCTCCAAGAAAACCTAATAGGCTCACCTTGTAGAAGCCCTAATTTTGATAAATTTTTGGTGTCTACAAATGCCCCCACTTCAAGTCTTGTTTGAGTTGGAGATGCGAAAACAAGATTTGAAGTATTGGAGATCTTGCCCCCAGATTTTGCCTCCATTGTTGTAGACTTGCTTTTGCTTGTGAGAGAAGAGATGAAGGGCAGAATTGGTCCCACTGGGCGTGCCAATTTGTTTGCAATAAAATTTAAGCAATTACAAACAACATAAAGAAATGTACTTTTATTCATAAAATATGTGAGTACAATTCTGGTAACCCCTTGATTCTTCTCTCCTATTTGTTATCCGTAGTTCGAGGGCCTTAGCGGCGTATTTCTCGAACGTAGGATGATATAGATCTTCTTGACAGATATGATTATCAAGAAGTGGCTTGAAAGACATTTGGTGTCTTGTCTTTTGTGATCTCTTGATATTTTTGAGATGTCTTTTAAGGGAATGTGACCCCTTTTTATAGGTGTGATCTAAGGTTTTAGGTGGAGTAGCCTCCAAGAAAACCTAATAGGCTCACCTTGTAGAAGCCCTAATTTTGATAAATTTTCGGTGTCTACAAATGCCCCCACTTCAAGTCTTGTTTGAGTTGGAGATGCGAAAACAAGATTTGAAGTATTGGAGATCTTGCCCCCAGATTTTGCCTCCATTGTTGTAGACTTGCTTTTGCTTGTGAGAGAAGAGATGAAGGGCAATATTGGTCCCACTGGGCGTGCCAATTTGTTTGCAATAAAATTTAAGCAATTACAAACAACATAAAGAAATGTACTTTTATTCATAAAATATGTGAGTACAATTCTGGTAACCCCTTGATTCTTCTCTCCTATTTGTTATCCGTAGTTCGAGGGCCTTAGCGGCGTATTTCTCGAACTTAGGATGATATAGATCTTCTTGACAGATATGATTATCAAGAAGTGGCTTGAAAGACATTTGGTGTCTTGTCTTTTGTGATCTCTTGATATTTTTGAGATGTCTTTTAAGGGAATGTGACCCCTTTTTATAGGTGTGATCTAAGGTTTTAGGTGGAGTAGCCTCCAAGAAAACCTAATAGGCTCACCTTGTAGAAGCCCTAATTTTGATAAATTTTCGGTGTCTACAAATGCCCCCACTTCAAGTCTTGTTTGAGTTGGAGATGCGAAAACAAGATTTGAAGTATTGGAGATCTTGCCCCCAGATTTTGCCTCCATTGTTGTAGACTTGCTTTTGCTTGTGAGAGAAGAGATGAAGGGCAGAATTGGTCCCACTGGGCGTGCCAATTTGTTTGCAATAAAATTTAAGCAATTACAAACAACATAAAGAAATGTACTTTTATTCATAAAATATGTGAGTACAATTCTGGTAACCCCTTGATTCTTCTCTATCCGTAATTCGAGGGCCTTAGCGGCGTATTTCTCGAACGTAGGATGATATAGATCTTCTTGACAGATTTGATTATCAAGAAGTGGCTTGAAAGACATTTGGTGTCTTGTCTTTTGTGATCTCTTGATATTTTTGAGATGTCTTCTAAGGGAATATGTGACCCCTTTTTATAGGTGTGATCTAGGGTTTTAGGTGGAGTAGCCTCCAAGAAAACCTAATAGGCTCACCTTGTAGAAGCCCTAATTTTGATAAATTTTCGGTGTCTACAAATGCCTCCACTTCAAGTCTTGTTTGAGTTGGAGATGTGAAAACAAGATTTGAAGTATTGGAGATCTTGCCCCAGATTTTGCCTCTATTGTTGTAGACTTGCTTTTGCTTGTGAGAGAAGAGATGAAGGGTAGAATTGGTCCCACTGGGCGTGCCAATTTGTTTGCAACATAATTTTGCAAGTATTGAAAATAAACTGCAAACAATATAAAGAAAACATGTGCTTTTATTTATTCATCAAAACTGTGAGTACAATTCTGGTGATCCGTTGATTCTTCCCTCCTATTTGTTATCCATAATTCGAGGGCCTTAGCGGCGTATTTTTCGAATGTAGGATGATTTGCATCTCCTTGATGTATTTGATGATCAAGAAGAGGCTAGAAAGACATATTTGGTGTCTTTTTGTGATCTCTTGATATTTTTATTTTTGAGATATTTTCTAAGGAGATATGTGACCCTTTTTATAGGTGTGATCTAGGATTTTAGGTGGAGTAGCCTCTAAGAAACCCTGAGGAACCATTAGGGTTAGAAGAAGCCCATATAATAAATTAACCTTAATTTTGCAAATCCAACAAAATTTCGATGTCTACAGTCCCAACATAGCAGTGAAAATGATGATGACAACCTTTACGTCGTAGCTCTTCATTTTCGACTATCGCGGCAACAAGGGCATTACATCTCTTCTGGTACAGCTTCACTTTTTTTTTTTGGGGTCCTTTTCTTTGGTTGATTCCTGATCTTTTGAATAGTTTCAGAGTTTTAAGTAATATCCATCTACATGTGAGCTCACATTTTTTAAGTTATAAATTAAAGTTAACTCTCTGGAAGTATTTAATTTGGAATTTTTGCTTGCTAAGAGCTTTTTTCCTGTCAGAGACTCTTTAATTGTTTAATTACTTAGATTTAAACATTGATTTATCATCAAACTCTTATATCTCGCTTCATCCTAAGTGCGATCATGTCCACTTGCTGACATTTCCAAGTAATCTAGAGATGAGTTAATTATTAGTGATTACACTATCAACTATATATGTCTTTGGAAAAATGGCTTTGGAATATTTTAGGAATACAGTGACTGTCTAAAGTTACATTAACGCTGCACTTCTTAAGTTCAGAGGTTATTTGAAGTTTCTTAAAGGCAGATATATAATTTCTTGATGATTAAGAAGACTTGTCTTAGATGGGTTTCCTACAGATTTTAACAATAAACATGATATCTAATCAGACGTGTTCAAGCAATTCACAAACGAAGATGGAAAATTCAAGGGAAGTCTTGCTAATGATGTCCAAGGACTATTGAGTTTGTATGAAGCAACACATTTGAGAGTGCGTGAGGAAGAGATTCTTGAAGAAGCTCTTATCTTTACCACCGGTCATCTCCAAAGCATGGACGTCCCTAACTTGAGCAATGTTCTTAAGGTTTAAGTCATTAAGGCCTTAAGGCAGCACATATCCATTTACGAAAATATTGAAGGACATAATGATTTGCTTTTGAAATTTGCAAAATTGGATTTTAACGTGTTGCAAAAGCTGCACCAAAGAGAGCTTAGCGAGCTTACAAGGTACCTACAATATTCAATCATGATCTATCTTCTTTATTCAATATTATGAATATACAAGCCGATCATTAATGCTTTTCTGATCGATGTAGGTGGTGGAAAGATTTGGATTTTGCAAACAAATTGCCTTAGGCAAGAGACAGATTGGTGGAGTGTTACTTTTGGATATTAGGAGTGTATTTTGAGCCTAAGTATAGTCGCGCGAGAAAAATGCTAACAGAAGTAATCAAAATGACCTCCATCCTTGATGACACCTTTGATGCTTATGCATTCTTTGACGAACTTGTGCCTTTCACCAATGCGATCGAGAGGTAAAACATATATAAACTTCATCAATCTTTGTGGATACCTCATTGATGAATAGGGAAAAAAAACATGTGCAAGTACTTCTACTTTTAATGCGAAACTAGTGATGATTTTGATCCAAATCCTAATTTGTAGATGGGACATTAGTGCCATCAATTCATTGAAACCATATCTGAGACCTGTTTATCAAGCCCTTCTAGACATTTACAATGAAACAGAAGAAATTATGGCCAAGGAATTTAAATCAGACCGTGTGTACTATGCAAAAAATGAGGTAATCTTTGCTCAGATGGAAGATATGGAAATATTTTTGACAAGAAACGTTCCAATTCCAAAAGAAGATACATATATATTCTAATTATTTGGTTACTTCATTTTAGATGAAAAAGGTGGTGAAAGGCTATTTTAAAGAAGCCCAGTGGTTGAATGCTGAGCATACTCCAAGTTGCGAGGAGTATATGAAAATTGCACCGGTGCATATGGGATGCTTGCAACTACTTCTTTGGTTGTAATGGAGGAAACTATTACCAAAGAGACTTTTGAATGGGTGACAAATGAGCCTTTGGTGATTCGAGCTTCTTCAGTAATTTGTCGATTAATGGATGATATTGTTGGGCATGAAGTAAGTATAAGAACAATATCTCAGTTTTTAGTTTTCTTCCTAACGTTGAGTAAGTTTCACCTCCAGTATAATGTTGTTGAAGGTTCACCGACAAACAAACAAACAACAACAACATACTCAGTATAATCCCATAAGTAGGATCTGGGGAAGGGGAAGGTGAGATGTACGCAGACCTTACCCCCACCAAGGTAGAAAGACTGTTTTCGATAGATCCTCGACTAGTAAAAAGAAGGTTCACTGACACAAAAAAAAATGATATTCTAAATATATTACAACTTAAATTTCTGACATGAATAAACTTAAGTACGTAATTAGTATCCGTTCTATTGCAAGATATTGTCGGATCATTATAACATCTTAGAAACCGATCAATTTTGCCGTATAGAACAAGGATACATTCACAAGGAACGGATGGATTTCCAATGATTGCTTATTTGCATATGTATACAGAGTGAACATATAATTATATGTTTTGAATTTGCTTCAAATTGGCTTACAAATTAGCTATGGAGCTTAAAATATAAAGAAGAAAAATGTATAATTATATTGAAGTTATTGAAACATCTTTTTTATGTAGGAGGAACAAGAAAGAGGATCACACATAGCTTCAATAATTGAATGCTACATGAAAGAAAAAGAATTTGGAGTTTCAAAGCAAGAGGCGCTCGTTGAGTTTCGGAAGAAAATCACCAATGCATGGAAAGACATAAACAAAGAACTTCTTCGTCCTACGGAAGTACCAATGATTGTCCTCCAACGAGTTTTAAATCTTGCACGCGTGATTGATACTTTGTATCAAGAGGTGGATGGATACACAAATTCCAAAGGTAGCGTTAAAAACATGATTAACTCATTACTTGTTGAATCTGTCAAAGTATGAACCTAATGATACAGATGCACCTCTGGCCAAGTATTTGGATCGAGCAAAATATAGGTTAGGCATCATAAAAATTGAAGGGTTCTTCTATTCATATGCAATTAATAATAATATATGAACTGCTCATCTCGATCTGTTAAGAATGTTCGAGAGCACTATTTAATTTATCAAGAACAAGAGTAAGTAGTTGGATTCATACTTACTCTTGTTCTAATTTCCACTCATACTTCTTTCAACAAGATACAAACAATGAACCCGTATACGATTACAAATCATCTTAAATGGGACCTCCGGCCAAAATACTACGTCTCTAAGAGGTTCAAATGACAGACGATATGTTTCCAAATAGTACTATGTGCTGTAAAATTTATTTATCAGGTTATGTGCATTCTTATGCATCTGTCCAATCACCTTCAGCACGTGTGAGCAAGACATGTAGTAAGCCTGCCACTTTTGACATTCACAAGTTTTGTTATCAAACCTCACCTTGTGTACCTTACCACCACGGTTTTGATGTCGATGAGTTTCTACTTCGAAAACACCTATTTCTTGATTATATCTATTGACAGTATGAAGCTTCGGCCTCTTTTCATATTTTTTGAATTATCTTTCACCATTAGTGTGAAGCTTTGCTGCTCAAATAAGAGTTATTGTACATATTGCTTTCTGGACAAAAATCTCTCAACTAACTGCCCATATGTGAGCTTAACCATTGCTGTAACTGGAAATCCATGAGCCTTCTTTATGAAACAATTATATGATTCTGAAATATTTGTTGTTAAGATGCCCCACTTTCTGCCACCATCACAATAAACAATCCACTTATCTAGTGGGATGTTAATTAAATAATTGTACACTTCAGGTTTAGCTTCTTTCATCTTGATGTTGAGTTGCAGCCTTCCACATAAATCCCTCGAGCTCCTTATTTGGAACCCTCGACAGAAAATTGCTCTTAAGTTGCCTAAGACATAGTCGATGATATACATTCGGCTCCTGCAAAGCAACCAAATCCTCTATACTTCGAAGTATTCCAGGAGCCCTGACAGATATCAAAGTAATTCCTCTGCGATGTTTTACCACATGAGTCATTAGTAACGTTAAAAATCATGACCATGCTTATTTCGTCTCCCTATCAACCATTGCAAAAGCAAGCGGAAATATCTGTTCATTTGCATCAACACCCACAACAACCAATCACTTCAAATCATATTCCCCATATATATGAGTACCATCAATTGATATAAAATGTCGACATGTTGTAAATCCTTTTATACATGGTTCAAATGCTCAAAATACATATTTAAAGATATTTACCTCCGTTGTTGACTGGTTCGCGTGCAACCATTCGACAATTATTCCTGGATTATAATGTTTAAGAGCAAGCAAATATCTAGGAAGCAAAGAAAATGATTCATCAACATCACCGAATATTTTCTTGAATGCACGCCTTCGACCGAGCCACGCCTTTATGTAAGAGAGTACATGATTTACAACAAGCATAACTGTATTTATTACATCTTCACATTATACCAAGGATTATCCCTGATGTGGGTTAACAACATAGAGGAAATCATGTTAATATCTAAGTTGAAATGGTCAGATGCAATTACCCCCATTTGACAAGTATGTTTTCTGTTGTACTTTCCAATCTTCCATAGATTTGTTGAAGTTTTCCTGGCTCTGAGCATCCAATTAAAACCAGACTCCCACCGCCTACACTTAACTGTCCAATATTCTTTCTTTGATTCTCATACCCTAAATTCTCTATTGTTTTGCAAGCTCCACTTTTTAACGGCGCTCTTTAACATGTCCTTGCTTTAGAACAACATTCCAGCCTCAAGATCAGATGTGTTATCATCCATTTTTCCTTCTTTGACTCAAACTCGAATAACACTTTGAACAACCATGTCTTCTTCATCAACTGTGAATATTTTCCTAGTCCACATAGAACCAGGTCCTTTGTCATCTTCAAAACCATCCTACAACAACACTGTATGACCCTAAACCAGTTTTAGGATCACAAATCGAATTTGGGTTTGAATATAAGCAAAACTTCGTATCAAAGCTAAATAAATGCGAGAAATAGATGTAAATGCGAAAGAACAACTTGATTTCAATATATCGTAGTGAGTACAAATTTGAGCAGAGTTTCAGTATGTATTTCTGGATGCCTATCATACAGAATGAAGTACTATTTATAGGCCTAGGGGCCTTGCCCACGTCTTCCACTGTCAATCATGCTGTAACCCACGTTCTTGGCGCTTAGTGGGAGAAGTTAGTGGGCTGAAATCGTGGGCTGCAAAGCCGGTGGACCCGAAGTGCACCACCGAGGTCTTATCACGTGACCTCGATGACATGACCTTGCTGTTCGGTCGGAAGGGAAGGTTACCGAAGCTCAGTTCGCGGCTCGCCTTCGGTAATAACATCGATGCTCGGCTTCGGTGATTCAGTAGCTAGATTCGACCTGCATCCTTCGGGACATTAGTTCGATTTCTCTTCGGTTTGTCATGCCGAGGTGCTAACCAAGCACGTCAATTTTTACCCAATATAGATAGTCCCCCAACTCCTCGGGTGAACGCCGAGGTCGCCGAAGAGTGGAATGAGTTTGAGCGGGAGGCCGACGTGGCGCAACCCTATCCAAGAATTTCAAAAAGTTGCACGTCTTTCGGATTACTGTTCCATATTACGTGGCGGCCGTTGGTTGGCCACCGAACGGTTGCGCCGACTTTTCGCTTTCTCCAACGTTACAGTCATCATTACTTCTCCAACTTGCACGTGGACAACTCCTATAAATACCTCACTTCATATTCTTCTTCTCTACTTGAAAACTTCTGCTATACAGTGAAATTACAGAGAAAATCCCCAATCTGCAAGCCATTTTCTCGATCTTGACTTTCCTTCTAAACTAAGCATCGCCATGTCTGCAACAAATTCTGGCCATGGTTCTAGTGACTCTGGTGAAAGGGCAGAGCGTTTTGCTGCCGCGGCTATGGGTGAGGACCCTATGACCGTCGTGCCTCCGCTGCAGGTAGTCAGGGTGGAGGACGGCGGTGAGGCTACGTCAGCGGCTCCTGTCCCTAGGCGGCGCCAGGCGAGGGCTGGCCGCGACACGGTGGAGATTAGCTATGACGTCGAAATTGACATTGGTGGTGACGACCACGATGAAGACAGGGGTGACGTCGAAGGGGATGACGTCACCAGTGTCAAAGAGGTAGGTGGCTTGGCGGACGGAACCGAGGTGAGCAGAGAGGCTAGTGGCCAAAGGGGCGACGCCGAGGCCAGCAAAGAGGGGTCCCAGACCGAAGCTGGTGCTTCAAAGAAGTCGAGGAAAAAGAGTCCTATCGATGTGGAAATAGACCCTCGGTTAGTCATCCCTTCGAGTTTTAACAATGATAAGGATCTGAAGGTCCACGCTCAATCCGATGCCCAAAAGGGGAAGAAAAGGAACATACCACTTCACGTTACCCCAAGCATCATAACCGAGGATGTGATTGAGTCTGTTAGGGCTGATTGCCGATGGGGGCCTGAGGTGGAGATCAGGATCCCGGCCCCGGACTCTGCCGCCTCCACTCACGTCGAAGGGTATTCTACGGTTTTCACATACCCCTTCACCATAGGGTTCAACCTGCCAGTTCATCCTATAATTGACATGTTTTGTAGGTCTTACAATTTGTGTCTAGCTCAAGTAGGGCCCGGGGTTTGGAGAGTCGTGCAGGCCCTCGAGTACTTGAGCGACATAACCGGTTTTCCATTTACCTTCCAGCACTTAATCTCTCTCTAATACCCCTATTTGCATAAGGCCGGGGTGGTAGCTCTCTTACCTCGGGGGTCTTACGCTATCTTGAGTAAAAGCGAAGACTATGGCGACCGAGGCTGGAATGATCGCTATGTACTCATCCCTATGAGGTTGCTGTCAGCTGAACCTGGCTTCCCCGAGGCATGGAATGCTCAGCGTAAGTGTTGTTGTTTTCCCTTTCGGCCTTTGGCCATCATAGCTGGTGCTTATTCTCCTATTTATGACTTGCAGCTGAAAAGGTTCCGGTTGATCCACCGAGGAACTTGCGCGAATGGGTCACCGAGGTTATGAAGCAGGAGACGCGTCCACGCCGACAGTGGATGATCTTAGCTGCCGTGGAGGGGAACCGATAGATATGCAAGAGGCATGGTAAGTTGCGTACCTATACTTGTAATTCCTTCGGACCTGCTTCGAATTACTATGCCCTGATGCTCTCTCTCTTTCCTTTTAGGTTTTTCCAACAGGGCCGTGAAGGATACCGAGGAGGAGGAAGAAGAAACCGAAGAGGTGGGAGCTGGCGAAGGGAAAGAAAAGAAGGATAAGAAAGAGAAGAAAAAGAAGGAGAAGAAGTTGATTGATGCCAACGAAGGTGTCAACCGAATGGCGAACTTGGCAAAGAAGCTCGCCGAAGATAAGAAAGCTAAGGGCGCCTCGGGTCAAGGGACTTCGCAAGGTGATGACATCTCTTTAGGTCGATTTTTGTGCGTTTCCAATTCTACTACATCTTACACTTGTGAGATTGCTCGTCTCCCTTCTCCAGGCTCCAAAAGGAAGAGAGCTGAGTCAAAGTGAGCCCCAAAGGCTAAAGGACCTCGGGTCGAAGAAGTTGTTGCCCCTGCTACCGAAGCGACGAGCACGAGGCGCCGAGGTCTTGTCGATGAACCCAGTGATGAGGAGATTTACCCCATGGCTCCCGAAGCTGTGCCCGAGCCGGCCTCTGAAATAGCTCCAGGACCAGGTTCCGAGGTCGCTAGGGCGACCGAAGTGATAAACGTAGAGGAGCTTGATCAGGAGGCTGCAAAGCGAAAGGGCAAGGCCAAGGTAAGTGAAGGCTTAATCAAGAGCATGGTTAAGGCCTCGCGGGCCTCAGCTAAAACTTCCACCACCGCGCCTCGGGCGTTTGAAATCGTTCCCGAGGCCAATTTGCTGGATCCTACTAAGGAAGATGTTGCTGCTCTCGATGCTATGCTTGGTCCCACCGAAGCTCACGCTCTTCGGAATCT
Organism: Petunia x hybrida; assembly: GCA_037355625.1. Lineage (NCBI taxonomy): Eukaryota > Viridiplantae > Streptophyta > Magnoliopsida > Solanales > Solanaceae > Petunia > Petunia x hybrida. The sequence goes on along the minus strand of JBBBVM010000605.1, from coordinate 482,668 downwards.
CACCCCTATGAGTTTGATGGGTGTTTCAGCTGCTTCTGCCCTTCGGGTAAGCCTTCGTGCATTTCATTCACGTAACTTGTCCTCTCTCTTTTCTGATGTTGAAGTTTTGTTTTAATGCAGAGTTTGGTTCTTGCGTTGCAAGCTGTTCACCTTGAGCGCGAGCGGGCTGAACAGATTCAAGCGGTGGCCGCTGCTTGGGATGAGCAGAAAAGAGGGCTTAGAGGAAAAGTTGCCGAGCTGGAGGCGAAGTTTGCCGTTTTGACTGAAGAGCTGGAGCGCGCTAATGAAGCTTCGGCTAAGGCTGAAGCTGATCTCCGTAGGGTTGTAGAGTCGGCCGAAGCTAGGGTGCAAGCTGCGACGAATGAATTTACTACTGAGTACTCGAGGTTGAGCCTTGAAAATGCTCGCCTTGAAGCTGAGCTCTTCAAGGCTAGAACCGAAGTGCTTGAGGCGGGCGAGAAGTATTGCGGCAAACTTAATGAATATAATGCCAAGCTTGTTGGGCTGCAGAGTCAAGTGGACCAAGTGCCATCCCTTCGGGGCCGGATATCTGAGCTCGAAGACAGAATAGCTTACCTCAGAGAGCAAGCCGAAGTCAAAGCGACGAGGGCGAAGTTCGAGGAAGCATGGGCCGTTGTTAAAACTAAGCTTAGCACGCTTGAGCAAGTCCAAGCCGGGCAGATCGTGCTCGAAGAAGAGATTGCCAAAGCAAGGGAAGCTGCTGCCGAGGCCCAAAAGATTGTGGATGAACTTCCTTCGAGCGAGGGCTCAGACGATGGCGGTCCCGAAGGCGATGAAGAGGGCGAAAGTGCCGAAGAGGGAAGCGAAGATGCCGATGGGGAGTAGCCTTAGTTGTAAGAAAAACAAAGTTTTTGATGTACTTTTTTTGTTTAGGCCTTTGTGCCTTTTTGATACCAGCCTTCGGGCTTTGATGTGCATATATGACTTTGACCTTCGGGTCGTTTCGTTTAATGGATGAACTTAGCCTTCGGGCCTTTTGATACGATTTTGTATTTTTTATCGTGTTGGTTTTTGCGTGTACCGAGCACTTATAATGAACAATTTGCTTGCAAGACTTGGTTGAATTTAATCGATGCAAACTTAGAACGACGTCTCGTCCTCGAGTCGATGCATTTAAAGTGCAACTTCGGAGTGCAAGATTATAGAAACAAATAGATATGTAATCAATATTGTTTCATTGATAATATCAATGAGCTAGAAATCGGCTATTTACATGGAACCAAGTCGAAGCGGACCTTGGGTGAAAAACAAATTAACAATATACCACTGCCGGGCGGGATTACAATGTACTAAATCTATTCCTCGGGTGTTAGTCCCCGATTGTCGGATAGATAGGCTTCGGTTGGGAGGCTCGATGTCGACCTCGGTATCAACTCGCCTCTCACTCCCCCCCAGTGTTTGGATGTGAATCTCGATGAGGATCCGAGCACTGGAAATCGTTCGGTTCGCTTCCTGAAAAGGTCAAGCAAAAATGGAACGAGGAGTAAGTTAGTACATTTCGACCGAAGCCATAGGAGCATTGTTCGGCTCGCGGCTGTGGGTGAATTTAAAAAGGTTAAGGGAACATTTACCTCGATTAGAAGTAGTACCGCTTTAAATTGGAAATGTTCCAATTTAGAGGTTCGGGTTCGCCTTGCAGATTCTCAATTTGGTAAGATCCTTTCCCAACGATTGCTTTGACTCTGTAAGGTCCTTCCCAATTAGCAATAAGTTTTCCCCCATTTTCTTCCTTCGTTGATTGATTTGTAGCCTTCAGTACATAATCGCCTACTTTGAAATCCCGAAGTTTTGCCTTCCTATTGAGGTATGCCTCGATCTGCCTTTTTTGGGCTGCTAGCCGAACCAAAGCCAATTCCCTTTTCTCCTCGAGCAAGTCCAGTTCTATGCGCATAGCCTGTTGATTTGCATCTTCGGTTGTGTGGGCGTACCGAAGGTTGGGTTCGCCCACTTCAACAGGGATAAGAGAATCCATACCGTAAGCGAGTGAAAAAGGAGTCTCACCGGTGCTGTTCTTTTCCGTTGTTCGCATGGCCCACAGCACCCCTGGCAACTCCTCGGGCCAAGGTCCTTTCTTCTCATCGAGCCTTTTCTTGAGATTTTCGATTATGATTCTATTTGAAGACTCAGCTTGGCCATTGGCACTTGGGTGATAAGGAGTCGAAGCAATTCTTTTGATCCCCCATTGTTTGAAGAAATCAGTGATGGTTGCCCCCATGAACTGTCTACCATTGTCGCAGGCAATCTCCCTTGGGACACCGAACCTGTAGATGATGTTCTTCTTGATGAAATCAATTACTTTTTTTTGCTTTACCTCGGTGAGAGCCCCGGCTTCCACCCATTTCATGAAGTAATCAGTTAGCACTAGAATGAAGTGAACACCACCTTTTCCCTTCGGCAATGGTCCAACAATATCTATCCCCCACTTCATGAAGGGCCATGGAGATACCACTGAATGTAGAGGCTCGGCCTGCTGGTGGATCATCCGTCCATGGCGTTGGCACCTATCACATTTCTGCACGAAGGCCTTTGCATCGGCACTGATAGTGGGCCAATAATACCCAGCTCTTAATAACTTACGCACCAAGGATTTTCCCCCCGAGTGGTTGCCACACTCGCCTTCGTGCACTTCGGCCATCACATACCTGGCCTCATCGGGACCCAAACACTTGGCCATCGGGCCGCAATATAACCTCTTATACAGATTACCCTCGATCAAATTATATGAAGCTGCTTGGGTCCTTAACTTTTTGGCCTCCTTTTTATCTTGGGGAACAGTCCCTGAGTCGAAGTAAGAGATGAACTTACTCCGCCAATCCCATCTATTGTCCACCGAATTGACCTGCAATTTCATCTCTCTCATTTGAGCGGACAACAACCGAACTACTGAATCAGTCCCCGAGTAGGCTTCGTCGATCGCCGAACCCAGATTTGCCAGAGCGTCAGCCTCGGTATTCTCCTCCCGAGGCACTTGTTTAACTTGCTACTCTTGGAATTGGGCCAAGATTCTTTGTGCTCAGTCCAAGTATATTTGCATTCTGGGCTCCCGAGCCGTATAGTCACCGAGGACCTGATTCACTACCAACTGCGAATCACATCTTAGTTCGATCCTTTCCACCCCCATCTCTTTGGCCAACTCCAAGCCCGCTAGAGCCGCTTCGTACTCGGCCTCATTGTTGGTCACTTTTTTGAACCGAACCGAGTGCCTGATTTTCTCCTCGGTGGGTGCTTTCAACACTATGCCTAATCCCGAACCATTGGAATTAGTTGCCCCATCGGTGTGTAGTACCCATAGCCCCGAAGCTGTCCTCTTCGACATTGAGTTTTCCTTTTCCGCCTCGGGCAGAATCCCAACACTAAAATCAGCTACGAAGTCAGCCAGGACCTGAGACTTGATGGCTGTTCGGGGCTGATAGGTGATGTCGTATTCGCTCAACTCTACCGTCCATTTTGATAATCTCCCCGATAACTCAGGTTTATGCAATATATTCCTTAAGGGGAAGGTTGAAACTACTGCTATTGGGTGACATTGGAAGTAGGGTCGTAGTTTCCGAGCAGTAACAAGTAAAGCAAGTGCTAGTTTTTCCAAGTGTGGGTACCTGGTTTCGGCGTCGAGGAGCGTCTTGCTCACATGGTAGATGGGCTGTTGCTTGCCATCTTCTTCCCGAACCAGCACTACGCTGACTGACACCTCGGATACAGCCAAGTAAACCAGCAATGTTTCACCCTCTTTTGGCTTGGCGAGCAACGGCGCGTTAGCCAAATATCGCTTCAAATCTTTCAACGCTTGTTTACACTCCGGTGTCCATTCGAAGTGATTGTTTTTTCTCAAAACGGAGAAGAATTTGTGGCATCGCTCCGAGGACCTTGAGATAAATCGACTCAAGGCGGCGACTCGGCCAGTCAAGCGTTGGACTTCTTTCACCCAGGTCAGCTCTTCGGGGATCTCCTCGATAGCTTTGATTTTATCTGGGTTAGCTTCGATCCCTCGTTCAGAGACAATGAATCCCAAGAATTTTCCTGATCCAACACCGAAGGCGTACTTCTCAGGGTTCAACTTCATGCCATATTGCCTCAGAACAACAAAAGCTTCCCTCAGATGATTCAAATGATCCTCCATTCGGATCGATTTGATGAGCATATCATCTATGTAGACCTCCATAGATTTTCCAATATACTCCTTGAACATGCGACATACCAACCTTTGGTAAGTCGCCCCGGCATTTTTCAGACCAAAGGGCATCACTTTATAGCAGAAAGTACCTCGGTCAGTGATGAACGATGTCTTCTCTTCGTCCTTCGGGTCCATGAGGATCTGATTGTAGCCCGAATATGCATCCAAGAAGATTAACAGCTTGTGTCCAGCCGTGGAGTCTATTAACCTATCAATTTGCGGCAATGCTGTTGACACCCAATTTTGTCCCTCCTTTTTACATAATTGGCCATAATTTAATTTAAAGGTACAATTTGATTATTTGTGCATAATGCATTAGAAGGCATGCATTTACGTGTATTATCCGCTAGTTATATATTATATACTTAAATGTGGTTATATCACGTAATTTTACACCTTTTGGGCTATTTGTCAAAGAGTGACTGTTTGTGTAATTTTATGCATTTATAGCATTTAATAATTATTTGTAACTATTTATACTTAATTAATTTAAATTTCTTTATGTGTGCATTCTGATTTTATTTGTCTTATTTTATACAATATATATATATATATATATATATATATATATATATATATATATATATATATATATATATATATATATATATATATATATATATATATATATATTCATATTTTAACTATTTTGCACCTTTTAATTTAATATTAGTTTAATTTTTATTTAAACATTACCAATTTCATTTCATAATTTAAAGTTTTTACTCATTCATTTTGAACCTAGACTAAATTCTAACCAAATACACCACTTTTCCTAAAACTAGTCCAAATTCCCTTTCCCTACAATCCAATCCCTAAAATCCCTCCCAATCCCTTGATTCCCTCTTTCTCCCAACGTCTTTGAGCAGAAATCATTCTGTTAAATACACAGAACCAATACACAGTACAGGACACGGGCACAACATTAGAGAGACCCTTGGTCTTCTCCTTCTTCATTCACACAATACACTACCTTCTCCATCCCAAGGACTCACCCATCACCTTCACTTTTACACCCACAATTCAAAACAATCAGATACACCCTCAACAAAACCCTTCATCTTCCCTTATCTCCCCCACACGGCATACAACCATCAAAACTACCCCCATCCTCACTCTCCAATTTTTTAGCACAACCTCACCCACTGCTTAATCTCTTTCAGCCCAAACAACTCACACCCACACACAGAACGTCAAACACAAAACCGGATCGGGAAAAGGAAAAAGGGAGATCGGGATAGGGATACAAATCGGGAGCGAACAGGGCAAAATCACCATTAATTCCGGTGGAAAGCATCAGAAACAGGGGAGTATCACGTGTGGTGACGCGACGCCGGTGACAACGTCAGACGCCGGCGACCCTCGTTTTTTATTCTTTATTTCTTTATTTCCCAGTTTATTCGTTTCCCCTGTTCGTTCTTGATTGGTTTGTGTTTAAGTGCTGTTAACAGAAAGGGAGATCGGGGATAGGGTGGCAGCGACGCCACTAAGAAATTGGTCGGAGTCGCTCCCCGTCCCCACTGTTGTTTGCTCCGCCGGACAGAATTCGCCATCCTTGTTTGTCGTGAACAATTACTGTTGGTTCTGGTTTGCATTAGGGAATGGTGTATCCATTCCTCTGTTTCTGATTTTGCTATACATGTTATTTATGACTGAGTTGACCTTCATTGCACTTGGTCCTTGTTTGTATAGTTCTGCAGATGTAGAACTCATATTTCAAGTGGTTGTTGGAGAATCTTTTAAAGCTCTGGAATGTTTGACTGATTCTGAACAGTACTACGCCAGTCAAAGGCCAATGAAAAAATATATTTTTACATATATTGAGGCCTACACAAGGAATTGACGGAAATACAATGAATTGACGGGCTAATCACGGCCAAGGAAAATAATTGCTTATTTGAGGCCTACTGATGAAAAATCTCATTCCCACGTCCCTAAAACAAAAAGGCTATGATGACGTGTGCAAGCCGTTTATTACAAACGAACCGGTGATGGAGTGACGAGACCGATACTTGGCATGGCAACACGAGCGGCCGGCGTGTTCGCAGCCGTATCGACGTCTCTTACCTCCACCCAATTCATACACACCTGAGCCGACACTTTCAAAAGTCCCCTTCCCCTTTATTTTAAAACTATTATTATTATCATTATTTTCATTATTATTACTATTATTGTTATTATTGTTATCATTCTCATTGTTGTTTTTAAATCATTATTATTATTATTACTCACTAACTTAATTTTCTTCGTATTTTTTGCGAGGTGGAATTGGATGAAATACGACGAACTATTTTGCAGGAGGACCCTTTTTGTTGACTTCATTATTTGCTAGTATTATTATTTATTATTATTATTACTAATTGTCATACTAATTCATATTTTACAATTTTTTACGAGGTACATCAGGGTGGACTTACGAAAAGACGACAATTTCATAAAATTCATTTTCTCCTTCATTTTGTTATTCATTATTATTGCATCATTATTATTGTCATTATTGTTTGCTAACTTAACTTTGTTTGTCCTTTGCGAGGTGCATTTTTTTTTAAGGAAAAAGCCAATTAATGAATTTGAACATTTTTATTATATGCATGATTATTCGCCTATTTTTAGTTAGTTATTTATTATTTCATAATTCTTAGAATCCCAATTATAAGTCTGGCCGGTAACCACATCTGGTGGGGCTCGAGAGGTGCCTAATCCCTTCCTCTCGAGTTAACCTGAACCTCTTACCTAGAAATTCTGGTTTGTAGACTAAGTTTCAAAATTAATTATAAAATTGGCTAGAAATAAAATAGGTGCCCTAATACGCCTAGTTAAAAAATATGTTAGGTGGCGACTCCAAGTCTTTATCCGCGAGTCCCAATAAGTCGAGCCAATTTCGAGCCCTAATCAGGGGGTTCGGGGAAAAATGGGCGTCGACAGAATGGCGACTCCGCTGGGGATATCAAGGTTCAAACCATAACGGACTTTTAATTGGGATTCTTTGCATTTATTTTCTTGTTTTCGTTATTTCTCAAAACTAATATTTCTTTCTTTTTCTTCTGCAGGTTTGAAGTTTAGCTTTCTACTTCGTTTGCATTTTCTTTATTAACTGTAATTGTTATTTTATTTATATTTCCTCCACTCCTGGAATTTTTTACACTTGCACACACCATAAACGGTTACGTGGATCTCACGGCCGTTTCACTCTCAAAAAACCCTTTAGGGGGACGGTTGGGATAAGTTGGTCCGTGGTACAACCAACAATTCTAAACGTTCCCACCCCTTGGTTGTCCGCCTGGGGGAACCATGTTCCTGTCTAGTAAATTCACTCTTGGAAGGTTCTTACAAAGCGTCCAACACTTCTACTATTTTCTAATCTTTCATAAATTTTGCAAAATCTTTTTCTTTTATACAATTTCACTTCATAATTCTTTTTGTCTAGTTTCCATGATCCTATTTTTTAAAACTAACTTGTTTGTTTCGTTTTCTCTTTTTACTCATTTTTTTAAAAAAATCATTTTTGAAATGCTTCAATATGTGCACCCTTTCTATAAAATTGATAAATCTTTTTAAAAAAACAATTTCACTTGATTCAATTCTTTCTTCATTTTAATATTGTCTAGTTTCTATTAACTCTATTTTCAAAACTAATGTGCGTTCGTTTTGTTATCCCTTTTAAAAACTTATTTTGTAAAATATTAATATGTGCATTTTTTTTTCTTTTTCATGATTTTTACTATTGTCTAGTTTATATTAATCATATCTTTTGAAACTAACGCATTTGTTGTGTTCTTATCTTTCTAAAATCATTTTACGAAATACTTCAATATGTGTGCATCATTTTACAAGACATATGCATTTCTTTCAAAACTTGTGCATTTTTTTTAAATCGTACATATCATGCATACCTTCCGCCGCTCCTGGCAAGTTTCTAAATCGTGCGGTGGTTACGACCACCTCTTCCCTCACAAAAAATCTCCTTTTAGGGGGAACAACTTGGAACCTATTTGGTCCAAGACGTTCCCGCTCCTGAGTTGTCCGCTTGGGAGGATAATAAAACTCGGTCTAGCTAACTCCATTCTTTAGTAGTAACGCTAGGAATCATGCATCATGACATATCATTAGTCGACTTGTTCTCAAGTCCAATAAGCCAACTTGTTCCAATAATCTGAACGGGTTTTGGCCTTAAAAATTGTTAAACATGATTTATTGGCATAAACTTAAAAGATTGAACGTGCAAATGTAGACCGTTTATGGGAATTATTCTGCATTCAATGCCATTCAAAGGCACAAATAGTAACCCAAGAGGCATCAAAGCCGAAACTGAATCAGAAACGACTGTTTATTCCTAAGCGGTTGGAATTATTCTGTATTCAATACTATTCAAACGCACAAAGGGTAACCGAAAATGCATTAAAGGCCCAATATGAAGCAGAATTGACCGTTTGATAGACGGGATGACACATAATGCGCATTTATCCTTTAGGCATTATATAAAGACTTGCCATCCGTGGTTTGTTAAAAGTCCATTAGCAATTTCCTTCTAAAGTGTCTAAAGGGTTCTCAATCTATAACGACACTTCTCTTCATATTTCATACTGCATTACTTTTCAAAAGCTCGTGCCATACGTTAATCGTTTGCTTACAACCAAAATCTAGGAATCTTCCTTCCCTTTTTTCTCATTCCCTTATCTTTTCCAAAGGATCATGGCCAGTAGAACATTTGACATGGTTACTGAAATTCCTGAGTTACTCAGAGATTGGTGGGGAAACCTAAGTATAGATCAACAAAACCGAGTTAAAGTGGTGTTTGGGAACTTGATTTCACTAATGGAGCACACGGCAATGAAAGGGATAGTAGAAGCAGCAGTACACTATTGGGATGCAGACCGAGCAGTTTTTCACTTTGGGAGTGTAGAGTTGACACCATTGTTGGAAGAAATAGGCGGATTAACCCAATTACCATTTGAAAGTGAAGAAGTCTTGATGCCTAAGAACATTGCACCCGAGGAGTTCTTCGAAATGGTAGGGCTTAAGCCCGAGTTATGCACGGACAGTATAAGGCAGTCGGGAATTTCTCTGACTTCCTTCTACATCAAATTTGGGTATGAAGAAGCATTTCAGGAATCGGAAGGCTATTTCAACATTGACCAGGCAGATTGGCAAGAGCGAAGGGTACTTGCTTTTGTCACCAGCTTTTTAGGGATCGTCGTCTTCCCGCAACACAAAGGACGAGTTGATGTTTGCATGGTCTCAATTGCTGATACCTTACTCAAAGACATTAACAAGACATACACCTTGGTACCGATGATTGTTGCAGAGATGTACCGAGCTTTAGAAAGATGCAAGAAGGGCGCTAGCTTTTTCGAAGGTTGCAATTTTCTCCTACAAATTTGGTTGATGGAGCATTTGCACAAGAAGGACTTCACAGACCAAGGCTTCCACTCCATACCAAGAGAAAACTACATCTTGACTCATACCGCCCGTATGGACACTGCTCTTGAAAAGTGGGACCGGCCAACAACAATCGAAGGCTGGCACCACAAACTCTCTCAATTGACATTTGAAAACATACAATGGATGTTTGATTACTTTCCCGGCACAACAGTAATCACACGATCCGAAAGAGACTCATTTCTCATATTAGTGGGCTTTAGAGGAGTTTACCCATACACTCCTTCGAGGGCACTTAGACAAGCGGGGAGAAAGCAGATTGTACCCCAAATTGCAGACATCAGAAGTTTCAAAGCTGATATTTTCGGAGGAGTGGTACCATTCAAAGATAGGATAATAGAACTTTGGAAAAAAAGGCAACGAATGGGAATCGAGACTATTGGACGAGACAGGTTTGACGCAGGCTATGATGAAGATTATCCAGACTGGCTAAGGAAAGACATAGCAAAGGCAGTTCAACCAAAAGCAACAAGAAAAAGGAAAAGAAGTGCTGATGAATTAGAATCTGAATGCAAGAGGCTACACAAACAACTGGCAAAGGCACGAGAGAAAATAGTGAAGAAGCAAAGTTTGGTCGAAGCAAAGAACAAAGAAAAAGACAAATGGCGCAATAAGGCAGAACTCCTGACAAAACGCATAGAGTCTATCGGTGTATGGGCTAGCGAAGGAATGGACTCTGTGGCTGATAAAGGAATAGAGGAGAAAGGAAGGAAGGCTTGGGAAATGTTGAAAAACTTCACCTTCGACATATCCCGGCTCCTAACCGATGCAGACAATATCATCTTCCAAGGAGACTCGTCAGGGGCAAGTTCGTCTAGCGAAGATTCATCCGAAGAGGAAGAAGAGGAATCTTCCGAGAATAGATCAACATGAAGAATGCTCGCTCAGGCCATGATCTGATTTTCTAGCAATATTTAGTTTTTTTCCTTCCCTTACGTTGTTTAAATATCAACCATTGTAATAAAGACCAATGCAATATTCTCTTTTAGACTCCGCATTTTGCAGCAAACGAAATGACGCATGTGGCACAATGCGATTTCTCAAATTCATCGTGCGTAAAACAATCCTTTACATTATAGGATGCATTTCCTTATTTGATGTGTGTGCGCATTGTATGAACTTGTGTGTTACTCTAGATCTCCAAAGGAATCTCTTCCCAAATCTTATCTCCTCCTTGGGCAGGCATCTCATCTCCCTACTCTACACCCAAATTCTGATATCTAAAATATTTCACATGTCCAAACTATCTCTAACTCACTACCCAACTCAAAACCTATTATCCAAAGGTTGGGTTAAGTCGAATACCAAGGCAAAAGATATTCTCTGTCGCACAACACAGTCTATTCCTTACACAACATCTTTACCACTCTACAATAACACCAACTCCTCATCTCCCGTTTGAACGAGCATCGGTCGTTTGATCAAAATTCCTGACTTGATTGCTACATAAAGCACTTAGACAATCTCTTGTGATACATGTGCATTCTATCACAACCTCCAAATTCAAGCGCTATTTCATCATCTGCGGTCTAGGCATTCTCTTAAGCTTACGTGTCATTTTTGCTTCAAGTCTTTGCTAATGTGCCCACACAGTTTTGTACATTTCACCACTCTGTTACGGTTGCGTTGTATTTGAACACCGAAGTTGGTCAAGAATTTGCATATAGAAAGCCGAAACGGCAAGCCAAACTGAAAACATTTTCTCCTGTAATATAGCCCTTTGAACCACCAGCATATAACACCAAGAGCGTACAACCTGCATTACACGAGAGTCACAACAAGGAAATCATATTCTTATACGACCGAGCTCATAACCTCACACTACACCCAATTCACATAATAAACAACCTCCCATCTGCAAGAGTTTCAACGACAATTTTAGCAAGCTCAACATACAAGGCCCCGTACCTTTACTCCTTAGCCCAATCAAAAGATATTGCACCCAACATACAAACAACCCCATAGATACCCATTTCTCAATTCGATTCCAGCATGATCTACACTCGTCGTCCATACATTTAATACTACGACACCGCAAAGACATCCAATACTAGGACACAAAGTTCAGAGTCTGGTTGACCCAAAGCAAAACAGTGGTACAACAAAAAACCAACAAGGGAAAATTGCAACTCCCAAACCACAAAAAAAAAACCTTTGCACAAACTGATTCATCAATTTGGCTCCATGACCTTCGAAAGCACAAAACATGAAGACACCTCGTCACAACCTAAGACAAATATAATTTTGGACAATCTCCAAATCCGGCAAAATCCAAATATCAAACCTCAATTTAAGTATGCAAATATCTACATACTCATAGTCATCAACACACCCAATCGTCACACTAAAGGACGAGTGCAGATTTCTAGCCAATACATTTGGTGTTCAGTACCATACAACCACCTTTTCTCGGTGATATGTCATGAGCAATTAACTGGGGCAGAATTTTTGAGGATCCCCTCAAAAATTCCAAAAGACGCAAACCGACACTGGGGCAGAAATTTTTGAGATCCCCTCAAAAATTTCAAGAAAGTCCTCACAATAGCAACACAATAGCCTCCTTAGTGCATTGCATGATTTAACAAAAGCATTCTATTTGTCGCACATTGCTTTACTTTTTGCTTGATATGCAACCCGACCTAACAATGATAAGCATTCAGTTTTTCTTTGCTATACTTTACTTTTGTTTGTAGGGTATACAGCCTGAAGGGTGGACAGCCCGATGAAGAAACAACATGACAAGGGGACAATTATACGATATATAGCAGCAGAATGCAACACAACAAATACGCAAGTTGACTTCCCCAGAACACTCACAAATTTACTTTGATCGCAGGTTTACACAGGTACCGAGTATACCTAACAACTCTTGCAAAGCAAAATATATATCAAGCAATAGAATCTGCGTCAGCGGATATATAAGGTCTGCGTCTGTGGACATGACATCAATTTGAGAAGTATAGAATCCATGTCGGTGGATATATAGGGTCCACATCGGTGGACATGACAAGCATAGGATCCATGTCGGTGGATATATAGGGTCCGCATCGGTGGACATGACAAGCATAGGATCCATGTCAGTGGATATATAGGGTCCGCGTCTGTGGACATGACATCAATTTGACAAGTGTAGAATCCATGACGGTGGATATATAGGGTCTGCATCGGTGGACATGACAAGCATAGGATCCATGTCGGTGGATATATAGGGTCCGCAGCGGTGGACATGACATCAATCTGAGAAGAATAGGATCCATGTCGGTGGATGTATAGGGTCTGCATCGGTGGACATGACATGCATAAGATCCGCATCGGTGGATATATAAGGTCCGCGTCTGTGGACATGACATCAATTTGACAAGCGTAGGATCCGCATCGGTGGATATATAAGGTCCGCGTCTGTGGATACATGACATCAATTTGACAAGCATAGAATCCATGTCAGTGGATATACAGGGTCCGCAGCGGTGGACATGACATCAATTTGAGAAGTATAGGATCCATGTCGGTGGATATATAGGGTCCGCGTCTGTGGACATGACATTATTTGAGACGCATAGGATCCACGTCGGTGGATATATAGGGTCCACGTCTGTGGACATGGCATCATTTGACATCCATAGAATCTGTGTCGGTGGATATATATAAAGTCCACCTTTGTGGACAATCCAGCAATTGAAGGTACAGGGTCCGCAGCGGTGGACATGACATCAATTTGAGAAGCATAGGATCCATGTCGGTGGATATATAGGGTCCGCGTCTGTGGACATGGCATTATTTGAGACGCATAGGATCCACGTCGGTGGATATATAGGGTCCACGTCTGTGGACATGGCATCATTTGACATCCATAGAATCTGTGTCGGTGGATATATATAAAGTCCGCCTTTGTGGACAATCCAGCAATTGAAGGTATAGGGTCCGCGTTTGTGGGCATAGTTCAGCAATCTGAAGCGGAGTAAGAACCTGCGATTGTGGAGGTATAGGGTCCGCGTTTGTGGGCATAGTTCAACAATTTGAAGCAGAGTAAGGTCTGCATTTGTGGACTTAGTTCAGCAATTTGGAGCAGTAAGTTCAACCATTTGAAGGAACACATGATCAGTGCCTATGTATACAGTTCAACATTGAAAGCAACATAAGATATATAAGGTTCGCAATGGTGAACATGACAACAATTTGCAGTAGAGCATGGTCCGCATCGGTGGGCATAACATTGGAAAGACATTTGGATTGAGACATCAATCAAACAAGTACAAGACAAAACAACCACCCGGCTCAACAGGGAAGTTTACCTTACTTTATCTTTTATATCTACTGCATTTATCATGATTTTACTGCAGGGTACTCCCCGATCTATCGACAAATCCCTGTGCCATACTCTCACGCCTGTTCCTAATATCACTACTAATTATACCACCGCAAAACCTCAAAAACATACAAAGAAAAGCCTAACCCTACAGACAACGCCTTTTGCTACACCCGCAAGCTACCTATCTTGCCGAGTTCCAAGCTACAATTCCATACTCGCACCAGTGGCCTACCTAATCCTTCCTTGTCGATTGGGTGTCAGTTTCGTATTCCTTCCTATCAGTATCCATCTGCGTATTTTCGTGCTTAATCATGCCAGTCTGCTTGAATCGTGCGCATTCATAAAATTCGCTCCCCAAATGTTTCCAAGCTCATTCAAGGCAATACTGAAGGCAAGATGACCCATTTATCGAGACGAAGTGGGAACTATGTCCGTGTAAACTCCTCTTTATGGGTGTGTCGTGAACCACATCTTCATAACTAGGATGATTACAAGCTCTTTTCCCACGCTCGATCTATTGACGATATCTTGTCTTCGATAGTGCCTCTGTTTTATTCTTCAATCATTTATCTCGCCAAAAGGCAAAGCACACATGAATCTGAACTTTACATACTTGATAAGTTTAGTCTGTAATCAAAAATCGTGCGCCATAAACATCTCACACAGGCAACATGCCATTCTAGAACTACACACGGCCTGATTATCGTGAAACCCGAGATATGTAGGCAACTCAGAGACCGGGGTTCGGCCAAAATACCCCCCCCCCCCCAAAACTCTCATTTTCCTTTTACTTTGTCTGTCCATCGTGACAAAATTGGCTACTCCGTCAACTATCTTTGCCCAAAGACTCTTTCATCATCTCCGGGCAAAGAGGGGCAGCTGTTGACACCCAATTTTGTCCCTCCTTTTTACATAATTGGCCATAATTTAATTTAAAGGTACAATTTGATTATTTGTGCATAATGCATTAGAAGGCATGCATTTACGTGTATTATCCGCTAGTTATATATTATATACTTAAATGTGGTTATATCACGTAATTTTACACCTTTTGGGCTATTTGTCAAAGAGTGACTGTTTGTGTAATTTTATGCATTTATAGCATTTAATAATTATTTGTAACTATTTATACTTAATTAATTTAAATTTCTTTATGTGTGCATTCTGATTTATTTGTCTTATTTTATACAATATATATATATATATATATATATATATATATATATATATATATATATATATATATATATATATATATATATATATATATATATATATATATATATATATTCATATTTTAATTATTTTGCACCTTTTAATTTAATATTAGTTCAATTTTATTTAAACATTACCAATTTCATTTCATAATTTAAAGTTTTTACTCATTCATTTTGAACCTAGACTAAATTCTAACCAAATACACCACTTTTCCTAAAACTAGTCCAAATTCCCTTTCCCTACAATCCAATCCCTAAAATCCCTCCCAATCCCTTGATTCCCTCTTTCTCCCAACGTCTTTGAGCAGAAATCATTCTGTTAAATACACAGAACCAATACACAGTACAGGACACGGGCACAACATTAGAGAGACCCTTGGTCTTCTCCTTCTTCATTCACACAATACACTACCTTCTCCATCCCAAGGACTCACCCATCACCTTCACTTTTACACCCACAATTCAAAACAATCAGATACACCCTCAACAAAACCCTTCATCTTCCCTTATCTCCCCCACACGGCATACAACCATCAAAACTACCCCCATCCTCACTCTCCAATTTTTTAGCACAACCTCACCCACTGCTTAATCTCTTTCAGCCCAAACAACTCACACCCACACACAGAACGTCAAACACAAAACCGGATCGGGAAAAGGAAAAAGGGAGATCGGGATAGGGATACAAATCGGGAGCGAACAGGGCAAAATCACCATTAATTCCGGTGGAAAGCATCAGAAACAGGGGAGTATCGCGTGTGGTGACGCGACGCCGGTGACAACGTCAGACGCCGGCGACCCTCGTTTTTTATTCTTTATTTCTTTATTTCCCAGTTTATTCGTTTCCCCTGTTCGTTCTTGATTGGTTTGTGTTTAAGTGCTGTTAACAGAAAGGGAGATCGGGGATAGGGTGGCAGCGACGCCACTAAGAAATTGGTCGGAGTCGCTCCCCGTCCCCACTGTTGTTTGCTCCGCCGGACAGAATTCGCCATCCTTGTTTGTCGTGAACAATTACTGTTGGTTCTGGTTTGCATTAGGGAATGGTGTATCCATTCCTCTGTTTCTGATTTTGCTATACATGTTTTTTATGACTGAGTTGACCTTCATTGCACTTGGTCCTTGTTTGTATAGTTCTGCAGATGTAGAACTCATATTTCAAGTGGTTGTTGGAGAATCTTTTAAAGCTCTGGAATGTTTGACTGATTCTGAACAGTACTACGCCAGTCAAAGGCCAATGAAAAAATATATTTTTACATATATTGAGGCCTACACAAGGAATTGACGGAAATACAATGAATTGACGGGCTAATCACGGCCAAGGAAAATAATTGCTTATTTGAGGCCTACTGATAAAAAATCTCATTCCCACGTCCCTAAAACAAAAAGGCTATGATGACGTGTGCAAGCCGTTTATTACAAACGAACCGGTGATGGAGTGACGAGACCGATACTTGGCATGGCAACACGAGCGGCCGGCGTGTTCGCAGCCGTATCGACGTCTCTTACCTCAACCCAATTCATACACACCTGAGCCGACACTTTCAAAAGTCCCCATCCCCTTTATTTTAAAACTATTATTATTATCATTATTTTCATTATTATTACTATTATTGTTATTATTGTTATCATTCTCATTGTTGTTTTTAAATCATTATTATTATTATTACTCACTAACTTAATTTTCTTCGTATTTTTTGCGAGGTGGAATTGGATGAAATACGACGAACTATTTTGCAGGAGGACCCTTTTTGTTGACTTCATTATTTGCTAGTATTATTATTTATTATTATTATTACTAATTGTCATACTAATTCATATTTTACAATTTTTTACGAGGTACATCAGGGTGGACTTACGAAAAGACGACAATTTCATAAAAATTCATTTTCTCCTTCATTTTGTTATTCATTATTATTGCATCATTATTATTGTCATTATTGTTTGCTAACTTAACTTTGTTTGTCCTTTGCGAGGTGCATTTTTTTTTAAGGAAAAAGCCAATTAATGAATTTGAACATTTTTATTATATGCATGATTATTCGCCTATTTTTAGTTAGTTATTTATTATTTCATAATTCTTAGAATCCCAATTATAAGTCCGGCCGGTAACCACATCTGGTGGGGCTCGAGAGGTGCCTAATCCCTTCCTCTCGAGTTAACCTGAACCTCTTACCTAGAAATTCTGGTTTGTAGACTAAGTTTCAAAATTAATTATAAAATTGGCTAGAAATAAAATAGGTGCCCTAATACGCCTAGTTAAAAAATATGTTAGGTGGCGACTCCAAGTCTTTATCCGCGAGTCCCAATAAGTCGAGCCAATTTCGAGCCCTAATCAGGGGGTTCGGGGAAAAATGGGTGTCGACAAATGCGTAGGAGTCTTTGGGGCAAGCCTTGTTCAAATCGGTGTAATCTACACACATTCTCTACTTGCCATTTTTCTTCGGTACGACAACCACATTGGCCAGCCATTCGGGGTATTTTACCTCCCTTATGAAACCATTTTCTTGTAACTTTGTGGTTTCATCTTCGATTGCCTTCTTTTTGATCCCGGCGTGAGGTCTCTTCTTCTGCTTCACCGGGGTGAACTTTGGGTCTACATTCAGCTTTTGGGTCATGATCTCCGGATCGATACCAATCATGTCTGAGTGAGACCAAGCAAAGCAATCGTTGTTGGACTTTAAAACTTCAATAATTGATTTTTTCGACTCCGGGTCCAACTCCGAGCCGACGTATACCTTTTTCTGTGGAAAGTCCTTCAATAGGGTAAAAGACTCCAGCTCCTCAATGGTGGAGTCCTCGACTTTTTGCTTCCGAGGTTCTTGAACGCATGCCGGGATCTTTTCTACTTCACCTTGGAGGTCCGCCTCGCTTGACCCCGGTTGCGTTGATTGCTATTTCTTTGGCCCGTTCGGTGCGATTCCACTTTTCAAGGCGACCGAGTAGCACTCTCTCGCTACTCGTTGCTCCCCTTTTATCGACCGAACCCCCCAGGGTGTAGGAAATTTGATCACTTGATGCAGCGTGGAAGGAACAGCTTCCATGGAGTGGATCCATGGCCTACCGAGGATCACATCATAGCAAGGTCCTCGGGCATCACTTGGAACAATGTTTCTTTGCTAACTCCCTCGGCGAATGTTTTGAGTGTAATCTCACCCAATGTCTTCTCTGTAGAGTTGTTAAAGCCTGTCAACACTGTCGCTTTGGGTACGACTTCCCCTTTGAGCCACATCTTTTTAACGGCGCCGTAGCTGATTATGTTGACCGAGCTACCAAGGTCAATCAAGACTCGCTTGATGTCGGAGTCGTTGATTCTCAGCATGATGACCAGTGCGTCGTGGTAGGGGAACATCATCCCATCACAGTCATCATCATCAAACACGATCTCTTTGCCCGAGCCTCCAAATCGGGTTCTTTTCTTCATCGTAATCGACAGTTTGGCGAATTTCTTTGCGGCCGCGAAATACACCCCGTTCACTTCTGAACCCCCGGTGATGACGTTCACAACTCTCTCTGGGGGTAGAGCCCGAGGTGGATGCCCATCCCCTCGGTTCTTGGAGTAGTTATCTTTTCCCTTGTCAGTAAGGAATTCGGCCAATACTCCTTTCTTCAATAAATGGGCCACTTCGAGGCGCAAAGCTTTGCAATCCTCGGTTCGGTGACCATAATCAGCATGGAACTCACAGTGCAAGTTTTGGTCTCTCTTGTCCGCCGGAGTCCTCATGTCCTTGGGCACTCTTACCCCAGGAGTTCCCTTGACTACATGGAGCAACTCCGAGGTCGATATGTTGAAATTATAGTCAGGGATCCGGGGAAAATCTTTCTTCGCAGCCGAGGCTGGGCCCGAGGAGTTTTTCTAGTTCGAGTTAGAGTGAACCTTCCCCCCAAGCCATTGGCTGATGTGTGAGCTTGTCGGCGAGCTTCCAAAGGAATTTCCTAGCCTTTGGCTGATAGGCTGCCTCGTGGAGGTGTATGGCTCATACCTCCCATTCGAACTCCCCCGCGACGCCTCGGCGCGATGCGAGGATTCACCTCGGTTTTTGTAATTGTAACCTCGGCTTTTAAATTCAGCCTCCTCCAATCTTATCTTGGAGTAGGCTCGCTTGTGCAAGTCATCCCAGGTCAGCACTTGGTATTGCTGAAGCTCTTTTCGCAACTCAGCGGCAGCGTCAGAGTTGCGCACATTGATACCCTTTTTGAATGCCATGATGGCTAGAGTATCATCCATCCGAGGTAGTTCCATGCACTCAGCATAAAAGCGCGTAAGGAACTCTTTGAGTGGCTCACCGAGCCTCTGCTTGACTTCGCAGATATCCTCCTTTCTCTGAAGGATTTTCTGAGCTCCGGTGTGGGCCTTTACGAAGGCGTTAGTCATTTTCTTAAAGGTGGAAATCGACCCTGCTGGTAGACACATGTACCAGCGTAGCGCTCCTTTCTCCAAGGACTCGCCAAATTTCTCTAAGAACATTGACTCGAGCTCTATCGTCGTTAAGTCATTGCTCTTTACCATTGCCATGTATTCCCTCACATGCTCCTTGGGATCGGTGGTCCCATCGTACTTCTTTAAAAACATAAGCTTGAAATTCTTAGGAGTCGGGGCTGGAGCCGCTTCGGGCTTGAAGGGCAGCTCCCTGTACTGATCTATATCGAGCTCGTCTTCGGTTTTTGTTATCCCAGGCACGTTCTCGAGGCGCTTTTCTATGCGCGCCTCGATACGAGCCTCGACGCGAGCCTCAACGCGAGCCTCGATGCGTGCCTCTACCTCTCTGGTCAACCTTTCAATGTCAACCGAGGATGTTACTTCCGCCACGGTGGGAATCGTCCCGAAGGGTGGCGTCGTGCCCGGTACATTTCCCGAACTCCCAGACGTGACCCCGTTAGGAGGTCCCCCTATTATCACGCCCGTAGGAGCGAAAGTCGGGATGCCTCCACCAGGAGCCGAAGGCAGGTGCCGTTCGGTGCTGAACTGTTCCTTGCTTCCAACGAGGCGCGGAATTCGGCGTTGATGTGCGCCTGCTCATCTTGCCGTTCTTGGAGGGCTCTTAGTGAATTAATAACGAAGGTCTGAAAAGCTTCAGTCGTCATTGGAGGTTGAGACTGTTGGTTCGACGGAACGTCAGTCTGTCCATCATGGTTTCCACTACTGTCAGCCATGTCGTCGTTGAACTCGTGGAATTAAACGCAAAAAGAACGTTAAACTTTGGAACAAAGCGATTCTGCTTATATCCCCACAGACGGCGCCAATTTGTATGGCCCTAAACCAGTTTTAGGATCACAAATCGAATTTGGGTTTGAATATAAGCAAAACTTCGTATCAAAGCTAAATAAATACGAGAAATAGATGTAAATGCGAAAGAACAACTTGATTTCAATATATCGTAGTGAGTACAAATTTTAGCAGAGTTTCAGTATGTATTTCTGGATGCCTATCATACAGAATGAAGTACTATTTATAGGCCTAGGGGCCTTGCCCATGTCTTCCACTGTCAATCATGTTGTAACTCACGTTCTTGGCGCTTAGTGGGAGAAGTTAGTGGCTGAAATCGTGGGCTGCAAAGCCGTTAGAACCGAGGTGCAGCACCGAGGTCCTATCACGTGACCTCGATAACATGACCTTGCTGTTCGGTCGGAAGGGAAGGTTACCGAAGCTCAGCTCGCGGCTCGCCTTCGGTAATGACATCGATGCTCGACTTCGGTGATTCAGTAGCTAGATTCGACCTGCATCCTTCGGGACGTTAGTTCGATTTCTCTTTGGTTTGTCATGCCGAGGTGCTAACCGAGCACGTCAATTTTTACCCAATACAAACACCTTTACCACCTGAAAACCATCTAGAACCAACACATCTATCGTTGCCTTTGAGCCATCTCCAAGTACCCCTATGATTTCAGCATTATGCAATAGACTGCAAATCCATCCACCCAAAGGAAGTATTTCTGGGAGGTTTAGATAAAGATTTCTATCATAGGCTAATTCTACAAATTTTTTCCAGCGAGAATCCCCACAAACTAGTTAATACTTTGTCAGCTTTGAGCTGATGCATGCATCATAGGAAAGAACCTTCGGATCTTCAATATCGAGATCTAACTTATTCAAGTTTATCAGGGCCTCCAACTCAGTGAGTGCAGCATTACTTTGAATCCCTTCTTTCTTGATTTCCCATGCTTTGAAGCTGTTGTGCATGTAAAGTTCTTCTAATCTGACTAGGCAAGAGATGACACCTGACATGATTAAATTGAGCCTTGTACAACATGTCAACTCCAGTAACTTTAGCTTAGTAAGTCTCCGTATCTCAAGTGGTATCATCTTAATATAAGAACTCATGATGCTTAGGATTTCTAAATTTGCTAGCTCATCAAGTATGGATATATTGTCTGCTTGTAAAATACTAAGATGCAATTAGCGCTGTTCATTTTTCGATTTAAACCGATAAACCGAACCGATAAAAAGTTAATAGTTTATAAATATTGGGTCATTGGGTTATCGGTTATTTAACGGTTTGTAAAATTTTTTTATTGGGTTATCGGTTCGGTTGTCGGTTTTGTACATTTTCTTATTGGTTAAACCGATAACCCAATAAGGTTTTCAAATTTACTATGTTGCGCTTATGTGCATAAAAGTAGTATACTTAATTACTATTAGTTGGAACTTGGAAACCTCAAACCCTAGTCTTCTTTTACTTGTGTAGCTTTCAAGTCGCCCCATCCATTTTAACCACTGATTTACTATTTCACTCCTTGCCTCCTCCATTAGTTTATAGAATAATGAAGTATATTTGAATCTGTTTGTTGGTTGCTTTTTTGAATATGGCGAATACTATAAGAGGCATTTGAATTCACTGTGAAAATAAAGCCGATTTTGTATTGGATGCAATCGTTTAAGAGATTTTTTTTTTTTTACACTTGTTAGGCCTAAGATTCTTAATGGTTAAACCGAAAACCAAACCGATAAGAATCTAAAATAGATAACCCGAAAACCGATAACCGATAGCTTATTGGTTCGTTTATTGGTTTAGCACTTTTAAAAACCGAAAACCGATAGTACAAACCGATAAGGTGCAAAACCGAACCGAACCGACCGATAAACACCCTGGATGCAATGTTCTCAGATTTCTTAGTAGTCCAAGTGATGCTGGTAATGAAACACCAAAGTTAACTTTTCATTGACTAACATTTTTAGTTTTGGCATGCCTTCAAAGAAACTTTCTGGTATTTCCATCCCTGTACTCCCGTCCAACATTAACAAGTCAAGCTTGGGGCAATTAAGTCCCATAAGAAGCTTACTGAATCACTTTCACTAGTGCTAATAGCAATCTGTTGATACTCGTTATAGGATGTTTCTCTTGATTGACATGTTTTATTGTCATCATGTATCAGAACAATGTATGTTTATCACTGGATGCTGTGTATACGGCTACATCATGAATGACATCGTGCATTTTGACGTGTTCTTTACTTCTATCGAGTAATAGGTAACAATTTTTTAGTGTATCCACCAATCCATGTACTCTGTTTCTTGCTTCTATTAAACTTTGAACTGCAATGAACATGTCAAGTCCGATTCCAAGTCTGACCAATTCCTCTATCCTAATGTTGGTATCTTCTTTAAACAGACAACAAAGTAGGAAGAGATACCTGGCTTCATCACTTTCTAGACAATTGTAACTTAGCTTTAATGGTTGATACACATCGGCAAACATTCGAGGGATATTAGTGGGACTGGACCTTCTTAGTTGCAGAAGTGCATCTTCCCATGAAGGTTTTCTTTTGCCTCTTAGTGCCTCCCAATGGTAACTAGAGCAATTGGAAAACCCTTACATTCATTTGTGACCTCTTTCGTTATGTGATGCAAATCACAATCTTCAAAGATGCTTGCTTTCTGTGTAAAAACAAGCCAGGCTTCTTCTTCAAGTAAGACTTCTATCTGGATAATCTTTTGTGCTACCATATACGTACAAACATCTCGAGATCACGATGTTATCAAGATTGTGGAGCATCAGTCATACTTCCTGAAAGGATCCCAATTTCCTCAAGATCAAGTCTTTCCCAAACATCATCCAAAATTATGAGGGGTTTCCTTGCATCTAACAGCCTTCTATGCAGTTTACTTGCTCTGATCATTATACTCTCTTCTTTTAGCTCTAAGCGTAACCTCTCTGCGACTTCGTGTTGGATAGTTTATATGTCTGGTTGTTGACTTACAGATGACATAACAACCTTATCAAAGAAGTTCTCTTTCTTTCATCTTTTTTCCAATTTTCTTCACCATGGTTGTTTTTCCCACTCCTCCCATGCCACACTCCTATTATATTGACCCTTCCATCCATCAAAGCATTTGCAATTTCTTCCTCTTTCTGTTTTCTTGATGCAAACTCATCACTGCTTCTAGTTGTAGGTAGCATTACATGTTCCAGCATATTAACCGGTGCAGTGTAGCTGAAACTGAGATATCCTTTGCCTTCAGCTGCTAATTGCTTGGCTACTCCTTGATCCATCTTTTTGGATCGCTTGCTTAACTTATACTTTAGCCTTAAGTTTGGACAC
Organism: Petunia x hybrida; assembly: GCA_037355625.1. Lineage (NCBI taxonomy): Eukaryota > Viridiplantae > Streptophyta > Magnoliopsida > Solanales > Solanaceae > Petunia > Petunia x hybrida. The sequence continues at coordinate 458,973 of JBBBVM010000605.1, read as the reverse complement.
CAACCAAGTTCAACTTGAGCTTTGCTCCTGAATATGCTTTCTGCCTCCGCAGTAGTTCTATCAACATTGGTCAACCAGGTCTCAATGTGAGGTGCAACTACATGTAAGTTTGGTCTACTAGTATCCTTTGCTTGTTGCAACCCACTCCTAATCTCTTGAAGTTCTTCAAGTCTTTTTTCAAAATTTTCAATGTTTTTCTTGTAATTGTTAAAGTATCCAAGTTCTTTCTTTATTGGCTCATAATAGCATCCAATAAGTTTGTCTACAACTGTAATTACACTTCCTGCATCCATTTGCACTCTCTATTTGAATTTGTGTATGATATTTTCAGTTAATAAACCTATAAGTGGAGAAGCAGTTGAATATTTTAAGCTTCCCTTAGAGCATGAAGTGAGGATTTCTCCAAGCCAGGATGTCAAACCCTATATCATTCCCTTTGTCTTTTTTTTTTTTTTTTTTTGGTCAACGAAGACTGTGAAAGAGCTTGGAAAATACTCCGGCTGTTCTACTTTCTAGAATGTCATAGCTCAGAGTAGGATGATCAAAGTTTCTGATTGTTGGTGGAAAGAGATAGGCTCTTCATGTTTACTGAAATAAAATTTGTATATTTAGAAACTACGAAAGTACTATTATAATTATAACTCGAGATAGTTAATGATTTAAAATATTGAAAATGTATTTAATAAAAGCGTGGTAGAAAGAGAGTACTACTTAGCACTTATTTCCCACTTTGTTTATCATTTCCAACTACTGTTGTGGAAGTGTTGGATGATGTAGGCCTTGGTCATTTTCTGTACAAAAGCTTGACCAAGAGGAGACAGAGAATGTATAATATTACATGGAAATTTCTCAGCTGAGACACACTGTATTTGGAGACCTATAAATTGAAACACTATTCTTGTATAGTCCAAATTGAGCTGTCAACATTGAGTGAGAATTTAATAAAAGAACAGAAAAGGAAGAAGATTTGAAGTTTTTTAAATACTTAAAAGTAGTTAGGTTGAAGGTCAAGTGCTTGGAAATCTTAAAGGTTTTATTTTTTTATTAGTAGAATAATTTTTATACTCAATATTTTACAGAGTGAGTTACTTTATCATCCATACCGCTAATAGAGTAATACAAGGTGAGATTGCTTTATCCAAGTTTATTTAATCTAAAATTACACATACATCTTATCTTATACTCGGTATATCACATTTTTAATTCAATAAATCAACTAAAAAAAGAAGAAAAAAAGGAGGAGGATTGTGTCTGATTATAAAATTAAGAATAAAAACTTGGATGAAGCCAACACTGAATTGAAAATTGAATCTGCTTCAACTAATGGGCAAGTTTTTCAACTTAAACAGAAAGTCTCAACTCTTGAACTTGAAAACCTAAAATTAATGGAACAGGTGCTTGAGGAGAAAAAGAAAGTTTCGACTTTTGAACTAAATAATCTTAAACTGGAAAAAGCCCTTGGTAAGCAAGTAGATGGTGAGGCTCAAATCAACCTTGAATCTGAGCTTAAAAAGAAAGACAAGGTTCTGCATCAGGAAATTGAGAAGAACCGTGCGCTTCAAGCAAAGGTTGATAAGGCTAACTATGAACTTACTAGGCTTACTAAATGGAACAAGTCTTCAGAAGCTTTGAAATGGTTGCATGAAAATCATAATAGAGGTAAGAATGGCTTAGGACATAGGGAACATTTACCAGCATGGAATCCTAACAGTAAGTATGTAGGACTCCCTTGCAATAAACTTTGGTTCCTTTGTGGAAAGACTAGGCATTATAGAAAAGAATGTGATATTGAATCGAAGGCTGTTAAAAAGAACCTTAAGTCAGTTTTACCTTATTGGACTAGAAAAGATTTGATTCATCCATTCTATCACAAAAAGGGACCCAAGCTTATCTAGGTTCCCGTTACTAACCCCTGATTTTGTTTTGTAGGCTGGAGTGAGAAGGAACAACCCAAGATGGATTCTTGATAGTGGGTGTTCCAGGCACATGACAGGAGATAGAAGAAACTTTCTCTCACTCGCAGCGTTTCAAGGGGTAGTATGGCTTTTAGAGGAGGTAAAAGTGGAGAAATTTTTGGAATTGGAAAGATTTGGAGGTCCCTCAATCATGAAATTGAAAATGTACTGTGTGTTGATGGATTGAGGCACAATCTACTAAGCATCTCCCAACTTTGTGATAAAAAAAATCAAGTTAGTTTCACGTCTGTAGGATGCATTGTAAAGAATCTGCAGACTGGTGATGTGGTACTGAAAGGGATACGAGTAAACAATGTGTACAAAGCTACGTTAGGCTCTCTTCTAGAAAATACTTTGACTTGTCTGAATGCACTAAAGAATGATGCACAAATATGGCACAAGAGACTAGGACATGCAAGCTTGACTCAGCTGAATAAATTGATGTCAAAGGACCTGGTTCGTGGATTGCCCAGCAAAAGGTTTGATGAAATCAAGATATGTGATGCTTGTGTGAGGGGGAAACATGTAAGATCTTCATTCAAGTCAAAGAAGGTGGTTAGTACTTCTAAACCACTTGATCTTGTTCACATGGATTTGTGTAGACCTATGAAGGTTAGGAGCAGAGAAGGAAAGAGGTTTGTAATGGTGATTGTTGATGACTACTCCAGATACACGTGGACCTTATTTTTGAGATCTATGGATGAAGCTTATGACATGTTCGAAGACTAGGCAAAGGTTGTTCAGAAGAAACTAGGATTTCAACTTGTGTGCATCAGGTCTGACCATGGAACTGAGTTCGAGAATGCTAAGTTCACTGAGTACTGCAATAAATATGGTGTGGACCATAACTTCTCTGCACCAAGAACCTCTAAACAAAATGGAGTAGTTGAAAGAAAGAACAGGTACTTGGAGGATATGGCTAGGACAATGTTGTTATCAAGTAGTTTGGCCAAAAACTTTTGGGCTGAAGCAGTTAACATCGCATGCTACTTATTGAATCGATGTTATATCCGTTCTTTGTTAGAGAAAACTCCCTATGAGCTGATAAGAGGAAGAAAATTCAATATTGCACATCTAAGAGCATTTGGATTCAAGTGTTTTGTGCATAATAATGGGAAAGAACCGTTGCGGAAGTTTGATGCTAGCAGTGACGAGGCCATCTTCTTGGGATATTCTTCACAAAGTAAAGCTTACAAGGTGTTCAACAAAGGAACCTTGACTGTAGAAGAGAGTGTGCATGTGGTATTTGATGAATCTGGAACGATCGCAAAGAGAGTTGAAGATGATGATCAGGAAATTGAGTTAGCTAGAGATGAACCTGCTGAAGACCCTGTGAGACTTGAAGAAGACATATTTGATCAAAGTGAGGATAAGGATCAGACTCAGGGAGAACAAGGGGACAATCAGACAGGGGGAACAGAAGAACCAGAAGAAGAAAATACTAATGTACCTGGTCCCTCTAGTACTACTACTCAGCAGATTCAACCCAAACCATAGAAACATCAAAGTTCTCACCCATTGAAGAATCTTATATCTGATCTGAATACTGGGGTTGTGACTAGAAGAGCCCTGAAGAACTTTTATGCATTTTATGCATTTCTATCAGACGTAGAACCTAAGAATGTACGAGAGGCACTTGAGGATCTAGATTGGGTGACTGCTATGCAGGAGGAACTTCATAAGTTTGAAAGAAGTAAATTATGACACCTGGTCCCTCGACCCTCGGACAGGTCCATCATTGGAACTAAATGAGTATTTAGGAACAAACTGGATGAACATGGTATAGTGACAAGGAACAAGGCAAGACTGGTGGTTCAAGGTTGCAGTCAAGAAGAAGGGATAGACTATGATGAAACTTTTGCACATGTTGCTAGAATGGAAGCCATTAGGATGTTGATAGCTTCTGCAACTTATATGAAATTCAAGCTGTATCAGATGGATGTAAAAAGTGCATTCCTTAATGGTTATTTGAACGAAGAGGTGTATGTGATTCAACCACCTGGTTTTGAATGTTCAGAGTTTCCTGATTATGTATACAAACTCGACAAGGCACTTTATGGGCTGAAACAGGCTCCTAGGGCTTGGCATGAAGGGTTGTCTGAGTTCTTGCTGAAGAATGGGTTTACAAGAGGAAAAATAGACAACACTTTGTTTCTAAGGAAGAAAGCCAAGGACCTGCTGATTGTGCAAGTGTACGTAGATGATATCATATTTGGAGCTACTGATGAGAACCTTTGCAAGGAGTTTGCCGACCTGATAGAAAGTGAGTTTGAGATGAGTATGATGGGTGAGCTGAATTTTTTCTTAGGCTTACAAATCAAGAAAACTCAGGAAGGCACAATGATTCATCAACAAAAGTACATCAAGGAACTTTTGAAGAAGTTTGATATGAAATCTGCTATGGACATGAGCACACCTATAGCACCTGGAACTAAATTGGATCTGGATGAATCTGGTGCTTCCATTGATGAAACAAAGTACAGAGGAATGATTGGTTCTTTGCAGTACTTGACTGCAAGTCGTCCAGATATTGATTATAGTGTTGGTTTATGTGCAAGATTCTAGTCAAAACCAAAGGAGTCACACTTAACAGCTGTCAAGAGGATTCTAAGATATTTGAAAGGAACTCAAGATCTGTGCTTATGGTACCCAAGAGGTGGAAGTTTTGATCTAATAGATTTTACAGATGCTGACTATGCTGGTCACTTGGTAGATAGGAAAAGTACATCTGGGATGGCACACTTCCTAGGTTCTTGTCTTGTTTTATGGGCTACGAAGAAGCAAAATTCAGTGGCATTATCTACAGCTGAAGCTAAATATGTAGCAGTTGCTCTATGTTGTTCACAGCTTTTATGGATTAAGCAGTAGTTAGAGGACTTTAGAATTAAGTGTGGACCAGTTCCAATCTATTGTGATAATACCAGTGCAGTTAATATAGCCAAGAACCCGGTCCAGGACAAGAGAACAAAGCACATTGACTTTAGGCATCACTTCTTAAGGGATAATGTTGAGAAATGCCTAGTCACTTTGAATTTTTGCAGGACTGAGGATCAAATTGCTGACATCTTCACTAAGGCTTTGAACAAGGTACAATTTGAGAAGAACAAGCTTGAGTTAGGGATGACCAAGATACACTGATCGAGGCTGCACCTGGTTCTCCCAATGATTGGCTAGAGAAGTTTCTTTGTTTAACCTAGCTTAACTTTGCTTAGTTGACTCTACTTTTAAAATGTAATTGTTTTGCTTGCTAACCTACTTGGAACCTGTTTTCATGACTTAGATATTGGCAAACTATTTTTGAGTAGAGGATAAATGTTAAAGAACTTGGTGCATGGACGTTCAAGTACACATCCAAAATTACTTACTGATTGTAAAAATCTGTCTTACGTGGCCAATTAGTTACCAAGTTAACTTATGTGACGCTAAATTATTGGGTGAGTTTAAAATTCAAATTCATTAAAATCCGCTGGCGTCAGCTCCCACACGTAATAATAGTAAAGCACCGCTTTTTCACGTCCTATCGCCCAATTCTCCTTCCTGATACAAACCTTACACCTACTTTAGTCTTCTAAGTCATCCAAAAGGGTTTGTGCAGTTGATGCACATTGTTGCTATCGCTTATCAAAGCAAGTCAAGCTTATCTCTCTTTAAAATTCTCATCTCCTCCTTCAAGAAACTTTCTCAAATCTTCTCATTATGTCATCTACTTCCAAAAATACTGAAAACCCTATCTCTCCAAAATTCAAGATATCCAAACTTAATCAAAAAGCAAAGCAACTGGCGGCGAGTAGATCAATTGCAATGGCGAGAAATTTTGCGATGTTAAGACAAAGGAAGGTATCTGAAGAAGTCACAAGCAAGGAGGAAATAATAACAACAGTAGTGGAATAAAGGGTTGAGGAGAATCAAGAGAAAATTCAAGAAACTATAAAGGTAAACCCTAGTTCTTCTGTCATTACTGTTCATGTAGTTAGTACTGTGAATTCTAAGCCTGTAGGAGTTTTAGAGGGAAATACTGCTGTTGAATGTTCTAAAAATAAAAAGGAAGCAGGAGTGGTAGATGAGAAAGAAAAATCTGATCATGTTGTAGAAACTGTGGTTGAAATGGCGATTGAGGAACCTGTTCCCTCGGAAGTTCCTCTTGCAAATATGCCTGTAGCGATTGACGGAGAAAAGGAGAAGTCTGCTGAACCTTCCAAGGAACCTGAAGAAAGAATCTAATTCACTCTCCGGTTCTAAGGGTGGTAATGATGCAGATTTAAAAGAGATTGATGACTATGAGGACAATAAGGAAGAGGGAGTAGGTTACACTGAGCCTCTGAATGAGAAAGTGCCTGAGGATGAGGAGGCAAACCCTACTCTTCATGAGATTGAGAGTTCTTCTAAAACTGAAAGATCGGCTGAGTGTAAGTCCAAGAGAAGAATTAAGAAAAATTCAGAAGATGATGTTCTGGTAAAATCTGTGAAAAAAAGAAGACTTGTGAAGGGGGAGAGCATGTGGGTAGCTCTAGGATTGGTAGTTCTGGGCATGATGATGATGATGGTGGTGAGTTTAGCAAGAAAGTTGGTTCTGTGGGAAGAAGACCGGCTACTAGAGGCTCTTTCAAGGGACAACAGAGTAGGGTTGCTGGTGAGCCAGAGGTGCGTGGAAAAACAAGGTTGAAGTTGATAGCTGAAAACGAAAAGGAAGAAAAACATAAAAGAATTGAACACTTTCGAAGGCTACCCCTGGTGAACGGTAAGATTCTCACTGATCTAGAGCTGGAGGGAGTGATTCAACTTGGTGACAAGTTAAGTGCTCAGGGTTGGTTGAACTTGTTTAGTGATAATGCACAAAGATTGTATGATTAGGAGGTTCAAGAATTTTACACGAATTGTACCGCGAGTGAGGGAACTGTCACTACCATTGTGAAGGGATTAGTAATTAAGTTTAATTGTGATGAATTGGGTTCGATTTTGGGTGTTCCATCCCAAGTCTATAGTGAGTATCTAAGAAACTCATGGCCTGCAAGAGGTGATGGGGTGTCTGCTTTAGAGGTTACAAGAAAGTTTGCAGGGAAACCCAGACTTGGAAGGGCAACGCAGGTAAAAAAGAAGGCCATGGAACCCTTTTATGAGTTGCTTTTTAAGTTCGTGCTGAAGAACCTACTGCGGAGGTCAGAAAGACACAGTGAGGAAAATTTCCTGACATGACCTATATGGATCTGCTAGATAGAGAGGTTCAGATTAATCTGTCAAAGCTGATGATTAAGCACATTGCTAGAGTGGCTGACACAGGGTTAGGAAAGCATGCCTTAGTCTATAGGTTTCTGTTGGGCAAAGTATTTAAATTCTTTGGAGTGCCTCAAGCAAAGTGGACTAAACCTGATCATAATGATGTATTTGGAAAGAACATCTTAAGGTTTTGTGACTATGTGTTAGATGGTGAACCTGCTGATGAGACAACACATCCAGAGGAAGAGGTTGAGGAGAGACAAGGTGCTCGTATATATAAAAGGGTAGAATTCTACAGAAGGCAGCTTGAGAGGAAAACAGATGAACTTGCCTAGTTGAATGCTGAAAACACTAGGCTAGATGCTGAGCTGGCACGGGAGAGACAAGAGAACTCTGCTCGCCTTGCCAAGTTTCTTGCTCACTTCAAAATTCCGGATACCCCTTAAAATGTGAACCTGTCCCTTCCTCTTGTTCTGTAGTTAGTTGTTATTCTGGCCTGTTTTAAGACAGTTTATTACTTATGGTTTGTAATATTTTGGATGTTATGCTTGGATGTTTTAAGCCGGTTTGACACTTTTTAATAGTTAATTATCCTTTGCTATATTTGCTGGTGTTTATTTTCTGAAACAGGTTCCTTACTTGAAAGGTTGGCTAGCTGCCTATGGTACTAGAGTTAGCTAGACTTAATTTAAGTTATGCAGGTTCATACAACTGTGAACTTTTCGATGATGCCAAAAGAGGGAAATTAGATGTTGTTTAGATCAGTTTATATTTGTGACATAATTTTTGCCTAACTATTTATTACCCTGGTTCTTGTTTAGTGTTGATAGTATACAGGTTCTTGTGCTAAATACCCTCGGTGAGACAACATTGTTTGTCATCATCAAAAAGGGGGAATTTGTTGCAGGATAGTTTTGAAGATGACAAAGGACCAGGTTCTATGTGGACTAGGAAAAGGTTCACAGTTGACGAAGAAGACCTGGCTGTTCAAAGTGTTATTCGAGTTTGAGTCAAAGAAGGAAAAAAGGAACAGCTGGAGTTGAAGTCTCAATCCAATAAGAAGAAGGAAAAACTTTCAAGGCGGTGCCAAAGAAGAAGCTTTTTCCTATGCGAAGAAGGATTGGAGACTTAGGCAAAACAACTTGGGTTTCATATAAGGCAATATGGGAAAACTTTTTTAGAAACTGATTCCAAGCAGAAAAATGAGTTCTAAGTTGATTATGGAAAAGATTTTCAATGAACTCTATAAATGCAAAGTTGTTTTGACCTAATTAGTTTACGCACTCAAGAAATCTCAACAGAGCAAATAGAGAGCAAACTGATCGTGAGAGTTTTTGTGTGCAAGAGCAGAAGCAAGACAGCAGAACCCAGAGGAGTTCGAGTTTCATAAGGTCTAGTCTGTTGTCTTAGTGTTCTGTTATAAGCTATAAACTTGTAATCATTCAGCTTAGTTAGAAGCATTATTTTGTGATTACGTTTTGGTAAGGTAGTTCAACGTTACAAGTCATAGTAAGGCTTGGAAGGTTCTAGGTATTAGTCATAGTGAGGCTAGTTCTTTGATTACATTGCGTTGTAATCTAAAACTTGCTCAGTTTCATTGAGTGGAAAAGTTTAAATCCCAAGAGTGTTGGGTCGTGGTTTTTGAACCCTTGAGCAAGGATTTTTCCACGTAAAAATCTCTGTGTTCTTTACATTTCCGCATTGTGTTAGGTTTCAGAGATATGAGAAACTTGCAAGGAACCTGGTTCTTTGTGAGTTAGACATATAAAGTAAAAGCAAGTTTTAGGATTTTGAAAATCGGGTGAAGACACTATTCATCCCCCTCTATTGTCTTACGAAGGTGTACCAGGTGCAACATGTGTTAAATGTCTCATCTTCTGACTCAATTGAGTATCTTGCAAACACAATTGACTGGAAGCCGCCTAGAGATGGTATTTTTCCTAGTTTGCAGTCATTGGAACTTGATGCACTTTACAATCTGAAAGTCATATGCCACGGTAAACTTCCAGCTGGATCCTTGAGTAATCTTTCTGAGCTTTCCTTGCATAGACTGCATATATTAACACATTTGTGGTGTCGTCCAACTCGAAATGTCTCCTTTGCCTATTTGAAAACCATAGACATAAATACATTGTGAAGTATTTTTTCACTCTCTGTTGCTAGAAGTTTGTTGCAGCTTGAAAAGCTGAAAATAGATCAATCACGGATGGTGGAAGAACTGTTTCATAGTGAAAGTGAGAGAAATGAGGACTCAACATCAACTGAAAAAATTAAATTCTCCATGTTAAAGATAGAGAGCCCTATTAGCTTGGGGAAAGAGATCATGAGCATTGACTGCCCTCAATTAGCTGAGATGACAATTTCAGGGCTACGGAAGCTGAAAACTTTATGTCCTACAAACTGTAATCATGAGACGAAATTCAAACATTTTTCCAATGGAAAGGTACGTCTTTTCATCCATTTAGATGGCATACAAAAGTTTATTCAATATATTTCACTTATTCTCACATTGTCTGTCAGTTTATCTCTACTGTATGAATGATCCCTCCTTACAAGACCTGGTTTGAAAAGGCGTAAATAAGGCAAAGTACTCTAGTTTCTTTGTATTTATGGAAGAAACAAAATCATACATACTAAAGTCCCACATATGGTAACTTATTCTTCGTGGTTAATTTTTTCAGGTAGGATGTGCAAAACTAAAAGTTTTAGGAGGATTGAATAATGTTGATGGGATCTGGTGCGACCAACTCCCAAGCAGCTATTTTGATCAGCTAGAACAACTGAAGATATCACATTCCCAAAACTTTAGAAAACCGTTCTTGCCTTCTCTGGCCAAGGGCATCATAAATCTTAAGAATCTAACAGTAAAATGTTGCTCAAGAAAGGAAGAAGTCGTGGCAGAATAGGAAGCAGAACAAGGAGGAAGAGCTAGTGATAAGCTATCTCTATTCCCTAAATTGGAAACCTTGACACTTTTAAACTTAGAATGGCTAGGGAAATTTTGCAAAACAAAACATACTCTAGAATGGCCCTCATTGTCATCAGTGTATATCGATGGTTGTCTTCAAATGCAGACGTTCTCTTTGGGTTTTATCAACACACATAATCTCAGTAAGATCAGAATTGACCAAGAACAAATAGAGATGAAAGACCTCCACCAAACCTTACAGCAGTACTTTCAACGCCAAAGGTCTGACTTATATCTCTTTCGCTGTCTTTATTCATTATAACACAACCAACAAAACATGAAGCATAACAATTAAAACATTTAAGCATTGAGCAAATTAATAAAGTATCAGTGAAGTCCTGTATTCTATTGAGCATTTTACATTCTTGCACTTAGCCAAGTGATTGATATAAAAGCATTTACAAATAATTGTAGTATTCTGGTATCTGAATTGACATCTAAGAAATTTCAGTTAATTTTTGTTGAGAATATGCTCTAGAATCTGCATGCAGTAATTATTTTTTTACAATACATATTTTATTAGGACTCCTAGTTAAATAACTACTCCTATTATTGCCTTAGACTAATGAGTAAGGAAAACAAAGTGGGCGGTGAGAGCCGGCCGCAGCGCTAATGAAAAATTTTGTTGCAAGAATTTATGGAACGGTTATAGGCTGGCCAAGTGTTGATGCTGCCTACTTTGCAGAACTCGCTTGTGCGGGCCTCCCAACCCACCCCCAATTCCAAGTCTAGAAAAAAAACTACTCCTATTATTTAGAAGTTTGTTAGTCAATTTAAATTTTAAGATAGGATAAGAAGTGCTGAGTTTTTCACTACTTCTTGTTATGTTTTAACTCTTTAAATACATAGTTTAAAGATTGAATAAAACTAAGTTTCCTTCATTGTATCTCTCTGCAATATTTTCTTTCATTGTTTTTGCTTTCTTTTATTATTTCCCATTACTTTTTTAAAAAAAAAAAAAAACTTACAATTGGTATCAAGAGCTTTTTTCTTAAGGGACATGTGAGTGAAAAATTGTGAGTAAAAAAATATATACAGAAACTAGTTTTTCATCAATTGCTCCTCCTGTCTTTGATGGAGAAAATTACCAACTTTGGGCGGTTAGAATGGAGAACTATCTAGAGGCTTTAGATCTATGGGAAGCTGTGGAAGATGATTATGAAGTTCTTCCACTGCCAAATAATCCTACTATGGCTCAGATCAAAAGTCACAAGAAAAGAAAAACTAGGAAGTCAAAAGCAAAAGCATGTCTATTTGTTGTTGTTTCAACCACAATGTTCACAAGAATTATGTCTTTGAAATCAGCAAAAGAAATTTAGGATTATCTAAAGGAAGAATATGCTGGAGACGAAAGAATACGAGGGATGCAGGTGTCAAATTTAATTAGGGAATTCGAGTTGCAAAGAATGAAAGAGTCTGAAACTGTCAAAGAGTATTCAGACAAATTGCTCGGTATTGTTAACAAGGTAAGATTGTTAGGCACTAAATTTAAAGATTCAAGAATTGTTGAAAAAATTCTTGTAACAGTGCCAGAAAGATATGAAACATGTATTACTACCTTGGAAAACACAAAAGATCTGTCTAAAATTACTTTGGCAGAACTTTTAAGTACTGTGCAGACTCAAGAACAAAGGAGGCTTATGAGGCAAGATGGTATGGTTGAAGGAGCATTGGCAGCAAACCACAAGACTCAAAGGAAAGGTAATAATTTAAAGAAAAATTATCCACCTTGTCAGCACTGTGGAAAAAAAGGTCATCCACCATTTAAATGTTGGAAAAAGCCTGATGCTAAGTGCAACATCTGCAACCAACTTGGTCATGAAGTTGTAATTTGCAAAAGCAAGAAGCAACTGCCTAAATCACTGATGAAGATGAAGATGACTACTTATTTGTGGCAACATGTCTTGCAACCAAAAAGTTTTCTAAATCATGGTTGATTGATAGTGGTTGTACAAATCACATGACGAATGATAGAGATCTTTTCAAAGAATTCAATTCTATTGAAATAAGAAGATCAAAATTGGGAATGGTGGCAATATTCTTGCTAAAGGAAAAGGAACTGTTGCTATCAAAACAAGTTCAGATATTAAGATATTTTCAGATGTTCTTTATGTAACTAATATTGATCAGAACTTGTTGAGTATTAGTCAGTTAGTAGAGAAAGGATTAAAGGTATTCTTTGAAGATAAATATTGTTTCATCAATGATGCTGCTGGAAAAGAAATTTTAAAAATTAAGATGAAAGATAAAAATTTCTTATTTGATCCAACCGAAGATGAACAATGGTGCCTAATGAATCTACAAGTAGAAGATAAATCTTCACAAGTTCTGAAAAAGAATGTTCAGGAGCAGAAAAAATTAGGAGATAATCCTTCAACCGAGGCATCAAATGAACCAACTGGTTATGAGGAAGTTCTCAAAGATCTCAAGTGGAATAAAAATTTGGAGGAGGAGATGTCAAATGATCAGAAAAATAAAATTTTCAAGCAAATTGACAAGTCTGAATTTAAAATGCATATGGAGCATGAAGAAAACACTGAAGTTCTTGTTGACAATTATGAGTTGAAACTAAATGAAAAAGTTGATTCAAGTTATTGCAAGTCTAAAGATCAGTTGACAGATTTGTTTAAGAAGTCACTTCCAGTTAAAAGCTTCAAATGCATAAATCCTGAATTTGCAGTTTCTAAAGCAATAAGGAGTGTTGAGAATCTGCTCTAGAATCTGCATGCAGTAATTATTTTTTTACCGTAGATATTTTATTAGGACTCCTATTCAAATAACTACTCCTATTATTTAGAAGTTTGTTAGTCAATTTAAATTTTAAGATAGACAAGGAGTGCTGAATTTTTTACTACTTCTTGTTATACTTTAACTCTTTAAGTACATAGTTTAAAGATTGAATAAAATTAAGTTTCCTTCATTGTATTTCTCTGCAGTATTTTCTTTCATTATTTTTACTTTCTTTTATTATTTCCCAATACTTTCTTTCTTTAAAACTTACAACTTTGCAAATTCTGTCAACTTGGATCTGGTATACATTCTTATTGTCACAATTGAGAATACAAGACTTCCAAATATTTTCGACAAAGTTTGCTGCAACAACATTTTCAGCACTTTATTTTTTAACCTAAGTTGCAATGCTATTTTACCGTTTACTTCATAAAACCAATACTCTTTTTGGTTTGCAGGTAACCCATGCCTCTAGCTATAATTGAAGGAGGTAATTTCCAAACTTGTCAACTCTTCCCCCCCCCCCCCCCCCCCCCTCTTTTTTTTAATTGTATTCTTTTCCTCTCGCTATATGTTCTAAATATGTTTAGCTGCAATACCTTCAGCGCAAGTAGCTTTTTTGTTAGTGACTATGTGACTGTAGTAATAGTAATTTTGTCTCATTCTTAGAACAAAATAGTTCCACATTTTATATTCTGTCATAGACACAAGCATACTCTTATTAAAACCTCAACAACTTGAGTAAATTCATTAGCGTAAGTATGCAGTGGCGGAATCTTTTGCACTCTCCATTCGAGAAAGAGTGACTCAATTTACTCATAATACATTTCTAAAAGAATTACACAATTCTAAATTTAGAAGTAATTTAACTTCAAACTTCACACTAGATGATTTATAGCCACAAAAATATTTATAGATTATTTTAGATCATAAGTAAGTATTCTTTTCTTTCTTAAACTTTGTTCCAAGTCAAACTATGTCATTCTTTCTAGAACAGATGGAGTATAAAGAATCTACCCTCAAATTTAAAAATGGATTGCAACATTCCTTTGTCATTTCTTATTTGGAAACACCAGACTCTAGGAGTTGTAGGCCAATAATAAAAAAATAAATTAACTTATATATACCAATAATGTAAAGAAAATTTTATACTATCAAGCAAACCAAATATCTATAGTTAACCCTCTACAAAAAGTAATCATTTATAATCTTAAAAATAAGATAATTTACCTACTACAAAAACTAAAAATGACCCGCTAAGTAAATGACGTTATTTTTTCAGATAATGAATTTGTTATTGTACCATACATATATCTCACAGTACTACATGTACCAAATACTCTGTCCAAGATTTAAAATTTCAATAATTATCGAAGGAAAAAGTTGGATTTTCACTTTTTTCATCTCCTGCTTGTGAAGAATTTATTTGGAAAATATAATTTTGAAAAATATATTTTATTAAGGTTTTCGGATTAAAGAAATTTCACTCTATACCTAAAAATGTTTTGTGAAAAGAAAATTCATACAACTACTTTCAAAGATATTGAATTCACTAGGCTAACGAGAACACAATATAAAGAGGGCCCTAAAAAAAGGCCATGGGTGAAATTGTTCGGAGACCCCAATTTTTCATCCAGTAGACACCTTTGGCGCTGTCGTCACTTCTTTGGCCTCTAGAAGGAACTTTTTATTCTTTTAGCCCCAATATTCATAGAATTTGCTGACACACGTGAGACTTTAGTTAGAAAACTCTTGACATTTGCCAAGACCCTCCATAGAATTTTGTACTAAAGTCCAACAATTGGGGCTAAAAATGTAAGAATTTTCTTATGTGGACAAAAAAAAATAAGAGTGGCGCCAAAGTGTCATGTTTCTGTAAACACAACACATTCCTTGGTGATTTTTACCCGCCCTCACACTCCTCGTAAGTCTTACTTTCTTCAAAAAGGCATAAAAATATTACAGCTTCATTATTCAGTATTCCTGCGCAAACTTGTAAAGAGATTCAATTGATAGTATGGTGCTTGAAAAGTTGGTATAATTTCCCGAGTCTGTTACATGCTATATAAAATGAAAAAAAAATACAAAAAAAGAATTAAAAAAAAAGAAAAAAGAAAAAAAAAACAAATTGGGGACCTTTTATATAAAACTAGTATATGTACCCGCGTGATGCACGGTTAATATCAAAAAAAATTAATAATGGCAAGTTATTTCCTTTAAAACAATCATAGAAAGTTATGAAATGTTAAAAAAATACTTAACAATATCTAGTAAACATATTTAAAATAAAAATCTACCCAATTGCCCCTGCCTCCTGGCAAAGAAAAAATAGGGGCAGAAACCTAATTTCTTTGAAAATAGCTTGAGTTAAACATGCATTGATAATTAATTATTTATGCATCTGTTAATAGAAGGTTTTCAACTTGTGTTAGTACTGGTTGTTCATGTCCACTGGTTTGTCTGTATATTGGTCTATATCGTTGACATAACTTCTTCTTCTTTCACCCTTTTCCGTCTCTCTGCCTACCTACTCTATTAGGCACCTTCTAATTTGATCAAATAAACACTAAGCAGAAGCAATGACATATATTTATAACAATAGTAGACTTTTGCGGTCAATAGACATATATGAACGAATTTATGAACACATTATAAAGAAATATTATAGTAACAACATGAACTTCTCAAATGATAATAGGCTAGCGTTAAGTATATGTAACATTAAACAACTCGATCAACTTTGAATTTTCATATGAAATGTGGACATACATGTAAAACTAATCTTATAAAGGCTATGATACATTTTATATAACATAGGTCTACATCATATACATACGACATATTGATTCATCGCTACGGTAGTGGCCAGAACCCCATATGGATATGTCAAGCTGAGCTCATTTCATATGTAATTAATTTGTAAAAGAAAGCTAAAAGCAGGCAATTTGTTGTTCATTCTGGGCATATCAGCTGCCTCTTCAAACACATATTGTCTGATAAGATCCATCAAACCGAAATAATGTACTACTTTAATTCATCATGGATTCTTTTGGTTCGGGCAGTTGTCTGTCGCTTTAGTTGATCAACTCCTAGACCTGCTTTAGCTCATTTTCTGTAGCTTCGAATGGTTTTTGAAGTTCTTGGCCAACTGCATCATTCTCAAGCAGGAATTCTGTAATTCTTTTAAATCTTCACCCCCATTTGATAAATGAATAGCAACAACCAAGGCATCAAACTGCTTGGCAGCCTTAATTAGCTAATTCAACAAAAAGAGAAATGGAAAATAACAACTTCAGCTTTCTCAATAAGATAAATGAGCTTAATTCATAATTCAAGACTAAGCGGAAACATAATCAATTATATTTGCTTAAGAGGGTTAGCAATATGAAGATATTGTGTGATCTATTCCTTCTAATCTTCATGCTAGTTCACCAAAATGCTTCTTAACAATAAAATTTCTCACCATATATAAAGTAACATAAAATTATTATAATTAATACAAAAAAACTAATTCATCCAAATGTCATATATTATTCTTCATGATATCAAACCTTCTCACCAATAAGTGAGTTAAAGTATTTAATTCGTTCATAATTTTTTACAACTTTCTTACAATCCTAAGACAAAAACCTCACGTGGAAGATAGTATCTGGATTTTAGTTATCAAATGTAAGATAATAGATGTAGTATTAATTTTTTCTTGACATCAAATATAGACTTGTGAAACTATATGTCATGTTTTACCCCATAACTCACCTCCAACTTTTATGAATCTGGAAATTCTGGTTCACTATAATAGAAACACCCTTACTGTTTTTCGTTGAATATCTACAAATGAGACTCAAAATGAGAAACTCCGGATAAGTCAGTCTAAAAAATACAGAATACTGTAACCGACTATATTTGTAAAATGGCAGTAAATAAGATTTATAAAAGAACTAAAAGAGTGTCGAAACAAACTGGATTTAAGATAACGCTAAAATATCATTGAAGTTGAATTGGCTTAATACACATTTACTTTTATACTTACCTCTTGTATTTGATAGGAGATTTTCAATTCAAAAACTATTGCAGTTTTCCTATATCTTCCATGCTATAGCTAATGTCGGAACTTGGAACACAAATTGTTATCACAAAACTACAGAAAACTCTAATCACCTCCAAAACTCACACTTCATAGAACCTGTACATTAAAAAAAATAGAACCTAACATTAGATATGTACATCTTTGCATCTTGGATGTATAAATTTCATGTAAATATTTTTTACGCCAAGGCCTTAATTGTTTGGTAAATCAATTCAAACACTGATATTTTACTGAGTAAACTCGCAAATAGTTAATTCCAAGTACTAACACAATTCGTTCAGCATTTGGCACTTCAGTATTGGAATTAAAAATCATAGTTCTCATCCATCCTTACCTCAAAAAATATTATTGTAGCTGAAATGAAGAAGCTTAGTACTATGCTTCCTGCCAATAAGGCAGACATCATTTGCTTTCATGCTTCAGATCATACAATTTGTTGGCATCTCCTTTTCATATCCATCAACCATAGTAAGTTGTGTTGTTTGATTTACTGATCTCTCAATCTCTTGAAAACTCTTTCCATCTCAATAATAAGACATGCATTTTCAAATACCTTATTCATGTCGTTCGACATTGTATACATGGAATACCTTATAGAAAGCAATATATTAACAATATCGAGAGGAATATATTATAATTCCTGGAACAAATACAATTACTTTTTCTTCTTAGAATTGTAATGCATATAGGAATGGAAGTTATAGTGCTTCTCCCTAAGCAGATAAAGAATATATCCATCAACCATAGTAAGTAAGTTGTGTTGTTTGATTTACTTATCTCTCAATCTCTTGAAAACTCTTTCCGTCTATATAATAAGGCATGCATTTTCAAATACCTTATTCATGTCGTTCGAAATTGTGTCATGGAATACCTTTTAGAAAGAAATATAATTAACAATATCGAGAGGAAAATATTATATTTCCTAGAACAATTACAATTACAAATTTGAAAATGTGTTTACCAAAACACTATCATTGCTGCACTTTGCCGTCAAAAGGACCATCAATATATTTAAACCGCTAATACAGAAACCCACTAATCATGAATATGAAAAATATAATTTCATATGCACTATTTATTGATTAATGAAAATAAGCTAATTATGATGTCACATTCAAATAAACAATGGAAAAGAATTTCTATCTATATACGGACATCTACATACATGTTTTCAACATGTCCTAATGATGCTACGTTAAGAGTTATCGCACAAAAAAAAAGAAGTTGATCTTTACTTGTATATATGCACCGCCAAGTCGGTAGCTGTGGCAAATACTCAATGTGATACACATGCATCAACCTACAGAAATACACAATATTATAACATTATAACATACCAGTTAAACTAATCTATTGCTCTACTCAAGGTGTATCTTATATCAACTATAATCTTATATCAACTATACTTTTTAAAATTTGTACTTTTTTTATTAGAAATATGAAAAATACATAAATATGTACCAACGGACGGTTTCTGAATTTTATGGATACATGGTTAATGTTTTAAACCATAATTAGGAAATGAAACGTACACCAAATCTTAAAAAGAAATAAAAAATGGAAACATATTCATTTACCTCGAAGAAACGAATGTTTATGGAAATCTGAAGACAATTCAAAGAGATGTAAACCATCCACTACAAAAGTTACCTTTTCTTCTTAGAATTGTAATGCATATAGTAATGGAAGTTTATTTTAGTGCTTCTCCCTAAGCAGATAAAGAGTATATGTAATTACTCAAAATTGAAACGGGTCTATCCTTTGCAGGAAACTTCCACGTTTCCCACGTCTCGTAATGATATCATTTTTATCTTTGTAAAATTTCGACAGTTACTAAACCATCATTTTTTAAAGTAAATGATAAAAATAACAGTAGTAACCCCAATTCAACTGCTAATTTAACCACACTCTAGCAGTTATCAGTCTTATCAATTCACAATTTAAATGTAGAAAGAAAAAAAACAATTTCTAACGCATACATAGTTTATTTGCAAACATTTCGGATCCTTTAATTCAAATCATTGTTATAGTTAAATTAAAATTTTAAATCTTAACTACACATAACTAAAACTAACTAACTTACCTAAAATTTTCCAGCGACTTCCTATTACTTTTCCACTTGGCTAATTATTAATAGCTACTACATGCCTTTTAATAATATATAGATAAGAATTTTTACACTATATGCCCACATTTTAAAAAATATTACATATTTTAACCTATTTTTTAAACTTTATTTCAATTTGTGCCCATTTTGGCATAAATATTTACACGCCTACTCACACTACAAAAAGTTCGCCTTGAAGCAATGGTCTAACCGTGGCTAACGACCTCATTTAGCCACAGTTCAACCGTAGCAAACAACTGCTTTAGCCAACCGAATTGTTGTGCCAATTACTCGTTTCATTTTAATAAAAAGATTTTTACTTTCTTTTCCTTTGTGTATTTATACTACAATTGCAAGAAATAAGTTCTGTACCAAGGTAACAAGTTTTTGTGCGAAATGGACACTTCTGACGTCGCGATAACAATTTTAAATCTCATAAGAAGTCCTACAAAGATGACCCCTATCACATAAAATTTGCTAGCTTCACTAAAAGTAAGCTCCCACCAATAGCCAGGTGTTGCTAACTAGAAAGATGTGGCGATCTCCTGAATTTTTTTTACGAGAATTATTTTTATAAGACTTTTCTTCTCAGGGCTAGATCTATGATGAGTCGCCATAAGTATCTTATATTCATAAATTTCCACGAGGTAACACACAACTTAGAAATTTCCTATGAAAAGAAAAAATGAATAAATAATTTGCACTAAGTAAAATGTCGAGTATTCATGTGGAATATAATTATGATGGTAGAAACTATATTTCAATTATAATATAGTCCTATTTGAATTAAAGAAATAAAAACAGATGAACTAAAAAGTTTCAATGACTAATATATAACATAGTTATTTGAATTATAATTAAAATTCACATGATACATAAAACTTTTAATTGTATATGTCAACCACATAGACGACTTAAGTTACATCGTGGTAAAACATTCTCTTACGTGAATAAATGAGTATAGAATTAAAAATTTATCAATTCTTAAATATTACATTAATTTAATAAATATGAACATAATTTCTTATATACGTATTAATTGAGCCTTAAGAAAGTAAGTTGTTTTTAAAGAATATTACATGATACTGAGTCAAGTCAAGTCAGCTCTGCCGAACCCAAACTTTGATCGAACAAAGCTTGATCGAGCTTTGACTGAGCCAAACTAATTTGAGTCGAGCTGAATTTGGAATGAAATTGAGGGTAGTCAAGCCAAGCCTCTTTTTTAAACAAGCCTACTCAAGCCTCTTTTTAAAATGAGTCAAGTCGAGCTGAACTAAATACAAGTGAGCCAAGCTGAGCTTCGAGCGGTCTCGACTCTATACCCATGCCTAATGAGTACTATATAAGTTCTCAATTATTAGTTCAGTATATAATTAATTGTATGGCAATAAATAAGTTATTAAATTAGTAAAAGGTCATATCATTAAACCTTTTCATTTATGCAATAAATTTAGTAACTAAATTATATGTGTGATCGCGGGATCCTTCGTGCGTCGGCTATCCATAATTGTTCCGAAAATTTCACCACGATTCCTCAAAATTGATTGGTGCTGTCTTTTTATCCAAATTTAATATAGTTTTAGCAAAATGGCCTTTGTTTCATATGTAGATATCGACAAGTACTGCTTCTTAATAAGAAGTCAAAGGGCAAGTGATGCATGGGATAATGTGAGAGGAGATTGAAGGGGCAAGTGCTGCCCAGACAGGATTTCAAGTTATCTGAGAGAATGTGGGAAGAGATTAAAGTGCAAGTTTTGCCTATGCAAGAGGGGATTAAAGGCAAGTGATGTCTCTTAGGCTGTACTTACGAGAAATGGAGGGTGGGGATAGAGGCATCATTGTAAGATTTTATAGTGGTATATACGTCCGAAATTTATTCATTAAACTTAGCGGATGTCATTTTTGCTAAACCACAGTTACAGGGGTCAAAAGGCAAACCCTTATCTAAGATCTAATAGTTCTGCAATTCATCCTTCTTCTTCTTTTTTTAAAGACATTCACACATTAATTAAAGGGTTTTTACACAAATATACAAATTTGACCTCATAATTACAAAACAAATAGCAATACTTTTCAAATTACATCACATAGCAATATTTTTCATAGCACATTCACAATAATCAAGGTTCATTTCCCCAAATTACATCTCTCACTTTACTCTCTTCCTCTCAAAGCTGCCACCACCACTGGAAAATAAAGAACATACACATACAACACACAGAATCGAGATATTAGATTTTACAGATCGCCGGATTCTGCCTTCGGTCGACGGCGGCAGCTATCATCTCCGGCCAAATCTTACACCCCCAACTCACCAAGAGCCCCTCTTCCACAATCCGACCTCCGTTTCGTAAAAATCACAATGAATCTCCGTAAATCAAGATTCTAAAGGTCGCGGAACTCTAACTCCGGCGACCCTTCAACTATACAAAACAATAAAAAATAGTTAGAAAATCTGATTCGTTACTCATTTGTTATGATTTGGATAAGTTAGCTAAGGCTGTGTTAGGGAAACATTGGGATGTGGATAGGTATGAAGGGTCCCTGAAAAAATGTGTATTTTGAACAATTTGTAGGTAATCAGCTTCAGGTAAGGGTAAGAGAGAGAGGGTGTTTTAGGTAAGTTTGTGATAGAGAATGGTCACATATTGTATTTTGAGAAGGTGAAAGGGCTGCAATGTCGGACATCCTTTTGTTTGGGTGATTTCTGTAAATTTCGAATTTTAGTGACAATCTTATGTGCTCATACTTGATGTATATCTATCTTGTTTTTGTGTTTAGTGCAAAAATGTAAAATTTGCAGTCAAAAACACTATGATGGTAATGCTTTGTATCCTTAAGGAGTTTCTTGTTAAGATGAATAAAAGTATAAGAAGAAGGGTCTAACGCCTCTGAAACGGTCTAAAACAATGTTGATACGGTCTGAAACGACGCTGAAATGGTCTGAAACGGGGCTTAAACAGTTTGATACAGTGATGCAGAAACAGTTGAAACGGTGCAGAAACAGTTAGATAAAGTGCTGAAATGAACCGAAACAGTGCAGAAACAATTAGATACGGTGCTGCAGAAACAGTTGAAACGATGCAAAAACAGTTAGATATAGTGTTGCAGAAACAGTTGAAACGGTGCAGAAACAGTTAGATACGTTGAAACGGTGCAGAAACAGTTAGATACGGTGCTGCATAAACAGTTGAAACGGTGCAGAAACAGTTAGATACAGTTGAAACGGTGCAGAAACAGTTAGATACAGTGCTGTAGAAACAGTTGAAACGGTGCAGAAACAGTTAGATACAGTGGTAAAATGAACAGAAACGGTGCAGAAACAGTTAGATACAGTACTGCAGAAATAGTAGAAACGATGCAGAAACTGTTAGATATAGTGCTGCAGAAACAGTTGAAACGGTGCAGAAACAGTTAGATACAGTACTGCAGAAACAGTTGAAACGATGCAGAAACAATATAGAAATAGTTAGATATGGTGCAGATACAGTGAGATATGG
This sequence comes from Petunia x hybrida, assembly GCA_037355625.1. Classification (NCBI taxonomy): domain Eukaryota; kingdom Viridiplantae; phylum Streptophyta; class Magnoliopsida; order Solanales; family Solanaceae; genus Petunia; species Petunia x hybrida. Next base: position 436,412 of record JBBBVM010000605.1, on the reverse strand, counting down.
AAGATACAACGAGATACGAGGTGGTTGGTAGTTGAAAAACATCGAGATACGATGAGATACAGTGAGGATGGGATAAAGAAAAGTGAAATCGGGGGAAATAGAAGGAGTAAAAGTGAAATTGGGGGAAATAGTGGGAGGAAAAGTGAAATAGGGGAAAATGGGAGGAGCAAAAGTGATAGTGAGGGAAAATAGGAGGAAGAATGTAAGGGTTTGGTATGTTATAGGAAATATTGCTATATTTTTGCTATATTTGTAATTAACTTGTGTTTTCCTCTATATAGTGTTATTTTGCTAAAATGTTGCTTTGTTTGGTAATTAAGTTCTAAAAATTGTACTTTGTATAAAAATTCCTTAACTAAATGTCATTACATTTTTTTTAAATTTTGCATACAAAATCATATAATCGATATCCAAAAGTTACTGAAATAACAGATGAGCTTGATAAGTGTATGAATTTAGTAGATAAGCTTTGACGCCACATGTGTACAAAGGATCTGTTATTGGAGATTATATTTTCATTTTAATCTTTGTTATTTGTTAATCAATAGATTTCTTAGCTTATGTATAATTATTATATATTATATTCATGACAAATAAATGTAAGTAAGACATTATTTCCACTAGTTTTTTCCTAGTTAGGGCAAAAATTCATTCAGTTAGTTATAATATATATCTCCAATAATGTAGAAGTATTACTGCTATAAGTCAAACATGTGGCTAAGCTTGTGAATAGCTTGAAATTTTATTATTGGATAACTTTGTAGCTATTAAGTCAACTATTGTCCTGGCTATCATGTAAGTAGAAGAAAAAATTAAATCATTAGCTACGATTTTTTGTTTCAAATAATTTATTGTAGCTAATATATTATAGTGCTACATTAACTTTACATGTGTGGCTAAAACTTATGATTAGCTATGAAATTTGTCGTAGCAATAAATTCACATCTATATTTCCGTTGCCACGAATTCTTAATAACTTGAAGTAATATATTGTATAGCTACAAAATTTTGTTACAAATAATTTATTGTGGCTAAAATATTACTATTGTTACATTAACTTTAGATACGTGGCAAGAACATATTTTTAGCTACGAAATCTTATTGCAGCAATAAAGTTGTAATTATTTAGGTAGTTATTGCCACAAAAGCTAGCAACTATAGTAAAAATTAGGAATTAGCTTCGCCAATTTTGTTTTCATGGCTAAGAATTTTTACGAAGTTGTAAATAGCCACGAAATCATTATTTTTGTAGCTAATGCTAAGTATTAGTCACAGTATTTATTTTCGTAGCTAAGAATTCGTAGCTATAAATGTATATTTTTATAGTGTAAGTCAGTGCAATGGGCGACCGCCCTTGTAAAAGGCGGGCGCCCTTCTTAAAAGGTAACCGGCTCATCGGGGGTATAAAAGGAACCCTAGGGCACCTCTTTCCCTCTTCTACTATTCCGACTTCTAAAATCCTAACCGTCGACTACCTCCAGCCATTCTGATCAACGGAAACTATCACCCTCACTCACTCAACAAAACACCACTTCATCATCCTAACTGCATATCTCATCTGGTAAGTCATTTCGTTTCATTCTTGTTTTTAAATTCTTAGAATAGATTTAAAATTTTAGGAGTAGGATTTAGAATAGATGCTAAACTTGAAAAATTGCAAAGACATGACTTAGGATGGTTGGGGGAAGGGTGTACGAACCTGATTGTTGACCCTTATTCTTGAAAGATTGAGAGTATTTTTGCCATGAGAGAGAAACAAAGTGGGTAGTTGTGAACCTTATTTGTGCTTTAGTATTAAAATTTCGGGAATCGCACCCTTACATCTGTCGCTGATGAAGAAAGAGTTATCACCCTTTATTGGGTGAATGCCCTCTCTTCCTAGTTTATGTCATGAACTACTGAAGGTTAAAGAAAGTGCGGTCGCCCCTCTGTTAGGCGACCGCCCAATCATAAGGTTCCACGATTCATGATGGTGGTGAGACGGAGGTGCACCTTGTTTGTGCAGCCGCCCAAATTATCTCACCTGACCACCTCTCAAGAAAGAGCTTGCCTTAGAACAGGCGGGCGCCCCTTCTGTATGTGACTGCTCTTTTTTCTAAACTCAAAATTTTTTCTAAGTGTTGAATTGGCATATCTCTGATGTTTAGGCGCCCTTGCAGAGTTGGCCGCCTCTTTTGTTCATGAACTGAATGGTGTTGCATTTGGAGACCGCCCCTTTCTTGGACGGCCGCCCTTCTTAACTTGCCAAAAATTTGGCTAAGTATGAAAATACAACCCCTCTGGACTTTGGGCGCCCTTTGAGGCCGCCTTTGCAGAATTTGTTGTCCTTTGGTAAAAGGAGGTCGCCCCTTGTTTGGGCGGCGGCCCTTTCTGAAGGTCCGAAAAATATTCTAAGTCTGGCAAATGCCCACTCTCTAAAGTTTGGGTGCCCTTTATCAACGTCCTTACAGTGATGGCCGCCCTTTGTCACAAAACTGAAATTTTTTCCTAAGTGTTGGACCAAGAGGCGACCGCCATTTGGTCATGCCCCCGCCTTTTATACCTGTTTTCTAAAACATGTTTGGGGTTACATTTCCAACCAAAGCCAATCACTTTGGACTACTTCTAACATGTTTCCTCATTTCTTAAACATGATTAAATGGTGAGATCTCGAGGTACAAATTCACAAGGAAAAGGAAGAGGATCCACAAGTAAACCTCCTAACTTAGGGAGAGGAGTTAGAAAACCTTTTCCAAAGCAAGGCATAGTTAAAGTGGGAAGAGGAGCAGGAGTAATAGCAACTCCGACTCACCCACTGCTTCCAACTCTGTGGATTCAGATGATATTCCCTTAGTTCAAAGGAAAAGAACTAGGGAGGTGAGGGCAAAACAAAGGCATGACCAAACTACAGAAAGAGAGGAGAACCCAGAATCTGAGCCTGAGAATCAGGTGGCTTCTTCTTCATCTTCCTCCATTCAGAGGGTGGAAAGAGTATATATGAGAATAATGAAGGCAATGAAGATGATGATGGAAACCAGCTTGAAGGAGAAGAAGAGATTCAAGAAGAGCAACCATTGCCGCCTCTACCATCCAATAGACCAATGACTATGGTAAGAGGCAGGCCACCCTTGCCACCAGATTGGGAGGAGAACTTTGTGACAAAGTAAGCATTCTATGACTACTTCCAAGGGAGAAAAGAAAGATCACGCATTGCAGAAAGGGACATCACCACAGCTGACATGGCCACATACAACAGGGTTTCTAAACACAGATTCAAAACAGGGGTTGGATAAAGTGGTTGACTGATAACCTTCAAACAGGCGATGAGACATTGATCAGGGAGTTCTATGCTAATGTGGGAAGAACTACACCAAATCAGTTTGAGGTGCTGCTTAGAGGACAACAAGTAGATTTCAGTCCAAAAGCCTCAGTGAATTCCTAGAGCTGTCTCACATGACTCCCACTTTTTTATTGGAATGGAAAAATAAGGGTGAACAAGAGCTCAAGCCCCTTTTTGAAAACAATATTGCTGCTCATCCTACCCCTGTTTGGGTGAAAAAAGGAGTTAAATTCAAAGATACACTTTGAAGTTCGAGGCAAGAGGGTGGCAAACAATCATATGCTCAAGGCTAATTCCATCCACGAAAGACTAAAAGTGCACACTGGATCGAGGAGTGTTGATTTCTACCATTACGCTTGGGAAGATGGTAAATGTAGGCATGGTCATGAATGATAGCATTTGGACCGCCGCAAAGAGAAATTCCACAAATTTTCCTTTCCCTAATACATTGACTGCTTACTTTCGGTCATTGAAGATCACTGAGTATGAAAAAGATAACTTAATTGACCCCATCCGGACATGGAGTTTGTATGATATGCAAGGCCCAGACAACCCAAAGAAGCCTATTGCAAGGGCTCCAAGTAAAGGGGAAAGCACTTTACAGACAGTACCTCTAACTTCCATGCCATCTACCTCCACAGGTGTTTCTGACCCTTCTCTCTCCACTACTGTACCTCCTTGCCCTCCAGTCACATTGACCCCAGAAGAGGATATTCACACTCACATATGGGTAAAATATGTGGATATAAAGCTGGGACAGATAAAGTTTTGGTTTGAAATGGGCCACAAGCCCTCAAAAGCTTCCACTTCACCACCCCAGCCAACTGTCTCTTCTGAAGAGATGAAGACAATGAGTGAAACTCTGAAGAAGATGTTAGAGAAAATGCAGAATCAAGGGGAGACTTTGAAGAGCTTGGATTCTAGAGTGAAGGCAATAGAAGATGACCATGTTGAGCTGAAAAAGAAGACGCGGGACTTCATTAAAACTGCTTCCGCGACTCATTCTGAAAAGCCTGAGAGCAGTAGGAAGAGAAGAAGGAATGAGAGAGCTAAAGAGAGAACACACCAGAGCCTACTGATGGGCTTACAACAGAGGAGGCACACTTGTGCACACAGGCCATGCTAGCTGGAGTTGTTGATGATGGCCAGGAGTCTGTTGACATTCCTATGCACACATGTCCTTCCTAACATATGCCAGAGGATGTTGAGGTTCAGGAATGGTCAATAAAAAGGCGACGTCATAACTATATTGCTTTGACTTTAAGTCCCTCCGTCACGAATCAGTTGACACTTTCAGCTATTGCGACAACTAATTTGTGACAAATGAAAATGAATCTTACTAAAGCGTCAACTAATCTGGGACGCAAGAAAGTAGCTTGAAGATGATTAGGGAGTCCCCTCTGAGCCCCTCTTTTATGCTTATTTTTGTGTTTACTTAGCATTCAGGGATGATGCTAGAGTTTTGTTTGGGGGAGGGGGTTCAAATTCATTTGTGATGTACCTTAATACTATTGCTATTTTGGTACCTTTTTGACTTGGTTGCGTAATTAAATTTGAACCTCTCTTTTTTATTGTATATAGTGCGTGTTACTTTCATTTTTATCATATTTAGTTAAGTTCCAATATTTTTTTCGTTTTAAATAAGCTTTCGGTTTTCTTTGCTTGGTTCTTTTCAGAAGTGATTTTTTGAACCAAGTAGTGTACATAGTAGTTTTATGAAATTGCCTTGTGGTTATGGTTTGGAAGTCTCATGAAGTACCAACATATCATTTGAATCTTATGGTATGAGACAAGTTGTGGAGTGTCCACTTTGCGAGTATGTGGTCTTGGTCGATGACTCTAGGTTCATGTGTTGCTTTGGAGTCATTGACATGGTTCCTAGTGGACCATTAAGACTTTACAAGTTGTGAGCCTTGTTGAGAGTTGAATTTTTATCTTTATAGATCCACTTGCATATGTGTGAGGATAGATGGTGGGTTCACATGTTTGAGTTGAGGTCTAGAACTTGCCCGGCTTGTGCTCAAGGCAAAATTTAAGTTGTACCAAACTTGGAAATGATCTTAGGCTTTCTTTGGAACCCTTTTTGAGCCACTTCATATACCCTTACTCTAAAAAATATCACCAGTTGTACTTTTTGAGCCTATCAGCCTTTCATTTGGTAACCCAATATGTGAGTAACCATTGGTGGTTGAGTGATTGTAAATTCCATTTCAAGTAAATATTCACAGTGAGGCAAAAGCCTAAGTTTGGAGAAATCCATTAGATATATCATATACTAGGAAGCCTAGTGAATTGCTAATTAAAAAAAAATAAGAAAGAAGAGAAAAGCTTGTGAAAATCCAAAAAGAGAAACAAAATGGAAGGATAGAACTAGTCCACCTAGCTTTTGTAAATATTGAGAGTGGACTAGGAGAATAAAAAGCATTAGGCTTCCTAAACTTAGAAAATTACAAAAAGAAGTAAGAAAATAAAGAAAAGGGAATAGAGAAAGAGAGTGAAAGGAGGTGAAAGAAGGATAGAATAAAATGTTTATGTGTTGGTAAGGTGGTTGGTAGTCACTATGTTCCAAATTATCACACCTAGCCCTGAGCCTTCATTACAAGCCTAATCAAGTCCTAGTTGATCTAATGTTTGGTGTTTCTCCATTAGTGGAGAGTCATAGTATGGGCAAGCCTATGGTACTTTGACTCAACTGGTGAACATTTCTCGGAGAGTGAGTGCTTAATTGTTTGAAGTCCTTAGTTTGAACTTGATTGTGAGATGAGGACCATCCTTTTGAGGTAAGGATTGCAATTGGTGATATGAGAGGTGAGAGCTTGGCTTGAGATGAGGTTTAAAACCAAGTGAAGTTGGTTGATGAACCAAATCCACGCTTGAAGATCTATGTTATCCTTAGACCATTGTGAAACTTGTGAAGTAGTTCACAAAGTGACTTGTCTAGTATATATAAGTGTGAATGTGTGTTGGTACCAAATGAGGTCAAAAGATTTTGAAAAGTGGAACTTGGCTTCATTGTATGCTAGTCTTGAAAGTGCTTCACTACTCTTGGTTAGAGATCGGTTTGCTTGAGGACAAGTAAAGACTCAAGTTTGGGGGAGTTGATGCGTGAGAATTTTGCTTACTTTAACTCGCTTAAACTTTTGTCTTTGAATCCAAAAGTGACCAATCCATAGGGAAGATTGATCTTGGTTTTAGGTGTTAGATCCTACAGGATAAGGAAGAAACCAAAAGAGCAAGAATATCCAATGAAAATGATCAAGTTCAAGAAAGCTGCAGAAACAGTAAAGTGGCGGCTGCCCACGCTAGAGGCGACCACCCCTTCCTTGGATATGAAGACATGCTGAGTATCCAACTGGGCAACTGAAGAGGCCCCAGCCCTTTGCAAGGAAGTTGAAGAACTGGAAGACTTGTGAAGATTCGACAGCCCATGCATAAGGCGGGCGCTCATTACACTTTGCAAGGAAAAACTGATGTGAAGAAGAGGCGACCACATGATGCAAGGCTGCGCCGCCCTTTCTTGGAAAAGAAGAAAAGGCGGTCGCCAAATTAAGGACGGCCGCCCTCTCATACAAACCCAGAAAAGGGCTCTAGCCTACGTCCAAGAGGCGCCAACCCTTTCGCTTGATTCACCTCCAGAACTCAACCTTTTGGGAAAAAGGCTCCAACCCAACCTGCGAATGGAAATTTTGTGATTAATTTTAGCAAACACTATATATAGCTAGAAGTAGGTTTTTGAGAGTATCTTACGCTTTACATTACTTGAAAGGCAAGATAGAGACAAAATACCATTACCTCTTGGTCAAGCCATCTTGTATTGTGAAGAACAACATCATTGTTTGTAAGAATCATTTCTACTTTACTAATTTAATACACATATAATTACTTTCAAGTCTTGAATCATTACTTAATGGGGACGTGTCAATAGACAAAGCAAAAGAAAATGTCATGTATAATCAATAATTTTGATTTAAAAGGAATAAAAAAAACCAGATATTACCTTTTCAAAAATTGGACTATGAGTTGATCCAGAGAAATGTTGACGATTTTGAAAATTCACAGTCCGTCCACTACTTGCATCAATCGAAGAAGGTAGGTTAGAACCCATACATCTGGAATGTTCAAACCAGTGTTGTTTTGCACCAATATTTTCATAAAATGTCGCCATTGTTTTTCATGTGTTTCTTCCTTCATTTCTTGCAATGTTCTCAATTCTTGCACATCTTCCTTCATGTCTTGCATTTTTACCTTCATATAAATGACTTCATTAGCATGCTTTTCTTTGAGTTTGGTGATTTCCTCATCTTCTTTTAGATAACTTGATGTCACCGATCTACCATAGCATCGAACTCGACCAGGCTGCTCCTTTCCACATATTGCCATGAATGCATCCTCCTCTGTTTCCGCAGATGTTTGACGATTTAGAGGTTCTAACTGTAAAATTTACCAAAAGAAAAATTGAGAATGAAGAAATCTTTATCTTTCTCCGCTATAAGTTTCTTTTTAATCCAAAACTGCTATAGTTCTATCTCTCTATCTTACAAAGGAGAGAGATAAGCTTATATTATCCAAAATTACTATTGCAACTTGATTCTCTCCCTTTGTACGTGTTGCAATAAACATTTCAAACTTCGACGATTACGATTAAATTTTTAAGTATTCTTGCTTGTATTATATTCTCAAGCCTAATACTTCTTTTAAATAGCTAATCTAGCTTAAAAAATTGTCAAATGATTGAGTCACGATAGAAGAATTGATCTTCAAGAATCACAAGTGCAAAAACTAGCATATAGTTGGTATCTTGAGCAATAAAGCGAGAATACAAACTTGACCTGGCCAAATTATTGGCATAATTAAAGTTTACATATAATAAAAAATAAGAAAACTTGAAAATTTAATTGTAATAGGCTTTTGACAGTGTAAAAAAAATTTACACCGTTGGTGCATATTAGTTAAACTCTTAGTTTAAAACTCAATATTATATTCTTTACATTATTAAACTTCGTGTATGTCAAATTAAAAACAGGATGTTCACCTCAACCTGCGCCTTATTTGAGATTAAAGCAGGTGGGACAATGACTTCGTTTTGAGATAAGACATATGCAATAAGACTTTAAGCCCACATGAGTGCCTTTGGGATTTTCTTTTTTGGCAATACCGCGACTATTATAAATATTAGAGCATGTCTACAACGGGTACAAAAATATGTTGTGCATCAAAATTGCCATAGTTGGCAAGTACATTGCAACAATCAATAGAGATGTATCTTGGGTATATACACCCATTTGCATCAAAAAAACGAGTAGATAGAATACTACTAGTAGGAGGTTGTGCAAACTTAAACATAGTAGAACTATTACTACATGATAATCCTTCCTTAGCTAATAATCAGCCACCTTATTTTGTTCTCTAAAGCAATGGTTAAGCTCCAGCTGTGCCAACTCCTCCATCAACTTTCTGCAATCATTTAGTAAAGCATAATCATGAGCATTGGAGTCTGATAATTGTGCAATTGTATCTATGGAGTCAGTTTCCATCCTAATTGAAAGCAAACCTTTTTCCTTTATGAGAAGCCCATGCCAAAAGTCTAAGAGCTCAACATTAATTTGATCCGTAGATGGCACATGAGTAACCTAGGATCCAATCTCCCTTATGGTTTCTGAATAACTCCTCATATGCCTCATTTGCTTGATTTATCAGCACCATCCACGTTGAGTTTATAGCATTTTGGAGGAGGAGGATGCCATTTGAGCTATAATTTTAAGGTTTGGCCAATTACAGATAGGTTCTTAGCTAGCAATGTGTACTCCATTATGCGCTTGTGAATTAAAGAGAGGGAAGGATCATCGGTTAGATTGTTGTTATGGTTATTGTTACGATTGATCCATATATTCCATAGGAGAAAAGGAAATAAATCATTCCAATAATAGTAATTATGCTTTAGGTTACACGTAGTATTTCGAACTTTATCAAGCCAGTGGTAACTTGATTGAGGAGAAGAGACAATGTTTATTTGAATTTCTTGCTATATTTTGTTGACACGGGTGCAATATAAAAAAATGTGAGGAATGGTTTCATCTTCCATAGGGTAAGAAGGGCATTTAGGGTTTATGTTAAGACCAATATGGTGTAGATATGCCCTTGTCGGTAGACGGTCATGGTAGCAAAGCCAAAGAAAATATCTTATTTTGTTTAAGGTTTTGAGTTTCCAGATCCAAGTGAAATTCTGCTATGGTAACTTTGGTTGCCTTCAGTTAATTTTCTAGCAGTTTGGGTGGTAAATAAGCCATTTTTAGTGTATTTCCATCGTGGTATATCTTTACCATAAGGGTAGAGAGGAAGATTAGTTTAAATAATCTTATTATCTTTAGGGAAGCTAAATGATAGTTTATCAAACTTCCATTTGCGTCTATCATTTAGGATTGCTAAATTTATTTGATCCTCATCTTTATAAAGGGGTCCATGGATATAGTTTCTAATGATGAGGTTGAGAATCCATTCTGTATCCCAGAATTTGATGTTATGACCATTACCCATGGTCCAGTAGGACCCTTTCTGGAAATATTCAAATCATGTTAGGATGTTTTCTAGGCTCCATGTATGAGGATTTTGTGTGAGTTATGCAGTGTCAGAGTTAAAAGAAATATATCTGGATATAAGTGTTTTGGCCCAAAGAATTGAAGTGTTGGTAGTAAGTCGCAAAGTTAAATTAGTGAGACGAGCCAGGTTCTTGGTTTTAGCTCTAATAATACCTAGTCCTCCTTCTTTTCTGGTAGATTCAGAATATCCCAATTTAGAATATGACTTTTTTTCTTTTTGGAGTAGAGCCCCATATAAGGTCTCTTTGTGTTTTGTCAATAATATTGCAAACTTTTTTAGGCTTTTTGTGATATTGCATCACATAATTTGGGATGGTATTTAAAGTTGCTTTAGAAAGAGTAGTACGGCCAGCAAAATAGATGCTTTTTTTTTCCAACTTGCCAATATATTAGTCATGGAATCTATAATGTATTGAAAATCTCTTGCTTTTGGATTTTTGTCAAATATTGGGAATCCAAGGTGCTTTCTAAAAGTAGGGCTTTGTTTAAATTTTAGGCTATGTGCTAGAATATCTCTAACAGTAGGATCACAATAGTTAGAGAAAATAATTTTTAATTTTGTATGATTAATTTTTGTCCAGATTGTTTGCAGAAGGAGGGCAAGTATGTTTAATAACTTCACAGTTTTTAAGATTTTCTCTACAAAAAAAGGTAAGGTCATCAGCAAAAAATAGGTGAGAAAGATGAGGATCAATTTTGAAAATTTTAATGGCATCCAGTTACATGCAGAGACTTCACTATTGATGTTCCTGGAAAGCATTTCTAGGCAAAAAATAAATATGTAGGGAGATAGAGGATCACAATGTCTAATGCCTCTTGAGGAATTAAAGAAATAATTTTTTTTATTGATTAGAATTGATATAGAGGATGTGGAAATACAGGACATGATTAGAGAAATGATTTTACCAAGGAATTTGAAATATTTTAGGGTTTTATGTATAAAGGATTGTTCAAGTATGGCAAATACTTTCTCAAGATCAATTGTGAGAATCATGTTGCAATGGTACCTTTTTTCTTTTTAAATAATTTAATAATTTTCGAGATGATGATTGCACTATAAGAAGTTCTCCTATTTTTGTAAAAAACTGCTTTGACAAAGGCTAATGATAGTGTTTAGATAAGGCTTGATGCAGTTTGCAATGATTTTGGTGATAGTTCTGTAAATTGTGTTGCATAAGCCAATATGTCTAAAATTCTTAATATCATTTGCATTGTCAAATTTTGGAATCAAGCAAAAATATGTTTCATTTAGGAAATTTGGCATGTGGCAGGAATCAAATATGACATGACATTGTTTAAGAAAATAAGGGCCAACTATATTCAAGTATTTTGTAAAGAAAAAAGGATGTAGTCCATCAAGACCTGGTGATTTAAAGGGTTTGAAAGATGTAAGGGCATTGATGATCTCTTTGACCTTAATAGGAGTACCTATTTTGGCTATATCATGTGCAGTTAAAGAATTATCATTAGAATTTCTATGAATTTGATAAGAGAACATATGATCAGTCCTAAAAAGATTTTGAAAATAAATGACAATGTGAGATTCTATTTCTGATTGATTAGATAGAAGATTTCCCTCACTATTTTTAATGAAAGCAATGCGATTGGTCTTACGTCTATTTAGGGTACTAATGTGAAATAAATTTGTATTAGCATCCCTATCAGTCAACCAATTAATGCGAGATTTCATTTTGCAAAAGTCCTCCTCATTTTTAAGGATATTATTGAAATCATTTTGTAGCTGCATGTCTTTGAAGGAATAGATTAGTAGGGTATTTTGGAGAATTTTGGATACTTTGGAGTCTTGCTAGTATAACTTTTTTTTTTCTTTGCGATTTTCACATCGTGATGGCATATGTTTTTTTAGAGGTGATCGCTGCAATCTAAACTTAATATTCGTAAGTAATTAATGAAATACATTTTTTATTCATCTTTCTTTTGCTTGGTGTTTTTCAACTCTATACTTGTTGTACGACAAATGCATTGGGAAGAAATAAAATTTATCATAAAAAATCTGGGATAAAGACATAGATCCATAATGTGAAAGATATAAAAAAAGTGTATATCGGTATATGTAATAACATAATATTTCTTTTAGTTTAAGTTGAACTCTCCAATCACGATAAACATGGACGATGACAGTAAAATAAAATGAGAAATACTATTAAAGATTATTTTTATGGACTCATTCTATCGTAAAACAATAAAAAAAAGTCTTCAATTTCAAAGGTTTAAAGGAATTTTGTCATTTGACTTTGATTTCTACTTCAAATATGATATGATCCTAACTAGGATTAGGAAAATAACAAGAAAATAAAATGATAAAAGCAAGACCCAATTTGAATTGATTTGGAATTAAGGAAACAAATTAGGAGGTGAGGTCTAATCACCCCCTTAAAACAACAATAAAAAAGAACCTATACTAATTAGTCCTCAATTGGATCTAATCCAATTGCAAACCAAGGAAAGAAAGTGCTCAAGCAACATGCTTATCCAATAATCTCACAATACTCATTGTCATCCAAAAACTAACTAATGAATAACCCCTCAATTAGCCTATTTATAGTAGTTACTAAATACAATGAAGGAATGGACTAAAAAGCCCCTATTTGCTGATTCTGCCAAGCTGCCCAGACGTCCTTGCCTTGGGTGTCGCGATCGCGCCTTGTGAGATGAAGCTTCTGCGTGATCGCGTGGAGTGTCTCGCGATCGCGCACTGGAGTGGATTTCTTCTCTGCGGTCACGCCTGTTGCCTCGCGATCGCGTAGACACAGATTCCAGTGAGCTCTCATTTGCTTGTTTGGCCAGTCCCTTGGCTTGGTTCTTGATTTCTAAGCCTTTTGAAGCATTCCAAGCTCCGGATGTTCAGCGTGAACCCTCCCTGGCTTTGAGTACTCATTCGGATCGCATCATTTCCTCCTTCTTTAAAGGAATTCGTCCTCGAATTTGTACCTTGCAAAACAAAGACGCGAATAAGTACCAACTCAATAACTTACCAAGCATTACACAACAAAGAGGATGAAACAAAACTCACACACTCATGCTCAAAGTGTACACTCTTATGATATAGCCAAGTATAAAATCAACCATAAAGAACATTTTTTCAATTCCAACACCAAAAACTTGGCTATAAAAGCAACAACAAGCAAGCTCATTTACAAAACAATCTTCATTTTTAGACTCATTCTCATGCCAAGCCTCCATTGACAATTTATCACTCTTAACATTAGAGGCTCTAGCAAGATCCACTTTAAATGTATGCTCAAGACTAGGAATAGAGAAAATAAAGAAATTGACACTAAAACTAGCATCTATTACTTTACCACTACAGTCACTAGTGCCTTCCCTCTTCTTTAAGGAGCACTCTTCACCTTTGGAGGACTTCCAAACATTGGACAAGCTTTCAACAAACATCTTGGAAGTTAGCTTGCTAACACCCACACAATTATCACTCTCAAGCAAGTCACAAGAATCATTTTGAGCAAATAATGGATTGCTAATACTAAAATCACCTTCCAACACTTCATCTTGCTCATTTTCAACAAACAATGGATTTTCAAATAGTTTAAAATCTTGACACAAACCACCACCACCACAATCAAGAGTGCTATCAAATGCTATCACATCAAGATCAAGCAACTCATTGGTACATTTTTCAAACAACGATAGTGTGTTATAACACATTATCTTTTCACAAGTGTGCCCAGCTAGTGCATGCTCACAACTTTCACTTTGACTATTAGCAATGCAAGATAAAGAATCATTAATTTCACAAAAAGTAAAGCTATCAACCATACTCAAGTCTCTATCAAGCTCACCCAAAGAAGTACAAGAGTTAAGATTAGCTTTGTTACCTTGTAGCACACCTAAGGATTCTTCTTTACCTTGGCTTTTCAAATTTAAGCTCACTTGTTCATTTGGAGACTTGACCTTGATCTCCTCTTTTTCTTCAAGGTATGGAACCACTTCCAAGGAAGGATTCTCCACTTTAGCATATCTAAAGGTACCTTCAAAATGCACAAGACAACTAGAGAAAGAAGAAAGGTTATGATGGTTAGAATAAGGAAAATCCCCACCCTCACTCTTTTTTTTCCCTTTTTATTTTCTCTCATTTCATTTTCAAGCTCTTCTCTCTCTTCTTGTGACAACCCGCTCACTTCACTCACTTCAAGCTCTCCCTTTTCCTCTCTTGAGTTGTCACTTGTCACTTCCTTACTCCTCTCAATCTTTTCTCTCTCAAGTTCATTTGGATTAGGACATGTGCCAAGAACCCCTTTGGAAGGAGTAGGGGTACTCTTGACCTCATCTTTCAATTTTTCTCCTTGAGAACCTTCATCCAACCTATGCCTCACCCCTTTTGCCTTTGTCTTTCTTGCCATTTCTAGAATTCCCAAATAAAATTCTTTGACTTTCGTTGGAGGGGTGACGTTAAGAATAAACTTTTGGTCCCGTAAAGTGAGAGCATGTTTTCCCAACTTCTCACTATACTATTCCTAGCAAGCTTCCATGGTTTTCCCAACAACAAGTGACAACCTTTTATGGGCATCACATCACATAATACTTTATCATGATAATTTCTAATTTTGAACTTTACCCACACTTGTTGTGTAATGACCATAAACCCATCTCCATTCAACCAAGGCCACCTATAGGGTAAGGGATGACTACAAATTTCTAACTTTAATTGCTTAACCAAAGAAACAGTTGCAACATTAGTATGACTCTTATAATCAATGATCATAGCACAAATGCGCTCTCCAACCCTACAAATTGTGTGGAAGAAGTTCTTTCTTTCTTCCAAAATTGCTCCACACAAACTTCATCACACTCATGGTTGTCTACAAAATGATCCGTTTAAACATAGTTCTCAAAGCATTGTTAGTCCAAGACAAATCACTTGTAGTACATGTAGCACCTTTTCTCACTCTAGGCCTCAAGTTGCCTTTCACATAAGAATTAGAGACATTAAACCTTTTAGCACAATTAAAAGATGTAGACTCTTTTTTCTCATGGAGTAATTACCACTTCTTCTCAAACCAATAGTAAGACAACTACTACTCTCTTGTTTATTTTTAGGCACATAAAGAGTGGATGCAAATGAACAATCTCTATAATAAGCTTCATCATCAATTCTCTCTATGTCACTATCTACATTTTCAAGTTCATCACAAGAAGAGTAAGTAACATTGTATCTTGAAGCGTCACTATCATCATCTCTAAGACTAGAAGCATAGGAGTTTTCATCGTCGCATTCATCATCATAAGCCTCATAGTCTCCACGAGCTTCATGATCACCATAGTGACTCGCTTCGTCTCCATAAGAGCCATAGTTCCCCGAATCATCATAGTAACTCCCACCATCATCATAGGAACATACTCTCCACAATCATCGTAGCAATCCCCATCATCTCCATAGGAGTCATAACCTCCACAATCATCATCCGAGGATATATTTGCAACAATAATAACAAAAGGACCTCACAAATTCACTCCCTCACGTGTATCACTCGATATATGATCACTCAATTTTCTTTCCACTCGTGTATACACTCAAGGTCAATGGCTTTTGTGACCACGCTCTAATGTTCTCACCACTCAAGCCTTTTACCTCTCGTTGGCAAAGTCAAGTTGCTTTTCGCACTCAATTCCGATTTGACAATTGAACTTAATCCAATTCGGGATGGAATGGAGTTGATGTGGCAAAGAACGGACAATGAAAGTTAATCGGACGGAATTATAAAAAGTCAAGGAAATGAAGAAAGAAAGGCTCGAATCGAATTGGCACGAAACGGATTCGGATTTGGATGAAATTTTGTTTATGATCTAGAAACTCAATGTATTTGATGATATGATAGGGGTTTGAGTGATCTGAAACTGTTGAGGGGCTGTTCCGAGCAATCTGTGAAGTGACTGAAATTTTGTTCAGCGCTGTCGCGTGAGAACGGGCGCTATCGCGAAGAGGAATAATTTTTGTTCAGCGCTGTCGCGACAGAATGCGCGCGATCACGAAGAGGAATCAATAACTCTGCGCTGTCGCTTCGCGATTGCGGAAAGCAATAAATAAATAGCCTGCGCGATCACGACACTTCTCGCACGATCGTGAAGAGCAAATTTGGGTCTGATGCAGAACTTGAAGCCCGAATTTTTGGAAATTTTCTTCACTTGAATCTTCACAAATCAACTTGGTTTTGCTCCAAATTTGAGATATAAGCTCCTTATATATCCGTGAACAAACTCCAATGATCAATTCTTCAAGAACAACACCAAAAATGCAAAAGCCCTAAATCTTTGTTGAAGAACCATAGACTTTGATTCTTCAAATTAACACCCTAAATCTTGTTTGTTGTTCAATTCCTTCGAGAATCACCTTCTAGAACCACCAAGCAACAATTGGTAACAAAGAGTTCATCCAAAGAAAACCTAAACCTCTTTTTGATTTTTTTTTTTTGTAATTTTTTGAATTTGATAAACAAATTTGGGTTAGTGATTGTAAGAACAAACACTAATCCGGCTCTGATACCAAATGATATGATCCTAGCTAGGATTAGAAAAATAATAAGAAAATAAAATGATAAAAGCAAGACCCAATTTGAATTGATTTGGAATTAAGGAAACAAATTAGGAGGTGAGGTCTAATCACCCCCTTAAAACAACAATAAAAAAGAACCTATACTAATTAGTTCTCAATTGGATCTAATCCAATTGCAAACCAAGGAAAGAAAGTGCTCAAACAACATGCTTAGCCAATAATCTCACAATACTGATTGTCATGCAAAAACTAACTAATGAATAACCCCTCAATTAGCCTACTTATAGTAGTTACTAAATACAATGAATGAATGGACTAAAATGCCCCTATTTGCTGATTCTGCCAAGCTGCCCAGACGTCCTTCGTCACGATCGTGCCTTGGGTGTCGCGATCGCGCCTTGTGAGATGAAGCTTCTCCGCGATCGCGCACTGGAGTGGATTTCTTCTGCGCGGTCGCGCCTGTTGCCTCGCGATCGCGTAGACACAGATTCCAGTGAGCTCTCATTTGCTTGTTTGGCTAGTCCCTTGGCTTGATGCTTGGTTTCCAAACCTTTTTGAAGCATTCCAAGCTCCGGATGTTCAGCGTGAACCCTCCCTGCTTTGAGTACTCATCCGGATCGCATCAAAATATCTCTAGATTTTAATCTAAATAATCATATAGTTTACAATTTGATCTATTGTCTCAACAGTAAACTTGACGTAGACTATCTAAAGTTTGAAAACAGATTCCATGGATTTCAAGCTTGTTTAGTTTTCCAAGTGAAACATGATTAACTTACAAATACTAATCGGGCTGGGCTGGGCCCCGTAAGTGAATTCAACCGGGCTTCCAACCATTCGCGCAAAATTATTCCTCTTTCCTTTCGATTTGATCACTTTCCATATTTCCACTCTCTAGGCTCCTCCATTTTCCCTCACAAAAAAATCCATGGCGGAACCCGACGAACAACCACCGCCATCAACACCGTCAACCACCACCACAACCACCACCGCCCCAATCTACATCCATCCACGGCGCGAACCATTCGAACACGGCCTTCTCCCAATCCCTAAACTAATCTTCACCGACGGAACCCAAACCCTAATTCCAATCCGCGACAAGCTCTTATTAAAATCCTCCGATCGAATT
Organism: Petunia x hybrida; assembly: GCA_037355625.1. NCBI lineage: Eukaryota > Viridiplantae > Streptophyta > Magnoliopsida > Solanales > Solanaceae > Petunia > Petunia x hybrida. Next base: position 418,839 of record JBBBVM010000605.1, on the reverse strand, counting down.
AATGCCGAAGCAATTTCCGAATCGTTTCAGATCTCAATTGAACATGCTCGCCTCGTGCTCGAAACAATTTCATCGGTTTTATACTCCGATTCTGATCCGTTAGTTAAATCTAAGGCATCGGATATCGGTTCCGTTGGCGTAAATGTGTTTGATTTGATGTTGTTTTTGTATATTCAGAGTTATAAAAGGTTGCTTCCTAAAGGACATAAGGATTCTGCTGCTGTTGCTGATGTTTGGCCTTCTACTTCTGCGTTTGACGGGTTTTTGTCCGCTCTTTCGCCTTTGCAGGTCAGAGTTTAAGTTATATACATCGTCAGTGTAACAGAATTAGGCTATATTTACCTGTTGTAGCAGTTAACTTGCCTTATTTTTAATTCTTCGTCTTAGGGTAGCACCAATAGATATCCTTTGGGTGATCTGATAGTGTAAAGATTATTTATTTACATTAATGAGTTTTACATTATATACAACGTTAGTGTAAAGAATTTAATTTTACACATTAGGTTGCCTTTACCTGGTTGTAGCAGGTGACTTGCCGTATTTGTAATATTATAAATCTCACATTTTAGGAAGGTTTAGCTGTAGATATACTTCGGGCGACCTGATAGTGTATAGAATTTTCACATCATTACGTCGCTTTTATCTGTTGTAGTAGGTAACTTACCTTATTTTCAAGATTACAAATCCCATATTTATGGAGGCTTACCAGTAGATATACTTATGATGACCTAATAGAGTAAACATTAGTCTAAACTGACAGTGTATATAACTTAAACTCTTTGTGATTCTATTTTGTACTTTGAATGAGTTCTAAAAGTTATGTATACTGTCAATGTAAAGAATTTCTTATGTCATCAGGTCACTTTAACCTGTTGTAGTAGGTAATTTGTCTTATTTTTAAGATTAGAAATCCCACATTGTACGGAGGCTTACTTGTAGATATAGTTAGGGCGACCTGATAGTGTCAAAATTACTTTGTACTGATAATGTATATAAAGTTTGCACTCTGTGATTTTTTTTTTTTTACTACTACTGTGTGATTTCAATTATGTTGTATGTGCATAATGAAATTGGAAAGTTGACATTCTTGGAATGTGTGTAAGGTGAAGGAATTTATTGGTCTGCTGTGTTATTTCTTGTATTTTAGTGTTTGTCTGTTTAGGTATTTAGGTGAAATTGTTGTTAATAGTTTGTAAATGCTATTGAATTACAGTATGAACTGTATGGTGAGCTTGCTTGTTACCTTTTGTTTTTTCTTTCCCTTTACATTTTGATTAGTGTGGATACTTTTCAGTTCATAAAGATGCTCTCTTCAGTAGGTTTTAAACATGTAAAGAAGCTGGAAATTGAAGTTTTCACCTGGTTGAGTTAGAATTTGTGAATGATGTTTTTATCTTAGTTGCATAAGCTTGCATTCTTTTGATTCTTAGCATTTGATGAAGGATGTCTGTAAAGGAAGATGTTGTATTAGTTGTTTGTTGTAACTCAATTATCAGATACTGTTAACATGGCGTCTATAAATCTAATAGTACTTGGTAAGTAATACTTCTAAGATTTAATAGTTTCTTTTCTTGGAGTTCCATGATTATAAATAATTTCCTTAATAAAAAAAATTATAACCAAGTAGTAAGAGTCAAATGCATGAAGGCAGGCCTTGGAGCAATGGAAAAGCCTCCTGCATTGCTGCGAGTGGCCAGATTGCGAACCTGAGACCAGCCTCACCAATGAGGAAGTAAATGTGTGTACATTCCCTTTCCCCGAGCCTGCTTGGGCAGGTGTCAAACTGGGGTGTGCCATTAAGATTCAATGCAAATGGAAGTTGGAAGACTCTGAATTTTTGTTATGGTGGAGGAAAGAAATAGGTGATTGTTTAAACATAACGAGAACAACGATCCCTCGTTTATCTTTTGGTGTATGGAAAGGATGCCTTGTTCTGTTGTTAGCAGAACAAGCTTGATAGAAGATTATGGATGACTTGGATTTAGTCACATACACATTTTTTACTTACTTTTTGACACCGTTTTATTTGTATTTATTTTTTTAAGTTTTTTAAAATTAAATTCTGATTGATCATAAAAGTTGTGGTTTTAATAGTTCATTTTCACTGGTCATCTTCTGTTGAAACCAAGGTAAAGCAGATATGTTGATATTCTGCGAATTCTTTATGGCTGACAATTACTTGGAGATATAACAATTTCACTGAGCATGCGTTGTTTCTTGCTGTTTTATGGATATAATTTAATTTTTTATTTCCAGGTGTTCTTCTTTGGTAAAGTATTAACCAAAAGCTTTGTTTTGAAATTTGCAGCTTGTACGCAGCAATAGTCGTCGGTTTATGCCATCACAGGCTGATGAAGAGGCTCATCAGTTATCCTATATACAGAAACACTTGGGGAACATTCTGTCTCTTTTGGCAGAGTCGGTGGAAGGGGATGGTGAAGAATCACTGGTTTGTGAATTATATAGTACTACCGTTTTATTGTCACCACTCAGCAAAATACCATTTTATTGTCTTTTTATATGCTTGGGATAGTTGTCCATCAGACTTGACTGAAGCTGATTCCAAGGAACTTGTCTCTCAAGGCATGCTAAGTGTTAAAGTCATACATACATGAAATTGATGCTATATATCAGATTGCAAAATTCCAAAAAACTAATTTCAAGCGCAAATATAAAATAATGCTGATATTAATTCAACTTCTCAACGTTGAGATTCAAAGAATTTGAAGCGCATGGCGTTGCCCACAAAGCGATGATCCTTGTTTTTGCATCACTTTATCACTCTAACGGAGGAAGAGATGGTTTTCATGACATTGGTTAATAGTCATTGTCATGAGCTTTTACCATTGAACTAGTAGGGATAGTGAGTCTTCTCGCGGAGCAATATTATCGGATGCCATAGTGAAAGGATACTTTGTCATTTAATTTGATGGGAAATTTGAGATAGAAACACTGCAGGTGCACAGAAACTGAAATGTCTAATGCAGGAAAATTGTTGCTTGATGATGGCTAATGCCAGAACTTTGCTGCTTTGTTCAGTTCACCTCCATATGCAGTCACTTTGTGCCTTGTTTGTTTTCATATAGTATTGACTTAAAGTAAGTTGAAAAGCTAACCTATGTGGCTATGTACTTAACTCCACAGGTTTTGTCTATGGATAAATTGGAGCATCTTGGCTTCCTTATTTATTTTGGTGAAAAAGGATCTGAGAGAATCCCATTGAGTCAGAATGCCCCATTTTTTGCCAATTCAGATCCAGAGATGCCTGCTGTTCCTGTTCCAGCAGCTCAAGTACATGAATGGCTTCTAGAATGTATAGCGTCTGCTTTGGAACGAATTACTGAGAGGAGTTTAGCAAAAGAAAATGGACCAACCAGTGCCTCCGATCAGGATGTGCCAATGGCTGATGTGTCTGCAAGTTCAGTGAAGATTTCTTCAAGTCCTAGAGGACCAAGTTTCATTGAAGGAATTTCTAAATCATCATATGTGAGGCAACCAAATGATCTTAAAGGCTCCTCGGTAAAGGTAAGGTCAACTATATGTTGTGTGCACTGGTAGCATGATGAGTGTGTACGTCGTTGAATATTATAATAGTCTCAACTTCAAAACCTTCTCAAGCCCTTAAAGTTGGTCGCTGAGATTTTTGGATTATGCATTATATTGTTTTGCGCTGTTAGAAGTTTTAGCTTTTTCTGTAGAAGATTCTTGGTATTGAATCCTTTTCTGTTTTGGCAGGTCGTCAATTGCCATGAATCAGTCATTTATATTTTAGCTCCTTTAAAATATGCAACAATATATGGATGCTCTGATGCAACTATTGTCCTAGGAGCTGTTGGCAAGGTAGGAATTTACCTTTACGAAGATTTTGCTTGTTTGTTCTCAAGGTTTGTTTAGTAGTGAAATCATAAAATTGTGGCCAGGTGTAAATTTATTCTGTTTACCTGTAACTTATTGTAAATATGTCATGTACTATAGATGAACGAAATCTGCTTATTTGTTTTCTTCTCAAAATCAGCCTGCACTATACTGCAGTTTGGGTTTTTTTTAAATTGATTTTTTATTTATTTTTATATCTAGTTAAAGTGTACTTATTTGACCAGTGCCATCTGCGAAGGAGTATATAATCTAGCATTTGTCAATTTCTCATGTACTTGGTGGCAAAGTTATGCAGGCTTTTAGTTTTGTATGCATATTTTGTTTTGAACTTGAAATCTTCTAGTCAAGAGACGAAAAAACAATATCATTTATAGGGAAGTATGTATTGTTAAAGTTTGAGCTTATCCTTGTTTGATATTTGAGCTTATTCTTAACTGAGATTTGGTTTTATTTATGATCTGATCCAGTTGAAGCTGTACAGTTCTTCAAGTTACTTGGCATACTAAAGACGAATTACGTAGTATTTGAATGACGTGGACTCGGATAGAGCTGAATGTGTAAATAGGATTCATATATTCCGCTAGCTGGGGTTGTGGCATAGTTGGTAGAATGTGTGATTTTTTTTTTTTTTTAATGACAAGGGAACTCACAGCCGCTACCCTTTGGGTGCGCTCTGGGTAAACCCTTCTCCTGGTAACCTGCACTAGGCAAGCTCGGTGCGACAAGCTCAAACTGAGAAGGCTGTTGTAAGGGGGTTTGAACCCAAGTCTCACATGTGGGAAACCACTTGCTGAACCAATTCAACTACCCTTGCGGGTGTTGAGTGATATTGTTATTCTTCTGTAGTAATGACCTAAATGTTGTACACAAAAAGTCACCAATACGAAGATGAAAAAGGAAGAAAATTCATGCCTTTTCAAACTGATGTTTGCTGCTTCTTACGGCCACTGAAAAGACTCCATTATTTCAACAACTAATGATATAAAAAGTAAAGTTATTTGGGCAATTGTTTGATTTCATCCAGGCCTAACACAACACATGAACAACAGATTTCCTCTAGATTTTATGTTAATTAATCCATTTTGCATATGGTTTACCATTGTGTATTTGGTTCTATAAATGATTTACTTCTATTTGACCTTTAATAGTGTAATGTCTGTGCAGGCTGTTAGAGTTGAGCACTGTGAACGCGTGCACGTGATTGCAGCAACAAAACGCATTTGTATTGCCAACTGTCGGGAATGCGTGTTCTTCTTGGGAGTAAACCAAACACCCCTTCTTGTTGGTGATAACCATAAATTACAGGTTTGTGTAGCTTTTATTTGCTGCTTAAAAGTTCTGCATACTCCTTGGTTCTCCAGAGTCCGTATTTAACTTATACCTGCATGGTTTCCACCTCTCTGCATCAATTGTCGTTGCAGACTCCTATAGCTTTAAAAGTGAAATTATTCCCTCAGCTTTTAGCCTTTTCTTTTGTCTTCATTTTTCTTACCCTGCCACTTGTATTTTGCATCGTACGACAAGTGGAATGCAATTAAAACCAGTTGTGAGTATTGAGGCAGTTTATCTTCTGGCTAAATGCAAGAGAAGTATATTATTGCAAATAAGGGACATCAAAGTGGAAGCTTCTTAATGAACTACTATAAATTACTTTGTTGAGTCATTGGAGTTCACTATCTAAGTGAAAAGCATGAATCACATGTCAAATATATATCTGTGGAAGATTCTTAGTGAGCCCTGCTGCCCTGCATTACTTTTATAGTAATCTGGGTTTGTTATCAAGTGGGAAGCATGAAAAACCTTGCAAGGGAAGCTTCTCTAATCATGCGCTAATTCATGTTGGACTGACCAAGTTGGGTATGTTCTATTGGCCAACATTGTTATCTTTTTAAATCCCTTCATTGAACATACGTGATGAAGATGAGGGTGTGCTAAGTTTACAGGATGAAGAAGTTTGAAATACTAAACCTTATTTGCGGTATACTTCAATATGTCCGAGTGCTAGATATGTATAATTTGGGTTTCGGGATTCTTGATTTACTCTTTGTTTTTCTTTTTTTGGGTGATACACCGGATTGTTGTCGTAGTCTGCTTTTATATTGATTACTGGACTGTTATATTGGCTAAGTCATGAACACGTTGTAAAGATAAAGAAGTCTAAGCAGACCTTTTTGTTGTGACTTCTTTGTACTAGAGTCAATCGTGTCAAGCTTGCTAGCCACTTGGTGGCTTTTGTTTTCTTCAAGAACCGTTTGTTAACCATGAACTGATTACAACAACAACAACAACATACCCAGTATATCCCACAAGTGGGGTCTGGGGAGGGTCAGATGTACGCAGACCTTAACCCCACCGAGGTGGAGAGGCTGTTTCCGATAGACCCTCGGCTAGGAAAAGAAACATATTAGAAAACACCTTCGAAAATCAAGCCAGTAATATCATGCTATGCAGAATGTTAAAACTAAAGCATATAAACAAACAGATAATAACAGTATATATAAAGCAGAAGATTAAAATGGAAATCATCTATATAAGCATAGTACTACATCTAATAAGAGAAAATATATTCGACTACAACCTAACCTTCTACCCGATCCTCGACCTCCACGCCCCCCTATCTAGTGTTAACCATGAACTGATCGTTCTTTGAAATTGACTAGGGCTTGTTAATCCATTAGTCAGATATTTGAAGGAGCTCTGCATTTTCTCATTATGGGTTTTATTTAATTGCATTTTCTCAATGCTATCATGCTGATTGTGACAGTATGTTGTTCCCTCGACTTACTATTCGAGGAATCTTTGACTTCCCTCCCATTTTCTTTTGGATGATTTTATCAGGTGGCTCCATACAATACTTATTACTCACTACTGGAGGAACACCTGAATCAAGTTGGTGTTGACCCAACCATCAATAGATGGGATCAACCTGTAGCTCTTGGCGTCGTTGATCCACATGATTCACTGTCACATCCTGCTGGAGTGTCCGATGTTCAAACTGAGTCTGCTAGCCCTGTAGACCCTGATCAGTTCACTAACTTTTTGGTATGTGCAAAAGTCAACTTTAGAGTTTTGTTTGTCAATTAACTAATCGTCCTTTCTTTTTCCAAATGTCTTCAACTCTGGTTAGTGTCTGTGCTGAGCTCTGTCTGTTGGTAAAATGGTTCTTTTTCCTCACTGGTGTCTCGAATGTTGACAGATTCCCAACTGGTTTGAAGGGCAACAATCTGGGTCGACAAAAGATAATCCATTCCCTTTACCTGATGCATATTTGGCATCCCAGCAGAGAAAGGTACGTAAAATTGCCAACTTAGACTGTCGATGATCATCTTGCATCACATTTGTGAGCACAATATGATTATTGGTTTTTCATTTATGGAGCATAGCTCAATACACATCCTAATATTGAGTGGAATTGTCAAACTTTTGGAAACCCATAATTCATACTTCTTGATCCTTTCAGTACAAGAACTTGGAGGAGATTAAGCATATTTTGAAGGATACCGAGCTTGATGAGAGCCGGAAGCGGGAAGTAGCAACTGCTCTTCATGTGTGCTTTAAAGACTGGTTATACGGTAATGGATGGCAGTTTATATGTCATTGCTTGATGTTCCTGTGCGACAAATTAGTTTGAACCTTTTGTTCTCACCCCCTCTTTTGCTACCATATTTGACAGCTTCAGGAAATATACGGCAACTATACTGTATTCAAGGGGATTAGATTTGATGTTTGAGCAGTTCATCAAGGATGGTATCGGTAACTTTTCCATTGTAGAGTTCAGATACATCTACTGCAAGTTCGTCCTTCCTCCCTGGCCATTTTACTAGGTGATAAAGGCAGCCGAGCATTTGATGCATTGCAATATTGCCTACGCAACTGCAATCAAGCCACGCTCTTGCACTGTCGTGCAGTTTATAACCAGAACGCCTCATCAACGGTGTTTCCTTTTTTTTTTTTTTCAGAAAAATGCACTTTCTTGTACCAATATGGAAGTCAACATTTTTAGGTTCCAATTCCCCCTTTTCATTTACTGGTTTTACTAGGTTCTGAACTTTAGGCGAGGATCGATCTTTTTATTAATTATTTGTTTGGGTTCCTGTATACACAAATAAGAGATGCAAACGATCATGTGGGAGAAGATTAGAGAATGGTTCTCCTGTTTAATGTATGCTGAAGAGAAATCAGCATTTTGTAGAACTGGTTATTGGTTTTGCCATGCATCTAACTGCTAAATGCAATGGTTATGCTAAAGTTTCTTTCTCAAAAGTTGTCTGCATCGTTGCGGAAAAGAAAAAGAATGGTTTGTAGAACTTTTTTGAAATATGCTTGATTTGGTCTGTGGCAGGGGAGGGGCTTAGAAACTTGCTTCTATCTGGTTCTTCCATTTAAAAGATTGTAATATAGTTCGAGAAAAGTAAATCTGGGTTCAGGTCCCAAAGCTTCAGAGTGTCGTCCCCTAAGTTTAAAATTATTTTGCTTATTATAGATAAGTTAAATTTAAATATATAATGAGATACAATCCTCAACTTCTTTGCATTACATGCTTATGACTGGGTAGTTAGCAGATTCCACGGTAAGTTAAGTTTTGGTGACGGCTAGTTAATGGAACTTACCAAACTACTTATTCCATAGTTGGTACTTGGTATTTGGTAGTATGCCTTTTTGAAATATTATATCCTTTGATGAAACTGTCAGTCGAAAAAAAAAAAAAAGACTTATTTAATGGAAGGTTGCATCTAATAAAGGCAAACCATAATTAAGACGTGAACATTCATGAATTGGTGACTTTGTTGGCGAGTTTACAATAATTCTTAGGTATTGCTAAGTGCTAACAACAGAGAGCTTCTTTGTATATTGGATATTTGTCATCAATCCGGTAGCAAATTTTGTGGGGAATAAAAAGAACTCTGCCAATAAGAACGATTATGTCGTGCCTCAAAGTATGTTCTTCTATATACCATCTTTCCCCAAATACATTTGTTTTGTTTCCAACTCAGGCGCCAAGAGGCAAGAACAAAACACACCAAGTTCAGATGGTGACAGCTGATACTTGATGGTTGATACCAGTGAGTTACTTCAATTCCATGAAACCCAAGTTCCCTATCACGGATCATGAACTCCTTCGTCTTGTTGGTGCAAAGCATTGAAATAAGGACAGCATCCTTCAGGGATCCCTTTCCTTTTTTTTTTTTTTTTTTTTTTCAGGAGAAAATCACAATAATATAGCTAGTATACTACAGCGAACTTGTAAGTTACTCCGTCTACTGAAATTTAGATCTGAAGCATTCCCTGTACATTCCAACCTCACATTAGTTTCTTCCAATTATACATCACCAAAAAAACATGACAGAAGTAACATCTTACTATTCAACATGTCATCTCCAATGAAGGGCTGAGAAACAAGGATAAGGGATATAAATACTAAAGGAGGCAAGATGTGAAACGTATAGATTTGCATGACATCAAATCTATGTTTTGGCAAAGAATATAAGTTGTCCCAGGAATATTTGTTCCTCTAGTTCTAAGTGTACATAATTGAGAATAACCCTAAACCCACAAGTTCAAGCACTTCCTTAATCATCAGATTGTAAAAGTAGAAGCAACATCCACATTTCACATAACCTTTTCACTGGCAGAGTATCTTATTACTCCTTCATGTTTAGTAGGCAAAAAACCAGAGAAGTGTATAGACTTTGATAGGTGTAAAACAACAGATTGGATAGAATCTTTATGGAAAAACATTCCCAGTTTTAAATGAGTAGTGAAAAGCATTATCCCATCAAGGGATTAAATCAGTCAAAACAAGGCCAAGGAAAGTATCATAATAACTCTAACCTCCAACAAGCATGTTTCCTCTATTCGGCACAGCAAGCTTCTTCAGTATCGGGCCTTCCTCCAGCTTCACTCATTTTCAGCCAGTCTGTAGGAGACTTCATTGACATTAGCAGTTAGTAACCGAGAGCTAGGTCTTGCTTCTTCAGTATTTGCATGTAAGGTAGTACATCTCAAATAAAACATTATAGAGATTTCATCGCACATATTAAATAAAGTAACAAAAATTACAGTAAGTGGGCAAATATGTTCTAGCTTTTTCCATGAGATATGCAAAATGAGGAACATGTTAAGAGATCTAGCAGCAGTAGTACATTGAAGAATACTAATATTTCTGCGGGAAGTCGCACAAAATTCAATGTTCAGAAAATCTTAACAGAATTTCCAAAAACTAGAAATATAACAAGGGACAAAATAGCAAAGCACATGTAAATCAGCATATAATCAGTACTCCATAGCAAAGAGAACTGTTTATCTGCACTCTACACCAACTTCAGCAGCTCGCCTAGGCTTGCTTTTCCTTCTACTTCCGTTTGGTCTAAATCCAACGGACTTTAGTAAGTCATTAGAGTTAGTTTTAGCCCCAGTACCATTTTCTACTTTCACTGAATCTGCTTCCTTGACTTGTGAAGTTCTCTTCCTCTTCTTTCCATTCACAGCAGCTTGATTCTTGATATCTTTATTGAAGACGGAACCCTTTGTATTCTCACTGTCTTCTTCATCTTCTTCTACTTTCTCCACTTCTTCTTCTTCCTCTATTTCATCCTTTACTGGTTTCAGTGGTCTTCCCCTTCTCCTCACTGGTATCTTCTCTTCTTCGCCACTTCCAAGATCCTCACGAACGGATTGCTTCCTTGCCTTTGCTTTTCCTTTGCCCATTGTTCAAAGCTAGAAATCCTGCTGGTGGAGACTTCTTCAATAAACTTGAAGCTCAGATGCCTTACAGTAGCATGTAACACTCCGACAATAAACTGAAAATCCAATGATTTACACTAATAGATTAGAAGAACCACACTATTTTAAAGGACCAAGCATATGATGATGATATATTTGAACTTATGAAAACAGTTCTGCAGAAGAGAATTCTCTGGATATCATACAGCAACATGAAAACTGAAAAGCAAAGATGAAAACTTAATCTATGATGGAAGTATATCCTAACAACTCAAACTGAATCCGAAAAACTAAAAACAAACTACCAAGAACTTTTCTTTTTTAAAAAACAAACAAAACTGTGTCTTGCCACTAGCACATAGTTGAAATCAGGACAAGAAATACAAAACATGATCCAACAAAACACAAAATAACTTATACAAAGACTAGAGCTTGAACAAACTAAATCCAATGGATAATAAAATTGTGAACCAACAAAAAAAGATTCTTTGAAGAGAAGTTCACAACATACTTGAATCCATATCCAAGAAAGCAAATCCAGAACATCAACAACACAAGTTAGCTAGAAGAAAATATTGATGGAACTTTTTCAAAACACTAAATCATAAAAATTGAATCTTTACATAACAACAAAAACAATATAACCAGCTATCCCACAAGCAGGGTCTGAGAAGGGTGAGATGTATGGAGACTTTACCCCTCCCCGAAAAAGGTATAGAGGTTGTTTCTGATAGACCCTCGACTCAAAGATTGAATCTTTATATAAACGCCACAAAGAATCTATCATTAAGCTATAGTTTATGAAACACAAGGTAGCTTTACATTCAAACTCAGATAGCAAGACAAATATTAATGGAACTTTTCAGAACACTACATCATAAAGATTGAATCTTTACATAAACCCAAGAAAGAATCTAACATTAAGCTATTGTTTATGATGATTTTAGAATTGAAACATACCAAAAGAAGCGGATTTTTCAAGAATCAGCCACCATTTGCATCTTTAACAGAAAAAACCAGTTCTCAAAATCTCATATAACCATTAAGAAACCCAAGAAATCTCAATATTCAGATGGGTTATTTTTGTAATAAAGGTTGGAACTTGGAAGCTAAAAAGTTATTTTTTTTAGTGATGAAATAAAGATAAAAAAAATGGTCAGAAGGAAAATATTGGAAGAAGGAACAGATCAATATGAAATGTTTATGTGAGTTGGAGTTTTGAGAGATGAATAATGGCAATATAAGCTAAGGAAGGGACAAAGCCAAAGAAGACTCTGAAAGATGAAAGAAGTGAAAGAGAAGAAAGAAAAATGGGACAGTAGTAGTATAGTAGAACTTGCTCGAAAGATATTTTATTTATCTCAATGGGTTGTTTGGGAAATTAGGGTATATTATAACGAAAACGCCTATCGAAAATAGTGTCTCTACCTTATACAAGTTAGGAATAATATATGCGTACAGTACAATTATATGTTGTTGTATTATTAAGAAAAGGTGTAGGAATTGAGAGTTGAAAAGAAAATCACTCAAGGTTGCAAACTTACGATGGGATGGTAAAATACAAAAATCTCGAGTTTGAATTCTGAAAATGAAATCATTAATTCTGAAAATAAAATATTTGTTGTAAAGAACATTTTACCTTCAAAGTGGAACACTCTTTCGATTAAGTGAGTACGGTACAATATATAAGAAACCAAAGAAAATGAAAAAGGAAAAAAAAAATTACAATAGAAAAAGATTATCTGAATAGGGTTGAATTGTTGAACAAGAGGGTTGGGGTGGGGGAGAGGGGGTGTACTATGTCAATTTGTGAGGGGACATCCTTTATGAAGATCTCATTGCTTTAATTGAAGTTTTTGATACTTAAACCAAGCTAATGTAGATGGAATTAGTAGCAGTACTAGTATTCAATACTAGCTCTTAGATGATATACATTAATTTGGTATATTTAATATAAAAGAAATGTCTTATCGTGAATTAGAGGAGTTAAATAAGTAGGCAAGAATGTTTCAATTGTTTAACCTTATAATTGATTACACAAGATAGATAAAACTCAGATAGAGTATGACAAACTTTATATAATCATCCGAATTCTAGTGATATTTGATTTATATTTATCCCCTACAGGATATTTTACACCAAACGATACAATCTACTAGTATAATTTAGTGACTTGATGACGTGAAGTTTTATATTAATTAATTAATTATAATTATATGAGGAAAGACATGCATACAAGTGACATTCAATTATTGATTTGGTGTAAACCATATAAGTTTTTATCATCTTGATTACGATCTTGTTATCTAATTATCTGAAATCACATTAATGTTATTTTGTTCTCAGTTATTTGTCTAATGTTGAAAAAAGTAGTACTAAGTTCAAGACATAATTTTTTTTAAATAATATTCACGAATCATTTTACCATGTTTCTGGTCTATCTCATGGTTCATTGCAAGCATTTTGGAAAAAATATAAGCTCTCTATCCCATTTATGTGTCACTATTTTTTTTAGTCTGTTAAAAAAAAAAAAAAATCTTTTGACAATTATTTAAGGATTTTTTACATTATATACCCATAAAATTTAAAGTATTTACAAGTCTACCCATTAAAAATTACACATTTATTACTGTATACTTTTGTTATACCTTATGAGTGTATACCTTTAGGGTATACTGCATAAATAATAGTATACAAGTCTAGATATGAGTTTATACCTTTAAGGTATACTGCATAAATAATACTGGTATACAAGTCTAGATGGGTAGGTCATGTAAATAGTTTATGGGTAGAGTTTGTAAATATGAAACTTATGTGTAGAGGTGTGCAAATATTTTGATTTTGATGGGTATTTTCGTAAACTTCCAATTATTTAATGCATCATCTCTATTTTAACTTTGTTAGCCCTACCTACTTTAAAAGTTACAAAATTTGAAAATTTACAAATTCAACACTTATTTTTTAAACTCTGTGTAAGGTTGAACACGACCACATAAATTGGGATGGAGGGAGTATATTTTTCTCTTCACAAATTCAATAATTCCATTTTTTTTTGTAATATATTATTTTGTAGTAATCGCGACAGATATTATATATAGGAGCTATAAATGATTCAATTATATCATTTTACAATTTGAATGAAAGAAATTGAACATACAAACATCATCTGTTATGTTGAAAGATCTGTCAGAAGATTTACCATAAAACTAAAATTATAAGATGAAGTGGCTGAGGCCCCCTTTGTTGGTCTGTCTGCATCCAATATATCGTGGGGCTCACATATTGAGTTGGTTACGACTTGACCCTGTCATAGGACAGATTCTTGAGTAGGTTGGTTGGTTAATGAGCCCAATTCACTAATGTGCCTCTTGAAGGCCCAACCATAACTTGCGATTGAACCAAGACATATACTCCCTCCGTTTATATTTACTTCTCCAAATTTACCAAAGTTAAGTTTACTTGTCCTTTTAGCAATTCAAAATAAAATTGGCTATGTTCCTCCTAATTCACCCTTAATATTAAATACCTTATACTTTTCAAAATCCCTTCCCAATTAAATACCTTGTACTTTTCAAGTATAATTAATAAGGGTATATTTGTCAAGTTTAAGTTTTCTTATTTTTTCTTGGTAGGAGTGAAAAGCTGAAAGTGGACAAGTAAACATAAACGGAGGGAGTATCTACCTTTGTTAACGGAGTATCTGTATTTAACATTCACTTTAAGCATAGACGAATCATGGAGAAAGATTGATAGCATTGCACATTTCGTTTCTTAAAAAAGGAATTTACATTAGTGCAGCTATCTATATGTTGAATTATTATGATTTTGTATACCGTGAATAGTTGCATTTGATGTTAAAGCCCGACGTTTCAGAATCATCAAATTGTGGACTGCCTTTAGACACTGCTTACACATATAAATATGACCTAACAGAATTTATAGGCAAATTAGTAGTCACAGAATATGGAGGCTGGTGGATTAAAAGCATTTCTTTATGGATTTTAAGAGACGCTCAACAAGAAGGACGAACAGGCCTTTTGTTTCACCACATGACATGAAGGAAATATTTATTTGGTGCTAAGAGGCTATTTGTTTTTATTAAGATTAAGTGGCCTGAATCTGAATGCAAATCTGAATATTAAGATGTTGTCTTTGGACCTGAATACTGAATCATTAAGACTGTTTGTTTTTTCAACATCTGAATGAGTGTAATTTATATGTATTTAAATATAATAATATTAAAATTAAATAAAATAGTAATTAAATATTATATTAATAATTATTAAATACAATGTCGTTAAAAAGGTAAGATTATTATTTAATAAAAATTTAAATATCAAATATAAATAAATATTATATTGATAAAATTGTCAAAACGTCTGAAATAGGAATAACATAACATTATATATCAGCTAACGCAATCGTTGTCACAAAAATAAATTCATAATTTATTGTAGTAAAAATACACAAGTATAAGAAAATATGGATAAACAACTGCAAAACAATCAAATTAGTGTCTAATATATACCCAAAAAAGATTCAATGCTTAACATTCAAAATTAGATTACTAGAACATAAGTGGAAACTTGAAGTCTTTGGAATTCTTTGAATATTATTATATCGTTTTTCTCTGCTTATATGAATTTTACTTAGTTTGCACTAAATGAAAGGAAAAGGAAGGGAGACCAAAGAGAGGTCAATGAAAAAAAACAAATGAAAACGGACAAGATAGTGTGTGAGAGTTGGTTCCTTTTTTCTCGTGAACGTTTCTTAAGAAAGTGCCGTAAATTCTATTGATCTGTATGCCATACAGACTTGGCCACAACTCTTATTTAGTAAGAGGTATTAAGACCTTTTAAAATTAAAAAAACAAACGCACTTAATGAACTTAGATCTGTCTCATTCAGATCCAGAGACTCATTAAGTGCAAACAAATGAGGCCTAAGTTATCTTCTCTTCTGATGTTACTAAAAGAGTTTGAGAGAATGTGAAATCCATTGACTTCATGAAAATGTTAGGTTTATACAATTTATAGTTATCTACAAAGTCTTTTTCCTTTGGAAAAGATATTGATAGCTACTAGTGCTAGTTGTTTGGCTTTGATCTCCTTTTATTTTCCTTTACTTTTTTTTTTCGCCAGCTTTATAGAGTCGGATTCCTATATAGTACTCCTATACCTTTTGAAATTGTGGAAACAACGGCCGACCAATGAATGAGGTTTAATTGAATCCGCTTCGTTGAAAAATCAGACAAGGATATTTTTTCTCTATATATATTAGAATCTTCATTTTCACATAAGGAATGCTCTTATTGTAGTGTAAAATATAGTTCAAAAATTACTTAAACAGTAGGTTCAAAATCTTTGAATCCCCTTGTTAAAATTTATGGTTCTCCACCAGAAACAACCATTTAAAGTCTGATATGTGTCCTTATTAATTTGTTTGAACGTGTATGTGTATGTGTGTGTGTGTTGCACCTTTTACAATGGGAACAAATCCTTATCCTTTCTCAACGATCAGTATGAAGATAAGCACATAAAGCACATGTGACCGAAAGAGCAATGAAGTCTTTGAATATGCTGTTCAATTGGACATTTGGACCTATTCATCACATCAAGCAGTTTTTCTTTTTTCTTTTTGTCCCCCGCATCCTCAATAGGATTTTGGAGTACAATAATGCAATTCACGAGTGTAAGAGGGCCTTTGGTATAATGTTAAATAATAAACTGAGCATATAATTCAAAAACTTAAGGCCGCCATAATAGCCAAAGACCTTTATGAATCCCTTTAGAATATCTTACAGTCATGTTTGACAACTACATAACTCAATAAATGGAGGAAATAGATAGCAAGCGAAAAAGAGATTTTTTCCTGCTAACGTATACCTTGAATGAACTACCTATTTTCAGCTCAAACTTTATCTGCGACTTTATACTGTATTTTACATTTGCTACAGCTTGGGAAAAGCTATACAAAGAGGAAAAGGCTAAAATATATGTAGTTACCATGACACAAAACTTGTGTTCGATGACAAGTAGGTGCTATCAGTCTTCTATAACCAAGATTTCTACATCATCATGTGCTGTGGATGGATCACCAGGAGATGAAATAATGTATGAATTTTGTGTCTCCAACATACTCCTGCTTGTTTTTTGTTGTTGATCAAATATCATCTTTAATTCTTTAGCTTGTTGTTCAATCCTCATTTGTAACTTCTGCTGAGTCTAGCAATACAGAAGAGAATATGATTCACTTTTGATGTAATTAAAGGTAAATCCTCATGATACATACAAATTTTAACTGGTAACCTGATAAAATGTTCGTAACTAATATGTTATAATCGGCTAAGATACACTTATCCCGTTAAAAATCTTTATACTGTCACAGTGTATATTTTTTATAGCATTCTCAGTAAGTGTTTTAGAAGAGGCTATATACATGTTACTAAACATACCTCTAGTTGCTCATGAAGGCACCTTTGGGCTTCTAGCTGCATTTGCAGTGCTTCCTTGATTTGTATTTCACTGCATACAAATTTAATATTAGATTTGCTTTCCAGCTAACATTATCACCAAATTAAGTAAGAGAACGGCATGGAGATATACGTTTTGCTGTCGACTTCTATCACATTACACGAGCTGTTTCCTATTTCAGAATTCTCTGCAACATCAAAATGAGGAAAACCAAGATCTTCATAAATAAACAATAGTATTTTTTTCTCAAGAACATGATAGCAATACTGGATTTTAACATACTTTCTGTAGATTCTGGAATGGGATGCTTTGCATTTCGGTATTTCTACAAAGGAAGCAGTTAAGACAAGGAGAAAACATTGCATCAATAGGCATCCAGGAATATTAAAAGAACTTGTGAAACAAAGTTCTTTCCTATGAATTAATAAGTAATACCTGTAAATGGCTTTTAACATGATCGATTGTTAAGTCTTCTGAGTCCATCAGATTTAGTATCTGCTTTGGTGTAGCCTCTGGCCGATTAATGAACACAGTAGACATCAAAATTTATCATCTTTAGAGAAAGAAAGATACCAAAGAGAGAAAGGTTTGAAATTACTTACTGTCAGCACCTCCAAGGCGATTTACACAATCAAGAAATCGATCGTGGAGATCTTCAGTCCATCTGATTCTTGACTTATTGTGCTTATGAGGTACTCCAGAAGATGCAGAGTTATGACAAGTAAGTGAAGGACTCTCTGATTGTTGCCTTGTCTTTGCCAAGTGAGAGTTACACAAATCATGAGAGAGCTGCGGAACATCTATAAGAAGGCTCAGAAAATGGTATTGTTCGAGATAAAGTTCAAGACTCTTTAAGTACTTACACTGTAATTTTGATTTCCATCAAAAGGCAATAAAGGGTGCCTCCGATAAGAAGTACCAAATTCTCCCAGCAACTCATTTTTTCCAAAAGGATGACTAAAGGGTGCTGCAGGACACAGGGGCTGACTGATTGAGAATTCTGATGGTAGAGAAATCTTGTGTTGGAAAATTGCTTCAGCTTCTGCTGTTGAACCTTCCAAGAATCCATTTCTACATTGCTGAGGATATGATGACATCTGAAGATCATAATGATCAATCAGCTGAGAAGTATTATCTTGGTTAAGATCATAATTATAGGTCAATTGGGAAGTATCTTGTGTTGATAATTCAGATGGCAGAGAAATCTTGTGTTGAAAATCTGGCTCAGCTTGCGCAATTGTTTCCAGGAATTGATTTTTACATTGTTGAGGATATGTTGACATTTGAAGATCATAATTATTGATCAGTTGGGAAATGTTATCTTGGTTGTCATCTGGTGTCAACCCGAGGCAACGTTCTGTGGCGAAAAATGCTGAATAGGGGGATCCAATAAGGCTGATGATGGTACTTGAAGTTGAACTATCAGTAGGCCAATCACAAGATTGCTGATGCTGCTGTTCACTGCCTTCCGCTGGCTGAAAACAATATCCCATATAGTATGATGAATTCAGTTGTTGAGAAACTAAATCTTGAGCTGAAGTTCTGGAAAATTCTACAGTACAATCACTTGCAAAATCATGGTTCTTATGTGTTCTGTCCTGAGTAACAATTCTCTGAATACTCATTTCCAGATGATCAAGATTTGCAATATCAGGTAAAGAACCAACCAAAGGTGGATTTTCTTGTACTTTTCAAGACTCCAAGCGGAGGAAAATATTGTAATTGGATTAAAAAAAAAACTCCTTGTCTCAATGATTCCCTTAAAGATTATGAGCTGTGCCTAAAGAAAACGCGGCGACAAGAAAACTGAGTAAGAATATTCAATAAACTAAAAAATGCAGCAGTATTTAATTTCAGAGGTACAGCTCCTGAATTCTTTTTATATCTAAAAGTCTTCATAAACAAGATACACAATATGTCAACAACTCGAAATGACAGCTTTATTAAATACTCTAATACAGATAAGGACTAATAAACAGCCCTCTTTGAGAAAACCAAGGATAGAACATTCTTAAAAGAAAACAAATATTGTCCCCTATAGGTGAAAATTTAGGGTTGTTCACGGTTTGGATAAAAACCGAATCAAATCGAACCGATAAAAAAACTTTGTTGGATATGGTTTGGTATGGTTTTGAATTTTCAAAAACCGTAAATATTTGGTTTGGTTTGGTTATAGGGAAAAAAAAATCGAAGAATTAACCAAACCGAACGTACAATTATAAATATAATTTTTATAATTATATACATTAATATTTAATATTTTATATAAATTTTTAAAGTATTTTATATATTTTCAAATTTCAATGATAGTTAACGTGTCTGGACGGGAGTTAATGTGATAGTCTTGGAGAACCATGTACCTTTGATGGTCTGAAGATTCAAGTCCAACAATTAATGGTGAACTAAACCTTAGCAGTTAGTAGTAAGTTGCTGTATTTTTTTTTCTTTTAAAAAAAAGAAGTGCATAACCTATTTTATACTTAGCCCCCATTTGTTTATAGTTTTTGGGAACATTTTTTTGGAGTTTTTGGGAGAAAAACTGTTTGTTTATGCTATTTGAGCAAAATTTCTCCCAAAAACTCAAAAAGTGCTCAAAGGCTCTTTTTGGGCCAAAAACTAACATTTACATACAAATTTCATTTTCATAAGAGCTCAAAGGCTCTTTTTGAGCCAAAAATTTTGTTCCCAAAAAGTATGTCCAAACACTTTTTCATTTTCATATCAAACTTTACCCAAAAAATGTTTCCCAAAAATTATTTGGGAATCTATGTCCAAACGCTAGCTTAGTACTTGTTCAAGTACTTTAGTTGAGTACATTATAAGTTTGGTGGAAAGTACTAGTAGAAACTACAAAGTGCCCTTTTGTATTTGGCGATTGAGAAATAAAAGGGAGGAACATGCATAAGCCCCTCTCTAATAGGCTAATGAAGATATGAATGTCATAAAAGTAAAAATTCCCAACATCTGCAATTCAAACTTTGACAAAGGCCAAATTGTTGAAGCTGTAAACTTTGATGACGATGAGGTTGGTTTTTGGAGGGCGGCAAAAGTGTGCTTGCTTTTCTGCTTCTACCATTTAGAAGCCTCTTTGAAATAGGAGACATCATGTGATCTGTTGGTCTTGTGTACCTTTATTTGAATGGCTTAGGAACCTTAAGGCGATCGGGGGTATTTTCACTTTTGGTTCTGTATGATTTGAAATTTGGCACACTACTTCTACTCTGTACATTGAAGCCATAGTTTTATGCACACTTATCTATCCCATGTTGTAATCAATATTCAAGAAAATTCCAGCTAGTCAATGATCAATTCTATATACAAATAAATAACATGTCCAACAGTCATTGTGATTTGTAAAAAAAAAAAAAACCGACTAACCGAACCAAACCGACATTAACCAAATCGATGGATATGACTTTTATTTGGATTGGTTTGGTTTTAAGAATTTAAAAACCGAATATATTGGTTTGGTTATGGTTTTAACCGAAAACCAACCAAATCAAACCGTGAACCCTCCTAGGTGAAATATTCTATTACTGCAATTGGTTATATCCCTTCAGGCTTTATTAGTACCTTTTCTCAAACTATACAAGATGAAAAGATAAAAAGTTTTAGAATTTCAATTCAAAAGAAAGGAACATTTTATCAGTAAAGGATCACATAGACAATAGCATTTGTTAAAATATGTATTCCCCGTTCCAAAATGGTTGTCTTAGTTTGACTTGGAGCGGAGTTTAAGAAATGTGGTAAGACTTTTGAAATTTGTGGTCCAAAATAAGCCCTACATAAATATGTGGCTATAAAATATTTCATTAAGGGTAAAATAGTAGTTTCAACTCAAAAATATTTCCAAATTTAGAATTGTGCCATTCTTTTTGGAATGGATTAATAAGAAAATAGTGACATTCATTTTGGAACGAAGAGAGTACTTGCAAAGCCATTATATCATGTTAGTAATATTTATTTTAACCTAAATCTGGATCAAAAGATGCAGGTTTCCAAAGTTGTGCTCAGCCACATAAACTTGCAATTCTTTTTAATTTAATAATCAAAGTGGGAATCTCAAATGGCATAGACTATCAAATTTTATGCTTCATCTTAAAAATGGAACTTGTTAAGAAAATGCATATATATGAAGATCTAGTCTGATTCTCTAATCATTCCTCTTTTTGTTTTCTTCTTGGTACTTGCCTAATTTGGCCATTGCTTTGCAACACTGGTAATGTAAAACGTTTTTGGAAAACATATTGATTTTATCAATGTATTCGCGTGTAAAATACAATTAACATAATTTTTTCTTCCGTATGGAGTACTTTGGACTGCTAGTCATTAGCTGTTCAGGAAACAGAACAATAACATGGCAACAAATGAGTCCTCAGACAGATACTTCAACATCGTATCTAACCAAAGCAAAGAAACAAGAACATCACCTTCATTTCCCACTAAGGCTGCAATCATTCTGACTATTTAATGTTTAATTGAGTAGCCTTATAGGACTCTCCGATCTTCTATTCTTCTCCATCTATTGATTTTCATTTTTATTTTATAAGGGTGTTCTCCACCGGCTGATTAATCCATATTCACATTCTTAAAAGAAAAACACTCCGAATTTCTCTAAACCAAGGCTCGAACTCATTTCTGCATTTCCAAGCTCAAACTCGAAAATTCTAGTTAATGGTGGATGGACCTCATCCATCCTACCACATCCCTGGTGCTCATATATGGGATTATTTCGCTATTCTTTTAAGAATTTTTCATTTATTTTCTTCCTTATCTTTTTCTTTGTTTAAAATAAAAATTACGGCATGTACTTGCAAGGGTGTTTTCAGAAACCGTACTATGTTACTTCAATTGTTCCCTAGGATCAGATATACCTAGGTCTACATCAAACATATGCAGGTATCGTATGTCATGTATTTATTATGGTACACATCAAATTATAAAATTGAGCCTAAAGCTTGAATGCTTTGTATAGTTCAGCATATGAAGGTGACAACAGAATCCTACAAGGCTTTTCGACATAAAATAGTCAACGGCTTGCTAAAAAATTTGGGAAAATAACACTGTATAAAAACTCTCTAGAGTATTACAATATATTAAGCTGAGGCCTTTGGAAGTGCCACCAAAGTCTCATAAACCATTTAATATTTATCTAGATAGGAATAGGTTAGAAAACGATTATTCCTTCCTTTTCAATTATTCTACTAGTTATAGACCATGTGTGATGCTGCTTCGATAAAAATCAAGGGATTTAAGTATTTCTGTTTGATCATAATAATATTTTCAGCATATTTTTTTTTTGGTAATTAATATTTTCAATATATGAAATACTGAAATTTAAAGAATCTTTGGGGGTCCAAAGGACTTGTACAGGTGCAACAAAAATTTACAGGCCATCGCGATCACGAGATAATGTTTTAATTCATTAATAAGGGTCAACTGGAAAAGGTCTTATGTATAGTTATTGGTGGCCTCCAACATTTACATCTAAGAATAAATGGTGGAGCTGTAAGATTATAGTAATGGAAAATATTAAGTCAAATGTTTTGCAGACATAACAAGCATGCCCTCGCCATTGCTTTTTTCCAGAGGTTAAATTTGTCAACGTCGAGTTGTGCCTATGATGACTATTTAAACCTTTAAGCAATTCAACTAGTAATGTGAAAAAATTAATATATCAACATATATAGCTTAAATCATTTATACAAAACATGCCACAATTGAATTCGCTCCAACTTCACGTCCAGAAAATTTATGGCTACACTTGAAAAAGTTTCAAAGAAGTAATTATGCCTTAAATGGAGCTGGAAAAATAGGCCGTTGGCCTATACAGATGGATAGGATACAAACCGAGGTCTGGGAGTTTTTTCTGAATTTGTATATTTGGGGTTTATATTTAAGAGGCCGTTTTGGCCTTAGATTATATTTTCCTTTTTTTCAAAAAAAAAAATTGAAAAACTTGCTTGTCCATAAAAGGTGAATTTTTGAAGGTTTTTTGACAAATAAAAAGTGGGTTTCACTACTTTTTAAAGATTTTTCAAAAAAAAAAAAAAAAAAAAAATCCTCTACTCACAAAATTTCAACTTTTTTTCAAATAAAATATATGTTTAACCACAATTCCAACTTATAAATTCAAACTTTCAACTCAACTTTAAAAATTCTTTTTCAAAATTTTTTGGCACCAATGACCAGACAGCTACTTCTAAGAGCGTTAAATCTGATTCCGCGTGAGATTTGGTGCGAATAATAAAATTAGGAAAGTCACGTGCTGTCATATGAGCGCCAATGTCGCTGGTAGGTTGTGGAATGTGGACAAGTGAAGTGCTCAAATAACTTATGTTGTCATTTGATACGAGGACGGGATACACAAATATTAGCTATCCAAGTATTAGCCATGCAGATATTAGTAAAATATTTACGTATTAGTTATGCATTTATTAGCAATATTAATATTAGTAATGCAGGTATTAGCTATCCATATAGAGCTCGTTGGTTTCCCGTATAAGGTAATCTAATCCCTGCATAAAAGCTGGTATTGCCTTTTACTGTGTTTGGTTACTTTTAGTACTTGGTATAGCTAATACTAGGATAGTTTATACCTAGATAAAGAATTATAATGATAAAAGTGTACTGGCCTAAATCGGATTAGGATAACAAATCGAATTTATGACGGGTTTACAAGCAAAGACTAGTATCAAAGTTACCAAAAATAATAAATCAAAATAAACAAGTGAGTGATAAGAGCAAAAATATAAAATTCCAATATCAACTGTTTGAGTATACAATTTGGCAGAGTTTCAGTAAGTAATTTCTAGATGCTTTACAAGATGAAAGAAGTGATATTTATAGCCTCACTATGAGAACAACGAGAGCCATTGTCATAGGTTCAGATCATGGGTTGCCCATGTTCCTGTCCGTTTAATTCTGAAGTAGTGGGCGGAGATCATGGGGTGACCTCAACGCTGGAGTTGAATTGTTTCCCAAGGCTTGGAATTCTCTCCTCGGGGCTCGAATCTACAAGTCATCGAGGCGATTTGTCTCCGAGGCTTATCAAGAGCTTTGACCTCGGGGTCTCACCTCGGGAGCTATGTTGTTGGCCTCGTGTCCAACTTTTACGAACCCTTGCATGACGTGTCCCGAGTCATGCGCTCGAGGCGCCATGTGTGCAAGCCACTTTTCACCCAATACAGATAATTCCCCCACTCCCCGGACAAGTGTTAGAGTTCCCGAGGAGTGGAATGAAATTAAAAGGGAGAATGACGCGGCGAGACGTGTACCTTGTATTTCAAAAAGGTGCCTATCGCTTCAACTTCTCTTCCGTCATACGCGGTGACTGTTGAACGGTCACGCCTTTTCATTTTTCCTTCCCAAGGAAACGCAATGATGACTTCCCATTCTATAAATACATCCACTTGATTATTTTTTTCTTCACTTCATAGTAAAATTCTTGAAACCAGATACAAAAAATCTTCATCTGTTCTTCAAATCTTTGTCCACAACCAAGAGTGCATAACCAATTTCCAATCAACAATGTCTACAACAAATTCTGTACAAAGTTCTTTAGGGCTCTTAGAGAAGAGAATCCCAGGTGTCGCCACCGTCATCGTCGGCGGTGAGTTAATCAACATTCCTGAACCCTTGAACGTCATCACACCGATGGGTGACGTCAATGAGGCGAAATTTCAAGCAGGAAGCTTAATCCCTAGGCGGCATAAGGCCACTGCTTTCCGCGATAAATCAGAGGAGGTAGATGTTGGTGATGGTGACGATGGCGATGAAGGTGACAATAGTAATGATGATGTTGCTGATGTCGAGGAAATATGTAGCAAAGAGGCTGGCACCGAGGCGGCAGATGAAACTGAAGTTAGCACCGTGGCAGGACCCTCGAAGTCCAAGAAAAGAAAATCCCAATAGAGCAAGAGCTCGAACCTCATCAGATCATTCCTTCCAACTACAACATGGATAAAGACTTCAAGGTGCAGGATCAGTCGGATACTCAACGAGAACTAGATAGAAATGTGTCGGTTCAAACAACACCGAGCCTAATTAAGCAAGCTCACATAGCTTTTGTTCGAAAAAACTGCAAGTAGGGTCCCGAGGTCCAAATTGGTGTCCCAGCCCCAGATAGCAGCAGTTCAGACCACGTGGTTGGTCATTCTTTTATTTATACCTATCCATTCATAATAGGATTTACCCTTCCCGTTCATCATGTAATTGACATCTTCTGTCGAAATACAATTTGTGTTTTGCCCAACTAGGCCCCGAGGTCTGGAAGATTGTTCAATGCCTCCATTTCTTAAGTCGAGAGGCTGGGTAACCTTTCACTTTCCAGCACCTAATTGCCCTTTAATACCCATACTTCCACAAAGGTGGGATTGTGGCTCTGAACAACTGGGGTAAGTACTCAATACTTACCAAGAGCGAGGACCACGGTGACCGAGGTTAGTGTGACCGTTATGTTCTCTTGCCAACTGACTTTCTATCCACCGAACCCGAGTTCCCCGAGGTTTGAAATGACAAGCGTAAGTGTTCCGTCTTTATCATACCAATTTCTTCCTCTGATGCCTTTGGTTATTTAACTATTTATAATTTCATCCCTCTCTTGCAGCTAATAAAGTCCCGATCACTTCTCGAGCTGACTTGCTTAATTGGGTGGAGGTAGTGACAAATATTTGGAAACGTCCCAACAGGACTTGGATGATTATGACTGCTGAGGAAGAAAACAATTGAGCATGTAAGAGGCAAGGTGAGTTATTTATCACATTGCAGCTCTGTTAAAGTTTACCAAAGGTATTCTTGTGATTTTTCTCTCTTTTCTCTTGCAGGTTTCCCAAATAGGCAGCCAAGCCGAAGGAAATTGAAGGCGAAGAGAAAGAAAAGAAGAAAAGAAAGAAGAAGGAGAAGAAAGTGATCGATGCCGAGGAAAGTGTCAATGTAATGGAGAGCTTGGCCAGGACCATTGCCAAATCCAAAGTTTCCAAAGGCTCCCCGGGCCAAGGGACTTCAAAAGGTGATGACAACATTTTCCTTGGCCGATTCACTTGTATCTCAACTTCTTCTTCTACTTTCGCCCATAAACTCTTCACTCACTCTTCTACAGATCCGAAGAGGAAAAGAGCGACTTTGAAGAAGTCTTCTCTATCGGTCCGCCCTCTAGTTGAGGTGACGACTACTCCTAGGCCCAAAGCTGTCACCAAGTCCAAAGGCAAAGCCAAAATGGGTGAAGTTGAAATCCCTACCTCCGACGAGGAGGGGACGACTAAGAGCGCAGCTCGAGCTCATTCCGAGCCTCTCAAAGCTTTAGCTTCGGAGAGGGATTTGAGAAAGTTTGAAGTCTTAGCCCAGTCAAATCTCTTAGAATTCTCCCGTGATGATATTTTGAACGTCGGACCATTGTTGGGGCCGACGAAGGAGGGCGTTCTCAAGAAGTTCCCCCCGGTGAAATTAATTGCTACTACTGCAGCTAATGCACTTCGGGTAGGTTTCCACAAGTTTCATTTTCTTTTTACGTAAGCATTT
Organism: Petunia x hybrida; assembly: GCA_037355625.1. Taxonomy (NCBI): domain Eukaryota; kingdom Viridiplantae; phylum Streptophyta; class Magnoliopsida; order Solanales; family Solanaceae; genus Petunia; species Petunia x hybrida. The sequence continues at coordinate 392,249 of JBBBVM010000605.1, read as the reverse complement.
CCACTCTTAACCCTTTGACAACCTTTGTTCAAAGTTTTCTCCTCTCCTTAAGGAATGTCCAACTTGAAAATGAGAGGAATGAAGAAGTTCAGCGTGTAGCAAGCGCTTGGAATCGCCAACAAGAGCAGTACTTGGCCCAAATTTCTGAACTGCAATCTCAGCTGGCTAAGTCCAACCTCGAGTTGAAGCAAGCTCGTGAGTCTATTTCCAAGCTTGAGTTAGATAAGTGTGAGGCTGCGACTGCCTCTAAAGCTCGATCGCAAATAATGAATGAGGATCATATGGCTGAGTTCTCGAGGCTACACTTGGAGATTGAACAACTTCACATAGAATTTACTCTGACCAAAGCCGAACTTATTAATAATGGCCATAAATATCATGAAAATTTGAAGGAGTATACGCTACAACTTCATCAGTTGGAAGGTCAAGTAGGTAGGGTCCTAACGCTTGAGACCGAGGTTACATGGTTCCGGGGTAAGATTAGTAGCTTCGAGAAGCGAGCCAAGGTCAAGGCCACAAGGGCAAAACTTGAAGAGACCTGGGCCATTATCAAGACTCGGCTGAAAGCTCTCAAGCAGTGCAAAGCCGAGGAGATTGTTTTGGATGAAGAAATTGCTAAGGCTGAAGAAGACGCTGCCCAAGCTCAGAAGATTATCGACGAACTTACCTCGAGCGATGGCTCGGATGAGGATGAAGCTGAAGATGGCGAGGAGGGCACTGAAAGCACCGAGGATGGGACTTCCGAGAAGAAGATAGTCCCAAAGCTTAGTAATTTCCTTCTTTGTTCCTGCTTTTGTTATGGCCATCGAGCCATTTTTTGTCTAGATAACTATGGTCTTCGGGCCTTTATTAATGAAATGAATTTCACTTTCTCTTTTTCAAGTGTTAGCCTTTACTTTATCTTGAAAGTGTTTGATAAGTCATTTAGGATAATTGTTTGCTTGCAAGACTTTATTAGAACTTGTGATAAACCGGTACTAGCTTAGAACGACGTCTCGTTCCCGAGCCGTGGCATGGTGAAGTGACCTTGGTCAAATAATATTACTTAGGTAAATTAAACATTGAAATAAAGAGATGTCGAATTAAGTTCATTTCATTGATAACAATAAGCCATAATAGGTGTTACATATCGAAGCTGGACTTAGGCGAAAATTTGAAATAAAGCCACTATCGGGCGAAAAATACAAGATACTAAACTACTTCTCGGACGATAGTCCGCGGTATACGAATAGCTAGTCTTCGAGTCCATTACAATCGTCGGTACGAGAGGCTTCAAGTCAATCTTGACTGCATACCGTCTCCTACATCCCCCAGTCCTCGGGTGTGAATTGGTGAAGACCCGAGCACTGTACTTCATTCTCTCCGCTTCCTCGGTGTTAGAAATAGTACTGCTTCAAATTGGAAACATTCCAATTTGAGGGTTCGGGTTTAACTTTCAAGTCTTCCAATTAATAAGATCCCTTTCCAACGATTGCCTTGATCCGATAAGTTCCTTCCCAATTAGCTACAAGCATACCAGTGTTCTTCTCCTTAGTAGATTGATTCGAGGCCTTCAACACATAATCCCCAACTTTGAAATCTCTAAGTTTGGCTTTCCTGTTGAGGTAGGCCTCGATTTGCCTTTTTTTAGCGGCTAGCCGAACCAAGGCTAGTTCCCTTTTATCCTCGAGGAAATCCAACTCCACGTACATAGCTTGCTGGTTAGACTCTTTTGTAGCATGAGCGTTCTGAAGATTTGGTTCGCCAACTTCCACGGGGATCAATGAGTCCATTCCATAGGCGAGAGAAAAGGGAGTTTCACCAGTGCTATTCTTTTTTGTGGTTCGTATTGCCCACAATACTCCGGGCAATTCATCAGGCCACAGGCCTTTTGCTGAGTCGAGCCTCTTCTATATATTTTCAAAAATCACTCTATTTGAAGACTCGTCTTGACCATTCGCACTTGGATGATAGGGGGTCGATACAATCCTCTTTATGCCCTATTTCTTGAGAAAATCTGTGACATTCGCGCCTATAAATTGAGGACCACTGTCACAAGTAATCTCCTTTGGAACACCGAACTTGTAGATGATATTCTTTCGAATGAAGTCAATATCCTCTTTTTGCCAAACTTTAGTAAAAGATCCCGCCTCCACCCATTTGGCGAAGTAATCATTCAATACGAGTATAAACCGAACATTCCCTATGGCTATTGGAAGTGGACCAATTATATCCATCCCCACTTCATGAAGGGTCACTGACACGACCCGGAATCCGGTTAGGCCGTGCGGGCACCCGACATCCTTCCCTAGACCCGTCGGGCGAACCCTTACCAATTAAATCAGGGAAATAAATATAACAATTCACAAATAAGGACAAGACTTGGACATACTGATACCTCTAAGCTAAAAGAAATTACAGCTGACTACCCAACATGCTAGGTTTAGGGTTATCCAGACCACACATCTAAGAGTACAAAAGAAGACATATACTTCCTGAAGGGAACAAAATGCAACTGAAATAATGAACAATAAACTGGTGGCCATCCGGAATAAAAGCTGGCTCACCCTGACAGCTGAAGTCATCTTCGCTCCTTCACAACGTGGCGAACTCAATCCTGGAGCGAACCTGCCGAAATGAAATAGATAGACAAGAAACAAACAACAAACAAGGGTGAGTCAAAAGGACTCAATAAGTGGGGCAGACTAGCCACCTCAAAGAATAGGATAGCTAGCCAGGGAGAAGAAACAGATAAACCAAATTCCACTTATTTAAATTATAAAAAGCAGAGCCAGATAACAATCGGAAACACGTATGAAACCATAAACTCAACTAGGGATACGAGCCAGAAACATATCAACAAATAAGCAATGCACATATAAGCAGAACAGTAGTCATGTACCGCAAGTCTACACAATGGTATGAATTGAGATGAAATGAAATGAAATGTGATGCAACGGGTCACATGTGCCCGTAATCCCATCCCGAAGCGGAATACTCCTGCATTCGAGGGGAATCCAATCTGATAACCAACTGGAGCGGAATACTCCTGCTCCTGGGGCGGAATACTCCTGCACTCGATATAATATAAACCAGAGGCGGAATACTCCTGCACTCTCTTGGGGCGGAATACTCCTACACCCGATATAATGTAAAGCTGAGGTGGAATACTTCTGCACTCTCCTGGGGCGGAATCTTCCTACCCTCAATATGATACAATGGAGCTGAATACTCCTGCTCCTGGGCCGGAATACTCCTACCCTCAATATGATACAATGGAGCGGAATACTCCTGCTCCTGGGGCGGAATACTCCTGCACCCAATATGATATGCAATGTAATGCATATGGATGACATATAATGCATATAAATACAATGTGATGCAATAATAACCCTTCACCGGTGCGGGACTCTCGTCGACAGCCGAGAAGTAGATGCCAACTCACAGCCAGAGTACAATGCTCAGATCCTCAATGCAATACCAACAAAAGAACATAACATTTAATATACAATGTAAATCCAAAGCTAAGGCGTAAGGAGTACGCCTATCGGCAGCTACACACGTAAGGAACACGTGGTAGAAAATCCACGAGGCCAGGTGCCTCCAAAGAAATGGATATAAACACTTACCTCTTCCAAAAATTGGCATTGCTAATCAACAACCGCTTTATCCTTTGGTTTCATTGACAAATGATCCCACTCTATTCAATAAGCAGAAAAATATATCAAATTAGGCTAAAGGCTTCATTCTTCACATCTTAGGGCAATCCGGTTAGGAACCTGATACCCACGCGACCGGACTGTGTGTCCAATGTCCAGCCTCTATGGGGGACTCCAAATCACACATAACATGATCACAATATAAGCATAAGCGTGTATGAGGCATAGCACATGTGGCAACAATAGATATGGACTCAAAGGAATGAGAAGAAAACTCTGGATAGAATTATAGACACAACCTAGAACTCAAAATTTGTCCAACTCTTTGAATTTCCATAAAATTTTCGGCAGAGTTTCCCCTGAAACTGGATGATCCGCAAAAATAGAACCAGCACTATACCATACACGGGAATAGATACCCGGATAAACTGATAATATAAACATGTTAAATGGATAACAAGATGAGACGACTGGATGACATAACAAATCCGCTGATAGAATGTCTGGACAGCACCATTGTCCTGCCTTTCGATCTAATTTTCAGAGTGTAGATCAAAGATATAGACTTCATGGTCTTCATAAAAGTTGTAGATATATGTCTTAGGATTCTGAAGATTCTTAAAGCATCTTAATATCAATTTTGTACAAGGAGTTATGATCAATATACTAACAGCTGTTCAAAGATCAAAATGATTTTCCAGATTTTGAAACGTTTTGTCTTGCTGATTCGAACGTCTTTCACCTTGGATTTTAGTACCAAATTAAGTATATACAAGATTCCTTGATACCATATAAGTTTCTCACAAGAAACACTAAGTTTAGAACTAAAAAAAGCTTCAAAAGCTAAAAGATACATGCCTTGCCAAAAGAAAGGTTTAGTCTTACATACCTTTGATGCTTCTTGCTTCTAAACGTTGTTTCTCTTGAATTCAACACCTTCTAAAACTTAAAAAAGCTATAATTCAGCATTTGGGTACTTTACTTAGCCATGAAGTAATTCTAAAACTCAAGCTATAGACGAAATTGAAGGCAGCATAACGTTACCTTAATCGCGTAGAGCGTTTTGACGCGACCTGTCTTCAATTTCGAGTTACGATTGGCGTCCTTCCTTCAAAATCATAAAAGTGGCTTAACCCTTCATTGAAGCACTGTTTCTATCGTTGATTTTCTGGAAATAATGAAAAGGAAGACATGTTTTCCTTTTATACTTGAAATATTTCAGTTTTAGTCCTCTTTTGCGTTTATGTCCCTTTTTCTGGCCTAATTTCTGATGCTCATATCTTCTTATCCAAATATTGTATGAATAAACCGTCAAAAGTTTTGGAAACTACACTCCAAGACCTTCAATTTGGTATATGATATGTCCCCAAAAGACCTCATATAATACATAAAATTAATTGTTGAAAAGGCTCCGTTACAAGGCAATTCCTTAGTCGGTTTTTCCGAAACTTTAAATCCGATTTTTCCCAAACTTTATATTCAATATATAAACATCTTATATGGTAATATTATGACTTTAAACTCACTTAAATCATTCTTAACATGTCATTAGAATGATACACGTCACTTTAGACATATGGGGTGTAACAATCTTCCCCCGTTAAGAACATTCGTCCTCGAATGTTAAATGAAGTACGTAGAAGCATTAAGCAATGATCTGTTACATACTTGTAGTAGTGAAGAGATGTGAAAGGTCAAATTATTTCACTTTTGAAATTTTAGCGGAAGCCAGCCGAACAACCTCGAAATTCACTTTCGAAAAAGCACAAAAGTCACAAATAATCATACGAACCTAATGGCGCTTTCGGATTTTGAATCGGAGCTCGTTCACCAAATCCGAGCTCGAAAATCTCTTTTTAGTATTTATCGACAATAAAAATTGAAACCTTCTTCCGATGCCTACCAAACGAGGTCTGATTTAGCTCAAATTTTACAGACAGGTCCTAATGGACATTACGAAGTTTTTAAAATTATCAGCACGCCAATCGGAGTCCTAACTTCCGAAATGACTAACCGAGGTCGTTTCAGTCACGACGACACAACCGAATGCAGAGGCTCAGCCTGTTGATGTATCATTCGAGTGTGTCGCTGGCACTTGTCACACTTTTTCACAAAGGCTTTGACGTCTGCGCTGATAGTTGGCCAATAATATCCTGCCCGAAGCAACTTGCACACTAGAGCTTTACCACCCGAGTGATTGCCACATTCCCCTTCGTGTACTTCTCTCTCACATATTCAACTTCACTCGGACCCAGACATTTGACCATCGGATCGCAATACATCTTTTTGTACAACTTCCCTAGAACCATTGAATAAGAAGTTTCCTAAGTCCTCAATTTTTTGGCTTCTCTTTTATTTGCTGGAAGAGTCCCCGAGTCAAAGTAGGAAATGAACTTGGTTCGCCAGTCCCAAGTATGATCTACTGAATTAACTTCCAACTTCATTCCTTTCATCACCAAGGAGAGTAGTCAAACTACAGCATCAGTCCCTGAGGGTTCCTCTTCAACAATCGAGCCTAAGTTGGCTAAGGTGTCAGCCTCATCGTTTTCTTCTAGGGGTATTTGTTGGATTCTCTATTCTTGGAACTTAGCCAAAACTTGTTGAGCTCGGGCTAAGAATTACTGTATCCAGGGCTCACGAGCCAAATAGTCCCCGAGTACTTGATTCACTACTAATTGTGAATCACTTCTCAACTCAATCTTCTCCACTCCCATTTCTTTGGCTAGTTCCAAACTAGCTATGGCGGCCTCGTATTCCGTCTCATTGTTAGTTACTTTCTTGAATCTGATCGCGTGTGTAACCTTCTCCCCCATTGGTGCTACCAAAACTATCCAGAGTCTTGAACCTCTTAAATTAGTAGCTCCATCGGTGTAAAGATCCCATACCCCTGGCGTTGTCTCTTTAGACGCTAAGTTTTCCCTTTCAGCCTTGGGAAGTATTCCAGCACTAAAATCAGCCACAAATCCACCAAGACTTGGGATTTTATGGTCGTCCGGGGCTTGTAAGTAATATCGTATTCACTTAACTCGACCGCCCATTTAGATAACCTCCCTAACAACTCAGGTTTATGTAATATACTTCTCAAGGGGAAAGTTTTTAACAATGGCTATAGGATGACATTGAAAGTAAGGCCGAAGTTTTCGAGCAGTAACTACTAAGGCAAGCGCCAACTTTTCAAGATGAGGGTACCTAGTTTCAGCATCGAGGAGTGTTTTACTCACATAGTAGATGGGTTGTTTCTCTCCATCCTCTTCTCGAATCAGCACTGCACTCACTGACACCTCGGACACGGCCAGGTAGACCAACAATGTTTCCCCATCTTTTGGCTTGGCGAGCAGCGACACATTAGCCAAATAATGTTTTAACTCTTTCAACGCTTCTCTACACTCTAGTGTCCATTTGAAGGCAGTGTTCTTTCTTAAGACCCAGAAGAACTTGTGGCATCGCTCGGAAGACCTCGAGATGAATCTACTCAAGACGGCGACTCGGCCAGTCAAGCGTTGAACTTCTTTAGTCCCCGAGAGCATTTCGAGGATCTCTTCAATAACGTTGATTTTCTCAAGATTAGCCTCGATTTCCCTTTCGGAGACTATGAATCCTAAGAACTTCCCCGAATTGATCCCGAATGCACACTTTTGGGGTTCAGCTTCATATTGTACTGCCTTAAAACTGCGAAGGCCTTCCTTCGGTGACTTAAGTGATCTTCCACCCGAACTGATTTGACCAGTATGTCGTCTATGTAACTTCCATTGATTTTCCAATATAATCTTTAAACATTCGACATACTAGCCTTTGATAAGTTGCTCCAGCATTCTTGAGTTAGTAGGGCATCACTTTGTAGCAGTAAGTGCCTTGGTCAGTGATGAACAAGATTTTCTCTTCGTCCTTCGGATCCATCAAGATTTGATTATATCCCGAGTAGGCGTCCAAGAAGGTTAACAACTTATGTCTAGCCGTGGAGTCTATTAACATGTCTATTTAAGGCAATGTGTATGAATCTTTGGGACAAGCTTTGTTCAAGTCCGTATAATCCGTGCACCTCCTCCATTTGCCATTTTTCTTGGGCACAACTACGACATTAGCAAGTCATTCGGGTTATTTGACTTCCCTCACGAAGCCGTTATCTTGCAAGTTTTTCGTTTCATCTTCAATCACCTTTTTTCTTATGCCAGCATGTGGCCTCTTTTTCTACTTCATCTGGGTATTGCGTGGGTCTACATTAAGTTTATGTGTCATAATCTCTGGATCGATACCGACCATATCAGCGTGGGACCATGCAAAGCAATCATTATTGGACTTAAACAATTAAGCAATACCTTTCTTTGACTCAGAGTCCAACTCCGAGCCGACAAACACTTTACTATCTGGAAATTCCTTTTATAACGTAAAGGATTCCAACTTCTCAATAGTGTCACACCCGATTTTAGACTCAACTCGGAGCGAGTCGGGTTTCGAATTTGACTGGGTAACTCGTTTGAGTTCAAAGTTGGAGTCGCCACCTAATATAGTTTTCTAAGGTGTATTAGGCCACCTAAGCATCTAAGGTCAAGTTCATTGTTACACTAGTCCAGTTTTAGAGATTAAAAAAGGGTAAGCAGTCCAAATGACTCGGGGAAGAAGGTGTTAGGCATTTCCCCAAGTCCCATGAAAGGTGGTTCCCGCCCGGGTCTATATTTTAGGATGTTTTAGTAAGGTTGTGAGTACTATCATAAGCTATACTAACTTAAAAGGTCACTTTTGTATCTAAAGTATATCTACGCAAGTTTTAAAAAGTAGGCTTTAAGTTTTACACATACGACCTATATTTACGCCTAATCGCGTTTCAAGGCCTCTAACACAAATGCCTAATTGAAAGTATAGTTAAACATGCAAAAGGTATTGAATTTCGGCTTACTTGTGCAATTTCAACTTTTAGATCAGTTTGCACGAATGGACAGTTTTACGGAAATAGGTAGTTTTCATAAACATTTTCAAATTTTGGTAAAAAACCCAATGGGTGTTGTTTTTAAAATAAAATGTTAGCCATTTAGAGTCGGTGTGTCTCGTCATTAATTGTCGAGCCCTAACCTTAATGGCTATTTTTGTTTAGGGGTCAGTTTTCAAAAGTATCTAGATAAAGGGGACTTTTTTTCAAAAGCAGGTCACACAAAGCACATAAATGCAAATAAAGGGGCTATCGCACACAGTTATGAGTATAGGCATGAAAATACATGAGTAGTTAATAGTATAGGATTTAGAAAACTTTTATATACTCGTATAATCGACCCGTATCACTTATACACCCCTATACACTATTACATTAGCGCATAGGAGCTTTGAAGTAATAAAAAAAGTTTTAACACACATAAAGGCCACACCTTAAAAATAGTTTTGGGCCTAGATCATTTATGCAAAGAGGGGCAGTCTTAGCTTTTACAGAAAAAGTCCAGATTATGCAAACATTACACGTTTAGCCCCTATTTAAATGAAATTCCAAATTTAACGTTAAAAGCATGCTTTCAAGTGTTCTAACTCTAAGACCTGTGGAAAAGTGATTGGTAAGGCAGTGTTATCGTTCAAAAGTTCTACCCAAAACATGCAAACTTAACAAAAACAATATGACTTAATGTGCACCCAAAGAATGCCATACAGATTTTTCGAAAACACCATGATTTTTAGATGATGCAGCACATAGGAGGGAGGGTCAAGGAATGGCCCCTGAATAGCCAAGTGTACAACCTCAAGGTTGTATACTCCCTGTTTTAATCATAAATACAGGCAGGGTTCTTAACAAATACACAAGAGGAGGGACAGTCTAGGGAGCAAAGAGCAGAGAAGAGCAGGGGTCAAGGGATGCCCTGTGTGCACTAGAGAAACAGTCTGCTTAGGCTCAACCTTCATTAAGGAAGAGAAACCTCTTCTCAGACCTTTAGTAACACTAAAAAGAACATGTATATACTACACTGGTATAGTCTTTAGGACTATCCTTAGATGCACTGCACAAAGAGGTTAGCAGGGGCTAGAAACAGCCCAGAAAAAAGATGCAAAGTGACAGAGTTCACACAAACATGAGTAGTTCAAGCAATGAGAATGAAAAGAGATCAAACAAAGGCCTAGGCATAGACAAGTTCAAATAAGGAGTAGCAATAGTCTAGGCAGAGTTTTACCTTCTCAGTGATAGCAATGAGCAAACAAGTAAGATTCAGGCAGTGGTAAATGCTTTCAGAATCAGGATCAAGAAGAGAAAGAGAGCAAAGATTTCCCAGAAACTTGAGAGTGAGAGATGAAAGTATTATAATAATGTTTTAAGATATACAGTGTTTTTTGGAAGAGAAAATACTTGTAGCCGTGTGTCCTGTCTATAAGAGTGAAATAAAATAGGTTTATATAGGTGTGAGGGTGAGGGGATTTGAGTTCAAACGGGTAAACTTTACAAGGCAAGAAATATTGCCTTCCAGAAATAACAGGGGACAAGCTTTGAAGTTCTTCCAAAAATAAACCAATCAGTCCCAAGATTTGAGGTAAACCAATCCTAAACTGTTTTGGATTCCCTCCCTTCCCTTTAACATAGTCTAGGTTCACAATTATATGCACAAACTCACACAAGGTTCGAAAATCAGCCAATCCCCTTAACACATCTCAAACAAATTCTGGTAGGCACCATATCAATCATCAGGATCAATTTCCATTCTAATACCAATCACTAACTTAAATTAGTCTAATCACAAGATCATGTTCAAATCAGTCTAACACTTCAATTCTCAGCCTAAATAAACTATGAGATTGTGTGTTTTGGCATAAAATAAGAGCTAAGCACATTGTCATGGCTATACTCTAACAATGGTGATAAGACACCGGACTCTAAGACATCCATTAGAGACGCGCAAACAATTTTAAAAGCAAGAATTGAAACGAGCATCATTAATCATGTAATTTTCTGTTTTAATCCATTAACGACTAGGGATGCTGATTTACAAACAACACTAGGCAAACTTAAGCACAGGCATGGCACATAGAGGAAAGCAAATTAGGGGTTAGGGTTACCCATTTTCAATTGGAGTCGGGTCAATCTTGACCAGCTTCTATCGCGTTCGTATGAGGAGTTTCCCTCCTCCTCTAGCAACGGTAACAACTTAGGCTCCGATTAGACATATCCGGATACTTTTTTCGGTGACAGAAATCCTTCGTTGACGAGAGGTCAATTTTGACCTCCGTCGAAACAAGCAAATAGTATATGGGTTTTGCAGCGGATGACGAGGGGAATACAATGATACCATTTTCCCTAAATTTCACCGGCTGAATCGACCGAAAAATGGCTGTGACAGTGGTGTCGTGTCGTTTCACCAAGGAGAGAGAGAGTGTGTGTTTATCGGGTGAGGGAGAGGGGAAATGGGAATGGGAAATAAAGTTTAGGGGTCGTTTTGGGAATAAAATGGAGGTTTTGATCCTGGCCGTTGGATCAATCACGTGGATGGCCAGGATCTTACCACGTGGGTGCTGAGATGTTAAAATGTGAGGACGTGTGTGTGTGTGTATATATATATATATATATATATATATATATGAATGTATGTATAAATAGTGTATAAAAGCATATAATTTAAGTATAAATGCGTATAAACTGCGTAAAATGTTTATGAGAAATTGTAAAATTAAGAAAAATAATTACCAAGGCTGAATAATCAGGAAAAATCTATTATATTAGATTCTTAAAATAATTTAGGTGTCCTATCTTAAAACAGCAATAAATTGTGAAAAATATTGATGAGACGCGCAAGTTTTGTAAAAATGTGACTGTTCGTGCAAATGCTTCTAAAAATAGTTTAATCGGCGTACGTGCACGAGATAATGACTCGGGATGGAGTAAGTGTAGGACATTATGTGTTTATCAATGTAATTTTCCTGAATAACGGCTATTGAGACAAGAGGGACAAAATTAGGTGTCAACAGCTGCCCCTTTTTGCCCGGGGATGATGAATGAGTCTTCGGGCAAAGACGTTGACAGAACGACAAATTTTTTCATGACTCTAGAGGAGTGCCTATGACTTACGGGAATTGTTGAGAAGTTAGGGCATAATGTTCGCATTGTCCGAGTGTATACCCTGCAATAAAGATGAGTCTGCAAAATAATGTATGTGTAAGCGAATGTAGAACGTAACTTCCCGATGGGCTGGATTGTCTTTCCAGGATTTTTTATCGTATGTAGTTGTGTCTGCTATGCCTGACTGTGTGTCCTTTGCTGTGCCAAGTGTTAGATTCGACATCGGGCTGTGTACCCTCAATCGATGCATTGGGCTGTGTACCCTCCGCAAGGAGTTAAAATGACAAATCGATATCGGGCTGTGTACCCTCAATCGATGCTTCGGGCTGTGTACCCTCATCAAATTTAAATGCTAACCGATATCAGGCTGTGTACCCTTAATCGACGCTTCGGACTGTGTACCCTCAGCAAATTTAAATGACAAATCGATATCAGGCTGTGTACCCTCAACCGATGCTTCGAGCTGTGTACCCTCAGCAAATTTAAATGCTAACCGATATCGGGCTGTGTACCCTCAATCGACGCTTCGGGCTGTGTACCCTCAACAAATTTAAATGATAAATCGGTATCAGGTTGTGTACCCTCAACCGACGCTTCGGGCTGTGTACCCTCAGCTAATTTAAATGACAAATCGATATCGGGCTGTGTACCCTCAATCAACGCTTCGGGCTGTGTACCCTCAGCTAATTTAAATGAAAAATCGATATCGGGCTGTGTACCGTCAACCGACGCTTCGGGCTGTGTACCCTCAACTAATTTAAATGCAAATCGATATCGGACTGTGTACCTTCAACCGACGCTTCGGGCTGTGTACCTTAAGTTAATTTAAATGCAAATCGATATCGGGCTGTGTACCCTCAACCGACGCTTCGGGCTGTGTATCCGCAGCTAATTTAAATAAAAAATTGATATCGGGATGTGCACCCTCAACCGACGCTTCGGGCTGTGTGCCCTCAGCTAATTTAAATGCAAATCGATATCGGGCTGTGTACCCTCGGTTAAAATCGATATCGGGCCGTGTACCCTCAACCGACGCTTCGGGCTGTATATCCTCAGCTAATTTAAATGCAAATCGATATCGGGCTGTGCACCTTCAACCAACGCCTCGGGCTGTGTACCCTCAGCTAATTTAAATGACAAACCTTTGTTGAAACATGTCTGTCGTGTGTTGCCGAGTTGCGTATCTTTTGTGCCTGTATTCAAAGAAAGATTGGTGAGTTGTGTGGGGTGGTCTGGTTTGTGCATTCTTGGCTTACTTCGCGCTTGCTACCCATGAGTGTCGGGACCTTGGTTAAGCTGATAGGGATATGTATAATGCAGTAAATAATGTAATGTTTTAAAAAAGCTTTTATGAGAAAGAAACGAAGTGAAATAATTTATCCCATTGAGTCACGAGTCGCGTTGTGTAAGGCCATAGTTGTCGCTCTTCATGATGTTCTCAACTCCATCAAATGAATTTTGAGGGCGACCTCAAAATTCTGCACCAGTTCGCGTTTGAAATTTTTGAGAGGTCCTCAAAAATTTCTGCCCCAGTGTCGACTAAGTTTTTCCACTAGGAATTTTTGAGAGTTCCTCAAAAATTCTGCCCCAGTGTTTGCTTTGTAAGAAAATAAAATTTTTTATATTTATGCGACCGAACCTTGAGTAGGTTGCCTATGTATCCCACTTGGGGAAACAGGTCGTAACGTAGTCCAAATTACATAATGTATTGTAGAATGACGAAATCACTAACTAGTACAAGCTCTTATACATAGTATCTTTTGATAGCGTCTGAGTTGATTGGTTTCGGCCAAACTTCTCCGTCCATTTCTGCCAGTATCAATGCTCCTCCATTCAGAACTCGGTGAACCATGTACGGCCCTTGCCAATTTGGTGCAAATTTGCCTTTTTCCTCTTCTTGATTTGGAAATATCTTCTTCAGTACTAATTGTCTAGGTTTGAATTATCTCTCTCAGACTTTCTTGTTAAATGCTTTAACCATTCTCCTCTGATATAATTGCTCATGACATACTGCATTTAGACTTTTGCCATCGATGAAGGCCAATTGCTCCATCCTTCCTTTGATCCATTCGGCGTCTTTCAACTGTGTCTCTTGGATGATTCTCAAAGATGGTATCTCGACTTCAGCTGGTATCATCGGCTCGGTTGTCAATCCCCGATTTTGGACTCAACTCGAGGCGAGTCGGGTTTCGCATTTGACTGGGTGGACTCGTTTGAGTTTAGATGTTGGAGTCGCCACCTAATATAATTTCTAATGCATATTAGGTCACCTAAGTGTCTAAGATCATGTTCAATAGGTCAACTAGTCAATTCCAGAGGTTCTATATCACTATATGGGTAAGAAGTCCAAATGACTCGGGGAAGAAGGTGTTAGGCACTTTCCCGAGTCCCACGAAAGGTGGTTACCGTCCGAGTCTAAGTTTTGTGATAGAAAGAGTATATATCGTCATGAAATACTAACTTGGGAAATTTAATTCAACATTTTAACTAAAGAAGTAACATATCTAGGCTATTTTAGAACACATACACAAATAGTTTCACATTCGGCCTATACTTAAGCCTAATCGTAGTTACGGCCTCTAATATCAAACGCCTAATTGTAAACAACATACAAGATGGTGTTTAATTTCAACTTACATATGCAATTCACATACTTGAAAAAGATTTGCACGAATAGTCTATTTTATGAACGAAATTCAGATTTTATCACATACCAAAAGGGGGTTTGTTTTAAAACAAAATGTTGGCCATTTAGGGTAGGTGTGACTCGTCATTAATTGTCGAGCCCTAACCTTAATGGTCCTTTTGTGTAGGGGTCAGATTTTGGAAATAGATAGGTAAAGAGGGTGCTTTTGAAAACGGGCTCGCAAAAGCACATAGATGCAAACAAAGGGCTGTCATATATATATATATATATATATAAAAACATGCAAATACATGATTTAAATTATAATTATGACTTTAAGAAATACTTTTAAAGTGTATAAACGACCCCGAGTACTTTATACACCCCTATACACTATTAGATTAGTGTATAAGAGCCTAAGTAGTGGTAAAAATTGATTTATGCACATAAAAGACCCTCTTTGAAAACGTTTTTTGGGCTCAGACTGTTTATGCAAAGGAGGGGCGAGTTTAGTTTTAGAAATAGTCTCATTTAGGCAATTAGAACACATACAACCCCTGTTTTTAAATTTCAGATTATGATGCAAATTAAACATGCTTCTGATGCACCTTAGGTGCGGAAAAACTTTCAGTAAAAGTAGGATTTCAAACATACGGCCAAAACAAATCAGATTCATAGAAGAAAACAAATCAGAACCATTTTCTCTAGCCTAGGTATGATGCATTTGCACATAAGGAGAAAAGGAGTAAGAGAGTGGCTCCTGAATAGCCAATTTATACAACACCATGGTTGTACCCCTGTTTTAAAAGATACAGGCAGGGCACTTAGCAAATATACAGGTTGGGGACAGTTCCTAAAGGAAAAAATACAAGGAAAAAGGGGGTGGCAATCAAAAGGGGAATACTCTGTTCTTTCAAAAAGCTAGAGAAGCCTTTTCAATTGTCAAAGTTTTCTAATTCCAGGACCAGCTTAGGGGGTTCAGACCCTGATCCCACTGAACCCTCAAGGTTCTCCTATAAACAATGGGGCATAACATAGCCTATGTAAGTCTACACAGAGCTGCAAGCAAACAAGATTAGCAGGGGAAAACTGGGAAGGGGAAGGCCTGGATCAGAAGGAAATCTGCTAAGGGCTTATGTGATCAGTGCCCTTTTAATAAGGTGGTCATATTTAACAACTGTACAGGACATCCAGGGCAAACAAAGCATGCCAGTGACTAAATAGAACAGAGATGAGACAAGGTCATATTGAGGAAACACACACACAGATGCACTAAACAATGAGAAGTGAAGAAAGCATTACACCTCTAATGTATCATAACAGCACTGACATGATTTTAAATAGAGGTGCAGAGATTGTTTAGGACACACAGAACCAAAGCAAATTAGGGTATGCAAGTAGTTTTAATGAAGACAGGATAAGAGTGTGCTAGACACATACACATACATAAATGTAAAGGGGTGATCAGGAGTAAAGAAGAATACCTTTAGGCACTGTGAGATTAATAGAATGCAGACAAGGGAAAAAAGAAGCACAATCAGCACACAAGCAGTAAGCAGTATCCCTTCAAGAGAGCCAACAAGCAGAAAAGAGAACTGTATACTATATAAGATCATCTAAGTGTATTAGTGTGTATGTTTCTGAATTCTTTAATGTCCAGAACTTGTTCTCCTTAGTTGAAAAGAGAAGAGTTTATATATGTGAGGGGTGAGGATTTGAAAAGCAACGGGTAAGTCCTCATAAGGCAAGAAATATATTCTTCCAAGAATAACAGGGGGACAAATTTGAGTACTCTTCCAAAAATAGAACAACAGTCCCTAAACCTAAGGCAAATCAATCCTAAATTGATTTGGATTCCCTCCCTCAACCTAACATAGTCTAGGTTCAAACGACAGATTTCAAAAGTCAACATATCAATAACCATGCCAGTTTCCTTCTAAGTGTTACTCACAAATTCAAATTAAACTTAATCAAAATCCCTTGAATCGTGTAAATCAATCTATCAGTTCAAATTTTAATTAGACAAGTCATGAATTTACACAAGTAATGCACAGTAGGATGATTCAACAAATTTAAGCAAGCCATGGCAATTTCTAAGCTTTAGATTAAAAGGAGATAACACAGAATTTTTCCTTAAACGTGTCACAACTAAAGCATAGAACAGGCTCACTGCGATGTCCAAACAATCAACAATTCATAGAGGTCGTAAGTCATGCTAATCAATTAATTAACAAGTGAAAACAATAATCATGTTAGTTCACAGAGAGACATAGGATATTTTAGGTATAGCGTTATACAGGTTTCATAAAATCAAAAGGAGATAAGATTACCCATTTACCAGAATCGGGTCAATCGCGAGCCGTCACAGATTTAACTTCGCATGGGGTTTCTTACCCCGTTTAGGCGATAGCACCTTTAAATCGACGACCTGAACCCCGCCGGAGGCGTCTCCCGACGGTGGTGGTACAGTTATGAAAGGTCAACCTCGCCCTTGTCCAAACATCATAAAAATGTATGGGTTTTGTAGTGCTTGAAGAGGAGAGTTCCGTAGTGCCATATTCCCCAATTTTCTCCGGCTAAAATGGCCGGAAAATTGATCGACGAGGGTGGCGATTCGTTTCTCCAAGAGAGAGGAGAGAGAGAGTAGTTCTAGGACCAGACGTGGGGGAAATGGGGGGTAGGCCATGAGTTTAGAGGTCGTTTGGTAATTGAAAAGGGAAAAGAGTTTCTGGCCGTTGGATCGTCTACGTGGACGATCGAGATCGGTCCACGTAGGCGTGACGTGTATAAAACATGCCTGATGTGTAAATTATGTAGTGTAATATATATATATATATATATATATATATATATATATATATATATATATATATATATATATATATGTATGTATGGTGTATAAATAGTGTATACTAAGCATAGAAATAGGTATAAAAATTGTATAAAATGCGTAAAAATATAGGAAAATTAGGAAATTAATTTTAAAATGTTAGGATGGCTAGGAAATGTATAAAAATTGTAATTTTGGGATTTTAAAAACAATTTGGACAATTTTGTCAAAAATAGAAGTAATTGCGAAAATTATAAAAATAGCCATGGTTTGAGACGATGCTTTTGAAAATGGCCTCGATTGTCAGATTATTATGAGAAGATAATTTGAAAGAAGTGGACAGGGCAAGAGTGGATACACGATAGTGTGTAAAATTTGAGAACTGTTGATTTTAAAAATATGAGGGACAAAATTGGGTGTCTACAGCTGCCCCTCTTTGCCCGGGGATGATGAAAAAGTCTTCGGGCAAAGACGTTGACAGTGCGGCCAATTTTGTCATGAATCTAGAGGGGCCTATGACTTAAGAGAATGCGGGACGTCAGGCTGAAATGCTTGCTTTGGTTGGGGTGTATATCCTGCAATGAAGATGTGTTTGCAACATAATATATATACATAAAGCGTACCTTTCCGCCGTGCTGGATTGTCTTTCCAGGATTCTTGCAGTATGTGATTGTGTCTGCTATGCCATAATTGTGCGTCTTTTGCTGTCAAATGTTAGATTCGACATCGGGTTGTATGCCCTCCGTCGGTGCATTGGGCTGTGTACCCTCCGCAAAGAATAAAAATGACAAATCGATATCAGGGTTTGTACCCTCAACCGACGCCTTGGGCTGTGTACCCTCAGCTAATTTAAAATGACAAATCGGTATCGAGCTGTGTACCCTCAACCGACGCCTTGGGTTGTGTACCCTCAGCTAATTTAAAATGCCAAATCGGTATCGGACTGTGTACCCTCAACCGACGCCTTGGGCTGTGTACCCTCAACTAATTTAAAATGAAAATTGATATCGGGCTGTGTACCCTCAACCGACGTCTTGGGCTGTGTACCCTCAGTTAATTTAAAATGACAAATCGATATCGGGCTGTGTACCCTCAACCGACGCCTTGGGCTGTGTACCCTCAGCTAATTTAAAATGCAAAGAGATATCGGGCTGTGTACCCTCAACCGACATCTTGGGCTGTGTACCCTCCGCAAAGAATAAAAATGATAAATCGGTATCAGGCTGTGTACCCTCAACCGACGCCTTGGGCTGTGTACCCTCAGCTAATTTAAAATGCAAAGAGATATCGGGCTGTGTACCCTCAACCGACGCCTTGGGCTGTGTACCCTCTGCAAAGAATAAAAATGACAAATCGGTATCAGGCTGTGTACCCTCAACCGACGCCTTGGGCTGTGTACCCTCAGCTAATTTAAATGACAAATCGATATCGGGTTGTGTACCCTCAACCGACGCCTTGGGCTGTGTACCCTCAGCTAATTTAAAATACAAATCTATATCGGGCTGTGTACCCTTAACCGATGCCTTGGGCTGTATACCCTCAGCTAATTTAAATGAAAAATCGATATCGAGTTGTGTGCCCTCAACCGACGCCTTGGGCTGTGTACCCTCAGCTAATTTAAAATGCAAATCGATAACGGGCTATGTACCCTCAACCGATGCCTTGGGCTGTGTACCCTCAGCTAATTTAAAATGACAAACCTTTTCGTTGAAGCGTCTCTGTCGTGCATTGCTGAATTGGGTATCTTTCGTGTCTGCATCCAAAGAAAGATTGGTGAGTTGTACGGGGTGGTTTGGTTTGTGCATTCTCGGCTTGCTTCGCTTTCGCTGTCCACGAGTGCCGGGATCTTGGCCCAGCTGATAGGGATGTGCATAAAGTAGTAAATAATGCAAATGATTTTGAAAAACTTTTGTAAGAAAGAAATGCAATGAAATATTTTGTCCCATTGAGCCACAAGTCGCATTGTGTAGAGCCGAAATTGTCGTTCTTCATGCTGTTCCAAGCTCCATTAAGTGAATTTTGAGGTCGCCCTCAAAATTCAGCCCCAGTTTGTATTTGAAATTTTTGAGAGATTCTCAAAAATTTCTGCCCCAGTGTCGACTATGTTTTGTTTTGAGAGTTCCTCAAAAATTTTGCCCCAGTGTTTGCTTTGTGGGAAAATGAAATTTTTGTATTATGCGACCGAATCTTGAATAGGTTGCCTACGTATCCCACTTGGGGAATCAGGTCGTGACGTAGTTCAGGTTACATAATGTATTGTAGAATGTAGAAATCACTAGTCAGTACGAACTCCTATACATAGTATCTCTTGACAGCGTCTGAGTTGATCGGTTTCGGCCAGACCTCTCCGTCCATTTCTGCCAATATCAATGCTCCTCCATTCAAAACTCGGTGAACCATGTACGGTCCTTGCAAATTTGGTGCAAACTTGCCTTTTGCTTCTTCTTGATTTGGAAATATCTTCTTCAGTACTAACTGCCCAGGTTCAAAGAATCTCTCTCGAACTTTCTTGCCAAATGCCTCAGCCATCCTCCTCTGATATAATTACCCATGACATATTGCATTCAATCTCTTGCCATCGATGACGGCCAATTGCTCTATTCTTCCTTTGATCCATTCAATATCTTTCAATTATGTCTCTTGGATGATTCTCAAAGATGGTATCTCGACCTCCGCGGGTATCACTGCTTCGGTGCCATACACCAATAAATAAGGAGTAGCACCTGTTGATGTTCTCATTGTGGTGCGGTACCCTAACAGGGCATAGGGTAGATTCTCTTGCCATTGCTTTGAAGTGCCTATCATCTTGCGCAATATCCTCTTGATGATCTTATTGGCCGCCTCGACCGCACCATTCATTTGAGGTCTGTATGCAGTGGAGTTGCGATGCTTGATATTGAAGATTTCACAGGTTGCTTTCATTAGGTCCCTGTTGAGATTGGACCCGTTGTCAGTGATGATGGATTCAGGGATGCCAAATCGGCAGATCATCTTATCACGGACAAAGTTCGACACCACCTTCTTTGTTACTGATTTGTATGATGCAGCTTCTACCCATTTGGTAAAATAATCAATGGCCACCAGTATGAAGCGATGCCCATTGGAAGCAGCTGGCTCGATAGGTCCTATGACATCCATCCCCCAGGCAGCAAAAGGCCAAGGCGATCCCATAATGTTCAAATCATTGGGAGGCACTCGAATCATATCTCCATGGACTTGGCATTGATGGAATTTCTTCGCGTGCGTTATGCAGTCATGTTCCATTGTCATCCAGAAATAGCCAGCTCTCAAAATCTTCTTTGCGAGCACAAAACCATTCATGTGTGGACCACACGTTCCAGAGTGTATTCCTTCTAATAATTTAGCAGCTTCTTTTGCGTCCACACACCTCAGCAAACCTAGGTCGAGTGTTTTCTTGTACAAAACTTCTCCGTTCAGAAAGAAGCCATTTGCTAACCTCCTCAGTGTCTTCTTTTGGAGACTTGTTTCATTCTTTGGGTAACTACCGTCTTTGAGAAGCCCTTTGATGTCGTAGAACCAAGGCTGTCCGTCTGACTCTTCTTCCACGTATTTGCAGTAGGCTGGTTGCTTCCTCACTGTCACGGGTATTGGGTCAATGTAGTTCTTGTCGGGATGCTTGATCATGGCAGATATAGTAGCTAAAGCGTCCGCGAACTCATTTTGCAGTCTGGGTACATGCCGGAACTCTATCTTGGTGAATCTTTGCTTCAACTCCTTTATACACTCCAGGTATGGAAATATCTTCAGATTCTTTGCTGTCCATTCTCCTCGAACTTGGTGAATCAACAAGTCGGAATCCCCGATTGCTAACAGCTCTTGTATGTTCATGTCCACTGCCAATCTAAGACCCAAAATACAAGCTTCATACTCTTTCATGTTGTTGGTACAAGGAAACCTTAGTTTGGCCGTGACAGGATAGTATTGTCCAGTCTCGGAAACTAATACTGCTCCAATGCCGACTCCTTTGAAATTGACCGCTCCATCATAGAATAGCCTCCAACCATCATACTCTTCGGTGATATCTTCCCCTACGAACATAACTTTCTCGTCAGGGAAATAGGTATGCAAAGGCTCATAGTTATCTCCTACTGGGTTCTCGGCCATGTGATCAGCCAAGGCTTGAGCTTTCACCACTTTTTGGGTGACGAAAGTGCTGTCAAATTCACTAAGCAACATCTGCCATTTGGCCAGCTTTCCGGTAGGCATTGGTTTTTGGAAGATGTACTTGAGAGGATCCATCCTCGATATCAGCAACGTTGAGTAGGATGTCAAGTAGTGTCTCAACTTCTGTGCTATCCAAGTCAGCGCGCAGCACGTGCGCTCCAGCAATGTGTACTTGGCCTCGTAAGGAGTGAACTTCTTGCTTAGATAGTATATTGCTTGTTCCTTCCTTCCAGTTGAATCATGTTGTCCCAATATACAACCAAAGGCCGAATCTACCACGGACATGTACAAGATTAAAGGTCGCCCAGGCTCAGGTGGGACCAGCACAGGTGGGCAAGACAAGTATTCCTTTATCCGATCAAATATTTTTTGGCAATCCCCTGTCCACTCGATCACTGCATCTTTCTTTAGCAACTTGATGATTGGCTCACAGATGACGGTGGATTGTGCTATGAAACGGCTGATGTAATTGAGCCTTCCTAGGAAGCTCATAACCTCTTTCTTGCTTTTTGGCGGTGGCAATTCTTTGATGGCTTTGATCTTGGATGGATCCAGCTCGATACCCCTTCTACTGACGATGAAACCCAGGAGCTTCCCTTCCGGAACACCAAAAGCACACTTTGCCGGATTTAGCTTCAGGTTGTACTTTCGTAAGCGGTTGAAAAACTTGCGTAAGTTGTCAAGATGTTCCGAACTCTTCTTTGATTTGATGATCACATCGTCTACGTAGACTTCAATCTCTTTATGCATCAGGTCATGGAACATAGTTGTCATAGCCCTCATGTAAGTCGCCCCAGCATTCTTTAACCCGAATGGCATAACCTTGTAGCAATAAGTCCCCCAAGATGTAGTGAAAGCCGTCTTCTCGGCATCCTCCTCATCCATGGGAACTTGATGGTAATAGTCCACGAAGGATTGTAGCTCATGTTTCGCGCAATTATCAATCAGGATGTGTATGTTTGGCAGAGGAAAATCATCTTTCGGACTTGCTCTATTCAGATCTCTATAATCCACGCAAACTCGGAGTTTCCCATCTTTCTTCGGCACTGGGACAATGTTAGCCAACCAAGTTGGATATTTGACTATTTTCAGAATCCCTGCATTGAACTGCTTGGTTACTTCTTCACCAATTTTCAACAGAACTGATGACTTGAAAGTTCGAGCCTTTTGTTTGACTGGCGGAAAGCCCGGATTGATAGGTAATCTGTGAGCTACCACATCCGTACTTATGCCAATCGTGTCATCATACGACCAGGCGAATACGTCCTCATATTCTTTAAGAAACTCAGTATATCGCTTTTTATCCTCGGCATTGAGATGTACACTAATCCTTGTCTCTTTCACAACTTCCCCATTTCCTAAGTTTATCACCTCAGTCTCTTCAAGGTTTGGCTTAGGTTTGTTTTCAAATCTGTCAAGTTCTTCTTGTGTGGTTTCATCAAAATCATCATAATCAGCTCTAGCTTACCCAAGCTGCATTGTTTCATTACACATTGCGATTGTGGACTCAATGGGATTATTAGTATGAATGCTGAAACAAGTAAAAATATTGCAAAATTAAAAGATTAAAGTAAAAATTAAATGGGAAATAGTGCGACATTTTATTTATGAATCCTTGCAAAACAAAGTTTGTAGGGAGACATGTGCAACAAAGAGAAAAAATGCAAACTCCACGACTCAGAGTCGGGTTTTATTTTAGAAAACATAAAAATAGATTTTATCCCCTCAGCTCTACCAAGGTCCACGGTAAGCTCGGGCCCGGTTGGTGATCCAGTTGTTCAGTGCTGCTCTAGATCCAGCCTTTGTCAGTCCAGGAGGTTCAACATGTTCTTCCAGGATTACACATCAGTCTTCATCAGATATGAATAGATTTTGCATTCCTGCCAGTAGATCCTCTTCAGCATCAGCTATCTTCGGCTCTACTCCTTGTGCTGTGGACACCTCTCTTTTTGGCCATCCAAGTATCCAGAGGAGATGAAGATATGCAAGAGAGTCTTGGTGCTTTTCTCATAGAATTTGAAATCCAGTGACGCTTCTTCCATGCTCTTTTCGTAGGTCACAATGTATCCTATGCCAGCCTTCTCGTTGTCGGGCCTCATCACAATTCTGATGGGCTCAACCATACCATCCAAGTTCTTGCCAAAAACCCTTGCCAGGCTCGTAACCTTGCTTGATCATGATGCCTATGACCCAGTCTCCGGGTCACTTTGCGGGTTGTGGGAGCACATATGGCTCTTCGATCACTACCTCCATAGGTTCAGGTGCTTTAGGTATCCACACTTGCTTTCCCTTCGTTTCTTCAGAGATACGCTTCCAGTTTGGGCGGTCATTGAGTGAGTATACTGGTCGCTTTCAGTCTTAGCTGGTAGGGTCTCACGAATTTCGCGTGAGGGCACTCCCCAATCAGACATGACTGGCTCCCAGACCAAATTCCTCCCTTCATAACCTTTGCCTCAGCTATCCCAATAAGCACTATAAAAGTTCCTCTTTCTTTCTTCAACCCCAGGCGGTGTGTTGACCAACTTGGGAGCAAAGTGTGCAGTGTAACCTCCTTGGACCATGCCTGTGAGATTCCAACTTGAATTGTAATTCTTGCAGCGTCCTCCTCGGGTGCCTTGCACTGCTCCCACGAGCTCTACAGTATAGAATGTCTGCCCATCAGGAGTAGATAGAATTGTTCCCCTCACCGAACACTACCACCTCTTTGTGATCCCATTCGAACTTCACGGTTTTATGCAATGTGGAAGGCACCGCACCAGCCATGTGGATCCAAGGTCTCCCCAGTAGCAGATTGTAGGAAGCAGAGATGTCCATGACATGGAACTCAGCAGTGAACTCCACGGGACCAACCATGATAGTTAGGTCAATCTCCCCAATGGTGCTTCTTTGTGACCCATCAAACGCCTTCACCTTCATGTCGCTCTCCCTTATCTTGCTTTGGTCAATTCCCATTCTTTTCAGAGTGATGAACAAGCATATGTTCAGACCGAAACCTCCATCGATCAGAACTCTTCTCACGAACCAGTCTTTGCATTTGACAGTGACGTGCAAAGCTTTGTTGTGATTCAACCCTTCAGGTGGTAGCTCATCTCCGTGAAAAGCAATTTGGTTGGCCTCCATGACTTGTCCAACTATGCTAGCCAGGTTTTCAACTGAAGTGTCGACCGGAACATGTGCTTCGTCCAACACCTTCATCAAAGCACTTCGGTAGCTCTTCGATTTGAGGAGCAAAGCCAAAATAGAGATTTGTGATGGAGTTTTGCCCAAGTGCTCAACTACAGAGTACTCCTTTGCTTGCACCTTCTTCCACAATCCTTCGGACTCCTCCTCGCTGATGCCTCGTCTATCTTGAACTAGATGCTCGAGAGTGTAAATCCTCCCACTCCTAGTCATCCCATGCGCGGCAACCGTCTCAACTACAGACTTGTTCTTCTTCTCCCTTTCATAGTCCCAAGGTACCGCCTTATTGCTGTATGGTGGAACCACATCGACATATAATTTGGGAGCCACTTCTACCTCAATGGGCTCTGGTGCTGTGGCAGCTTGATCAACTGAAGTGGTGGCTGGTACCTTTTCTTTTGCCTTAACAATAATCCCTTCTAAGTTGCATTCCTCATATAATTCGATCAGGTTCACCCTATTATCTCCATGATTAGGCAGGGGGTTGTTGTGCACGTTTGGAGTCTTTAGGTGTATCATTTTTTGGTCGATCAAGTCTTGTATCTTATCCCTCAAGGCGTAGCACTTTTCAGTATCGTGACTAGGTCCTCCAGAATGATAGGCACAGGTTTTGGTTTGATCAAAATAGGGTGTCATCCTATCAGGCATTTTGAATGGCACGGGTTGTATATGACCAGCTGCTTTGAGTCTCTCGAACAACAGAGTGCGAGATTCAGCCAGCAGGGTGTAGTTTCTTTTGGGTCTTGGATTGTTATTGGCGTGATGCCTTGGTGAATAGGTATTGGTATTTCGGTAGTTGGGACTTTGTGGGTATGTTGGTCTTTGCGATGGTGGGTTTTGGTATATGGGCTGGGTGTTATAGACTGGGTAGGTGGATGTGGGTGGTATGTATGGATAGGATGGAGGAGGTGTTTGGTAGTAGTGATTGTGAGTAGGGGAGTGGTCAAGTGATGTGGCCACGAAGGAGACGTCGTCCTTCTTCTTTCTTGAAGTGGTAGCGCTGCCAGCTTGTAGGGATTTGTTAGCGGCTTGTAGTGCGGTCAGACTGACAATCCTTCCAATCTTCAGTCCATCTTCGACCATATCACCAATCTTGATTAACTCTCCAAACTTCTTATCTTGCAGATTCAATATTTTATCAAAATAGACATCTTCTAATATGCGGATGAAGGTTGCCAATATCTCGGCGTCTTCCATGGGAGGTTGGACTTTGGCGGCTTCAGCCCTCCATCGAGTTGCGCACTCTCTAAAAGTCTCAGTGGGAGAGTAGAACTGGTCAGGCATGGCATCAGTGTTGGGCCCAAAACTGTCGACAAAGTCTCCAGCCATCGCTTCCCAGCTCGTCCACTTCTTTGTTTGTTGCTTAGAGTACCATACTAGCGCATCTCCAGTCAGACTGCGGTTGAACAACTGCATGCAGATCTTTTCGTCGTGTCCGACTCCAATCAACTTGTCACAGTAAGATCTTAAATGAGCCATTGGATCTCCACTGCCGTCGAACATGTTAAACTTGGGTGTCTTGTAGCCTTCAGGTAGTTTCAAGTCAGGATACAAGCAGAGATCCTCATAAGCTAACCCTCGGGTTCCCTTAGTGTCTTGGAGTTATCTGAACTTCTCAACCAGCCATTGGACTTGCTCTTTGGTGCTGTCTGGGTCTTCCTTAGTCCATGCGTACATCTCATGATCTTTTGTGGGTGATGCGATGGTTTTGGTTTCAACGGTGAAGGAGGGTAAGTTGTTTTATGGTGCTTTTGGCGGTGCAATGTAGGTAGGGTAAGTAATATCTTTTTCAGGGTAGAGTGGATCTTTGCTGTGAGGGCGAGCAGTTTGGTTTGGTTCAATGATCTCATCAGTACGGGCAAGAGGAATCCTATTTTCCAGTTCGAGCAACCTCTGCTCCAGCTTAGCATAACTTTCGTAGGCAACCATGCCTTGTTTCTCAGGAGTTCCATTTCCAACCTTGTCAAACTCAGCCATGATATTTCGTCTCGTCCTTGTCCTTGTAGGTAAAGGGGGAGGTGTTGGGATTGATCCTTTGGACCTCAACCGGTATTGTAGTGCGGCCAGAATGGACAAACCAAACTATCAGGGACTTGGGAACTGACACATTAAAGACAAGAAGAGAAAATGTGAGTATACGTTAGTTTGAATAAAAATCGCGTCCTATCATGCATGGGACCTCTCTTGTGCCAGAGGTGGGCCTATCACGGATTCGAAGTAATGTTTGCACCAAACAAATCATTCCATTTGAATAAACATAATCATCACCAGTCTAAAACCCAAAAAATAACAAAATTTTATTTAATATGCTTGGCTTTATTACAATCACGAATGACTCGATTAAGATGAAAATGACAACAAAGAAAGGACAAGACGACTTGACTCGATACGACTAGACTAGGTGCCAAGCAAAGAGACTTCAAGTTCAAACATCAGCTCCAGCGTCTTCCTTTTCCTTCTCCTATTTGGCTTCCTCCTTGTGATTGTGGACCAAACTAATGAGCGGAGGATCAGCAAATGTTTCCAGCAAGTCTTTCCCAGCCTCCATGTCACCCAGAGCTTTTATGAAGAACTCATAGATTTCCAATTCCTTTTCTTCCTTCTCTTCCAGCGGTACTGACTTAAAATACTCTCCCCAGCCTTTGAGCAAATTTTGTAGATTCCCAGCAGCTTGCCTTGCAGTCATGACCTTGCCGGTCCAATATTTGAGTTCGTCCCCTTTTATCTTATCTTTGTATTGTCTCCTCATCTCCCTCTCTTGTGTCACCCTTAACTCCTTCTTTCTTTGTTCAAACTCGTATTTCAGATTCTTGTATTTTTCAGCAGCATTTGGAGCTTTGGCTTTCCTTTTTATTGTAGTCTTAGATCGAAACCTTGCCTTATCTTCGCTGAGCCATTGAGGGTAGGCCAGGGTAGCTGTGGAGTTCACCCTACTGTCACGACCACGGAAAAACTGCATAGTGAGCCTCTTCTCCCACATTGTCAATATGGTGAGAACTATCGGATGCTCGATGAAGCTTCTTCCTTCAGTCAACTGCGGGGTTTGTTGTGTCATTCCTACTTGTCGGAAGACTCTTAGAGGAACATAGTGATGAGTTCCTCGGAATCCAATCAATGTCAAGAAAGTGATGTCTTGACCTTGTATGGAAATAAGGAAGCCAACACAATTTTCAATCACCCATTGCACCTCTTGCAGTTCCTCGAGCTTGGTGTACCAACCTTCCTTGTTTGTGGGGTATTCCCATGCCACTGTTCCAGCCATACAGGTGCTATACGAGCGGATTCCTCCTTGGCAAGAGGGTTTTGGTGCCACCGGACTGACGGGGACATTGTGCAAGTGTTCTATCAACCATATTTCCAACAGCAGGTTACATCCCTCAAAGAAATCTCCTCCCCTCCTACATTTGGTTAAGGCCCTATAAACTTCTCCCAAAATCATTGGGACCAAACTCATTTGACGTTTGAAAGCTCCTTTGCGTAGTCCCCCTACTACTCTCCCTAGCCTTATGTCGATCTTTCCTCCTTTCTCGGGGAAAACCATGCTTCCAAGAAAAGAAATGATGAAAGCATTGGACTCAGTCCACTCCCAGTCTTGAACTTCCCACGCCCCATTCCATTCGTGTCTAAGCGTTGGGTCCCCAAACCTAGAATGCAAGTATTCCAACGTGACTTTCCCATCATGCACTCCCTCGATATATGGATCATAAGGAGCTCCCAGCAGTTCAATGAACTCCTTAGGGTCCACGTCTCGGGGATAAATCATAGTCTCGGGTCCAGGCTCCAACCCTGCTAGCCCTCCAAATTCTTCCAACATTGGTGCCAACTTGAAACCATTGAAATGAAACACAGCCCTTTTGTAGTCCCAGAAATGTGTAGCAGCTTCAACCAAACCAGTCATGGCAGTGTAGTTCTTGAGAGCTACCAACTCTTCCAACATCTTTTGAACATGAGCTTTGTTGACAATGGCCAAATCTTCCCACCAAAGTCTGATCCCGACCTCAAATTGGAGAGTACCCTTTGCAGCCATAGTCTTAAAACAAAATAAGAAAAGGTAAAGACCAAAGCATTCTTATAGTTTTGATCATGTTTAAACAGACGATCAATGTTTTGTGCAAACGTTTCTTCGAATCAATGCAGAGATGCAATTTGTCACTTTTCAGGTTAAAAACCCTTTTGGCATTTGGCGTAGGTTTACTAATGGACTATTACGTGCCAGGGACGTATAGCCTTCCTAGGTTTATCACTATGCAAAGAAAATGAATACACATTTTATAGCCAATTATTCTCATAAATTCCCCAAAATTTTGAAAATCAGTACATAATAATTTTGAAAAAGTAAAATACAAGATAAAAATGACACTTTGATTAGGCGGCACACTCCTTTTCCATTTTGGCCCTCTTTGCTTCTCATGTAATCTCCTTGACTTCTTCCATAGCTTTGGTTAAGTATCCTTTGGCCGCTACCAGGTGTAGGATGTCTATCTCTGCACACTCCGAATTCCATCGCTCAAGTTTTGTTTCCAATGCTTCTATCTTTCCCTCTAGCTCTAATGTACGTTTCTTCCATACCTCGATCTCTTCTTTGTTCTCCTTATCCATTTTGACAGCTTTCAACATGAACTCTCGGTATCGAATTTGAGCTTCCGCCTCACGATCCCTTATGTTATTTCCTCGACTTGGCCCCACTACCACATTTCCCTTTATACTAGAGCGTAACCAGCTTTTGTAGTTTGGTTCGCATCCAGCGTTGCATCTATCAGGTGCTAGTAATGCTTCTCCCATGACTTGTCTTCCTACCCGTGACTTCCTAATGCTCTTGATCCTCGGAACAATATCTCCATTGTAATCAAACTGATAGTCTTTCGTGTCTGGTATCAATGATACAATTTCCTTCCTCCCTGCTTGCCTCATCACCCTTAAAGGTTGGTAAGGTTGGAGACCTCTTAGTCCGATGAGTATCACATAGGATGCCTTCTCAGAACTAATGATAATGTCTGATGAAGGAAACCAAGTGAACATCCACTGAATTGAGTCCTCCGTTATGTTTTCAAATAATCTTACCCATTTCTCTGTGTTGTTTGGTTGTTTGAATTTTGAATCTCCGTATCGTTCCCCAATCAAGTATTTGCAACCGGCCGGTTTGGACAATACTTGCACACCTCTCGCTTTCCTTAAATGTTCTTTGAACCATACTTGTAGTAGAAGATTACACCCTTGGAAGTATTTTGCTCCTCTTTTGCAACAACCCAAAGCTCGATAAATGTCTGCTACTATCATAGGAACTATGGTATAACGATAACCATCAATTCCTTTGAACACTGCATCGGCAACCATGACAAGTCTTGAACATATGTCGTGACCTAAATTTTTCTCACCCCCCAAAGAGTCGGATATTTAAGGATTTGGTGAAGCGTAGAAGGCAATACGCTCACTTCGTGAATCCAAGGCCTCCCGAGAATAATGTTATAACGTATGTCATTACTTGGAAGGACGCCACCCGGTTGCTCTCGGTAGGTGTACTTGGAAGAGTATCTCTCCTGCACACTTCTCATTGGAGTTGTTAAAGCTGGTTATTGTGTACGGGCTCGGAATTACCTGATCCTGCACCTCCATCTGGAAAACAATCTTTCAATGAATAATGTTGACCACGCTGCCAGGATCTACCAACACACGCTTGACTCGAGCATCGTGTACCTGCAAGGTTATTTTCAAATCATCATAGTGAGGGTGATGAACTCATCGTCAGTCCTTGTCGTCAAACTCAATGGTGTTGAAACGTGGTTTCTTGACTATCTCCTGGTGAGCCTCGCAGACCATGATGGCTCTAGTCCTGGTACTTTCGACCTCGTGCCCCCCAAGGATTGTATTGTTAAACTTTTGAACCGCCGGCATCACTCCATAAAAAGCATGATGAGGTGTGGTACACCGGTAAGATTTTGGCCATGATGATAGATAACATGGTTTTATCTTAGATAGTCATTCACAGTTTCAGTCGTATTGACCGAGTTATGAATTATCTGTTAGATCTTGTTACTAGTATCTCATATGGCGTGGTCGACATCGCTTGACATGACTGCGCCTTTTTCTTCGTAGAATACCTACAATTGCATGGGTCCCACGATTGGCGCCAAATTATTTATGCCTAAAATCGGTCGCCTAGGTTAAAGTCAAAAGCAATACAGTAAATACGGCGGAAAAGTAAGTAAGTAAAAGAGAGAACTAATGAGCAAGAAAAGTAAAGTAATCTTATTCTTAAGAATAGCTGAATTCTATGGTGAATCGCTTGATTGTACAATACAATGTAAGGAGAGGTATTTATAGTAGTGAATACCTAGTCCTAATTAAGGTGAAATACAAAGACTAGTAAGGCTATGGACCTATAACTCAAGGTGGTGATATATACTAAACCCTAACTAGGAAACTATAAAACCTAAGGTGGTGGGATGCAGGCCCTGCCTCTTATGGTCGTGCCTCCTGAACGGTCGTTGGCCCAAGGAGCGGGCTTGTATCCTCTATGCTCGGTGACTTGTAAGATAAGCATAGTCTCACCAGCTGGACTCGTATCCCCGTAATATTAGGTGGCATATTTTTTTCCACACAAGTAGTTTCTCCTATCACCACATATTGGTCGTTTACTCTGTCGTGAACAGATAAGATGGTGTTGAAATCACCCAGCACTATCCAAGGGTCCCCTATAGTTCTATTGATGTCTCTCAAGTCCCTCCAAAGTGCTTTCCTCTCAGTTATAGTGTTAAACCCATAGACAAAATTCACCTTGGAACTGAATTGTAAACCTCTATCTTGCACATTGTAATGAACAAGTTGGGTTGCTGAATATAGTATAGTTACTTTGACATGCTGAGGCTGCCAGCACACCCAAATCCTTCCATTAGGAGCTATAAAGTAATCTGCAAATACCTCCAACTGGTTACCTAGCTTCCAACCTTATTAACTTTATATACTTTAACCCTTGTCTCTAGACATCCAACTAAGATAACTTTATTCTTAAGCAAAATGAACTTGAACTCTTTTTGCTTGAAGGCCTTGTTTAGCCCTCTAATGTTCCAAGAGCTGAATATTATGGATTTCTAAGAGCTGAGAATCATGGGGGGTTATGTATTGGTGTGACACCTTTTACCACTTCAGTGGCAATCCTCCTTACAATTCTTAATGCACTAAATTTATTTTGCTGTAGTAGTTGTTCCACATCTAGGTCTTCATGGAGTGTTTCTACAATCTCCCCATTAGACCTAGTGTGGTGTTGCTTCTGTTGTGCATCCACATTTTCATTGCTATTTATCTTCTCAGCAGGAGTAGTATTCGTGGTTGGAGTAACCACCTTAGTGGGAACAATCGCTTCTACCTCTTGATTCTGCACAATACCAGGCTTTGCAAGCCATTATTCTTTCCTCTCCTGGGGACTCCTTCATCTATTGCGCTTTGGTTTTGGATTTTGTGTGCCTACTTGTGGGGTTTTGGATGGGCAGTTATCTTTATGTTTCCCTAATTTCAACCATTCCTAACAGTATTTAAGCTTCCATTCATACTCAACCATTTGATTCTTGCACTTTTCATTTGGTTCCTCTATTATTATCATCTCTGGGAAGGGCTGAGTAACATCCATCTCAATTAGGATGCGAGCATAGGCTATCCTACCTCCCTATGATGTGAGATTATCATTACAGATTGGTTTTCCCATGTAACTAGAAATTCTACAAGGGTTCTCAGGGGCACAGTACTGAATAGGTAAGCTAGGGAAAGTAGCCCACAATGGCAATTCTCTGCTAGGTTCCTTGAGAATCTGGAAATCCGCTTCCCATTGCTTCATAATCACGGGTCGATTATGATACGTACACGGTCCACTCTAGATTTCAGTATTTTTATCTTCTTCTAACTCAAATCTAAAGATAAAATGACCATTGGGATGGAGGTATCCCTGAGGTATTTAAATAAAGTTCAAAACTCCGTACACTAACTTGAGCATTTCTTCGAATTCTAGATTATCACCTATCACATATCCAATTAGTGCAAGTTTCCATTTCTGCTGTTGTTGATCATGCTCCTTATGGTTTAGTTTGACAACTTTAATACCGTTTTTTATGATGGGTGGAAAGTAGTCAAGCTGTAGCCCTAGCTGCTGCCTTCGAGTCCCTTTCACGACTTCCACCATAGTTGGTGTTGCTTCATTACACTTGGTGGGAAGGGTGAGTTTACGGGCTATATTTATTAGATTTGTTTATGATTCCTTTGATTCATCCATAGTAATCTGAGTGGGTTGCTAAAGAATTGTCGGGTGTACTTACCATACCCAGTATCTACTGTCCAAATTGGATGGGTGCAAGGGATTGGGGGATTTCATTTGTCGGTGTGATAATACGTTGTTGAGGTTCTTCTTCCTCTGATAGAGTCGAAGTAAAGTTTGCTGACTGTTTTCGGTTCGGCATCTGGTGGGGCGCACGTTAGCGGGCCTTGTTTATCATGCGGCTTGAGAGCCTTATGTAAACTTACTATTTTTTCATAGCATTAGTGTGTTGATTTATATATACTTACCTTTCGCATAAGGAAAAAAAAGGCTAAAACTGAAGTATTAAAGTCACCTAATATGAACACAATGAAAATTGTTTCACATGCCAAAATATATAATTACGGTGTTTACTATAATTGGAACAAATAATGGTACATATCTTATTTCATAAACTAACTGCGACAACGAATTGTGTTCCACTAAGGTTTATTTCATTTAATTTTCGTTTATCTCTAATCTCTAATATATATATACACATATATATAATATATATATATATAAGCCGCACTTGGGGTGTACGAACACAGCTATAAGATGTTGGTAAAAATTTCGCGTAGGGGCCTGTTTGGCACGCACTAATTGATTTGTAGCCGTCAAAAATAAATTCGCTGAGAAATAGCCACCTCCGGACAAATTCCAGTATAAATACTGGGGCTTTGTATAAAGCTTCAGTAAACTAACCCCCAGTATAAAATGGTCACAGATGACCAATGAAACAAGGCCACGCAGGGCCGAAGTAACTAATGTGTGTGCTCGGGCACTCCTCGGTTTTAAAGCTCGGTCGCTCCCTTGCCTCGGCACATTTTATATCAGATGCTCTTCTGCCTCGGGCACATTTGTAGCCCTTCGGTCACTTCAATGCTCGGCATCAGTTAGTGTTCGGATGCTTTCAGCCTCGGGCTCGAGCTTGAATCTTTGGTCGCTCATTGCTTGATCATTGAGCTTTCACAGTTGGTGCACGGCCTTATAGCCTCCGAATCGGCTCGGTCACTTGTCATCTTGCTTGATGGTTTCTCATTGGGGTTGCTTGGCCATACTAAGTAATCGTTGGAATCATGCAACTCCTTGGCTCGGCTACTCATGGACAGCCTCGATGGCTCAAACGGATATTGGCCAATTTGGATTGCATTATTTTGCAAGTTTGACCCCGTTTAACAATATTTTAGCAAAATACCTTTATATTGGCACGGGGCCAAGACTTCAAGGCACATATTTGCAAGTGTTGGCTTTTAGACAAGACGTCAAGGAAAAGTATTATCTTGGCAACACTTCAAGTTATAAGGAGAGAATGCCGGAAGAGATTAGAAGGGGCAAGTGTTGCTTTTTGCCAACACTTACGACCAAGTGTTAGCAAGTATTGCCTTCTGCCAACACTTCAGAGGCAAGTATTGGCAAATATAGAAAGGTCAAAGGGCAAATCTTAGCCCTGTTCCAAGAGACTGGCAGGGGTATTTTCGTCCATAATTTTTTTATTAAATAAAATGAGGGCATGTTGTAAAACCCTGTTAAGCGCAGACGAAAAGGCGAACCATTGCTTATGGTGTCATATTTTTGCAAAAAGACCATTAATATGAAACAAGTTCAATTCGCAGAATCAGATTTTGCATAGACTAGTTACACGTTAATAAGATCCATTTATCCATAACCCAAGAAAGGAAGCTTCAAGCATTTTGGCTCAATTCTCCAAGGTTATGGAAAAATTGATGATGATGTCACACATCGTATTGAAGTTTCTTGGATGAAGTGGAGGTTTGCTTCTGGAGTCCTATGCGATAAGAGAATGCCATCTAGGCTAAAAGAAAAATTCTACATAGTGGTCGTTAGACCAGCGATGTTGTATTGGGCGGAGTGTTGGCTTGTGAAGATCACTCACATTCAGAAAATGGTTGTGGCAGAGACAAGAATGCTTCAATAGATGTATGGGTATACTAGGATGGATAGGATTAGGAATGAGGTTATCTGTGACAAGGTGGGAGTGGCCTCAGTAGTGGATAAGATGTGAGAAGCAAGGCTCCGATGGTTTGGACATGTTAAAAGGAGTAGTGCAGATGCTCCGGTGAGGAGGTGCGAGGGGTTGGTTGTGCTGGGTCTACGGAGAGGTAAGGGTAGACTGAAGAAGAATTGGGTTGAAATGATTAGACAGGACATGGCTCACCTCCAGATCACCGAAGATATGACACTAGATAGGAAAGCGTGGAGGTCGAGGATTAACGTAGAAGGCTAGACAGTAGTTGAGTGTTTATTCTCATATTCGTAGTAGTATTTTTCCCTAGGTAGACTGCTCCTATCTTAGTCTTCGTCTTTATATCTATTGGTGGTAGTTGTTTCTTCTCTGTCTCTTTAAATTTACAGTCATTATTTTCTTTATTCCATTCTGTTTTAAAAATATAACATATTTTCTAAGATGTTTTTCTTTAGCCGAGGGTCTATCAGAAACAGTCTCTCCACAGTGGTGGGGATAAGGTTTGCGTACATCTCACCTTTCCTCTTCTGGAACAATACTGGATATGTTGTTGTTTTTATTTACAAAAATAGGACACTTCTGGTTCTCTATCACAATTTTGGCTCCTGTAGAAAAAGTCTTATATTTTTAACCTGAAAAGTGCTTGACGATCACAAATCCTACGTAGCAGAAGAACCATGCGATTGCTAGGAGTTTCTCTCTGGTGATTTTTAGCTTTTCTTGATAGGAGCTAAAAGTGTAAGAGTTTTCTTATAGGGGCCAAAACTATAACAGAGGCTCCAGATCTGTCCATTTCGCACAAAAGTTTGGATACGTATTTTGACCCTGCCCCTTCTTATTGCAATTTGTGGCATCGAGTGGCCTCATTCGAATAGTTTCAGATCTACACTGTACAAGGTATAATATTGGGTGATTTGCATAAATAAGACATTTTATGAGGCCTCGTCAGGCACAAAAATGGCATTTTATACTTACTAGTGCTAAGCCTTTATTGAGGGTTAAAATCACCATTGCATGTGTAGCTCTAAATTTAGTATCAGATCACTAGGACAAAACCCAATGCTGCTTAACTCTAATTTATTCTATCTGAAAAAGGCCATTAAAGTAGAATAATCAGAAGACAAGATCGATGCTCTCTCAATCAGAATGAATGTTTCACCATTAATTCTCTAAAGAAGAGCTTAGCTGTGATGCAGCAGAAATTTTAAAGTTGTCTGTGATTTCTACAATATCAAATATCATAAGATGTTGTGGAGTTGGCAGATACCAAAAGGGGATGGAGCCCGGAGAGCATAGACGTTCTTTTTCACTTATTTTAGTAAGAAACCGTCCATTCTTCTGTTAATTTACAAACACCGGCTACAGCTCAATTAGGGATTGTCAAGGTGGCTGCCTGTTATAATTTTTATGAAACGCGAAAAATTATCAGTAGCCAAATTTCGACCCACTCAATAAGTTTCATCTACCATTTCATAATTCATTGAGAAATAGCCAAAAATCTCCCCACACACTTACACGTTGTTGTCGGGGCAACAACCCACATATTTAATTTTATAAAATTACCTCTTATAAAATATACAGCTACACTTAAAATAGAATGAAGATTTGCCTCTAAAAACTGACTAAAACTACGAAATCTCAAAAAATTATAACAGCATTTCTCTTCCATAGAATCGCAGTTTCAAATTCAAATTCAAATTTAAATCTCCATAACAGCGTTTAAAAAATGTATAGATTATGTTATACTTATGCGTTATGTTATTGCTAATTTTGATTCAAAATCTATCTGTTTATTTATAATTTGAGCTCTGTTTTTCAATTTACGCGTTGAATTTTCAATTTGTTATTAGTTTTTGCAGTAATTTACCACTGGGTATGTTGTTGTTTGTATTTACAAAAATAGGACACTTCTGGTTCTATATCACAATTTTGGCTCCTGTAGAAGAAGTCTTATATTTTTAACCTGAAAAGTGCTTGCCGATCGCAAATCCTACGTAGCAGAAGAACCAGGCGATTGCTAGGAGTTTCTCTCTGGTGATGTTTAGCTTTTCTTGATAGAAGCTAAAAGTGTAAGTGTTTTCTTATAGGGGCCAAAACTGTAACAGGGGCTCCAGATCTTTCTAGTTCGTACAAAAGTTTGGATACGTATTTTGACCCTGCCCCTTCTTATTGCAATTTGTGGCATCGAGTGGCCTCATTCGAATAGTTTCAAATCTACACTGTACAAGGTATAATACTGGGTGATTTGCAGAAATAAGACATTTTATGGGGCCTCGTCAGGCACAAAAATGGCATTTTATACGTACTAGTGTTAAGCCTTTGTTGAGGGTTAAAATCATCATTGTATGTGTAGCTCTTCAGATCACTAGAACAAAACTCAATGCTGCTTAACTCTAATTTATTCTATCTGAAAAAGGCCTTCAAAGTAGAAGAATCAAAAGACAAGATGAAGGCTCTCTCAATCAAAACGAATGTTTCACCATTAATTCTCTGAAGAAGAGCTT
The DNA here is from genome assembly GCA_037355625.1 of Petunia x hybrida. NCBI lineage: Eukaryota > Viridiplantae > Streptophyta > Magnoliopsida > Solanales > Solanaceae > Petunia > Petunia x hybrida. The sequence goes on along the minus strand of JBBBVM010000605.1, from coordinate 354,998 downwards.
AGCTGTTATGCAGAAGAAATTTTAAAGTTTTCTTTGATTTCTACAATATTAAATATCGTAAGATGCTGCGGAGTTTGTGGATACCAAAAGGGGATGGAGCTCGGAGAGCATAAATGTTCTTTTTTACTTATTTTAGTAAGAAACCGTCCATTCTTCTGTTAATTTATTAACACCGGCTACAGCTCAATTAGCGATTGCCAAGATGGCTGCCTATTATAATTTTTATGAAACTATACAAAGCAGAGTTCAACAAGTCCATGGAATCATAAATGCTAATGACAGAATCTCCTCTGAGCCAGCAAAAGAAGTGCCTAAAACATATAGACTTAACAACAGCATTTTGCTCCTTTCTTCCTTCAAAAAATATTCTATTCCTCTCAAGCCATTTTGTCCAAATAATACATAAACTATTCTTCTCTTCATGCTTTGTCCTTGCCAAATAAGCAGATCTTTGGAGTTCGAAGTTTTATGGCATCACCCAGAACACCAATGATATTTAGAAAGAGGGTCCATATCAACGATGTTTAGAGATAGGAATCGACTATGTTCCGTTCAAGTTCTTGTGTTTTCCCTCCAACTTTTCCAAAACTGAGTGTCTCTTGCCTAATGGGCACATTTTGCACAGTGACCCATAGGTCATTGAGGTGCAAAATTTTTTAACGAACTTAAGAGGGATGTGTAGAAATTCAGCCTTATTAACTTGAAGGCAAAGAAACTTCAATCCGATCCATCCAAACATGATAACTCCAATTTTGATGATTACAATATGGTTAAATTTCATGAGTAGCAAACTTAACAATTACTGCATTTCATGACAGGAACATAACGTTTCAGTCGGCTAAATTTGGATGGATCTTGAAGTCGCTGATTTCCAGGCACCTATGATTGAAGTATATTTCTCATATCAAGTGGTTAGAGAAAAATCAGGATCCTTTATAGCTCTTACCTTATTTCCAGAAAGGATCATTCATTGCCTTTCTGGGAATCAACTCCCTTGGGTCAAGATTCTCTTCCGATAAGGAAAATATCTCCATCATATCAATCAAGGATCCTCAAGATATTCTCTGTGGTTTTATGAAGATTACCCTGATACTATATATACCCAAAACTGCAGGCAGTCACCTCACGCAACCTTTAGCTTTCTTACATTCTCTTTTGAAATCTTGAAAACATTGTAATCTTTAGAGTTTACTACTGTCCAAGAAAAAGAAAAGAGAGTTCTGGGAGAAAGTAAGGTTAGTGTCAAGTGAGTTGGTCAAGTGAGCGATCAACTGTGTATCGTTTGTGGTGAGCGAAGGAACAAAACCATACTGTGTATCGTTGGTGGTGAACGAAGGAAAACCATCACTCTGTACTTTGAAACAACTTAAAGAGCAGAAGAAAAAACTCCCTTGTGACCCAAGGGGACTGGATTAGGAACCATTTTTGGTTCTGAGCCAGTATAAATCTGCTGTGTTATTACTTTACTGCACTTACATTATTCTGTTATCACTGTTTAACATCTAGTCGACTCATTAAGTCGACTGAATCTGAAAAAGGATAGAAAAGTATAATTCACCCCCCCCCCCCTCTTATATCTTCAAAACACTCTCGTGTCCCTTCCCTCTCCCTTCACTCACATCATCGAAAAAATAATTCTTTGCATCGGCGCTATCACCTCTATTGCATTAGTCAAATTCTGGTGCTATGATGATGAACAAGGTTTACTTTAATGGTAGACCACTTCCCCCATCAACAGTAACAAAATCTTAGGCATCTGGACTATGAAAATAGACAGTACTGATGAGTCCCTACTGTCAAGGAAGTTCAATTCTAAATGAACATGCATTTGCAAACTAACATAATTATGCAGTTTTGATTAAGCTTCACTGAATAGTTCACATCGGTTGCCTCAAAACTTCAGTAGCATTGCATTTTTTCTTCACTAAGCAAGTTTTGATGACCTTCCCCTACTCCAATTTGATTATAACAGTTAGTTTCTCAAATTAGTTACTTGATTTCAACTGTATTTTGCATCTAACAATCATCAAAATGGGAACTACTGTAGTTCATTTCCTTTTTGTAATAAGTGTTTATGGAATGAGTTGCTTGAAATATCCACACATGAAGTATCAAATCTTTTTGTTGGACCATATGTTCTTCATTGAAACATAATCATGTTACACATGCAAGTCTGCGATTTTTATAACAGTCACAATAGAAAAAGTTCTAAAACTTCTGCATGATAAACCAAAATGTTCATTATCCAGTAACTTTACTAAAAATAGAACCTTGAACAATATAGCAATATACTACTATATTTTAGACCATCACTTTTCCTCAATACTATACTATCAAGATCCTATCAAAACAAGTTTGTTTTTATTATTACTTCCACCTTAAACCCTTCAAAACTATTTTAACATGATCCGACATCACTCTATCCAACAATAAACAACAAAGTAATCAAACAAGAACATAGGAACTAAAGAACAACAATCTTAAAAAATCATAAACCTTTAAACCTTAGACTCCTCATTGACATCTCCTTCCACTGCTTTTGCATTCAACAGTTTCTTATCACCATTGCACCCCCAATAATCACCTCTACCACCACCACCGAAATATTTAACGCCACTCTTTCAACTTCATTTGTCAAAAAAATTGAACTTCTTCAAAGCTATTTCATATCTTGAATCATTCAGGGCATTTCTCAACAATCCATTTTCCCCTTGTATTGCTTCCAACTATTTCTTCATATCCAAACAAGCTTGCGCCACGTCAGCATTTCCATTCCTCCCTTTTGTCGAATCATCTTTCGCCACGTGTTCGATACTGTTCTTATTCATCACGAGCAATAGGCATTGCTTGAATGCCAGCTAGCGACGGTGCCAAGGGCAATTCGGTCTATCCCTATGTCTATTTTCAGCATAAATTTTATCTACAGCTTTATACTATATTTTACATTTGCTACAGCTTGGGGAAAAGCTAAACAAAGAGGAAAAAGCTAAAATAGATGTAGTTACTATGGCACCTAACTTGTGTTCCATGGGAAGTAGGTGCTATATCAGTCTTCTATAACCAAGATTTCTACATCATCATGTGCTGTGGATGGATCACCAGGAGATGAAATAATGTTTGAATTTTGTGTCTCCAACATACTCCTGCTTGTTTTTTGTTGTTGATCAAATATCATCTTCAATTCCTTAGCTTGTTGTTCAATCCTCATTTGTAACTTCTGTTGAGTCTAGCAATACATGACGAGAATAGGATTCACTTTTGATGTAATTAAAGGTAATCCTTATGATACATACAAATTTTAACTAGTAACCTGATAAAATGTTAGAAACTAATATGTTAAGATAGGCCAAGGTAACTAATATGTTAAAATAGGCCAAGGTACACTTATCGCGTTAAAAATCTTTATAATGTCACAGTGTATATTTTCTATAGCATTCTCAGTAAGTATGTTAGAATAGGCTATATACATGTTACTAAAGATACCTCTAGTTACTCATGAAGGCACCTTTGGGCTTCTAGCTGCATTTGAAGTGCTTCCTTGATTTGTATGTCACTGCATACAAATTTGATATTAAATTTTTTTTCCAGCTAAAATTAAGTAAGAAAATATCTTGTAGATATACGTTTTGCAGTTGATCTCTGTCACATTTTCGAGCTATTTCTTGTCTCATATTTCTCTGCAACATCAAAATGAGAAAAACCAAGATCTTCATAAATAAGCAATAATACTTTTTTTTCTCAAGAACATGATAGTAGTACTTGGAAATAAGAAACTTTCTGGCGACTCTGGAATGGGATGCTTTGCATTGCGGTAATTCTACAGGAAATATTTCAGACAAGGAGAAACATTGAATCAATAGGCATCCAGAAATGCTAAAAGAACTTGTGAAACAAAGTTCTTTCATATGGACTAATAGTAGTACCTATAAATGGCTTTTAACATGATCGATAGTCAAATCTTCTGAGTCCATCAGATTTAGTATCTGCTTCGATGTAGCCTCTGACCGATGAATGGATACGGTAGACATCAAAATTTATAACCTTTAGTGAAAGAAAGAAAGAAACCAAAGAGAGAAAACCATGTTTGAAATTACTTACTGTCAGCACCTTCAAGGTGATTTACGCAATCAAGAAATTGATCGTGGAGTTCTTCAGTCCATCTGATTCTTGACTTATTGGGCTTATGGGGTACTTCAGAAGATGCAGAGTTATGACAAGTAAGTATAGGGCTCTCTGATTGTTGCCTTATATTTGTCAAGTGAGAGTTACACAAATGATGAGAGTACTGTGGAACATCTATAAAAAGGCCCAGAAAATGCTATTTCCTGAGATAAAGTTCAAGACCCGTTAAGTACTTACACTGTAGTTTTGATTTCCATCAAAAAGAAATAAAGGGTGCCTCCTATAAGATGTATCAAATTCTCCCAGCAACTCTTTTTTTTTCAAAAGGATGACTAAAGAGTGATGCAGGACATAGGGGCTGACTGCTTGAGAAATCTAATGGCAGAGAAATCTTGTGTTGAAAAGCTGGCTCAGCTTGTGCTATACCTTCCAAAAATCCATTTCTACTTTGTTGAGGATAAGTTGACATTTGAAGATCATAACTATGGATCAGCTGAGAAGTATTATCTCGGTTAAGATCGTAGTTATTGATCAATTAGGAAGTCTTATCTTGTGTTGAGAATTCAGTTGACAGAGAAATCTTATGTTGAAAATCTGGCGCAGCTTGTGCAGCTGTTTCCAAGAACTGGCTTATACATTGTTGAGGATATGTGGACATTTGAAGATCATAATTATTGATCATCTGGGAAATGTTATCTTGGTTGTCATCCAGTGTCAACCCGAGGCAATGTTCTGGGGTAAAAAATGCTGAATACGAGGATCCAATAAGGCCGATGATGGTACTTGAAGTTGAACTATCAGTAGGCCAATTACATGTCTGTTGATGGTGCTGTTGGATGCCCTCTGGCTGAAAACCAGATCCCATATTGTATGATGAATACTCTTGTTGATCAACTAAATCTTAAGCTGAAGTTTTGGAGAATTTTAATGTATAATCACTTGCAAAATCATTGCCCTGATGTGTTCAGTCATGTGTAACTTTCTGAATATTCATTTCCAGATGATCAAGATTTGCAATATTAAGTAAAGAACCAACCAAAGGTGGATTTTCTTGAATTCTTTCAAGACTCCAAGTAGAGGAATACATTGTAATTGGATTTTAAAAAAAAACCTTATCTCAATGATTCTCTTAAAGGTTATGAGTTGTGCCTTAAAGGAAACGCGGCGACAAGAAGACTGAGTATGAATATTCAATAAATTTAAAATGCAACAGTATTTTATTTCAAATGGATAGCTCCTGCATTTTTTTATATCTAAAAGTCTTAATATGTCAACAACTTGAAATGAAAGATTTATTAATTAACATGTAACACAAATAAGAACTAATGAACTGTCCCTTTGACAAAACCAAAGCCAGAAAATTTTCTGGATAAAAATAAATACTGCCCATAGAGGTTAATATTTACTGCAATTGGCTTTTCTCCCTTAAGGTTATATTAGTAACCTCCTCATCTATTCTACTATCTTCTCAAGCTATTGTTGAGGGGTTAGTTTTGAAGATTGACAAACAAAGAACCTGGTGAAGAACCTAGTTCTTTAGAGAAGACATGACTGATCGAAGATTGTGGGATGTAAATCCATGCAGAACTAGGAAAGGTTAGCGCGTGCATGATTACTTATCCTAGTCAGCAAAAGAGGTTATGTCGAGGCTCTCTCTTTAAAGTGTGAATAAGAGTTGGTGCTATACAAGGAGTATATCACTGGAAATCTTCTCTTACTATAATTAAGAAGATTCCTAGTGAGAAATTACAAGGGTTTGCATAACTTATAAAAGCAAGTAATTGAGGCAGTTGTATTCATTCATTCACTGCAAGAGTTGAGAACAAACAAAAAGGTGATCTAGTTATTACTCGTGAGTGATTGAACAATAGTGGACAACCATTGGAGAACTCAGAGCTTATTCAATATTTAGCATAGGTTCTTCATTATTGTTGTCATTTGTTTTATTAAGTTAAACTATATTACCTATATGCTTAGTCTAAGAAGCGTTGTAATAGGTGAATCATTTTAGAACATTTTGTGAATCTAGAGTTTAGCTTTCAGAATGATGAGGGTCTAGAGTGTAGCCCCTTGGTTACAGAGTTTGTAATCTAAAACTTGCGCATTTGTGTTAGTGGAAGAGTTTTTAAATCCCAGAGTTGGGTCGTGGTTTTTCTCCCTTGAGCAAGGAATTTTCCATGTAAAAACTCTTTGTCTTTTACATTCAGTTTTAGATTAACACTTGTGTTGTTGATTGGTTAAGGTAACTAAGAACGAGGTTCTTCGAGGAACGAACAAGGTTCTTTAGCAAAAATCGAATGACACTATTCAACCTCCCCCTCCCTTCCTAATGTGCTTAGTAGGTGCATAGATTATAACAAGTGGTATCAGAGTAGGTCTTCTCATGACTTAGGTTAACACCTAGAGAAGGATCTAGTCATGAGTGCACCACCGACAATCACTGAAAGACAAAATGTTCTTAGGCCACCATAATTCAATACCCAATACTATGCGTGGTGGAAGAACAAGATGAAAAGTTTCATCTGTGCTGAAGACTATCAGTTATGGCTAATTATTTTAGAAGGTTCCTTGACTCCAACCAAGACTGTTGGTGAAGGAGTTGCTGCTAGAACTGAGCTAAAGGATAAGTCTGAGTACAATGATACAAACTACAAGATGATAGAGAAGAATCATAAAGCTAAAAGGATGGTTATATGTGCGCTTGGCCCTGAGGAAATCAACAGAGTTTCCTCATACAAAACTGCAAAGGAAATCTAGGAAGCTTTGGAAGTCGCACATGAAGGAACCAATCAAGTCAAAGATTCTAAAATGAGTATGCCCAAAGGACAATTTGAATTGTTCACAATGGGAGAAAAAGAAACAATTCAAGATATGATGACCAGACTGACCATCATTACGAATGAGATAAGATCTTTGGATATGGATCTTCCAGAGATAGAGATAGTGGACAAGGTTTTTAGAACATTGCCTAACTCATGGGAACCAAAAGTGACTGCCATCATTGAGTCTAAGCCTCTGAAGTCCATAAAGCTGGAAGAACTGATTGGCAGTCTGAAGACTCATGAGATAATGAAGGAGTCTAGAAATAAGTGTGCACCACAAAGGAAAAGACTTTAGCACTGGAAGCAGCAAAAGAAGGCGAACTTGATATGCATGAGGTTGAGATGGCTATGGTTGGTGCTCTCAGACAACAACTCAACCTAAGCAAGTTCAAGGGGTTCAAGAAGAAAGCTAGGGACACGACTGGTAGGAATAACATTGTTGATAGTCCATATCACTCAGGTTGCTTCAAATGTTTCAAGAAGGACCATGCTTTCGTGGATTTCCCATGTGGGAAGCTGAGTGGATGAAGAACAGGGCTCAAAAGGAGAAAAGGAAAGACAAGGACAAGGACAAGGATAAAGACAAGGATAAAAAAGAAAACTAAGTGTCCACCACATTTCAGAGCTGAAAAAGAAAGACGAAGGAAGCTTTCCATGCCACTTGAAGACCAACTGATAGTGAGTCAGATGGAGAGAAAGAATTAGATGATGAATCACCACTAGCACTGATGGGATTGACAAATGAAATTAATCAGAAGGATGGTGTTTTTGAAATAACTGAAGGAAGGGATCCAACCAAACCTCCAACATTTGAAGGAATTCATTACAAAGAATGGAAAAGGGAGATGAAAATGTTTCTTCAAGCAATGGACTGCAGTCTTTGGGTTATTGTGAAAAGAGAACCACATGTTCCAGTGAAGAGAACTCCAAATAGATCTTTGGTACCCAAACTGGTGGAAGAACTAGATTCTCATGATTTGGATTGGCTTCAAGCTAATGCTAGGGCCATACTTGCGTTAAAGTATGGGATGACCTACAATGTGCTGGAGAAAGTGTTAGGATGCTCTACTGCTAAGGAAATATGGAATAAACTGACGGAACTATACAAGGAAGATCCCAAGAAGAAAGAATCGGCCCTCATAGAAACTGACGATGATGAATCTGCTCATGCAGCTGAGGTAAGTCTTTCTCATCTCAAAGAAAAGCTTCATACATACTCACATGAAAGCCTTACTTTAATAACGGCTTCTTTAATTGAGGGATATGAGAAACTGAAGACTGAGAAAGGCCAACTGTCTATAGTTGTGTCTGAACTAAAAATCAAGTGCAAGAACCTGGAAGAAACCAATGCTGAACTTGAGGAAACCAATGTTTCATGTAATGGTCAGGTTCTTGCCACTAATAATAAAGTCTCAGATCTAGAGCTGGAAATTAGTAAGATGAAGGAGGTTAGTAGGAATTAAATAGTTGTGAAGTTCAAACTTTTCTTGAGAGTGAACTAAAGCGAACAAATGAAATTCTTTATCAGGAAACTGAGAAGAACATAAATCTGCAAGAAAAGCTTGAAAAGACTGATTATGAACTCACTAGACTTACCAAATGGAATAAGTCCTCAGAAGCTATTAACTGGGTTCTTGATAACCAGAAAAGAAGCAAGGAGGGTTTAGGTTTTAGGAACCCTCTGCCACCTTAGAATCCTAAAAGCAAATATGTAGGACTCCCTCATATTATGTTGTGCACTTTTTGTGGAAACATTTGTCATTACAAAGAAAATTGCATGACTTTTAAAAGGGCTAAAACTAAGAATAAAAGGTTAAATCTACTTAGTTAGGCTAGGAAAGATTTAATTTATCCTTTTTCTCATAAGAAGGGACCCAAGCTTGTCTGGGTTCCTAAAGCTAACCCCTAATCTGTATTGCAGGCTGGAGAGGAAGTGAACAACTCAAGTTGGATTCTAGACAGTAGTTGTTCAAGGTACATGACTGGAGATAAAAGGAACTTTCTCTCACTTGCAGCATTTCAATGGGGGATTGTAGCGTTTGCTGGTGGTAAGAGTGGACACGTAGTTGGTATTAGAAAGGTTGGGAGATCATTGGATCACGCAACTGAGAATGTGTACTGCGTGGATGGACTGAGATATAATTTGCTCAGTATTTCCCAACTATGTGACAGAGGAAATGAAGTTAGCTTCTCATCTATAGGCTGCATTATGAAGAACCTACAGAGTGGGAAGGTGGTCATGGAAGGGAAAAGAGCGAATAATATGTATAAAGCGCCTCTAGGTTCTCTTCCAGAAAATAATTTGACTTGTTTGAATGTTCAGGAAAGTGATTCACAACTATGGCACAAGAGACTGGGACATGCAAGCTTATCACAACTGAACAAGCTAGCTTCGAAGGAACTGGTTCGTGGATTGCCTATCAAGAAATTCAAGGAAATAAAGATGTGTGATGCTTGTGTCAGTGGGAAACATGTTAGATCATCTTTCAAGTCAACAAAAGTGGTTAGCACTTCAAAACCACTGAAGTTGGTACATATGGACCTTTGTGGCCCAATGAGAGTCAGAAGCTGAGGAGGAAAGAGGTTCGTGTTTGTGATAGTTGATGATTACTCGAGGTACACATGGACTCTGTTCCTTACTTCAAAGGATGAGGCATTTGACAACTTCAAATATTGGGTTGGTATTGTGTAGAAAAAGCTGAGTTTAGAACTAATAAGCATTAGATCTGATTATGGCACGGAGTTTGATAATGCAAAATTCACCAAATATTTCCTTAAGCACAACATTGATCGCAACTTCTCGGCATCAAGAACCCCACAGCAAAATGGGGTAGTTGAGAGGAAGAATAGGTCCTTGGAGGACATGGCAAGAACTATGCTATTGTCAAGTGGTTTAGCAAGAAATTTCTGGGCTGAAGCAGTTAACACGGCTTGCTACTAATCACGCCCAACTACGCCCTATAAAAGGGACTAAGCGGTCGCGGCAAATATAGCTTGGCACTTAGAGTCCCGAGGTCGAATCCCACAGAGAACACTCAAAATCTAGTTATTACTCTAACTAATTTATCTATCGATTAACTTCTACTGGTTTACTTTAGATTGGGTTTGTAGTATTAACTAAGTAACTAGATTTTAACAAGTAAATAAATAGAGAAGTAGTAGAGAAAAGGACGAATTCAAGAGATGTAAAACGTAGGATTGATCTACCCAACTCCTACCTATGTGCTAGAATAATGTTCTAATGATTTTAACTTGGTTCTTCCTATTGAACACTTGCCCCAAATTCACGACTATTCACTCCCGTGTAATAATTGTAACTTTCACTAACCAATTTTTCAATTAATCAATGAAGATATGTAGGACTACAAGTATGGTTTACAATCGGGGTCAATGGTCACAAATCACCTTTTTGACAACCTAAGTAATCCCTTGGTTTTAGGTTGAAATATTGCTAAGTGTTTAACCCTAACTCATGAATCTATCCCTAGACACACAAGAATAAAGAGGATAATCAATTGGGGGCCCTTCCATTCAATAGCAAGCAAAACGTAAACACTTAGATAGGAAGAATTAACAAGTTTCATTCATTAAAATAAATATTTATAACACATATGTATTGGAGTGGTTCAATCAACCCTAGAATGGGTAACTTAGACACTCATGTCTATTAGAATCAAGTCAAGACAACTCATGAATGAATAAATTACAAATAGAAAGGAAGAAATTAAGAAAAACTCTAGTGTTCTTGAAGTCTCCAAAGCTCTAGCCTCCTTTTCCTCCTTCCCAGGTCAAAAGTTCTGTTTTAGGGCGAGTTTTAGGGCTTTTATATCGTCCCCATAGACCCACACAAGTCGAGAATCAAAAATAGACTCATAATCACCACAGCAGGATTTTTAGCCTGCCGCAGCACGGCGCGCTCAAGGCAAATTTTCTGCACCGAAGTAAATTAACATCTCTCTGAATCTTTGGCTTACCGGCATCGCGCTAGACAAGGCGTGGCATGCCGCGGCAAGCTAAATCTGCTGCTTCTCAGTTTCTTCTCTAGATTTTGTTCTCGCCTTGACTTCTGGTCAGGTCTTGGGCGTCTACTCAGACTTCAAAACCCTTGATTTTCATCAATTATGCTCCATGAACGTCTCATAGCATCAATGTAATCCCTAATACATAAAACACACCAAATAAAAGGAATTCTATTCGAAGTACCAACAAATACCACAAGTCGAAGTATGAACACGAGGCAAAAGTATAGAAAATATAACAATATCTAGCCTCGTATCAACTACTTGCTGAACATGTGCTCAATCAAATCTATTCTTGACAAGACTCCATATGAGTTACTGAGAGGCAGAAAACCCAACATTGCACATCTGAGAACTTTTGGGTATAAGTGTTTTGTTCATAACAATGGAAAAGAACCTCTGGTAAATTTGATGCCAGGAGTGATGAAGCAATATTTCTGGGTTATTTCACTCAAAGCAAAGCCTACAAAGTCTTCACTAAGAGAACACAAAGTGTTGCGGAACGCATGCACATTGTGTTTGACGAATCTGACAAGGTTGTTGCTGATGGTAAGGACCAGGCCATAGGACTTGCTCGAGAAGAACCTGTTGAAGTCACAGAAAATCCAGAAGAAAAGGAAGATATGCAAGAAATTGATGGTGAACTGACTTAGGGGGAACAAGGAGTCAACATGACGGGGGTACAGCTGATCGTGATAATGAAAATGATAAGGAAGATGAACTTACTCAGAATGCAGCTGCAGGTCCTTCACATCAGATACATCCAAGACCCTAGAAGCATCAGAGTTTACATTCTTAGGAGAATGTATTATCTGAATTAGATACTGGCATCATAACTAGGTCTGCCTTGAAGAATTTCTGTGCATTCTTTATATTTCTTTCAGCCATGGAACTAAAGAATGTTAAGGAAGCTTTGGAGGATCCAAATTAGGTAATAGGCATGCTGGAAGAACTACACCAATTTGAAAGAAGCAAGGTGTGGCACTTAGTTTCTAAGCCAAAGGATAGATCAATCATTGGAACTAAGTGGGTGTTCGGAAATAAGCTAGATGAATATGGCATTGTTACAAGGAACAAAGCTAGGTTCGTAGTTCAAGGATACAACCAAGAAGAGCAAATTGACTATGATGAAACTTTTTCACCAAGTGTCAAGTATGAAAGCTATAAGAATTTTGATTGTTTTTGTACCTACATGGAATTCACATTATATCAAATGGATGTGAAGAGTGCATTCTTAAATGGGTATCTAAATGAAGAGGTGTATGTGATCCAGCCACCTGGTTTTGTGAGTAGTGATTTTCCTGATCATGTGTATAAGCTTAATAAGGCACTCTATAGATTGAAGCAAGCACCGAGAGTTTGGTATGAAACGTTGTCATGGTTCTAAACTAAGAACAACTTTACAAGAGGAAAGATTGACAACACTCTATTTCTAAAGAAGAAGGGGAAGGACTTGCTTGTAGTTCAAGTTTATGTTGATGATATCATCTTTGGTGCAACAGATGAGAGCTTTTGTAAAGGATTTGTTGAATTAATGGGAAGCAAGTTCGAGATTGACACAACCCGAAATCCAGTTAGGCCGTGCGGGCACCCGACATCCTCCCCTAGACCCGTCGGGCGAACCCTTACCAATTAAATTAGGAAAATAAATATAACAATTCATAAATAAAGACATGACAAAAAAAACACACAGACATATTGATACCTCTAAGCTGTACGAAAGAAAATTACAGCTGACTACCCAACATACTAGGTTTAGGGCTATCCAGACAAGACATCTAGGAGTACAAAGAAGACAGATACCTCCTGAAGGGAGCCAAATGCAACTGAATTAATAACCAATAAATTGGTGGCCATCCGGAATAAAAGCTGGCTCACCCTGACAGCTGAAGCCGTCTTCGCTCCTTCACAACGTGGTGAACTGAATCCTGGAGCGAACCTGCCGAAACGAAGTAGATAGACAAAACAAACAACAAACAAGGGTGAGTCAAAAGGACTCAATAAGTGGGGCAGACTAGCCACCTCAAGGAATAGGATAGCTAGCCAGGGAGAAGAAACATATAAACCAAATTCCTCTTATTTAAATTATGAAAAGGCAGAGCCAGATAATAACTAGAAACACGTATGGAATCACAAGCTCATTAACAACCAGTAACGTAAGATAGCCAGAACATATAGGTATCCCGAACATATCAACAATCAGAAATACATCCTATTGCGGCGTGCAACCCGATCCATATAATTATCCTGTTGCGGCGTGCAACCCGATCCATATATTCATACCGTCGCGGCGTGCAAACCGATCCATATATTTATACCGTTGCGGTGTGCAACTCGATCCATATATTTATACCGTTGCGGCGTGCAACCCGATCCATATATTCATCCTGTTGCGGCGTGCAACCCGATCCCCGCAACCCAGAATACGAGCCAGAAATATATAGGTAAACTGAGATATGTCCACGACATAGTGTACAAACCGCATACATAAAACACTAACACAATGCACACAATAGTCAGTATGCGGTGCAATGAGATGGGATGAATGCGGTACAATGCAATGAAGTCACATATGCCTGATACCTATCTCCGGCGCGGGACTCTCATCGTCTACCAGGAGATATATGCAAAGATGATCCTTCACCGGCTCAGGACTTTCATCGATTACCGGGAAGTATATGCAATGATGACCCTTCACCGGCTCGGGACTCTCATCGATTACCGGGATGTATATGCAATGATGACCCTTCACCGGTGCGGGACTCTCATAGCCAACCGGGAAGTATATGCAATAATGACGCTTCACCGGTGCGGGACTCTCATCGCCAACCGAGAAGTATATGCAATAATAACTCTTCACCGGCTCGGAACTCTCATCGATTACCGGGAAGTATATGCAATAATGACCCTTCACCGGTGCGGGACTCTCATCGCCAACCGGAAAGTATATGCAATAATGACCCTTCACCGGTGCGGGACTCTCATCGCCAACCGGGAAGTGTATGCAATAATGACCCTTCACCGGTGCGGGACTCTCATCGCCAACCGGAAAGTATATGCAATGCTCAAAACAAGAGTGCAATGCTCATATGCTCAATGCAATACCAACCACAGGGCATAACATATAATATACAATGTAAATTCAAAGCTAAGGCGTAATGAGTACGCCTATCGGCAGCTACACACGTAAGGAACACGTGGTAGAAAATCCACGAGGCCAGATGCTTCCAAAGAAATGGATATAAATACTTACCTCTTCGAAAAGTTGGCATTGCTAATCAACAACCGCTTTATCCTTTGGTTTCATTGCCAAATGATCCCACTCTATTCAATAAGCAGAAAAATATATCAAATTAGGCTAAAGGCTTTATTCCTCACATCTTAGGGCAATCCAGGTAGGAACCTGATGCCCTATTCGCATATGCAATACGCAGGCCAGGCCTATATACAGGGTTTAAGGTCACATAACCAAACCCTAAATAAATTACATTTATATGTTGCCCATAACTCACTGAGTACGAATATATAATCAATTCTATTATTGGGGTCCATTTGACCCTTTAAACTATTAATTGAACTTATTAAAATGATGTCTAATATTCTAAATTTTACCATTAAAACATATTCAAACACACGTAATAAACTCAAATAATATATTAGGATCATTACCTGAATGTTTCGGGATAAAAATCCTATCTTTTCTCCGGCTCTTTTCTCATTTTCTGGCATTTTTCTGATAATTTTTCTCTGCTTCCAAAATGGGTTCCGCTTCTGTTTTCTATCTTGCTCCCTCTGATCACTTTAGCTTTATAAAAGCTTCCCCACCGCCAAACTTCCTTGTTTCTTTCCTTTTTGTCTTTTCCTTTTTCCTTTTTCATTTTCTTTTATTTTCTTTTCTTTTCGCGACGAAAATTAAAACGGAACCCCACGATATTCAAAATAATTCCAAATTTTGCATGCAAGTTATACAAAATATATGTAATATACTCGCAAAGGCGGATCTCAAATCGGACTCCCGAAACTCAAGATGCGAATTTAAATGAAAAAAGGTCAAATTATTTAACTTTCGGCATTTTAGCGGAAACTAGCCGAACAACATCGAAATTCACTTTCGAAAGTTCATAAAAGTCACAAATAATCATACGAACCTAACGGCGCTTTTGGATTTCGAATCGGAGCTCATTCGCCAAAACCGAGCTCAAAAATCTCTTTTTTACATTTATCGACAATAAAAACTGAAATCTTCTTCCGATGCCTACCAAACGAGGTCTGATTTAGCTCAAATTTTACAGACATGTCCTAATGAACATTACGAATATTTTAAAATTATCGGCACGCCAATCGGAGTCCTAACTTCCGAAACGACTAACCGAGGTCATTTCATTCTCCTCTACTTAAACTCTCGTTCGTCCTCGAACGAGCCTAAGTCTAAAGAAAAATTCGCGCAGATAACAAGAGAACTTGCACGACCTTCATGAATTACCCCACGGGCATTATTTTCTGATTACAGGATCAGAATTATAACA
Source organism: Petunia x hybrida (assembly GCA_037355625.1). Classification (NCBI taxonomy): domain Eukaryota; kingdom Viridiplantae; phylum Streptophyta; class Magnoliopsida; order Solanales; family Solanaceae; genus Petunia; species Petunia x hybrida. The sequence goes on along the minus strand of JBBBVM010000605.1, from coordinate 339,509 downwards.
CGCATATTGAACTTTTGGGATACAATATATCTGGATAATATGATGACACCATTGCACAACTTATTCTGACTAAGCTGATCCTTCTTTGATCACGAGAGGAGAGTTCTACATTTTCGAAACATAGATACACGAAACTCTGGATAGAGTAACATGATTCCGCCGACAAATCACCTCGTTGATATTCTTTATGATATAGAACAAGTCGATGGAACTAAGAATTAGATCATGTTTGAACAACGCCTTTAGGGATTTAATATTAGGATTCGATATCAATTAGAGGAAGACTCCTCCACTTAGAGCATAAACTCATGCAGCCATTTGAATAGGAATAACCATCCTCGCACAGTCTACTGGACTAAAGAAGATTTAGCTAAAAGCTGAACGTAGGCAGACCTAAGCTACCAACTACCCTTTCGAGTTGCCAAATAGCTGTAACTCTTAAGTTCACAACTCCATACCTTTGTCGTAAACACCACCGCCTGATGGATGGTACTTCTATATAAAAATTTCGGCAGAGTTTCCCCTGAAACTGGATGATCCGCAAAAACAGAACCAACACTATACTATACATAGGAATGGATACCCGGATAAACTGATATCCGAAACAATAGTATGCTTACCCTGCTACAATAACACATACTCTGGCTCAACACAGGGAACGTCACAAGCGGCTACCAATCGCCCAAGCTCACTAGTGCCAGACGAAGAAGAAATGGAAATGGATCGAGGATAGAAATAATTAGAGCTTCAGGAAGTTCATCTTCTTTTTTTTTTTTTTTTGCTTGGCTACCAAAGCTAGACTACTTCCGAGTCAGGCGAGCCAAAGAATCGCAATTGAAGAGATAGACATTAAATAAGCTTTATGAAAAAACATCCATACCAATTTAACCTCCCAATAAGAAGGAAACTCTGACAATTTACCAGAATACCCTTTTATAACTAAGACAAGCTCATAGAATAACATGACTCTACTAGAATCTCGAACCAAGAGGAGACACATAGATCGAGCATTACTTACCAGCCACTTTACACCGGAAGAAACAACGACACTTCCTGATGGTGACGAATAAGAATCCCATCATCCTACCAACACTGATTTCAGAGGAGAGGTAAACTGAATTGACATAATAACATATGGTGGTGTAACAAGATGCCAAGCAGAAAAATACCGATACTCACTCACAAATCCCTCACATTTAAACCAGATAAACTAGTAGGGTCATCATAAATGCAAGGAATAAATCATATCAGAAGCTCACCCCTCTTCCGTAACCGATTCTTAATAGAAACGACATCCAAGGAAACTATCGAAACATGATAAGACACACCATTTCCAGATCGATCGAAAGAATCAAATCTTACTCACATTTAAGAGAAGAAGAAATACTCGGGTCTACTACATCAGATACCTCAACATCCTGCCAGACTGGTAGTTCTTAGAACTGCCTCTGCGGCTGAGCCGAGCCGCTACCCTGATAATTACTTCTAAAAGAACCACTACCACCACGCTCTTGACCTTTATCGAATGAGGGCATATCTCTGGTTGATTAAGATCTGAATGAAATTCCCTACGACGGTCCAGGTGCCTGATGACGAGAGAAAGGACGACTGCCTACTTACCAGAGTAAGAAAAAAACTACTCAAAGGATAACCAGACTCACAACAATGATAACACCTTTTCACTGAAAATGGAAACTGGAAAGATTGTTGATAGCTATAAAGAGAAAAACTGGGTCTAATCTTGATGAACTACTCACGCACTTTGAGAATCACGCTCTACAAGCTGAGATAACCTGGAAGGTGACTTCCTAAAATAATCAGAACTCTTACCTCCAAATGAGGTACCATGTTGCCCATTAGGACCACGGGATCTCTTGCTCTCCCGTTCTAACTCTTCCCGCTCTAACTTATGGTATGCCTCGAACCTTCGGGCAATATTAAATACAAAATCAAATAAAATCCAGACCTCAATTTCTCGAGCCATCTGGGATTTCAAGGAAAAATAAAGGTCATCAATAAATCTCTGAATCTCTCGAAAGGCTCATGGACTAGTTCTAATGCATATTCAGCCATTCTATAGAATTCAATCTCACATTCTAAAACACCAACAGACTAACCGACAGGCTACCCTGTCCAATCCACTCAAACTGGCAACACTTTTCATCTCGCTCGCTACTCGAAAGGAACTTTCCACGAATCTAGAAGAAAAACCGAACCAAGTTAGTTAATAAGAGAGCGGCCCACCAATTCAAGGCTAGACCCCTGAAACTGGAAAGCAGAATAATCGACACCATACCGCTTGATATAATAAAGAGCCTGAAAGATATAGTGACATCATTTTATTTTAAAAAGAACCACGAGGTTTATCTTATGCATTGCTTAAGAATATCGGAAGGTTCAACCGCGTAAAATAATGCAACCTCTTTAGGCACTCGAACCGAACTGATACCTTGGCTGGCTAACCAGCCAGAAAAATTAGAGGTACAACACATACTACCTCCGGAATATAATTTACTGCAGCAATATCAAGAACTGGAGTAGAAGCTCCCTGAGACTAAACATCTGCATCTGCGGTAACCTGATAAGATGCCTAGCAAATAATAGGTTCTTGCGGTATCTGCGTCGCCAAAATTCTCGTAAAAGCATCGTAGAGAGCCAAGGGAACCACAAGGCCCTGCTTCCTTACCCATCACGAGCTCGTACAGCAGGGACCTCCATAACTAGATCGTCAGCACGATAAAAAAAACTCTCGGGGCTTCGTCAGTGCTAGCCCCTGGCTAGACTGCTTCGTCTTGAACTCATACTGTTTGCTGATTTGTCGCACGGGGGTTCACAATTACCATGAAGGAATTAACAAATTAACGAAATACTTTTGAATCCTTAACCAACGCATGATCAGAAAAGAAGGACTTCCTAAATGCCATCATAGCCTCTCGTAGATAAGTACGGACGTCTACGTACCCATCAGCGAGACTCTACTAGACACTGTCTTAGTCTGGATAGACTCTAAACCGGGCTCTAATACCAACTGATACGACCCGGAATCCAGTTAGGCCGTGCGGGCACCCGACATCCTCCCCTAGACCCGTCGGGCGAACCCTTACCAATTAAATTAGGAAAATAAATATAACAATTCATAAATAAAGACATGACAAAAAAAAAACACACAGACATATTGACACCTCTAAGCTGTACGAAAGAAAATTACAGCTGACTACCCAACATGCTAGGTTTAGGGCTATCCAGACAAGACATCTAGGAGTACAAAGAAGACAGATACCTCCTGAAGGGAGCCAAATGCAACTGAATTAATAACCAATAAATTGGTGGCCATCCGGAATAAAAGCTGGCTCACCCTGAAAGCTGAAGTCGTCTTCGCTCCTTCACAACGTGGTGAACTGAATCCTGGAGCGAACCTGCCGAAACGAAGTAGATAGACAAAACAAACAACAAACAAGGGTGAGTCAAAAGGACTCAATAAGTGGGGCAGACTAGCCACCTCAAGGAATAGGATAGCTAGCCAGGGAGAAGAAACATATAAACCAAATTCCTCTTATTTAAATTATGAAAAGGCAGAGCCAGATAATAACTAGAAACACGTATGGAATCACAAGCTCATTAACAACCAGTAACGTAAGATAGCCAGAACGTATAGGTATCCCGAACATATCAACAATCAGAAATACATCCTATTGCGGCGTGCAACCCGATCCATATAATTATCCCGTTGCGGCGTGCAACCCGATCCATATATTCATACCGTCGCGGCGTGCAACCCGATCCATATATTTATACCGTCGCGGCGTGCAACCCGATCCATATATTTATACCATTGCGGCGTGCAACCGATCCCTGCAACCCAGAATACGAGCCAGAAATATATAGGTAAACTGAGATATGTCCACGACATAGTGTACAAACCGCATACATAAAACACAACACAATACACACAATAGTCAGTATGCGGTGCAATGAGATGGGATGAATGCGGTACAATGCAATGCAGTCACATATGCCTGATACCTATCTCCGGTGCGGGACTCTCATCGTCTACCAGGAGATATATGCAAAGATGATCCTTCACCAGCTCGAGACTCTCATCGATTACCGGGAAGTATATGCAATGATGACCCTTCACCGGCTCGGGACTCTCATCGATTACCGGGAAGTATATGCAATGATGACCCTTCACCGGTGCGGGACTCTAATAGCCAACCGGGAAGTATATGCAATAATGACCCTTCACCGGTGCGGGACTCTCATCGCCAACCGAGAAGTATATGCAATAATGACTCTTCACCGGCTCGGGACTCTCATCGATTAACGGGAAGTATATGCAATAATGACTCTTCACCGGTGCGGGACTCTCATCGCCAACCGGGAAGTATATGCAATAATGACCCTTCACCGGTGCGGGACTCTCATCGCCAACCGGAAAGTGTATGCAATAATTACCCTTCACCGGTATGGGACTCTCATCGCCAACCGGGAAGTATATGCAATGCTCAAAACCAGAGTGCAATGCTCATATGCTCAATGCAATACCAACCACAGGGCATAACATATAATATAAAATGTAAATTCAAAGCTAAGGCGTAATGAGTACGCATATCGGCAGCTACACACGTAAGGAACACGTGGTAGAAAATCCACGAGGCCAGGTGCTTCCAAAGAAATGGATATAAACACTTACCTATTCCAAAAGTTTGCATTGCTAATCAACAACTGCTTTATCCTTTGGTTTCATTGCCAAATGATCCCACTCTATTCAATAAGCAGAAAAATATATCAAATTAGGCTAAAGGCTTTAGTCCTCACATCTTAGGGCAATCCAGGTAGGAACCTGATGCCCTATTCGCATACGCAATACGCAGGCCAGGCCTATATACAGGGTTTAAGGTCACATAACCAAACCCTAAATAAATTACATTTATATGTTGCCCATAACTCACTGAGTACGAATATATAATCAATTCCATTATCGAGGTCCATTTGACCCTTTAAACTATTAATTGAACTTATTAAAATGATGTCTAATATTCCAAATTTTACCGTTAAAACATATTCAGACACACGTAATAAACTCAAATAATATATTAGGATCGTTACCTGAATGTTTCGGGATAAAAATCCTATCTTTTCTCCGGCTCTTTTCTCATTTTCTGGCATTTTTCTGATAATTTTTCTCTGCTTCCAAAATGGGTTCTGCTTCTGTTTTCTATCTTGCTCCCTCTGATCACTTTAGCTTTATAAAAGCTTCCCCACCGCCAAACTTCCTTGTTTCTTTCCTTTTTGTCTTTTCCTTTTTCCTTTTTCATTTTCTTTTATTTTCTTTTCTTTTCGCGACAAAAATTAAAACGGAACCCTACGATATTCGAAATAATTCCAACTTTTGCATACAAGTTATACAAAATATATGTAACATACTCGCAAAGGCGGATCTCAAATCGGACTCCTGAAACTCAAGATGCGAATTTAAATGAAAAAAGGTCAAATTATTTAACTTTCGGCATTTTAGCGGAAACTAGCCGAACAACATCAAAATTCACTTTCGAAAGTTCATAAAAGTCACAAATAATCATACGAACCTAACGGCGCTTTCAGATTTCGAATCGGAGCTCATTCGCCAAAATCGAGCTCAAAAATCTCTTTTTTATATTTATCGACAATAAAAACTGAAACCTTCTTCTGATGCCTACCAAACGAGGTCTGATTTAGCTCAAATTTTACAGACAGGTCCTAATGAATATTACAAATATTTTAAAATTATCGGCACGCAAATCGGAGTCCTAACTTCCGAAACGACTAACCGAGGTCGTTTCAGAGATGAGCATGATGGGAGAACTGAATTTCATTCTGGAGTTGCAGATCAAACAAACTCCTAAAGGAACTATAATTCATCAACAGAAGTATATCAAGGAATTACTAAAGAAGTTTGATATGGAATGAGCTAAGAAAATGGCTACTCCTATTGCTCCTAGAACAAAGTTGGATATGGACGAACTTGTTCCTTTTACAAATGAAACCAAGTATAGAGGAATTATTGGTTCTCTCCTCTACCCCACTACTAGTCATCCAAACATTATTTACAGTGTAGGACTCTGTGCAAGATTTCAGTCTAAACCCAAGGAATCCCATTTTGCTGTTGTCAAAAGAATATTGAGATATCTTAAAGAAACTCAAGACTTATGTCTATGGTACCCCAGGGGTGGTACATTTGAGTTGATTGGCTTTGTTGATGCTGATTATGCAGGCCATTTGGTGGATAGGAAGAGCACTTCAGGAATAGCACACTTCCTAGGTCCTTACTTGTGTTCATGGGCTACTAAGAAATAAAATTATGTGGCTCTGCCCATAGCTGAGGCTGGGTATGTTGCAGTCGCCTCCTGTTACTCTCAATTGCTATGGATCAAACAATAGTTGAAGGACTTTGGAATCAATAGTGGACCAGTGACCATTTTCTGTGACAACACAAGTGCAGTCAATATTGCCAAGAACCCAGTCCAGCTCAAGAGAACTAAACACATTAATATTAGACATCATTTCTTGAGAGATAACGTTGAAAAATGTCTACTTACTATGAATTTCTGTAGGACTGAAGATCAAATTGCTGACATCTTCACCAAAGCTTTAAGCAGGGTTCAGTTTGAGAGAAACCAGTTGGAGTTGAGGATGACCAAAATACATGGATAACCCAGAACCTGATTCTCTAAGGAGTTGGCTGGTTAAGTATTTTATTGTTCTTGCAAAAAATTTCTGTTACTACAGTTCATTCTAAAAATTGTACTAGATATAGTATATTTTTTTCGTTAAGCATATACTTGTAGTATTGTTTAATGTGTTCCTAGTAAAGGATTTGTTAGGCATCAAGAAAGAACTAAATGTTAAGATGAGTAACAATGTCCAGGTACTCTTATGTGTTTTTTAAGTACAGTTCTAAAGATAAGTTGGCCTAGACGTACATCATTAAAACTTCTTTATATGTGTAACCGCCCTATTTTCTTGGTATTATTCCTTATCAGTCACAAATTCAAAATTCAAGTCCATCCCACGTTGATTAGGAGTCTTAATGACCTGTCCATCCATAACCGTCCCATCCATAACTTTTTACGGTTCCCAAACACTCAAAAGGTGTTTTCCTTTCTCAGTCATAATAAATTCCTTTTTCAAGAACTAACAAATTTCTCATTCTCTCCAATTCTCTTCGTACAAACCCTAAATCGAACCATACTCTCTCCAAAATTCTCCAAAGTTTACAAAATCGCAACAATGTCTCAATCACACTCCACATCCCCATCACCCACAAAAATCACTGAACCAAAGCATCCCAAAAGTCTACGATGAACCCCTTGGCAAGTACTTCAACTTTGGCTGGAAGATTTGCCAAAGCAAGGGAAAAGCATCAAAAAATGTTGGCCAAGAAAGGAAAAAAGAAGACTACTTCAAAATCGACCAGTGCATATGCAACACACGTCGTCACTGATAAGGAAACAAAATAGGTAGGGACTGACACCACTGAAACTAGTTCAACTTTACATGCATCTGTTTTAAGCCCTGAGAAAGTAGCTACGGAGGCGTTAGTTGCTGGGTTGGATGAACTTGTTAAAACTGTAGAAGAGTCGGCATCTGTTCGTAAAACTATTAGGGAGAATGTTGTTGTTGAAAAGGTTGTGGAGTCCAGAAAAGAATGTGATGTGTCGAGAGTAGAAGTTGGGATTGCTAATGTAGATAAAATTGCATGAGATTCATTAAAATCTATGGAATCGGCGGGTTCTCAAAAGGGCCCAGCCAACGAACCTAGTTCGGAGGCTGTTCCTCAGAGGTTGTAAGGAAAGAAGTGAGAATCAGTGGTCCAATAGAAGAATTTCAAGAACCTATGGAGGTTGCTAAAGGATCTGAGAAATGACCTGGTCCCTCTTCAGTTCCTGAAAAAACTGATGAAGCGGCACTTGACTTGACTTATTCTGACAAGGATGACGAGGCAGCAGAGTGGGAGAAAGGTGTGGAATTTCAGAAATTGGAAGGTGTTGTGAAGACAAGAAGCAAAAGAAAATTTGGTGAAGAAGATGAGAAAGTAGAAGAAGGGAATGAGGAAGAAGTGTTGTCCTTGAGTGAAACAAATCCTGAGGGGAAGAAAGCAGAAAATGCAAAGAAGAGAAAGTTGATGAAAGGAAGAAAAGTTGTGGGAAAAAAGCACTGTTGGAAAAAGCAGATTGGTGGATAAAAGGGAGGATGATGAGGAGGAAACAAAGTCAGACTTTGAGAGTATGGAAAAGTCTGTGGTTCCTAGGAAAGTGGCAACCAGATAAGCTCTTAAGAAGCAAGTAGTAAATCTTGCTAAGTATGATGGGAAAAAGTAGGCTGCAAAGGGGGCAGCAAAGAAACCAGTCCTTGTTGAGAAAAAAAAAGTCTTGAGAAGGAAAGCAGTGAGGAGGATGTGGATTATGAGGAACCAGATGACTCTGACTTTGCAACTTCTGCTGGCTCTTAAAGAAGAAGGTAGAGGTTGACAGAGTTGCTTTCTATTCAACAAAGCCGGTATTGCATGGCAGCATCTGATGTGATCTGGAGGAGCTAAAGATGAAACATTTAGTTGAAAAGGTAGATGCTCAGGAATGGACCAAGTTGTTTTCCAAGGAGGATAGGTGTCTATATATCGAACAAGTGACGAAGTTCTATGTTAAGTGTAGTGTGGCTGGTAGGAGAGTCTACTCTAAGGTTGAGGGAGTTGAAATTGAGTTTGGAAAATCTGAGTTAAGGGTAATCTTGGGGGTTCCTGCAGCAGATTATTGCAGGTACCTAAAACTGAAATGGCCCAAAAGAACTAACAATGTCACTTCACTTGATGTGACAAGAAAATTCACTGGAAACCCTAGGCTCAGAAAAGAAAGAAAGAAAGAAAGAAAGAAAGAAAGAAAGAAAGGTGGAAAAGAAGGAGATGGAACCAGCTCATCAACTGTGCACAGGTTCTTGCTACCAAGGGGTGAGAGGAATAGCCACGCTTGTGGACTAGACCTGACATATATGGACCTGTTGGACAGAGGTGTAAAAATAAATTTGCCTGAACTCATTATAAGACATATCAAAAGGATTACTGATACTGACAAGAAAGGGCATTCCTTAATGCATTCCTACATATTGCAGCAGATTTTTGAGCACTTTGGTGTTCCTCTTAGAAATAGGAAGAAGCCCACTTATCATCAGATGTTTGGCATGAATGTCTTAAGGACTTGTGATTTTTCAAAGAGAAGAGGTGATGTTTGGCATTTTATGCCTATATTTCCTTAATATTTCCTCACGTTTGAGTACTTTATTCGCACGTTCTAGTTGATGAATGTGATTGTGCACTGATCTTATGTCGTATGCGTGTAGGTCGTTATGAAGTGCAATTGGAGCTTTAAAGAGCATGATCGAGCAAGAAAAGGTTGGAATTTGATTGAGGATTGGATCAAGCACACGAAGGCACGACGCGACGCGAGCTGCGGACGAAGAGAAGCTGAAATTGGCCAGGCGCGTTGGGTGGCGCGCCGCGCCAGCTATGGCGCTCAGCTTTCTGGCGCGTTTTGGGGTGCGGAGCATGGCCGTTGCGTGCGAGATTTGACGGGTTCTGCTTCCGTGCGCGCGTTCCAAGGCGCGGGGCGCCACCTATAGCGCCCCTGGAGAGTTTTTGGAAGTCCTATTTCATCTAGGCTTAGGCGTAACTAATTGCTAGGCTTTTGTAAATACTATAAATACTCTTTTACTTAGTTTTTGAGAAAAGTGGAGACTTTGGAGCAAATTGGAGAGCTCATAACATCTTGAACAAGGGTTTTTCTTCCTTCCATTTATCTATTACATCATTATTTCATTATTTCATCAAATCCTTGTGTTGTTATTATGAGTATGCGTGGCTAAATCCATCGTTCTAGGGTTAGAGCGAATTCATGAAGGTTGAGGTTTGAATGTTGATTTCCATGAATTGAATTCCAATTATAGATTGTTTATTCTTTCTTGATCATAACTGTTTGATTATAACGGCCGAATAATTGAACACTATCTACGGTTCTTAGATTGAACTCGACAGAGGGAATTTATGAACGTACATAAGAAAGAATAGGGCTTGATTGCGAACCTGGGCATCAGGGAATCAATTTGTGGGTAGGATAGACATATACCTAGTCACCTTGCTTAGCTAAATATAGAGTTCGTTAATGCGTGCACGTGATTCAACCTATAGACATATAGGTATTGGAGTAGCCTGCATAGACCGTGAAGAATCGAAAGGTTTTCACGGGTAAAATTAACCTGTTAGTTAGCAATCTTGGGACTTAAGAAGTGGAATCAACAGGATAACTCAACTGGATTGGTCGTAGCTCTGACCCTGGACCGTCTCATTAATATTGTTTACAACCAAAGTTTGCTCCATTGTTTGACTGAATTTCCACCATTTAAATTACTGTTCTTTAGTTAATAAAACTCTCACTATTGAAAAAGATCCCTAAGTAGTTGTTAAGAAATTATTTGTTAGGAGTCCAGTCTGAATAGTCCTCGTGGGAAAGATACTCTACTTATCACTTTATTACTTGTCGACCACGTATACTTGCGTGTGCGTTGGGAGCAACAAGTTTTTGGCGCCGTCGCCGGGGACTAAATAATTGACTGTTTTCTTTTCAGACGATTTATTATTTTCTATTCAGGTTTAATTTTTGTTTTGAGTTTTGTGCTGTTTCAGGTATTAGGTCCTGCTTGATCTTTACCTACAGGAATGGCAGCAAAACGAGCTTTAGCTGTGCGAGATGTTGCTCTCCCCAGCCTGGATGGAGTAGCTTCGAGCATAGTTAAGCCTGAAATTACTGAAAACTTTGAGATTAAGTCCGGCATGATACAACTGTTACATGCGAGTGGACAATTTGCTGGATTACTTAACAAGGATCCACAACAACATATCCAGAATTTCTTGGAGATCAGTGATACTTATAACCGACGGGAGTTCCTATTGATTATGTTCGCTTGACATTGTTCCCGTTTTCACTGATTGGGGCAGCAAAGAGGTGGTTAAAGTCTGAAAAGTCTGGGTCTATCACTACTTGGGATGATTTGGCTAGGAAGTTCTTAGCTAAGTTCTATCCATCTGCCAAGATAGCCCGGGAGAGGAGCGAAATTATGTCCTTCAGACAGGTAGAAGGAGAGTCTTTGTATTCAGCCTGGGAGCGGTTTAAAGCTTTATTGAGAAATTGTCCACACCACAACCAATCCAATGAGGTTCTTGCACATACTTTTGTAGAGGGGTTGACTGCGCATACTAAGATCGTAGTAGATGCTGCTGCTGGAGGCCAAGTGCTGGCCTTAAACTTTGACCAGATCTATGAATTACTAGACAAGTTTTCGCAGAGAAATCCTGATTGGCAGGGAGATGGTAGAGCTACTACGCAGAAATCTACTGGGGTACTTCAGTTAGATGAAGTTTCAGAGCTGAGGGCAAAGATGGATGCTATTTCCAATCAAATTAGCAAGCTAGCTCTGCCAAAGACTCAGCAACCAGTAGCTCCAGTGCAACAACTCCAGAATTTTTGTGAGGTTTGTGGTCAAGATCATGCTACAGAGGTTTGCTCCTCTAATCCAGAGTCAGTTTATTACGTGGGTAATCAAAACAGGCCGCAGGGTCAAAATCAGTTTGGTAATGCTTATTATCAAGGCAACACGAGAGCCCCAAATAATTACCAACCACCTCCAGCTCCACCACAGCAGGTTAGCAACTCAGTTGAAGGTATGTTAAAGCAGATAATGGCAGGACAGCAGAGAGTGATAGCTGATACTGCAGCCAATGCACATGCCATACAAGATCTGGTTAATGCTCAAAAGACCCTTGAGCACCAGTTGGGGCAGTTGGTGGGAGCAGTAAGTACTGTTAAAAAAGGGCCTGAACAATGTCTTGCAGTAACTATAATTGAAGGTGGAGAGCTGAGGGCCAAGTCTGAGGAGAGAGCTGAAATAGAAAAAGTTGAAAAAGTGGAGAAGGTAAAGAAGAAAGAAGAGAAGAAGGAGGCACCTCTACCGCCTCCACCATTGCCGCAGAGACTTCTACCATCGAAGGATCTGGCCCAGTATCAAAAATTTGTGAGTATGTTGAAAGAGCTTCAAGTTAACATTCCTTTGACTGATGTATTTGAATTGATGTCATCCTTTATGAAGCTCTTAAAAGAGATTTTAGTCAAGAAGAAAAAGCCTCAAGAGACAGATACAGTTGAGTTAGTCGAGGAGTGCAGCACAATCTTGAGCAAGTTACCTCCAAAACTTCAAGATCCTTGGATGTTTACTATTCCTTGCACCATTGGAGGACATAATGTCACTGGTGCATTGTGTGATCTGCGTGCGAGCATAAATCTCATGCCTCTATCTATTTGCAAAAGGTTAGGGCTATGAGTAATCAAGCCCTATTCAGTTACTCTTTAGATGGCGGATGGATCACTCACTCACCCTGATGGTAAGTTGGAGGATGTGTTGCTTAAAGTTGGTAAGTTTACATTCTCTGCTGATTTTGTAGTCCTAGATTATGAAGAGGACCTAGAAGCTCCAATCATCTTAGGGAGACCATTCTTAGTCACCTCGAAGGCAATTATTGACATGGAGCTGGGAGAGATGACTGTTAGAGCGCATGGAGAAAAGGTTACTTTCAAGGTTTATATTGAGAATGAGCACATAACTAAGGTTGAAGAGTACTCTATGATTGAATGTGTCAAACAAGAACATGGAAGTAAACCAAATGACTTGAAGATGGGTTCTCTCAAGGAAAGGAAGAAAGCAAAGGTTCGTCGTAAGAAGAGAAGACATAGATGCTGGAAGTGAGCTAAAAGTGTCGTCGTGCCACGACGTTAACTAAGGCGCTTCTTGGGAGGCAACCCAAGTTTGTACTTGTATTATTTTATTTATATTGTCACGTAGTTTTTTTTTTTGTTGTTGTGTCGTTTTTGTAGGTGTCGGGAGTGCTAAACGAGATGCAGTTGATGTATTGTGGGGTCTGGGACGCTTTGAGGCATGCCCCGCGCTTGGTTTTGCACTTGGAATCAAGATTTGGTACGGAAAAAAATAACCCAGGCGCGTTTGGGAGCGCCCCACACCTCCTAACGCGCCGAGACAACCAGTGAGCCAAAAATCTTGGGCGCTTTAGGCGCGCGCCGCGCCCCCAACGCGGCCAAGAAAGTTTTTTTGCAATTTTTTGCAATGCTTGTTAAGCTCAAGTGTGGGGTGCGCGCACACCCAATGCCTTATCAAAACAACAGATTGGGGGAAGTCTGAGTACCTCATACTATACGGATGCTTGTTGGGTTCGTAACGGAGATGGTGCCATTGCTAGCGCCAAAGGCTAGGCCCTTTTCGGCCTTCAGGGAAGTTTCTTTTACTCACGCACTTTATTTGTTGTTCGCACTGAGGACACTGCTTGATTTTAAGTGTGGGGTGGGGAAACTTCCAAAATTTTGAGGTTATGGATGATTGTACCTTTAGGTGTATAATTTCAGCAATTTTTTATTTTTGTCACTTGACTTTATTTTTATTTGTTTCTTGCTTTAATATACCAAAAATGAAAAAAAATTAGAAAACTAATGAAAAATTCCAAAAAGATTTTCTTTTTAGGTTTAGTAGTGCTACAGTCATCCACCCCGTGGTTTTTCTTATGGCCTCGGTTCTTTTCCACGGGGAGGCCTTTGAACTGGGTAGTTTTTTTTTATTTTCTTTCTTTTTAGGATTAGAGTAGCTAGTTATAGGTGGCCCTAGACGAAAGAATTAGGTAGAATGCTAGGTGCCTTTGATTTGTTTGATACCGGTGGACTTGAACTTGTTGCATGTGCTATTTGTGGTGTCTTTTGGTGTTAAATTGTGATGCATGCCTAGAAAAATGGAATGACCCCCTTGAGATGCTTGAGTCCACTCACTTGACTTTGTTGTGAACCTTTGTGCATTACTGCTTAAATTCCCACAAGTTGCACCCTATTTGCTTGATTGAGAGTTGTGATGAAGCCATTTTGTGTGGACTGTGTGCAATGTGTGATGCGAGGCATATTTTATTGTGTTCCATGTTTGCATATTGGTGTCTAGAACTTGCCCCGTGTGTGTGCAAAGTGAAATTCTAGGTTCGCTCTAGTCGGGAGATGATACAGGCTTTCTTGATTTGCCTTTTAGCCATTAATTGCCTACCCTTTTATATGCACCTTGGACTTGCTTTGTGACCATATTGACCTTTTGTTGCCACCCACACCGCGAGCCTACCCACTTGTCCTAAATTGCTTTCTTTTGACCCTTTATTCCTTAAGCACTTTAATTAATAATTTTATATTATTGTAGAGTTTGTGGTTGAAGTATTGGGAGGTTTTTGAGTGGAACCAATGAGGGGAATACTTGATAAATTGTGAAGTAGTTGAAGGAGCATTGGCAAGGTTTGGAAAGAATTGAATAAAAAAAACAATTGAAAAAAAAAGCTGAAAAATTGGAAAAGAAAAAAAAAAGAGAAAAGAATATCCATCCTTACTAGTGTGTGCTTAAAAGAAAAATTACTACTTTGTGGAAAAGGTGTGTGAATAAAAAATTTGTTAGGTGATGGATTGGGTGGCTTTGATGAGATATGTGCTTAAATTGAATGTGATGTATTAAAGTGCTTAGGGAGGTAGTCACTATTATCCATATGTATCCTACCAGCCCCTTAGCCTACATTACAAACCTTTAAAGTCCTAGTTAATCCCGATTGGAGTGAGCCTACATTAGTGGAGTCCTACACTACGGGCAAGCCTACGGTACATCGTGTGTGACTTGTGAGCTTTTCATGAGAGTGAGTGAATTCTTTCTATGCTATTGTCCCCATTCCATTCTTGATATTCATTGTTGTGTGTGATATTTGGGGGACACTCTCTCGCTTCATTGTTTGGTGAGGGCACATGGTTTACATGAGATAGGTGAAGTTGTGGCTTCTTGGTTGAGTAGATAGGTGTGACTTTATGGGAGCAACAAGTTTTCGGCACCGTTTGGGAGCATGGTTGCAATGAGTCGAGTTTGTGCGTCTGAGTTGTCTTGGGGTGGTTGTTCTCATGTTTTGATGTTTGATATATTATTGGCATGTTTGTTGGAACCCATAGTAGTCATGTGTGCATTTGTTCAATGGTCGGTATCAATCATAGTCATAGGCAGACCTGTTCTACCGAGGTTGGGAAGTTATTTATAATTGCTCGAGGGCGAGCAAAGGTTCAAGTGTGGGGTGGTGATATTTGGCATTTTATGCCTATATTTCCTTAATATTTCCTCACGTTTGAGTACTTTATTCGCACGTTTTCTAGTTGATGAATGTGATTGAGCACTGATCTTATGTCGTATGCGTGTAGATTGTTATGAAGTGCAATTGGAGCTTTAAAGAGCATGATCGAGCAAGAAAAGGTTGGAATTTGATTGAGGATTGGATCGAGCACACGAAGGCACGACGCGACGCGAGCTGCGGACAAAGAGAAGCTGAAATTGGCCAGGCGCGTTGGGTGGCGCGCCGCGCCAGCTATGGCGCTCAGCTTTCTGGCGCGTTTTGGGGCGCGGAGCATGGCCATTACGTGCGAGATTTGACGGGTTCTGCTTCCGTGTGCGCGTTCCGAGGCGCGGGGCGCCACCTATAGCGCCCCTGGAGCGTTTTTGGAAGTCCTATTTCGTCTAGGCTTAGGCGTAACTAATTGCTAGGCTTTTGTAAACACTATAAATACTCTTTTACTTAGTTTTTGAGAAAAGTGGAGACTTTGGAGCAAATTGGAGAGCTCATAACATCTTGAACAAGGGTTTTTCTTCCTTCCATTAATCTATTACATCATTATTTCATTATTTCATCAAATCCTTGTGTTGTTATTATGAGTATGCGTGGCTAAATCCATCATTCTCGGGTTAGAGCGAATTCATGAAGGTTGAGGTTTGAATGTTGATTTCCATGAATTGAATTCCAATTATAGATTGTTTATTCTTTCTTGATCATAACTGTTTGATTATAACGGCCGAATAATTGAACACTATCTACGGTTCTTAGATTGAACTCGACAAAGGGAATTTATGAACGTACATAAGAAAGAATAGGGCTTGATTGCGAACCTGGGCATCAGGGAATCAATTTGTGGGTAGGATAGACATATACCTAGTCACCTTGCTTAGCTAAATATAGAGTTCGTTAATGCGTGCACGTGATTCAACCTATAGACATATAGGTATTGGAGGAGCCTGCATAGACCGTGAAGAATCGAAAGGTTTTCACGGGTAAAATTAACCTGTTAGTTAGCAATCTTGGGACTTAAGAAGTGGAATCAACAGGATAACTCAACTGGATTGGTCGTAGCTCTGACCCTGGACCGTCTCATTAATATTGTTTACAATCAAAGTTTGCTCCATTGTTTGACTGAATTTCCACCATTTAAATTACTGTTCTTTAGTTAATAAAACTCTCACTATTGAAAAAGATCCCTGAGTAGTTGTTAAGAAATTATTTGTTAGGAGTCCAGTCTGAATAGTCCTCGTGGGAATGATACTCTACTTATCACTTTATTACTTGTCGACCACGTATACTTGCGTGTGCGTTGGGAGCAACAAGAGGGCATCAAAGCGTCCTATGCATGTCAAGATGAACAAAGTTGATGAAATTGAGAACTTTGGACCAGACAAGGCTGTTGAAGCTGTGAAGGAATTAGAGCAGACACTTGTGGAGTTGGAGGCAGAAAATGCACAGTTGAAGAATCAGTTGAAACTAAAGGATCGAGAAATTGATCGTTTGACAATTGAGTGCAACAAACATTAAGCTGAACTTGTAGTCGAGAGAGCCAACAATTCAAAGAACTTAGAAGCACTTGTTAAACACTTCAAGCTTCTTCCTTGAAATTTGTCTTGCCCAATTCCTTCCCAAAGAACCAAGTCCTATTCTTACTTCTGGTTTTATCGATGCATGTTTAAGATAATTTTAGTTTGGTTTTGATTTTTACTTAATAGGCTACACATGAGTTGTGCCCTTGATAAATGGTTTTAAATTGCTCGTTTTGTTCTATGGTTTTCTTGTTGTTGCTATTATCATGATGGGCTCTTTGATATATTAAATGTGTCCTTTTGCTTAGCTAACTTGTTGCCTTGTGCTCTAGAGTGGACTGTGTTAACTTGTTCTTGCAGGACTTTAAAATCTTTTTGATGATGCCAAAATGGGGAAGAATGAAATGTTAGGACGTTTGTGACCCAATTCATCTGTTTTAATTTTTCTTTCAAATTGTTTTTCTGTTCTTTTGCATTGGTGATTGTATGTACAGGTTCCTCGGTAACATTTGTTTGCCATCATCGTAAAGGGAAAATTTTTTGTAGTGTTAGTTTTAAAGATTGACAAATAAAGGACCTTGTGAAGAACCTAGTCCTTTAGAGAAGGCATGACTGATCAAAAAGATTGTGGGATGCAAATCCATGCAGAACTAGGAAAGATTGGCGCGTGTATCATGATTACTTATCCTAGTCAGCAAAAGAGGTTATATCGAGACTATCTTTATGAAGTGTGAACAAGAGTTGATGCTATACAAAGAGTATGTCACTAGAGATCTTCTCTTACCATAATTGAGAAGATTCCTAGTTAGAAACTACTAGGGTTTGCATAACCCATATAAAAGCAAGTAATTGAGGCAGTCGTATTCATTCATTACTATGAGAGTTGAGAGCAAACAAAAAGGCGATCCAGTCATTATTCGTGAGTGATTGAACAGCAGTGGACAACCATTGGAGAACTCAGAGCTTATTCAGTATTTAGCATAGGTTCTTCATTATTGTTGTCATATGTTTTGTTAAGTTAAAATGTATTACCTATATGCTTAGTCTGAGCAGCGTTATAATAGGTGAATCTTTTGAGAATATTTTGTGAAGCTAGAGTTTAGCTTTCAGAGTGATTAGGGTCTAGAGTGTAACCCCTTCATTACAGAGTTTGTAATCTAAAACATGCTCATTTGTGTTAGTAGAAAAGTTTTTAAATCCCAGAGTTGGGTCGTGGTTTTTCTCCCTTGAGCAAGGAGTTTTCCACGTAAAAACTCTTTGTCTTTCACATTCAGTTTTATATTGACACTTGTGCTGCTAATTGGTTAAGGTAATTAAGAATGGGGTTCTTCGAGTAACGAACAAGGTTTTTTTAGCGAAAATCGAATGGCACTATTCAATCCCTCCGTCTAGTATCCTTAGTAGGTGCATAGATTATAACATCTATACAAGATGAGATAAAAATTATAGAATTGTAGTTAAGAAAAACGAGGAATTTCTCAATCAATAAAGGATCACATGGACAATAGCATTAGTTGAATATATTGTACTCTGAAAGCCATTGTATCATGTCAACATGTAACATTTCTTTTCTATAGCCATAGGAGGTCCTTTTAGGCCATTTCTTTTCTAGATTAGAAATAGGTCTCCCAAGTTTGTGTTGAGATAACGTTTCAATTCTTGTTAATTAATAATAACCAAAGTAATCTCATACGACCAAGACTATGTTCCAAAATCATATTTCAAATACTTGTTAAGAAAAAAGATATATTAATGATCTAGTTTGATTCTCTGATCGTTCCTCTTTTTGTTTTCTTCTCGGTAGTTGCCTAGCAAGAAACTAATGATTTTCTCAATGTATTTTCGTGTAAAATACAGTTAAAACATATTTCTTTTTCTTCCTTATGGAGTACTTCGGACTGCTAGCCATTAGCTGTTAATGAACCAAAACAAGAACATGAATACAAATGAATCCTCACACTGATTCTTCTACATAGTATCTAACCAAAGCAAAGAAACAAGAAATCCGCCTTCATTTCACACTAGCGTTGTTTTAATAGAGTAGCCTTATATATAGGACTCCTCGATCTTCTATTTTTCTCTATCTATTGATTTTTATTATTATATAACCACCTAGTAAGTATTTACCGGCATGATTAATCTAGAATTACACTGTGTAAGGTTTATTAAAAGAGAAACGCTCCTTACGAGGAATTTCATCATTTTCAAGGTTGAACTCATTTCTCCATTCCCGGATGAACTCAAAATCTCTAGTTAATGGTGGAAGAATCTCATTCATCCCATATATGGGTTAGTTTAATTTGCTCTTCTTCCAAGAACGTTTCCTTAATTTTCTTCCTTATCTTGTTTTTAGAAAATATAAAAAATATATGGCATTTAATTTGCAAGGGTGTTTTCAGAAACGTATTAGTAGTATGTTATTTCAATTGTTCCCTAGGATTAGATACAGCTAGGTCTACATCAAACATATGCAAGTATCATATGGCATGTATTTAATTGGTACAGATGAAATTATAAAATTGAGCTTAGAGCTTGAATCGTTTGTAGCATATGAAGGTGACAGCAGAATCTTACAGGTTTTTGGACATAAAATAGTCAACGGTTTGCTAGAAAACATTCAGGTGTAGTAAGTACTTCGTAATATATTAAGCAGAGGCCTTTGGAAGAGTCAGTTCCTAAAATAGTCAATGAACTATTGCAAAGTATTTAAAAAATTCACTTTCATTTGGTTTGAGACAAAAATATCACTCAACTTATCCAAAGTGCCTTAAAATATCATTCCCTCAAGTTGTACGTTAAAGTTCACCGAGAAATACTGGGGTGGAATTTTAATTTAATTTTTTTTATTAAAAGTGGACCCAACATATTTTAATTTTTTTAAAAAAGACATCAAATTATTTATTTTGTGACAGACTCACATACTACCCGATCCAAAACGGGTCTTTTTTAAGATTACTTGAAGAATGTACTAATTCAATAATCGAGTTTTATCAATGTATGTTATAAGTGTTCTCAAGTCATGCTACGGGTAAAATGCAAGATAAATTTTTAAATCCTCCCAACCATAATAGATTTTTAGCATGACAGGATGCTAATCTCATAATGAGATGAGACCCACCCAGAAGTCCTGCACCTATTGAATGAACTCAGAAGAAAGAAAATTGGAGAATGAGACTGAAATACAAAGAATAGACTAAAATAGAAAGGCTTAACGAGCCTCAGCTCATTATATTTGATCCAAGCTATGTTGTGACTTGATAGCTACTTAAAAGACCCGACTCATTCGCACTTTTAGTAAGGAGCAAAGACACTAAACTCTCTTTTACATAACATTACAAGAAAGGTTAATGTTAATACTATTTAACAAATAAAAGCTTGTCTAAATGTCCCACCAAAGCTTGGGAGCGCCATTGTCAACAAAAAAGAGTAACATACTATGATAAAATTAGTCTTTTACATAATCAACAAAAATAAATTTCAAAATAATTCAATCTAAATTTTGGTAGGATTTCTTGTTGAAGGATAGTTTTGAAGATGACAAAGGACCTGGTTCTATGTGGACTAGGAAAAGGTTCACAGTTGAAGAAGAAGACTTGGTTGTTTAAAGTGTTATTCGAGTTCGAGTCAAAGAAGGAAAAAGGGAACAGCTAGAGTTGAAGTCTCAATCCAAGACGAAGAAGGAAAAGCTTTCAAGGCGGTGCCGAAGAAGAAGCGTTGTTTCCTATGCGAAGAAGGATTGAAGACTTAGGCAAAATAACTTAGGTTTCATATAAGGCAATTTGAGTAAACCTTATTAGAAACTGATTCCAAACTGAAAAAGGAGTTCCAAGTTAATTTTGGAAAAGGCTTTTCATGAACTCTATCAATACAAAGTTGTTTTGACCTAATTAGTTTACGCACTCAAGAAATATCAACAGAGCATATCAAAAGCAAATTGATCATGAGAAGTATTGTGTGCAAGAACAGAGGCAAAGCGGTAGAACCTGGAGGAGTTTGAGTTTCATAAGGCCATAAAGTTGCAATCATTCAGCTTAGTTAGAAGCATTATTTTATGATTACGTTTTGGTGAGGTAGTTCAACCTTACAAGTCATAGTGAGGCTTGGAAGGTTCTAGGTATTAGTCATAGTGAGGCTAGTTCCTTGATTGCATTGCGTTGTAATCTAAAACTTGCTCAGTTTCCTTGAGTGGAAAAGTTTAAATCCCAAGAGTGTTGTGTCGTGGTTTTTGATCCCTTGAGAAAGGATTTTTCCACGTAAAAATCTCTGTGTTCTTTACGTTTCCGCATTGTGTTAAGTTTCAGAGATAGGTGAAACTTGCAAGGAACCTGGTTCTTTGTGAGTTAGGCGCATAAAGCAAAAGCAAGTTTTAGGATTTTGAAAATTGGGTAAGGACACTATTCACCCCCTCTAGTGTCTTACGAAGGTGCACCAGGTGCAATAAGTGGTATTAGAGCACGTTCTCTCATAAAAAGATTAACATCCTTAGAAGGATCTGAACAATGAGTGCACCACCGATTATGACAGAAGGACATTCTATCAACAAGCCTCAGCAGTTCAATGGTCAACACTACAAATTTTGGAAATTTAGGATGGAAACCTTCCTGCAGGCAAAGAATTATCAATTGTGGAAAATTACGACAAATAGTCCTATTGTTCCTACAAAACTTGACGAATCAGGGAATAAAATCCACAAGCCTATGGAGGAACTGAATCAAGCAGACTTTCATGCACTTCAGATGAATGCTGAAGCCATGAAAATACTCCACTGTGGTTTAAGTTTTAATGTGTATAAGAAGATACCAAGATGTTCAACAGCAAAGGAACTATGGGACACTTTAGACAACATCTATAGTGGAGAGCCAGAAAAGAACAGTGAAGCTTTTGTCAAAGTATGGGAAGCATCTGAAAGTGACACTAATTCAGGAGAAGAAGAAGAAGAAGAATCAGAGGATGACTCTCCTTTTGCGCTGATGGCTCTGGATGAAGAACCTCCCACTGATGACCTGCCTGAGGTAAGTCTTGATGACTTGAAACTAAAACTTCCTACTTGTTCCTTAAGAGAATTGAACATGCTTGCACTTACTTTAATTGAAGGAATAGAAAGTCTAAGAGCTGAGAAGGAACAATTGCTTTCTAAGAAGGACCATCTGATATCAGTTGTGTCCGATTATAAATTAAGAATAAATACTTTGATGAAGTCAAAACTTAATTGAAAATTGAATCTGCTTCAACTAATGGGCAAGTTTTTCAACTTAAACAGATTGTCTCAGCTCTTGAACTTGAAAACCTTAAATTAAAGAAGCAAGTGCTTGAGGAGCAAAAGAAAGCTTCAATGTTTGAACTTGATAATCTTAAACTGGAAAAAGCCCTAGGTAAGCAAGTAGTTGGTGAGGCTCAAATCAACCTTGAATCTGAGCTTAAAAAGAAAGATATGGTTCTGCATCAGGAAACTGAGAAGAACCGAGTTCTTCAAGCAAAGGTTGATAGGGCCAACTATGAACTTACCAGGCTTACTAAATGGAACACGTCTTCAAAAGCTTTAAAATGGCTGCATGAAAATCATAACAAAGGTAAGAATGGATTAGGACATAGAGAACCTTCACCAGCCTGGAATCCTAATAGTAAGTATGTAGGTCTCCCTTGCAATAAACTTTGCTTCCTTTATGGAATGACTGGGCATTATAAAAAAGAATGTGATATTGCATCAAAGACTGTTAAAAGGAACCTTAAGTCAGTTTTACCTTATTGGACTAGAAAAGATTTGATTCATCCATTCTATCAAAAAAAGGGACCCAAGCTTGTCTGGGTTCCTGTTACTAACCCCTGATTTCGTTTTGAAGGCTGGAGTGAGAAGGAACAACCCAAGCTGGATTCTTGATAGTGGGTGTTCCAGACACATGACAGGAGATAGAAGAAACTTTCTCTCACTCGCAGCATTTTAAGGGGGTAGTGTGGCTTTTGGAGGAGGAAAAAATGGAGAAATTATTGGTATTGGAAAGGTTGGGAGGTCCCTCAATCATGCAATTGAAAATATGTTGAGTGTTGATAGATTGAGGCACAATCTTCTGAGCATCTTCCAACTTTGTGATAAAGGGAATCAAGTTAGTTTCATGTCTGTAGGATGCACTGTGAAGAACCTGCAGACTGGTGGTACTGGAAGGGAAACGAGCAAACAATGTGTACAAAGCTACGTGAGGCTCTCTTCCAAAAAATAATTTGACTTGTCTGAATGCACTTGAAAATGATGCACAAATGTGGCATAAGAGACTAGGACATGCAAGCTTGACTCAGCTGAATAAATTGGTGTCAGAGGACCTGGTTCGTGGATTGCCCAGTAAAAGGTTCGAGGACATCAAGATATGTGATGCTTGTGTGAAAGGAAAACATGTAAGATCTTCATTCAATTCAAAGAAGATGGTTAGTACTTCTAAACCACTTGGGCTTGTCCACATGGATCTGTGTGGACCTATGAGGATTAGGAGCAGAGGAGGTAAGAGGTTTGTAATGGTGATTATTGATGACTACTCCAGATACACGTGGACCTTGTTTCTCAGATCTAAGGATGAAGCTTATGACATGTTCGAAGACTGGGCAAAAGTTGTTCAGAAGAAAGTAGGATTTCAACTTGTGTGTATCAGGTCTGACCATGGAACTGAGTTTGAGAATGCAAAATTTACTGAGTATTGCAACAAATATGGCGTAGACCATAAATTCTCTACATCAAGGACCCCTCAACAAAATGGAGTAGTTGAAAGAAAGAACAGGTCCTTGGAGGATATAGCTAGAACAATGATGTTATCAAGCGGTTTGGCTAAAAAAATTTAGGCTGAAGCAGTTAACACCGCATGTTACTTATTGAATCAATGTTCTATCTGTCCTTTGTTATAGAAAACTCCTTATGAGCTGTTAAGAGGTAGAAAATCTAATATTGCACATTTGAGAGCGTTTGGATGCAAGTGTTTTGCGCATAATAATGGGAAGGGACCTTTGGGGAAGTTTGATGCTATAAGTGACGAGGCCGTCTTCTTGGGATATTCTTCACAAAGCAAATCTTACAAGGTGTTCAACAAAAGAACCTTGACTGTAGAAGAGAGTGTGCATGTGGTATTTGATAAATCTGGAACTATTGCAAAGAGAGTTGAAGATGATGATCAGGAAATTGGGTTAGCTAGAGATGAACCTATTGAAGACCCTGTGAGACTTGAAGAAGACATATTTAATCAAAGTGAGGATAAGGATCAGACTCAGGGGGAACAAAGAGGCAATCAGACAGGGGGAACAGAAGAACCAGAAGAAGACAATACTAATGCACCTGGTCCCTCTGGCACTACTACTCAGGAGATTCAACCCAAACCATAGAAACATCAAAGTTCCCACCTATTGGAGAATCTTATATCTAATCTGAATACTGGGATTGTGACTAGAAGAGCCCTGAGGAACTTCTGTGCATTTTATGCGTTTATATCGACCGTAGAACCTGAGAATGTACGAGAAGCACTTGAGGATCCATATTAGGTGACTGCTATGCAGGAGGAACTTCATCAGTTTGAAGGAAGTAAGTTGTGGCACCTGGTCCCTCGACCTTCAGACAAGTCCATCATTGGAACTAAATGGGTATTTAGGAACAAACTGGATGAACATGGTATAGTGACAAGGAATAAGGAAAGACTGGTGGTTCAAGGTTATAGTCAAGAAGAAATGATAGATTATGATGAAACCTTTGCACCTGTTGCGAAAATGGAAGCCATTAGGATGTTGATAGCTTTTGCGTGGTTATTTGAATGAAAAGGTGTATGTAATTCAACCACCTGGTTTTGAAAGTTCAGAGTTTCCTGATTATGTCTATAAACTTGACAAGGCACTTTATGGGCTGAAACAGGCTCCTAAGGCTTGGTATGAAAGGTTGTCTAGGTTCTTGCTGAAGAATGGGTTTACAAGAGGAAAAATAGACAACACTCTGTTTCTAAGGAAGAAAGCCAAGAACCTGTTGATTGTGCAAGTGTACGTCGATGATATCATCTTTGGAGCTACTTGTGAGAAATATTGAGAAATATTATTTATCATAAAGAATAGTATTTACAAGGAGCCCTATTTATAACTATCATACATCATACACTACATATATTTTCCCATTGTGGGACAGGAACGACAATCCTAACTATATACAACTTAACCTTTCTAACACTCCCCCTCAAGCCGGTGCATACAAGTTATATGTACCGAGCTTGTTACAAATATAATTAATACGTGGACCAGTAAGGGACTTAGTGAATATATCTGCAAGCTGATCATATGACTTCACAAATCTTGTAACAATATCCCTCGAGAGTATCTTCTCTCTAACAAAGTGACAGTCAATCTCAATGTGCTTAGTCCTCTCATGAAACACCGGATTTGACGCAATATGAAGAGCAGCTTGATTATCACACACAAGTTACATATGATTGAATTCACCAAACTTCAACTCTCTGAGCAACTGTTTGATCCAAATTAGTACACAAGTAGCTACAGTCATTGCTGGATATTCTGCTTCTGCACTAGACCGGGCAACCACATTTTGTTTCTTGCTTTTCCAGGACACCAAATTACCTCCTACCATAACACAATAACCAGACGTGGAACGTCTATCATAGGAATATCCTGCCCAATCAGCATCTGTACATCCAACAATTCGTTCATGGCCTCGACTCTCGAAGAGCAATCCCTTGCCTAGAGATGACTTTATATACCGAAGAATGCGAATAACTGCATCCCAGTGACTATCACATGGAGAGTCCATAAATTGACTTACCACACTCACAGGAAAGGAAATGTCAGGACGAGTCACTGTGAGGTAGTTTAACTTACCAACCAGCCATCTGTATCTCGCAGGATCAGTAAGAGGCTCCCCCTGTCCTGGCATAAGCTTAGCATTCGGATCCATGGGAGTATCAACAGGCCTGCTGTTACACCCCGTACGTCTAAATTGACGTATATCATTATAATATCATGTTAAGAATGATTTAAGTGAGTTTAAAGTAATAATATGACCATATATGATGTTTATATGTTGAATATAAAGTTTGGGAAAAATCAGATTTAAGTTGCGGAAAAACCGACTAAGGAATTGCCTTGTAACGAAGCTTTTTCAACAATTAATTTCGTGTGTTATATGAGGTCTTTTGGGGACATATCATATATCAAATTGAAGGTCTTGGAGTGTAGTTTCCAACACTTTTGACGGTTTGTTCATACAACATATAGATAAAAAGATATGAGCATCAAAAGTCAGGCCAGAAAAAGGGACATAAGCGCAATAGAGGACTAAAACTGAAATGTTTCAAGTATAAAAGGAAAAATTCATCATCTTCTCGACATTTTCCAGAAACCCCACGACATAAACAGACCTTACTTCATTTTTAATCCATATTTTTTGATTTTGAAGAAACAACATCAATCTTGACTCGAAACGGAAGACGGATTGCATCAAAACGCTCTACGCGATTAGGGTAACATTATGCTACCTTCAATTTCGTCTATAGTTTGAATTTTAGAATTACTTCATAGCTAAGTAAAGTATCTAAATTCTATTTTATAGCTTTTTTAAGCTTTAGAAGGTGTGGAATTCAAAGGAAACGAAGTTTAGAAGCTAGAAACATCAAAGGTATGTAAGACTAACCCTTTCTTTTGGCATGGCATGTATCTTTTAGCTTTTGAAGCTTTTCTTAGTTCTAAACTTAGTATTTCTTCTGAGAAACTTGTATGGTACCAAGGAAACCTTGTATATACTTAATTTGGTACTAAAATCAAAGGTGAAAGACGTCCAAATCAGCAAGACAAAACGTTTCAAAATCTAGAAAATTGTTTTGATCTTTGGACAGTTGTTAGTATATTGATCATAACTCCTTGTACAAAATTGATATTTAGATTCTTTAAGAATCTCCAGAACTCTAAGACATATATCTAAAACTTTCATGAAGACTATGAAGTCTATAACTTTGATCTACACTCTGAAAATTAGGTTGGAAGTCAGGACAGTGGTGCTGTCCAGACATTCTATCTGCGGATTTGTTATGTCATCCAGTTGTCTCATCTTGTTATCTGTTTAACATGTTTATGTTATCAGTTTATCCGGGTATTCATTCCCGTGTATAGTATAGTGTTGGTTCTGTTTTGCGGATCATCCAGTTTCAGTGGAAACTCTGCCGAAATTTTTATAAAGATCAAAGAGTTAGACAGATTCTAAGTTTCAGGTTGTGTCTACAATTCCATCCAGAGTTTTCTTATCATTCCTTTGAGTCCATATATATTGTTGCCACATGTGTTATGCCTCATACATGCTTATGCTTATATTGTGATCATGTTATGTGTGATTTGGAGTCCCCCATAGAGGCTGGACATTGGACACACAGTCCGGTCGCGTGTGATACTACCCGTCTGGGGGATACAGCCCCTCTGGTTCAGGCGGGAGTTGAAACACCTAGTGTGACCGGGTGTCATTCACACACTCTGACCAGAGAGACTAGATATTACTGGCTGGGGGGGATATAGCCCATAACACCCACCAGGTTTGTTATATATGCGTATATAGGCACAATATGCACTGCATGATTATACATGAGGCTAGTTCCGGTTTTCAGTTACCTGATTTGGGGGGATACAGCCCATAACGCCAGACAGGTACTAGTTCAGATGTTCAGTTACCTGATTTGGGGGGATATAGCCCATAACACCAGACAGGTACCAGTTCAGATAACAGTTCAGCTTTAGCTCAGTACCAGTTATCAGTTCTCAGTTATCAGCCACCAGTTCTTAGCGTCAGGATCAGTTGACAGTTATCAGTTCCAGTTTCTAGTTACAAGTTATCAGTCATATTACAGTTATTTATCAGTATAGTTCAGCTCAGTCTTCAGTTTCAGATTCAGCTAGACTTCAGTTTATATTCAGATCATGTTTAGTATGTTCTTCAGATTTCCAGCTATATTGCTATGCTCCAGCTCATATTTACATATTTATATTCCAGCCTTACGGTTTCATTCAGCTATGATATATTATATGCTCATGCCTTACATACTTGGTACATATCGTACTCACGCCCTTTTCTGGGGCGCTGCGTTTCATGCCGCGCATGTGCAGATAGATCAATGCTTGGACCACGTTAGTAGGCCATCTATCAGCTATTGGAGTCACTCCGCTTACTCCCGGAGTTACTTATCTTTTGGTATGTATACAGTCAGCCAGTTTGGGTATGGCGGGGTCTTGTCTTGTCCTTTGTATATTCAGTTCAGCACTCTTAGAGGCCTGTAGATATGTCCCTGTGTGGTTCTGTCAGTATGTTAGCTTGTCAGTTTTTTTTTTTCATTGCATAATTCTTATCAGTAAAGTTTATGCTTATTCAGTTTATCAGTTATATTCATGATTAGCAGATTATCAGCAGGATTAGTGATGACCGACACTTAGTGTTGGTCATCCGTCGCGGCCCTAAGTTGGGTCGTGACAAAAGTGGTATCAGAGCAGTTCAGTCCTAGGGTGTCTACAGGCCGTGTCTAGTAGAGTCTTGTTTAGGAGTATGTTGCGCGCCATACTTTTGAACAGGAGGCTACAAGGCACTTCAGGACAGTTGTCTTTCTTTCTTCTCTAGATCGTGCGATAGCGCCATGATTATAGAATTCAGCCCTCTAACAATAGTAATTTCAGCAAAGCGATGCCGCCAAAGAAACTAACAGCTGCCCAGAAGGGCAAGGTTATTGCCGGCCAGGGTATTAGTAGAGTGCCACCTAAGGTGGATGAGAGTGAGGAGTCCAGACCTGAGGCTCCATCCGAGGCCTCACAGATCCTATCAGTTCAGGGTGATATTAGAGGTACTGCAGCTACTATACCTCCACCTTCTTAGCCTGATAGTCAGGGGCAGGAAGTGAGGGATGCCATCAGATTATTGACCAGTATTGTAGTTGCTCAGACTAGACAGCATAGTACAGATGCCCAGGGAGATACTAGATCCAGGATCAGGGATTTTATCCGACTAGAGCCTCCAGTCTTTACTGGATCCCGTACGGGAGAGGACCCTCAGGATTTTCTTGTGAGGATAGGCAAGGTGTTGAGGGTCATGCACGCATCAGAGGCAGAGTCAGTAGAGTTGGCTGCATTTAGATTGCATGACTTAGCAGCAGGGTGGTATCAGACATGGGAGCTATCTAGAGGGTCAGATGTTACTCCGGCGACTTGGAAGGAATTCTCAGATGCCTTCCTTCATCAGTATATGCCCATAGAGACACAGAGAGCACGTGCTAATCAGTTCCTGACCTTGAGACAGGGAAGTTTGAGTGTAGAAGAGTATAATTATCGCTTTAATTCTTTAGCAAGGTTTGACCCTACTGTGGTAGCCAGTATGGAGGATAGAATTCACAGGTATGTAGTGGGACTTCGTCCACACCTGGGAAACGAGTGTATGATTGTTGCTATGCAGCCAGATATTATATCACGCATCCAGGCATTTGCTTTATCACTTGAGGAGAGGAAGCAGAAATAGAGAGCCGACAGGGATAGAGTGTTACACAAGAGGGGCAGATTTTCTGGTTAGTTTGGATTGACGTCTGGAGCAAGTAGACAGCAGAGTGTTAGACAGCCACCAGCTAGTATACCTCCACAGTCCTGTGGCTCAAGATCTGATAGACCTCCTCAGTCCAGAGCTAGTCAGACACCACAAACTTTAGGATTTTAGCGTCATGGTACTTTTCTACAGGCCAATCAGACATATTCCAGATGTCCAGATTGTGGTAGACGCCACTTGGGCTCATGTCAGTTAGGAGTTGATTGATACTCGTTATATTTGTCAAAAGGTAGACCATTTCATGAGAGATTGCCCGACTAGGGGTGGTAGTGGTGCAGCCCAGCCAGCTAGATCAGCAGTTGCCTCCTTAGCACCAGCACGCCATCAGGGGCATGTTCTTCAGGATGGCACCTGCATAACAGAAAGAACTTAAGGAGAAACTGAAGGATTTGTTAGATAAAGGCCTCATCAGACCCAGCATTTCCTCGTGGAGAGCCTCGATATTATTTGTGAAAAAGAAAGATGGCTCTCTATACATGTGCATAGATTACAGACAGCTGAATAAAGTTACAATCAAGAATAAATACCCTCTGCCCAGGATTGATAACTTGTTCGACCAGCTCCAGGGTACCAAGTACTTCTCGAAGATAGATTTGCGATCAGGCTACCATCAGGGTAGAGTCAGAGAATCTGATATATCTAAGACTCCATACAGGACTAGGTATGGACATTATGAGTTTTTAGAGATGTCGTTTGGACTCACTAATGCCTCTGCAGTATTTGAGGATTTGATGAACAGCGTATTCAGGCTTTATCTAGATTTATTTGTGATTATATTTATTGATGATATTCTCATCTATTCAAAGTCTGAATCAGAGCATGCGGAGCACCTACGCACAGTATTGGGTACTCATCGGGACCAACAATTAGATGCTAAGTTCTCAAAGTGTAAATTCTAGATAGATTCAGTGGCATTTCTTGGCCACATAGTTTCAGCAGAAAGAATTAAAATAGATGACCAGAAGATCTAGGCTGTGAAGAATTGGCCCATGCCTACGACGCTAACTGAAGTACGTAGTTTTCTGGGTTTGGCAGGTTATTACAGAAAGTTTATAGAGGGTTTTTCCTCCATTGTAGCTCCACTGAACAAATTGACAAAGAAATCAGCTAAATTTGAGTGGTCTGATTCTTGCGAGCACAGCTTCCAAGAACTAAAGAACAGGTTGATAACAGCTCCAGTACTTACACTTCCAGAGGGATCTGAGGGCTATGTCATTTACTGTGATGCTTCTCGAATTGGTCTTCGTTGTGTTTGATGCAGCATGGAAGAGTAATTGCTTATGCTTCTAGGCAGCTGAAAAAGCACGATCAGAACTACCTCATCCATGATCTTGAGCTTTCAGCAGTCATTCATGCATTGAAGATTTGGAGACATTATTTTTACGGTGTTCATGTTGATATTTATACGGATCACAAGAGCCTCCAGTACATATTTAAGCAAAAGGAGCTAACCCTATGATAGAGGCGGTGGCTAGAGTTGCTGAAGGACTATGACATGGACATTCTTTATCATCCGAGTAAAGCGAATATTGTTGCTGATGCCCTTAGTCGTAGGTCTATGGGTAGTATGTCTTATTTACAGTCACAGAAAAGAGAGTTAGCTCATGCACTCCACCAGTTGGCCAGCATGGGAGTCAGATTAATAGATTCAGAGGATGCTGGAGTTACAGTTCAGAAAGCAGCCACTACTTGCCTAGTTACAGGAGTAAAACAGCGTCAGTATGGGGATCCAGTTCTAGTTGAATACAGATAAATAGCCAGAAGAAAACCGAAGTCACCATACAAGGTTACTAGTGATGGGGTTCTCATGTATAAAGATAGACTTTGTGTTCCAGAAGTTGCAGATTTACGTAAACAGATTATGACTGAGGCACACTATTCTAGATACACTGTTCATCCAGGTTCGACTAAGATGTACCATAATCTTAAGCAGATTTATTGTTGAGACGAAATGAAGCGTGACATAGCAGAATTTGTGGCTCAGTGTGCTAACTGCCAGCAGGTTAAAGTCGAGCAAAAAAAAAAAAAAAAACCTAGTGGCTTGTTACAGGAAGTCGAGATTCCATCATAGAAATGGGAAGCAGTGAATATGGACTTCATTACAGGCTTTCCCCGTATGCGGAGCGGATATGACTCTATTTGGGTTATAGTTGACAGGCTTACTAAATGAGCTCATTTCTTTCC
Organism: Petunia x hybrida; assembly: GCA_037355625.1. Taxonomy (NCBI): domain Eukaryota; kingdom Viridiplantae; phylum Streptophyta; class Magnoliopsida; order Solanales; family Solanaceae; genus Petunia; species Petunia x hybrida. The sequence goes on along the minus strand of JBBBVM010000605.1, from coordinate 307,951 downwards.
TATTAGAACTACATATACAGCAGAGGATTATGCCAGACTTTATATCAGAGAGATAGTGCGCCTACATGGTATTCCAATATTTGTTATTTCAGACGGGGGCGCACCAGTTTACAGCTAATTTCTATAGATCGTTCCAGACAGGTTTAGGGACACAGGTGTATCTGAGTACAGTATTTCATCCATAGACAGACAGACAGGTTGAGCGGACCATTCAGACATTAGAAAATATGCTTAGAGCTTACGTGTTAGATTTTAGAGGCAGCTGGAATGGTCACCTACTGTTGATAGAGTTTGCATATAATAATAGCTATCATTCTAGCATACAGATGGTGCCATATGAAGCTTTGTATGGGCACAAATGCAGGTTTTCTATATGATGGTTCAAGGTTGGCGAGTCTCAATTGATAGGTCCAGACTTAATCCAACAAGTAATTGATAAAGTCAAGTTGATCAGGGAAATATTATTAGCAGTGCAGAGCAGACAGAAGTCCTATGCAGATAATCGACATTGAGATTTAGAATTTCATATTGGCGATTGGGTATTCCTGAAAGTATCACCTATGAAAGGAGTTATGAGATTTTGAAAGAAGGGAAAGCTTAGCCCTAGATTTATTAGTCCATATCAGATTATCAGGTGAGTTGGGCGTGTAGCCTACGAGTTAGACCTTCAACCAGACCTTCAGGAGGTACATCCAGTATTCCATGTTTCCATGCTCAAAAAAATGTGTCAGAGATCCTTCTAGAGTTGTACCAGTAGAGGATGTACAGATTACAGAACAGTTGACTAATAAGGAGGTGCCAGTTGCAATTTAAAGAGGCAGATTCGTCGAGTAAGGACGAAAGACATTCCTTTAGTTAAGATGCTATATCAAAGCAATAATATAGAAGAAATAACTTGGGAAGCTGAAAATGACATGAGGGCAAAATATACACATCTCTTCATTACTTCGAGTATGTAACAGATCGTTGCTTAATGCTTCTACATACTTCATTTAACATTCGAGGACGAATGTTCCTAACGGGGGAATATTGTTACACCCCGTACGTCTAAATTGACGTATATCATTATAATATCATGTTAAGAATGATTTAAGTGAGTTTAAAGTAATAATATGACCATATATGATGTTTATATGTTGAATATAAAGTTTGGGAAAAATCAGATTTAAGTTGCGGAAAAACCGACTAAGGAATTGCCTTGTAACGAAGCTTTTTCAACAATTAATTTCGTGTGTTATATGAGGTCTTTTGGGGACATATCATATATCAAATTGAAGGTCTTGGAGTGTAGTTTCCAACACTTTTGACGGTTTGTTCATACAACATATAGATAAAAAGATATGAGCATCAGAAGTCAGGCCAGAAAAAGGGACATAAGCGCAATAGAGGACTAAAACTGAAATGTTTCAAGTATAAAAGGAAAAATTCATCATCTTCTCGACATTTTCCAGAAACCCCACGACATAAACAGACCTTACTTCAGTTTTAATCCATATTTTTTGATTTTGAAGAAACAACATCAATCTTGACTCGAAACGGAAGACGGATTGCATCAAAACGCTCTACGCGATTAGGGTAACATTATGCTACCTTCAATTTCGTCTATAGTTTGAATTTTAGAATTACTTCATAGCTAAGTAAAGTATCTAAATTCTATTTTATAGCTTTTTTAAGCTTTAGAAGGTGTGTAATTCAAAGGAAACGAAGTTTAGAAGCTAGAAACATCAAAGGTATGTAAGACTAACCCTTTCTTTTGGCATGGCATGTATCTTTTAGCTTTTGAAGCTTTTCTTAGTTCTAAACTTAGTATTTCTTCTGAGAAACTTGTATGGTACCAAGGAAACCTTGTATATACTTAATTTGGTACTAAAATCAAAGGTGAAAGACGTCCAAATCAGCAAGACAAAACGTTTCAAAATCTAGAAAATTGTTTTGATCTTTGGACAGTTGTTAGTATATTGATCATAACTCCTTGTACAAAATTGATATTTAGATTCTTTAAGAATCTCCAGAACTCTAAGACATATATCTAAAACTTTCATGAAGACTATGAAGTCTATAACTTTGATCTACACTCTGAAAATTAGGTTGGAAGTCAGGACAGTGGTGCTGTCCAGACATTCTATCTGCGGATTTGTTATGTCATCCAGTTGTCTCATCTTGTTATCTGTTTAACATGTTTATGTTATCAGTTTATCCGGGTATTCATTCCCGTGTATAGTATAGTGTTGGTTCTGTTTTGCGGATCATCCAGTTTCAGTGGAAACTCTGCCGAAATTTTTATAAAAATCAAAGAGTTAGACAGATTCTAAGTTTCAGGTTGTGTCTACAATTCCATCCAGAGTTTTCTTATCATTCCTTTGAGTCCATATATATTGTTGCCACATGTGTTATGCCTCATACATGCTTATGCTTATATTGTGATCATGTTATGTGTGATTTGGAGTCCCCCATAGAGGCTGGACATTGGACACACAGTCCGGTCGCGTGTGATACTACCCGTCTGGGGGATACAGCCCCTCTGGTTCAGGCGGGAGTTGAAACACCTAGTGTGACCGGGTGTCATTCACACACTCTGACCAGAGAGACTAGATATTACTGGCTGGGGGGGATATAGCCCATAACACCCACCAGGTTTGTTATATATGCGTATATAGGCACAATATGTACTGCATGATTATACATGAGGCTAGTTCCGGTTTTCAGTTACCTGATTTGGGGGGATACAGCCCATAACGCCAGACAGGTACTAGTTCAGATGTTCAGTTACCTGATTTGGGGGGATATAGCCCATAACACCAGACAGGTACCAGTTCAGATAACAGTTCAGTTTTAGCTCAGTACCAGTTATCAGTTCTCAGTTATCAGCCACCAGTTCTTAGCGTCAGGATCAGTTGACAGTTATCAGTTCCAGTTTCTAGTTACAAGTTATCAGTCATATTACAGTTATTTATCAGTATAGTTCAGCTCAGTCTTCAGTTTCAGATTCAGCTAGACTTCAGTTTATATTCAGATCATGTTTAGTATGTTCTTCAGATTTCCAGCTATATTGCTATGCTCCAGCTCATATTTACATATTTATATTCCAGCCTTACGGTTTCATTCAGCTATGATATATTATATGCTCATGCCTTACATACTTGGTACATATCGTACTCACGCCCTTTTCTGGGGCGCTGCGTTTCATGCCGCGCAGGTGCAGATAGATCAATGCTTGGACCACGTTAGTAGGCCATCTATCAGCTATTGGAGTCACTCCGCTTACTCCCGGAGTTACTTATCTTTTGGTATGTATACAGTCAGCCAGTTTGGGTATGGCGGGGTCTTGTCTTGTCCTTTGTATATTCAGTTCAGCACTCTTAGAGGCCTGTAGATATGTCCCTGTGTGGTTCTGTCAGTATGTTAGCTTGTCAGTTTTTTTTTTCCATTGCATAATTCTTATCAGTAAAGTTTATGCTTATTCAGTTTATCAGTTATATTCATGATTAGCAGATTATCAGCAGGATTAGTGATGATCGACACTTAGTGTTGGTCATCCGTCGCGGCCCTAAGTTGGGTCGTGACACCTGCACCCCTTCATACATGTCTCTTCAAGAATGTCTAAGGCATACTTCCTCTGTGAGATAACAATACCTTACTTGGACTGAGCAACCTCAATACCCAGAAAGTACTTCAATCTGCCTAGATACTTAGTTTGGAAGTGCCTAAAGAGATGTTGTTTCAATCTAATAATATCATTATGATCATTGCCAGTAATAACGATATCATCAACATAAACCACTAAATAAATGCATAGATTTGGAGCAGAATGCCGATAAAAGACAGAGTAATCAGCTTTACTACGAGTCATGCCAAACTTCTGAATAATTGTACTGAACTTACCAAATCATGCTCGAGGAGACTGTTTTAAGCCATAAAGTGACCGGCGCAATCGACATACAAGACCACAGACTCCCCCCAGGCAACAAAACCAGGTGGTTGCTCCATATAAACTTCCTCCTTAAGATCACCATGGAGAAAAGCATTCTTAATATCCAGCTGATAGAGAGGCCAATGACGGACAGCCGCCATGGATAGAAAAAGACGGACTAATGCTATTTTAGCAACCGGAGAGAAAGTGTCACTATAATTAAGCCCAAAAATCTGAGTATAACCTTTTGCAACCAGGCGGGTCTTAAGTCGATCAATTTGGCCGTCCGGACCCACTTTGATTCCATACACCCATCGACAACCAACAATATATTTACCTGGATGAAGTGGAACAAGCTCCCAAGTACCACTAGCACGTAGTGCAGACATCTCATCAATCATAGCATGTCGCCATCCAGGATGAGAGAGTGCTTCACCTGTAGACTTAGGTAAAGAAATAGTTGACAAAGAAGACACAAAGGCCTGATGATATGATGACAGGCGATGATAGCTCAAGCCCACATAATGAGGATTAGAATTTGCGGTGGATCGCGTACCTTTTCGAAGTGCAATCGGTAGACTAAGAGTAGACAGGTCCGCAGTAGGTGAAGAGTCTGTTGCAGGATGTGAATCATCTAGACCTAATTCTGGATGTGGACGACGATGATAAGTCAGAAGTGGTAGCTCTGGAGCAGTAGTAGTAACTGTAGAAGGAGCAAATGCAGGAGGGGCAACTACAGTAGGAACAACTGCAGGAGGGGCAGCTGCAGGAGAAGGGACTACAGTAGGAACAACTTCTGGAAGAGCAACTCTAGGAGGATCAAGAGTAGAAGGAGCTATGGTAGACTCCTCAAAAGTTGGCACAGGTAAGACTTCAGAGATATTGAAATGATCAGACGAAGGTGCAAAGTAAGGTCGACTCTAAAAAAAAGTAACATCTGCTGACATAAGATATCGACGAAGATCAGGTGAGTAGCAATGATATCCCTTTTGAACTCGAGAATAATCAAGGAAGACACACTTGAGAGCATGGGGAGCTAATTTATCTTTCCCGGGAGCAAAGTTATGGACGAAACACGTGCTCCCAAACACACGTGGGGGAAGAGAGTACAAAGGTGACTCAGGAAACAATACAGAGTGTGGGACCTGATTTTGGATGGAAGACGAGGGCATCCGATTAATCAAATAACAAGATGTGAGAACTGCATCGCCCCAAAAACGTAGTGTAACATGAGACTGAATGAGAAGAGTGCGAGCAGTCTCAATGAGATGCCTATTCTTCCTCTCAGCTACCCCATTTTGCTGAGGAGTATATGGACAAGAGGTTTAATGAACAATGCCCTGAGAAGTCATAAACTGCTTAAACTGAGAAAATAAGTATTCTAAAGCATTATCACTGCAAAAAGTGCGAATAGAAACACCAAATTGATTTTTTATTTCAGCACAAAAATTTTGGAATATAGAAAACAATTTCGAACGATCTTTCATTAAGAAAATCCAAGTACATCTTGAATAATCATCTATGAAACTAACAAAGTAACGAAAACTCAATGTTGAATTGACTCTACTAGGACCCCAAATATCAGAATGGACTAAAGAAAAAATAGACTCTGCACGACTCTTAGTGCGACACAAAAAAGTGGAGCGAGTATGCTTCCCTAGTTGACACGACTCACAATCTAATGTGGATAAACTAGATAGACTAGGTACCACCTTCTGAAGCTTGAATAAACTGGGATGTCCCAAACGACTGTGAAGTAACTCTAGAGGATCTGTAACTGGACACGCTGTAGAGGAGTTAGGAGAGGTAAGATAATAAAGGCCTTGTGATTCATGCCCTGCACCAATCATCCGTCCCGTATTGCGGTCCTGTATAGCAACAACATCATTAAAAAATGTTATGGAACAATTAAGGGTACGAGACAAACGACTGACATATAGAAGATTAAAGGGGCAACCAGGGACATAAAGAACGGAATTTAGAGTTAAAGAGGATAGGGGACTAGCTTGTCCAACTCCTATGGCTTTTGCTTGTGAACCATTCGCTAATGTGACAGTGGGTAGGGATTGTGAATAAACAATGTTAGATAAAAGAAACTTATTACCAGAAATATGGTCCGAAGCACCTGAGTCAATGACCCATGGTCCAAGAGTACTAGACTGTGAGACACAGGCAACCTGATTACCAGTTTGAGCAACAGAAGCTATTTGAGATGATGTCTGCTTACTTGCTTGATACTGAAGAAATTCATTATATTCCTCCTCAGATAACTTAACACCCTGATTACTATCCGTCTGAGCAACATGAACATTCTGGTCATGTAAAGTATCATCACGTAAAGTATAGCATGACTCACGGATGTGTCCATTCCTGCCACAGTAACTGCACTTGGGTCGAACTCTCCCAGAACGACCTCCACCTCGATTCCCAGTAGAACCTCCACCTCAAATTCCCATATTATTTGATGTCTGATTCCCTATTATCTGAGGTGGACGATTCTACCGAGTCTGCGAAAATAGAACAGAAGAATCAGTCGGTGATGGAACCATTATGTGACTAGGTGGCGAAGCAAGTCAAAGTAAACGAGAGAATAGATCATCTACTGTAGGGACCGTAGGACTAGCCAAAATCTGGTCACGCACTGAATCAAGATCACTTGGAAGTCCAGCTAGTGTAAGTACGAGAAACATCTTCTGTCGTTGCTCCTGTTGTTTGTCCACACTAGCGGTGACAGGCATCAGCTTCTAAAATTCTTCCATGACTGCTTGTACCTGTCCTAAGTAAGTTGACATATCCAGTTCTTGTTTCTTCAAATTAGTCATTCGAGAGATCATATCATAGAAACGAGATATGTCATTAGTATATAGGGTGCGAGCCTTTTCCCAAACCGAATAACATGTTAGGAATGGACGAAATAGAGGCATTAACTTAGAATCAATAGATCGCCATAAAATACTGCACAACTGAGCATCAACCTTATCCCATTGTGTCGTAGCCTTATCATCACCATCACTAGTTTTCTTGGTTAAGTGATCTAGAACACCATAACCTTTACACCATAATTCAACAGACGAAGCCCAAGCTAAATAGTTTGAACTTCCAAGAAGTGGTTCAGAAGTAATCAAAAGACTTGAATTTTCAACTCCAGAGTTTTTGGGACCAAAAGCATCAAATCCGAGAGACATGGTTGTATTGAAAAAGACCTCTAACCAAAAATTTGCAAAATAACACCAAATTGAGCAAAGAAATATCTGAAACAGTCACCAATTAAGCCAAAAAGAGCAGAAAACTGGAACAGTAGCTGTAGATGCCGGAATAATCACTGTAGATGCCGGAATAATCGGGAGTGGTCGGAATCTGATGAAACTTAGATAGGTATGGTCGGAAATTGTATACGAGAACCAGAGAAAAGAGATCCGCGAGAAAAAACTGTCGGAACAGGGCTCACGCGCCGGCGTGTGAAGCAGACGCGTCGCCGGAGATCTCACTATTTCCGGCGTGTGAGGGCGTGTGGGTCGCCGGATTCTGACCGGTCTGACTGGAGTTTGGTCGCGGGACAACAGCGGACCTTATGGTAGTATCGGTTTTCGCACAACACTGCCAGAAAAGTAAGTCTCCGGTAACAGCCACCGGAATCTGCACGGTGGTTAGTTCTCAGATAAGCTGGAAAATTTCTCAACTGTAATTTTCTCACTGTTGCTCTGATACCATGTGAGAAATATTGAGAAATATCATTTATCATAAAGAATAGTGTTTACAAGGATCCCTATTTATAACTTTCATACATCATACACTACATATATTTTTCAGTGTGGGACAGGAACGACAATCCTAACTATATACAACTTAACCTTTTTAACACTACTAATGAGAACCTTTGCAAGGAATTTGCCGACTTGATGGGAAGTGAATTTGAGATAAGTATGATGGGTGAGCTGAATTTCTTCTTAGGCTTACAAATCAAGCGAACTCAGGAATGCACAATGATCTATCAGCAGAAGTACATCAACGAACTTTTGAAGAAGTTTGATATAAAAACTGCTAAGGACATGAGCACACCTATAGCACCTGAAACTAAGTTGGATCTGGATGAACCTGGTGCTTCCATTGATGAAACAAAGTACAGAGAAATGATTGGTTCCTTGTTGTACTTGACTACAAGTCGTCTAGATATTGTTTATAGTGTTGGTTTATGTGCAAGATTCCAGTCAAAACTAAAGGAGTCACACTTAACAGCAGTCAAGAGGATTCTAAGATATTTGAAAGGAACTCAAGATATGTGCTTATAGTACCCAAGAGGTGGAAGTTTTGATCTAATAGTTTTTGCTGATGCTGGCTATGTTAGTCACTTGGTTGATAGGAAAAGTACATCTGGGATGGCACACTTCTTAGGTCCTTGTCTTGTTTCATGGGCTACAAAGAAACAAAATTCAGTAGCATTATCTACAGCTAAAGCTGAATATGTAACAGCTGCTTTATGTTGTTCACAGCTTTTATGAATTAAGCAGCAGTTAGAGGACTTTGAAATTAAGTGTGGACCAGTTCCAATCTATTGTGACAATACCAGTGCAGTTAATATAGCCAAGAACCTGGTCTAGCACAAGAGAACAAAGCACATTGACATTAGGCATCACTTCTTAAGGGATAATGTTGACAAAGGCCTAATCACTATGAATTTTTGCAGGACTGAGGATCAAATTACTGACATCTTCACTAAGGCCTTGAACATGGTACAATTTTAGAAGAACAGACTTGAGTTAGGGATGACCAAGATACACTGATCGAGGCAGCACCTGGTTCTCCCAATGATTAGCTAGAGAAGTTTCTTTGTTTAAGCTAGTTTGACTTTGTTTAATTGACTCTACTTTTAAAACATAATTGTTTTGCTTGCTAACCTATTTCGAACCTATTTTCATGACTTAGATACTGGCAAACCTTTTTTGAGTAGAGGATAAATGCTAAAGAACCTGGTGCATGGACGTTCAGGTACGCATCCAATATTACTTACTAATTGTAAAAAAAATTTGTCTTACGTGGCCAATTAGTTACCAAGTTAACATATGTAACGCTAAATTATTGGGTAATTTTAAATTTCAAATCTATTAAAACCCGCTGGCGTCAGCTTCCACACGTAATAATGGTAATGCACAGCTTTTTCACATCCCATCATTTCCATTTCCCTTCCCGATACAACTCCTACCTTTCCATATTCTCTTAAGCTATCAGAACATTGGTTTGTAAGTATTGTTTCATTTGTGGGTCTAAGAAATCTTCACAGACTACTCTCTAATAATCTTTTTTCTCTCTCTTAAAAACCTCTCAAATTTCCTCACCATGTCAACCACTTCGAAGAATACTGGAAACCCTACTTCTCCTAAACTTAAAATGACTAAACTAAATCTAAAGGTAAAGCAACTAGCGGCAAGTCGTTCTGTTATGATGGCGAAAAAATTTGCTAAATTGAGACAGAAGAAGGTTTCAAAAATGGCTACAAGTAAAGGGGAAATTATACTAAGCACTATTGCAGAGGAAAGGGTTGATACAAATCAAGAATTGGTTCAAGAAGTTGAAGAGGTAAACCCTATTGTCTCTACTTGTTACACCCCGTATGTCTAAAGTGACGTATATCACTCTAAAGACATGTTAAGAATAATTTAAGTGAGTTTAAAGTCAAAATATGACCATATATGATTTTTATATGTTGAATATAAAGTTTGGGAAAAATCGGATTTAAGTTGCGGAAAAACCGACTAAGGATTGCCTTGTAACGAAGCTTTTTCAGCAATTAATTTCGTGTATTATATGAAATCTTTTGGGGACATACCATATACCAAATTGAAGGTCTTGGAGTTTAGTTTACAAAAATTTTGACGGTTTGTTCATACAACGTATAGATAAAACGATATGAGCATCAGAAGTCAGGTCAGAAAAAGAGACATAAGCGCAAAAGAGGACTAAAACTGAAATGATTCAAGTATAAAAGGAAAAATCATCTCATATCTCATCATTTCCAGAAATCTAAAGAGAGAAACAGTGTTCTCGTTAAGTTTTAAGCAACTTTTATGATTTTGAAGGAAGGACGCCAATCTTAACTCGAAATTGAAGACGGATTGCGTCAAAACGCTCTACGCGATTAAGGTAACGTTATGCTACCTTCAATTTCGTCTATAGTTTGAGTTTTAGAGTTACTTCATGGCTAAGTAAAGTACCTAAATGCTGTATTATAGCTTTTTTAAGTTTTAGAAGGTGTTGAATTCAAGGGAAACAAGGTTGAGAAGCAAGAAACATCAAAGGTATGTAAGGCTAAACCCGATTAAGGTAACGTTATGCTACCTTCAATTTCGTCCATAGTTTGAGTTTTAGAGTTACTTCATGGCTAAGTAAAGTACCTAAATGCTGTATTATAGCTTGTTTAAGCTTTAGAAGGTGTTGAATTCAAGGAAAACAAGGTTGAGAAGCAAGAAACATCAAAGGTATGTAAGGCTAAACCTTTCTTTTGGCAAGGCATGTATCTTGTAGCTTTTGAAGCTTTTCTTAGTTCCAAAATTTATGATTCTTGTGGGTAACTTGTATGGCATAAAGGTGACCGTATATGTGCTTAATTTGATGCTAAGAACCACGGTAAAATATGTCCAAAACAATAGCACAAAATGTTTCAAAATCTGGAAAATTGTTTTTATCTTCGGACAACTGTTAGTAGTTTGAGCATAACTCCTTGTACAAAATTGATATTGAGATGATTCAAGATTTCCTGGAACCCTAAGACATATATCTAAAACTTTTGTGAAGATCATGAAGTCTATAACTTTGATCTACACTCTGAAAAATAGTGTTGAAAGTCAGGACAGTAGTGCTGTCCAGACATTCTATCTGCGGATTTGTTATGTCATCCAGTTGTCTCATCTTGTTATCCGTTTAACATGTTTATGTTATCAGTTTATCCGGGTATCCATTCCCATGTATAGTATAGTGCTGGTTCTGTTTTTGCGGATCATCCAGTTTCAGGGGAAACTCTGCCAAAATTTTTATAGAAATTCAAAGAGTTGGACAAATTCTGAGTTCTAGGTTGTGTCTATAATTCTATCCAGAGTTTTATTATCATTCCTTTGAGTCCATATATATTGTTGCCATATGTGTTATGCCTCAAACATGCTTATGCTTATATTGTGATCATGTTATGTGTGATTTGGAGTCCCCCATAGAGGCTGGACATTGGACACACAGTCCGGTCGCGTGTGATACTACCCGTCTGGGGGCCACAGCCCCTCTGGTTCAGGCGGGAGTTGAAAAACCTAGTGTGACCGGGTGTCATTCACACACTCTGATCAGAGAGACTAGATATTACTGGCTGGGGGGACATAGCCCATAACACCCGCCATGTTTGTTATATACGCGTATATAGCCACAGTATGCACTGCATGATTATACACGAGGCTAGTTCAGGTTTTCAGTTACCTGATTTGGGGGGATACAGCCCATAACACCAGACAGGTACTAGTTCAGATGTCCAGTTACCTGATTTGGGGGGATATTGCCCATAACACCAGACAGGTACCAGTTCAGATAACAGTTCAGTTTTAGCTCAGTACCAGTTATCAGTTCTCAGTTATCAGCCACCAATTCTTAGCGTCAGGATCAGTTGACAGTTATCTGTTCCAGTTTCTAGTTACCAGTTATCAGTCATATTACAGTTATTTATCAGTATAGTTCAGCTCAGTCTTCAGTTTCAGATTCAGCTAGACTTCAGTTTATATTCAGATCATGTTTAGTACGTTCTTCAGATTTCCAGCTATATTGCTATGCTCCAGCTCATATTTACATATTTATATTCCAGCCGTACAGTTTCATTCAGCTATGATATATTATATGCTCATGCCTTACATACTTGGTACATATCGTACTCACGCCCTTTTCTGGGGCGCTGTGTTTCATGCCGCATAGGTGCAGATAGATCAATACTTGGACCACGTTAGTAGGCCATCTATCAGCTATTGGTGTCACTCCGCATACTCCTGGAGTTACTTATCTTTTGGTATGTGTACGGTCAGCCAGTTTGGGTATGGCGGGGCCTTGTCCCGTCCTTTGTATATTCAGTTCAGCACTCTTAGAGGCCTGTAGATATGTCCATGTTTGGTGCAGTCAGTATGTTATATATATTAGCGTGTGATAGCCTTGTCATCTTTCCAGACTTTATGTTTTCAGTAAATATGTATGTATTCATAACCAGGTTGCCAGCTCATCTTTATAATTCATAGATTATCAGCAGGATTAGCGATGAGCGACACTTAGTATCGATTATCCGTCGCGGCCCTAGGTTGGGTCGTGACACTACTGCAACAGTAAATGTTGTTGATAATGTAGCTTCAGAAACGTTAGGAGAATTAGGAGTACCTGAGGTGTCTGATAAGGAAAATAAGGTGGGAGATGTAGCTAATGAAACATGTGAGGCTAATGTTAGTAAAGGTGATGAGAAGGTATCTGAGGAACCAGTCCAGGAACCTGTTCCTGTGACGGTTCTTGAAAAAGAAAAGTCTGTTAGTAAGGGAGATGAGAAGTTTGTTGAACCCCCTAAGGAACCTGAGAAAGGTCTTGGTTCTCTCTCTGGTTCTAAGGATAGTAATGATGCAGAATTGAAAGAGATCGATGACTATGAGGATGATAAGGAAGAGGGAGTAGGTTACACTGAGCCTCTAAATACGGTATTGGCTGAGGATGTGGAGTCAAACCCTACTCTTCATGAGATTGAAAGTTCTGTTGTAACTGAAGAATTGGCTGAATGTAAGTCTAAGAGAAGAACTGAGAAAAGTTCAGAAGATGGTGTTCTAGTAAAGTCTGTGAAAAATAAAAGACTTGTGAAGGGAGGAGAGCATGTGAGTAGCTCTAGAATTGGTAGTTCTGGGCATGGTGATGATGAGGATGGGGAGTTCAGCAAGAAAGCTAGTACTGTAGAGAAGAAGACTTGCTACTAGAGGCTCTGTTAAGGGACAACAGAGTTGGGTTATTGGTGAGCCAGAAGTGCGTGGAAAAACAAGGTTGAAATTGATAGCTGAAAATAAAAAGGAAGAAAAACAGAAAAGAATTGAGCACTTTCAAAGGTTACCTCTGGTGAAGGATAAGATTCTCGCTGATCTAGAACTGGAAGGAATGGTTAAGCTTGGTGACAAGTTGAGTGCTCAGGGTTGCTTGAACCTGTTTAGTGATAATGCACGAAGCTTGTATGATCAGGAGGTTCGAGAATTTTACACGAATTGTACTGTGAGTGAGGGAATTGTCACTACTATCGTGAAAGTTTTGTGATTCAGTTTAATTGTGAAGAGTTGGGTTCGATTTTAGGTGTTCCATCTCAAGGCTACAGTGAGTATTTGAGAAACTCATGGCGTACAAGAGGTGATGGAGTTTCTGCTTTGGAGGTTACAAGAAAGTTTGCAGGGAAACCTAGACTTGGAAGGGCAACACAGGTGAAAAAGAAGGCCATGGAACCCTTTTATCAGTTGCTTTTTGAGTTCGTACTGAAGAACCTACTGTAGAGGTCGGAAAGACGCAGTGAGGCAAATTTTCTCGACATTATCTATATGGACCTGCTAGATAGAGAGGTTCGTATCAATCTGCTGGAGCTGATGACTAAGCACATTGCTAGAGTGGCTGACACAGGGTTGGGAAAGCATGCCTTAGTCTATTGGTTTCTGTTGAGCCAAGTATTTGAATTCTTTGGAATGCCTCAAGCAAAGTGGACTGAACCTGACCAGAATGGTGTATGGGAAGAACATTTTAAGATCTTTGTTCTGACGTTGGTTCTTACTATGGCCTATTTTAAGACAGTTTATCACTTTTGGTTTGTAATTTTTGGATGATCTGCCTGGATGTTTAAGCCGGTTTGGTACTTTTTAATGTTTAATTATCCCTTGCTATACTTACTGGTATTTATTATCTGAAACAGGTTTCTTACTTGAAAGGTTGGCTAGCTGCCTATGGCACTAGAGTCAACTAGACTTAAATTAAATTATGCAGGTTCATACAACTGTGAACTTTTCGATGATGACAAAAGGGGGAAGTTAGATGTTGTTTAGATCAGTCTATGTTTGTGACCTAATTTCTGCCTAACTGTTTATTATCCTGGTTCTTGTTTAGTGTTTGATAATATTTACAGGTACAGGTTCTTATGCTAATAACCCTTGGTGAGACAATATTGTTTGTCATCATCAAAAAGGGGGAATTTGTTGAAGGATGGTTTTGAAGATGAGAGAGGACCTGGTTCTATGTGGACTAGGAAAAGGTTCACAATTGAAGAAGAAGACCTAGCTGTTCAAAGTGTTATTCGAGTTCGAGTCAAAGAAGGAAAAAGGGAACAGCAGGAGTTGAAGTCTCAATCCAAGACGAAGAAGGAAAAGCTTTCAAGGCGGTGCCGAAGAAGAAGTTGTTTCCTATGCGAAGAAGGATTGAAGACTTAGACAAAACAACTTAGGTTTCATATAAGGCAATTTGAGTAAACCTTATTAGAAACTGATTCCAAACGGAAAAAGGAGATCCAATTTAATTTTGGAAAAGGCTTTTCATGAACTCTATAAATACAAAGTTGCTTTGACCTAATTAGTTTACGCACTCAAGAACAGAGCATATCAAGATCAAATTGATCGTGAGAAGTATTGTGTGCAAGAACAAAGACAAGGCGGCAGAACCTGGAGGAGTTCGAGTTTCATAAGGTCTAGTCTGTTGTCTTAGTTTTCTGTTATAGGCTATAAAGTTGTAATCATTCAACTTAGTTAGAAGCATTATTTTGTGATTAGGTTTTGGTGAGGTAGTTCAACCTTACAAGTCATAGTGAGGCTTGGAAGGTTCTAGGTATTAGTCATAGTGAGGCTAGTTCCTTGATTGCATTGCGTTGTAATCTAAAACTTGCTCAATTTTCTTGAGTGGAAAAGTTTAAATCCCAAGAGTGTTGGGTCGTGGATTTTGATCCCTTGATCAAGGATTTTTCCACGTAAAAATTTCTGTGTTCTTTACGTTTCAGCATTGTGTTAAAATTTCAGAGATAGGTGAAACTCGCAAGGAACTTGGTTCTTTGTGAGTTAGGCGCATAAAGTAAAAGCAAGTTTTAGGATTTTGAAAATTGGGTGACGACACTATTCACCCCCTCTAGTGTCTTACGAAGGTGCACGAGGTGCAACACTTCTTCTTTTTGAATTAGTACAATCTTTAAGTAATCTTAAAAAGACCAGTTTTGGGTCGGGTACTATGTGAATCTCTCACAAAATAAATAATTTGATTTTTAAAAAAAATAATAATTATTTATTGGGTCCACTTTTAATAAAAAGAACTAAAATAAAATTCGACGTCAGCATTTTTTGGTGAGATTTAACGCACAACTTGGGAGAATGACTTTTTAAGTTACTTTGAAGAAGTTGAGTGATATTTTTGTCCCAAACTAAAGAAAAGTGACTTTTTTTTAGATACTTTGCAATAGTTCAATCCCTTTGGAAGTGATAACAACTTAAAGTGTCATAAACCATTTTAATTGCTAGATAGGTTAGAAAATGATTATTCCTTCCTTTTAAGAGTGATACACCATCTGTGATTCCGCATCGATGAAAATCAAGGGATTTAAGTATCTGTTTGATCATAAATAATATTTTCAGTATTTGCAAATAATGAAATACAAAGAATCTCTGGGGGTTCAAAGGATTTGTACAGGTGCAACAAAAATTTATAGGCCATCGCGATCGCGAGAGGATAATTTGTTAATTCGTTTATAAGGGTCAATGAGTAAAGGTCCTATATAGTTATTGGTTGCCTCCAACATTTACATCTAAGAGTAAATGGTGGAGCTGTAAGATTATATTAATGGTAAAATTAAAGTCAAATGTTTTGCAGACATAACTTGCATAGCTGCATGCCCTTCCCATTGATTATATTTGTAGAACTCCATTTCAGCCTTTGATGACAATTTAAAAGCTTTAAACAGTTGAATTACTAATAAAAGAAAATGATTAATGATGTCACCAACCAAAGGCGGTTGAGAGTAGGGCTGTTCATTTTTCGGTTTAAACCGATAAACCGAACCGATAAAAAGTTAATGGTTTATAAATTTTGGGTTATCGGGTTATCGGTTATTTAACAGTTTGCAAAAAAATTTTATTGGGTTATCGGTTCGGTTGTCGGTTTTGTACATTTTCTTATTGGTTAAACCGATAACCCAATAAGGTTTTCAAATTTACTATATTGCGGTTATGTGAATAAAAGTAGTATACTTAATTACTATTAGTTCGAACTTGGAAACCTCAAACTCTAGTCTTCTTTTACTTGTGTAACTTTAAAGTCTCCCCATCCATTTCAACCACCGATTTACTATTTCACTCCTTGCCTCCTCCATTAGTTTATAGAATAATGAAGTATATTTGAATCTATTGTTGGTTGTTTTTTTGAATATAGTGAATGCTATAAGAGGCATTTGAATTCGCTGTGAAAATAAAGTCGATTTTGTATTGGATGCAATCTTTTAAGAGGTTTTTTTTTTACACTTGTTAGGCCTAAGTTTCTTAATGGTTAAACCGAAAACCGAACCGATAAGAACCTAAAACCGATAACCCGAAAACCGATAACCGATAGCTTATTGGTTCGGTTATTGGTTTAGCACTTTTAAAAACCGAAAACCGATAGTTCAAACCGATAAGGTGCAAAACCGAACCGAACCGACCGATAAATACCCCTAGTTGAGAGTGGGAGGAGTCAACCTCCCAGCGCAAGGGTGGGGAAATATATTATTTGATTCCTTCCATTTGATGGGAGTGTCTTTTCTTTAAGGTTAGTTTTAAAAAACATTGATATGTTTTTATATTTATTAATAATTTAACTTTATAAGATAATATAATTGCACAAATTTTTAAGGTTTTTTTTAACCACAAGCTTTCAAAAATTTCATTTCTTTCTTACATTTTTTGCCATGTTAATCAGCTTTGCATAAATTACCAAGCTTCAGACTTGAACCAAACAGGAATCTTTTAGTTGTTAATGACGTTTCCAGCAAGTAGCACCAAGAGGATTAACATTTTTTTTTTTTTTTTTGGTGAAATGCTTTGTTTACAACCTGTAATGGAGTGGACCTCCCAAATTAGGCAGCTTAATTTGAGCAAATGTACACAGGAATGAAGTGTCTTATTCGCACTTTGTATTGGAGGCTAAATGGTACATCCTGCTCCATGTTTTGCTACTTTTTTATTATATGCTGGTTGGGGTTCTAGCCTAAACCCCCCATTACCATGGTGAATGCTTTGATTAAAATAAGAATGACAGAATCTCCTCTAAGCCAGCAAAACAAGTGCTGAAAACATCTAAACTTAACAAAATTTTGCATCATAAATGCACATGTTTTATTATCCAATAACTTAACAGAAACTAGCACTTGAGCTTAAAAATATAGCAATATACATTTCAATTTCTCTCAAGCCATATAGTCCAAATAATACAGTACATAAAGTATGCTTCTCTTCTCTTCATGTTGTGTCCTTGCAGACAAATAAGTAGATTTTGAAGCTTTGTGGCATCACCCACTGAACAGCACTGATATGTAGGATGAGGGTCCTTATCAACCATGTTAGAGACAGGAATTGACTACCCTTTAAGTCTTTTTAGTATGAGTTATTTTGAAATATCCTAACAGGAAACGAAACATAATCATGTTAGACTGCAAGTCTGCAATGTATTATAACAGTCGCAGAAGATATTCTAAAATTCTGCATGCTAACCACAAATGTTCATTATCCAATAACTTAACAAAAACTAGCACTT
Organism: Petunia x hybrida; assembly: GCA_037355625.1. Classification (NCBI taxonomy): domain Eukaryota; kingdom Viridiplantae; phylum Streptophyta; class Magnoliopsida; order Solanales; family Solanaceae; genus Petunia; species Petunia x hybrida. Next base: position 290,259 of record JBBBVM010000605.1, on the reverse strand, counting down.
GAACTCATAAATATAGTAATATACATTTTAAGACCATTACTTTTCTTCCATGCTATACTATCAAGAACTTATAAGCTGCTTTCTATTATTACTTCAACGCAACCCCTTCAAAACTCTTTTAAACAAGATCTTACACAAGCATTCTATACGCTTCCAACTTTGGTGGCTGCAGTTGTCATGAAACTTGGATATGCTGATGCAAGAGAAAAATGGGCATGATGAATAGCCTCTAGTAATAACTTTTTGTTCGAGGTTATGACTCATGCTACAGTAATATCTAACATTTTGTGTGTAAAAAAAAAAAAAAAAAACACTTGCACTACTCTATTCATCATAAACAACAACAAAAATCAAACAAAAACATAGGAACTACAACATATATTCAGCCTTTGGAATATGAAGACAAGAACCTTTCAGTACTATAAACTTCCCAATTTTTGAACATTTCCTCCTCTTCAATCCAAGGACTCGATCAATCCAAATACCCTCCCCATCCCGTTTCCTGTCCCCTCACTCACATCGTCGAAGCAATAATAGCTTTACATCAGCTATCATTTCCATTGCATTCATCAAATTCCTGCAGCTCACTTGGTCGATATTGTGAACTAAGTAGAAGTCCGATTGAGGAGTGAGGTGTGCTCTAGTAATATCACCAACAGTAACGAATTTATTAGGTATATCACAATGAATCCCCTACTGTCAGGGAAGTTCAGTTTCGAAAATGCATATGCAAGACTAACATAATAAGCTGGATTTCTTGCTGAATTTGTCTAGCTTCAGTGTGCTGTGAAAATCTTTTCAGCTCTTCAATTCTATGAAGCAGTTCTCCAAAACAGCTTTTAGATCCTGTCCTAATACATCCATCCCACCTGAGTTCCGAAGTGCTTCTCACTCTCACTCCAACCTTCTTAAGCAGAAGGAGAGCACGCAAGAATCTCATGGTGGTAGTAAGATCTGATTGTGTAAATATTACTTGCACTATCACTCTGTCCGTCCATAAAACTTAAACTCATTCTAAAATTGCATGATAAATGAACTATTGATTATCCATTAACATTAAGTTACCCAAAACATGCACTTGAGATTAGAAATATAGCAATACACATTTTAGACCATCGTCCTCCATACTTTACTATCAAGAACTTATCAAAACAGGCTGTTTTCAATTATTAGTTCACCGTAAAGGCGTAAACCCTTAAAAACTCTTTTAACAAGATCCAACATCACCTTATCCACCATAAGCAACAAAAAATGCATAGAAACCCGGGCAAGAATATCATGATAGTACCAAGACCTGATTGAATAAATAAATACATTGTCAATGCATAAAACTTAAAATCGTTCAAGAATTGCATGATAAATGGAAAGTTCATTAGCCAATAACTTAACAAAAACTGGAACTTGAGCTTAGAAATATAGCAATATACACTTCTAAACAATCACTTTCCTCCATACTATACTATCAAGATCTTATAAAACAAGCTGTTTTCTATTATTACTTCCACCTTAAACCCTTCAAAACTCTTTTAACAAGATCAAATACTATTACTCTATCCAACATAAACAACAAAAAAATCAAACAAGAACATAGGAACTAAAGAACAACCTTAAATAATGAAAAACCTTTAAACCTTCAACTCCTCATTGAGATCTCCTTCCACTGCTTTCCCATTCAACATTTTTTTATCGCCATTGCCCCTCCGATGATCACCTCTACCACCACCACCGGAATATTTAACGCCACTCTTTTCAGCTTCATTCGTTGAAAAATTAAACTTCTTCAAAGCTAATTCAGATCTTAAATCATTCAAAGCATTTCTCAACAATCCATTTTCAGCATGTATTGCCTCCAACTGCTGTTTCACATCCAAACACGCCTGTTCCACCTCAGCATTACTCCCCGTCCCCTTCTTCGAATCATCTTTCGCCACGTGTTCGACACTGATCTTATTCATAACCAGCATTGGACAATGCTTGAACGAAATGCCACCTGGCGACGTCACCAAGGGCAATTCAGTCTTTCCCAAAATAACAGTATCCGAATCCTCCACCGGTGAAGCCTTCGGAAACCTAAGACCCCATCGGAAATTCACCTTCGCACGATTCTTCACTGGGAACATAGTCCGGGCACTAACAACTGTACCGGAGAACAAATTCTCAACAACTCCAGCCACCGCCGATTCCGCCGGAAAACCCCCAATTTTACCACCAAAAACCGCCGGATTTTCCTCAAAACCCCCGGTTTTCCCCAACCCATTTTGAACCGGGCCTAAATTCTTAGGTAAACCATTGGATTCATGCGATTTCTTGAAACAAAAATCGCCGAAATTAGGTTTAAAATGAACAAAAAAACTAGGGTTTTGATTACCAATTAAATTGAATTGAGCAGACATAGTAAAAGGGCTAGAAATGGGTGACCCGAAATGACCAATACCCGTTTTGAAAACAAGACTAAAAGGATTAGTAGAATCATTAGGACGATAAGAGAATTTAAAAGTGGGGCCAGATTCAAATAAAGTAGAAAGGTTTAACGATAATTCTTTAGATTCACCTGCTATTATTCCTGATTGGAATTGACAGTTTAATATTGTTAGTGGTATTTTTGCTCGGATTATTGGCTTTTTTTCTTCACGAAATTTAATTGAAGCTTTCATTGTTGCTGAAAAATATTCAATTTACTAACAAGGGAACAAGAAAAGGGGAAATTCAAATACTGGGATTTGGATTTAGATTTGGATTTGGATTTGGATTCTGATTCTGGAGTGATGAGAAACAGAGGTTTTTATAGTGAGGGTTTAAGGGTTTGCTGAAACGGAGATTCCGTTGAAATTGAGCTGGCAATTGGGATCATTATTGGGTGGTGAATGTGCTTTTTGGCTTTATTTGCTACTAGTAGTAGTCTATGTACTAGATTACCCCTAATCAATCTTTTTACATTTTCAGTCTCTCTCTTTCTCTTTATTTAGTATTTTTTTCCTTTTTTAATTACGCATTTTATAAAAACTTGATCAGAGGTTGGATCGATTATCAGAAGAAAAATTAGGCCACAATTTGGATATGATCCCTCCATCATGAAAGGGGTGATCTCGTGGTTCTTGACCTGTGAGGGGAGTCAGATCAAGCCAACAGTTCTGCTCCGCTTTATACTAAAAGAGTGTGGTTACGAAAATTGAGAAAATCCAAGTAAAGATCGAAAGAGCTGGATAGAACTCGGCCTCTGATGGAATAAGATTGTGCGTGCTGGGCCCATCAAGTCTCATATTTTGGCCGAGTTTACCGCTTATCTACACCAATTTATATATATATATATATATATATATATATATATATATATATATATATATATATATATATATATATATATATATATATATATATATATATATATATATATATATATATTTGTCACTTATTACCCATTTAGGAAAGCATTAGTTACCAATGATTTCTCCATTTCAGTGTTCGAACCTGAAACCTATGGGTAATGGTAAAAGTCTTGTCCATCTCATCACTTTCTTTTGTGCTTACGTTTTAGTTTCAGATTACTTGAGGTAAGTGATATAAATAATTTAAATGTGATTCTAATTTATTCAGATCTAATTCATTTAATGCAGATAAATTATATAAATAAATAAAATTATTGATATTCAATAATTTAAAATTGTTTAAATATATCATTTGATCCTTACACCGATATATTAGTATCTAAAATGATTAAAGGAATCATGATAAGTATTGAAGTTAATGTAAGCGTAATTGTTGGTTATACAATGTCTACTTTTACCTTCTGAGATTCTTTTAAAAAAAGTAAAAATTTATTTGGTCTTTACTACGGAAGCCTTTAATATTTCGACTAAAAACAAAAATGTGGCGATGGCCTTTTAGGAATTTCAGGAAATGTTGAGGATTCAGATTGGTGTTTGAGTAGGATTTAAGAGGGAAATAGGCAAATCTGTTTTAGAATATTTTTGAAATTCAAATTTTGTAATTTAGCTGCAACTTAGGAAATTTGTGGCCACCTATCTGTATTTATTTGGATGCTGATACAGCTTAAATTTGAATTTTGGGACTCGGCTCACTCTTTTAATATATCCAGCATTCTTTTGACTTTTTAGGTAGGTGATTACTGATTAAAACTGAAGCTCAGACTAACATTTTGAAATATTTGTTGGTCATTTGAATTTCACTCACACTCGTTTAAACATGAATTTTCAATGGCCGTGACAAAAACTATGTCCAAATAGCTTTTATTCAAACATACTATTATTTAGATTTTTTCAATTTTATATAAAAAAATTTGAGCTTAATCTAGATTCTAGTGAGTGTGTCTGCACCTATTCTGGAATGTTGTGTTTATTATTGTAACTTTCCATCATTAGGAGAAGTGTGAAAGATATATGAGACCTTTGAAATAGATTTTGACTATGTTTGACAAATATTACCATCAAAATAATGCTTTTGCAAATAAAAGAAACTTGATCTGGGTATGCTGCTAAATAAAATGAAGACAAGCTTGAACTACCTTTGGTGATACCACGGCATGGAAAGCATTGAATTTCTTACTGCGTACAAAAAAATTTTACTTTTAGAATTCATTACAAAAGTGCATATCAAGTTTAGGATTTTTAGCTGTGTCATGTGGCTTTCTTAGATGTTCAATCCATAGGGAAGAAGTCTACTCCATCGATGAAGGCAAACATTAGTGTGAAGCCACGCACAAGGTCCATATTCTCCTTTTTTTCCCACCTAATGTCCGGTACTTTTATTGGAGCCCCGACTAATTCGAATAAGTATCGCGTAAGGTTTATTTCTGTGGGAAGCGTTCCCAACCAGGATTCTTTTTAGTTTCAAGGTTTAAATCCGAGACTTTTAGTTAAAGAATGAGAGACTTTTATCCATCCCATTACAACCCTTGGTAGTCACAATGTCCATCATGCTCAAATAACAAGACGTAAATGAAAGTAACTCGCCAAATGAACCATTTTTGCCAACTAATTTCACATGATGTCCCTGTTTTGCTTAATTTTATCCCGTTTAAATAATGTTTTTGGAAAAGTAACCCAAGTTTCAAATTATGCTAGACGCATCAAAGTTGTGAATAATAGTGTCATATATTTTGATGGATTGCCAAAGTTTAATTACGCATAAACTTCGTTGGCTTGATTCGGCATTTTTTGATTTCTCTAATAAAATAAAAAATATATCTTAATTATTCAGTAATGCATATATATATATATATATATATATATATATATATATATATATATATATATATATATATATATTATGATTTATTAAAAATTAATCTTATAATAAGTTCAGTACTATTCGATTTGGTCGATTCAATTTCCTATAATCATTAACAAATAATGTGTTGCACTATCCGGCAAAATATGAAACTCAAGATTATTATAAAAGAAATTCCTTGAAACATGGAGAAAATATAATATAGTGCCTGAAATCATTCTTTTTATGAAAATCTTCTGCTTTTCACAGTCTAGGGGTTTACATAAATGAGCACATTTGAGTCTTGAAAGTATGAGCACTTAAAATATGGTGTTTAAAAATTGAGAATTTTTATATTTAATTACAAAGACGATACTGTATTTTATATTTAATGAAGTTGTAATTAAAAATGTCAATACACCTTTTACATTTAGTAAAGTTATAATTATAAAAATATCACCGCTTCTACAAAGCAAAAATCGAGCCAATTTTGTCATATTTATTCATATAGTGAACCAAATATTATGTCCATTTTGTAAATAAATGAGACTCAATTGGCCTCACTTCGTACATCCACAAAAACATAACAAAATACTAATATTTGGTAATCACAATAATTCAGACACAATTATTCATATAATGAGCAAAACACTCTATCATTTTGTAAATAAATGAGACCAAATTGTCCTCACTTCGCTCGGCCAACAAAATACACATGAAAACATAAAATGAGAATAATTTGGTTACAGTTATTTATACAGTGAGCCAAAATACTTTATCCATTTTGCAATTAAATGAGCCCATTCGTCATCACTTTGCATTTTGTGATTAGATGGCTTTGCATCGATCCGTCTTACTTCGTCAGTATTTAATTTTAATTTTTACATTTTTTCTTTTATATACAATTTAAGTTGACAGAGTTTTTGGGTTTCAGAAAAGAAAGTGGTGCCAACAAGAGATTCAGAGCCACTACCGAGTCAACTCGGACAACTCATGAATAAATCTCCATAAAGTGGAGCACACTCGAAGCTTGTTTGACACGCGTCACAACCTGATTGAAGATTAGAACTTTCTGTTGAATCTCCACCCCCATTAAATTCTCCATCCATTCTGCCATTATATTGCTGATAAAAGTTTTTCGTCGCCGTCACTATTATATCTTGCAATTAAAATTTTTTGCAGAGGTGTTAATGAACAGTTACTTGATAACAAAGTATGTCAAATTAAAAAATGAAGGACGTGGAGTCAGGCGAATATAGTGAGTTGCGGAGAAGAAGAACAAGCCGAAGGATGAGGGTTCATGTATGTTCAAAAATTTAATGCCATAAAAAAATGGTCAATATTTCAACACCCGGTACAAAAGTGCTTAATTCGCACAAAAAAGTTGAAGTTTAGGACTTTGAAACATTATGAGCCTACTTATGGGCATATTAGAAAGAGAAACTTGCACAAAATTACAATATTGAGACATTATTTTTTATAAAATATAGAGACATCTTATCTTAATTTTAATATAGAGAAATTGTCGAATTAATTATAAAATATACCAAAAATATAAAAATCCGAGATAGTAAAATCCTAGTCTCTTCCTCCTCCAATTTCTTTCATTTTTACTTCTTCCTCCCTCATGCACTCCCAATTTGCCACCGGACCTCGTTCTCCACTTGACGCCACCAAACATTTTTCTCCCCGCTTCTGCTGCTGGAGAAACTTTGAACAAAAGGCCCCTGCCGCTGATGGAGTAGCTTTGAGCATTTTTTTTTTATGTTTTTCATTTAGATAAAGTTCTTTAGGTCAGATTTAATATTTCTCACTCATATTTGTTGTTAGTTCAAATATGATTTTTTTCGACTAAAATTTTTTATTTATTTCAGCGGGATTCAAGTGTAATCATTTATGGTCATATTTGATGTTTTCATGTCATTTGGTAATTTTTTTTTATCTTTGTCTCTTATTGTATCTCCTCTGTATCTCATTATATCTACACATTTTTGCACTAGATCTACTTGTATCCAGGGGTGAATCTAGCATTTTTAAGAGGATGAGTTCACCGCTATTAAGGGGAGTTACAACGTCCAAGAGTTAATTTATTTATACACGCCAAATATTATTTTATATGATGATATATAAAGGAAAACAATTAAATGACGTATATATAAGTCATATATCATTTTATATGATGTTATATTAAGAAAATCACATTTAAATGAGGATTGATTGCTGCTATTGAGTGTATGTGTACCATCGTCTGATTATGTGAACCGTTTAAATTTTTAGAGCATGAATTCTTGAACATCATACTAGATATATTTTGAGAAATATGTACAAAATAAACTTAATTTCGTGGGGAGACTATGAGTTCACCTATTTTATCCTAAGTGAGATTTATCCATTATTTCGAAATTAATTGATAAATAGCCAAATTACCGTGCGCTCACATACAGTCTATTGGCGTTGTCAATACTCAAACTAGCCACAATATTTTTGGGACTTTTGAACTTAAATGTTTAAATTCCCAGTATTTTTTACTGGAATTCGTATAATGATTTAGAAAATTTTGATTCCAGTATATTTTCGAATCTGACTAGCCTTTAAAAATTTTTACCGCTGGTTAGTTTTCATTTAGCGCAGTACCAACAGGCTACGGGGCCAAGTTTTTACGTGTAAGACCGGCTGATTTGGAGCAATATGCTACGAGAACAAATGGTTTGCCTTTTTGCCCGCGCTAACAGAAATTTTACAAAAATGCCCCCGTTAAGGTTTAATGAAAAAAATCCGGACGGAAACACCCCTATCAAGTTTTTAGGTCGGGGGGCAAGATTTGCCTTTATATCTCTCCGCTTTTCAACACTTAGCTCTTCAAGTATTGGCAAAAGTCAATACTTGCCGCACTTGGTCGTAAGTATTTGCCAACACTTACCCTCTCTATTTGCCAACACTTACCCTTAAAATGTTGGCAAAAGGCAACACTTGCCGCACTTGGTCGTAAGTCTTGCAATTACCAAAACTTGCCCCTTCCAGTCTTTTCCTGCATTCTCGCCATTAAGGCTGTCCAGCAGTCCGGTTTGCACCGGACCGGACCGGCAATCGGATCGGACCGGCCCGGACCGGCAATCGGATCGGACCGGCCCGGACCGGCACAAACCGGACCAAATAAAAAAAGTTTGGCACTGTGCGACCCCCGACCCGTCACCCCCAAAATGAACCAACCAAACCGGACCAAAATAGACCGGAACCGGACCGGTCCGGATCGGAACCGGACCGGACTGGACCGGAAAAATAAAAAAAACTGTTGGGCTTGTTCAAAAAATAGCCGTTGGGCAACGGCTCTTTCACCCACAGTCGTTGGCCCAACAGCCAAAAATGGCCATATTTGCTCCCCCACCCTCTAGGCGCCCCCATACCCCCCAACCTATTTTTTCTATAAATTCCACCATTTTTCATCAATTTATTCACAATTTCTCTAATATTCTCTCTAAATCTCTCTCAATCTCTCTTATTTCTACAAAGCTATTTGCTAAATAATTCAAATTTGCTCTCGCAAAAAGGGGTTTAAGTGCTAAATTGCATTACAAAAAAATATTTGGAGTGAAGTGAAAAATTGTTCGGTGCGGTTCCGGTCAAGTTTCAAATTTTACTTCCTAAGTTCTACATTCTAAGTTCACGACATCAAGTAAACTCGTTCTTACTTCTTATTATCTATTTTAATTTTTGTGCAATATTGTTTCTAGCATATTTTAGTAATTTATTTGTTTGCTTTACTTATAAATTATAAAAATGTCTGGACTGTGGAGATCAATTACTGGGCGTACGGGTAGCGGTCGTAGATCACGTGCTTCTAACCGAGGGGAGATGATAGACGTAGTCGTGCTTTAGGTAAAAGACCAATTGGTACTTCTAGCGCTCCTTCTCATCTAGATGATTTTACTCAGGAAGATGACACGCAATTTTATCATGATTTTGATTTTGATCAACCACTAGATAATGATATGTTAGAGGCACGATATCAAGAAAATACCGAGGGGGTTAATTTAGAAGATGAAACACCCACTAGTCAATTTCATGGTGAAGCTGAAGAAACTGAAACTGAATTACCACTTATGCCTCCTAGTAGAGAACCAGCGGTACGACCCGATAGATCGGATGTGTGGAAATTTATGACTAAAAATGTTCCGGCTCAGACCGCTAAATGTAATATTTGTAAAAAAGTTTAGGATTTTAAAACCGGCAGGCATAATAGTGGGACGGGGAAGTTGAGAACACACTTAGAAAATCATCATAAGGATGAATGGGAAAAGAGGCCGGGTGGCACTCGATCAGGGAACAGAATGGCTCCATCGCAAGGTAGTGGAGTTCAACAGGAAATTAACCCAGTGACGGGGGGGCTTATGCATTATGATAAGAAGAAAGATAGGGAACAAATGGCAAAAATGATTGCGGTAGAGTGCTTACCTTTTGCATTTGCTTCTTGTCAAGGTTTTGTTCGTTATATTCAAACCGTATATAATCCATCTTTTCAAGGTTTTCCAAAAACTACGGTTAGAAGTGATATTATAAAATTTAAAAATAAATATAGATAATATTTACGATATATATTTTATCACTTTGATTGCAGAGTTCGTCTTACTACTGATTTGGGTCGTGGTGTTAATTAGTATGACTATTTAACACTTACTTGTCATTGGATAGATCCTAACTAGGTAATGCAAAAAAGAATTTTAGCATATTCCGCTGTCGATGAACCACACACGGGAACATTTATTAAGAGAGAAGTTTCTGATATTTGTAAGGCGTATTTAATTAGTGACAAAATTTTAAGTATAACTCTTGATAATGCTGCAAACAATGATTTTGCTATTGGTAAGTTAAGACCCGCATTGCATCCCCCTTTTGAAAAATTGTTTCATGTTAGATGTGCATGTCATATATATAATTTAGTTGTAAAAGATGACCTTCAGTTATATTATCCTACTATTGTGAAGGTTAGACTCGCAATTAGTTATATTTTTAAATCTAAAAAACCGGATAGATGGAGGGACTTTCAGGTAGAGTGTGTGAATGAAGGTTTGCGGCCTAGAAGAGTTCCTTAGGAAGTTTCAACTAGGTGGAACGCTGTATATGACTCTTTGTCTGTTTCTTACACTTTACGAGCGGCTATAACTAGTTATTTTAATGGCAAAGTGGCTGTAGAGTATCACCTAGAAGAATCTGATTGGAAACTTGTTGAGCGTCTTCTTCTTTTTTTAGAAAAGTTTTTTTATGCTGCTAAAGAATTTTCCGGTCAATATTATCCTACAGTTACTACCATGTTATATTTTATAGCTGGAATAGCAGAATTACTTAACGATTATAGAATAGTGCCTGGTTATGAACAAGCCGTAGAAGCAATGATTGAAAAATTTAAAAAATATTTTTTTCCTATTCCACCACTTTATTGCACTGCTTCTGTATTACATCCCTATTTTAAACGGTTTAATACCGAAATGCTTATTAGAGAAATTTATCGGAGTTTGAGAATTACTGATGAAGAAACACCAAGTGTAGAAACAGCTTGTGCGCAGGTAATTGTAGATTGCCAACGGATTTATGAAAGATATAGGAGTGCAGCTGATAATGTTGTTCCAAGTGTTCCAAGTGGAGCTGGATCAAGTTCAACGCAGGCGAGTAAAAGAGCTGCAGCCGGATTGGGAAGTTTTTCCAGCCTTAATCAAAGGCTTTCTAGCAGGCATTCGAGTAGCGGAGGGTTCAACGAGCTTGATGTTTATTTACTTCATGGTTGCAAGGAAATTGAGTATTTTGGAAGCGATCAACTACTGCCATTTTGGAAGGATCAACAAGCACAGTTTCCAGTTTTAGCAAAAATGGCGCGGGATATTCTAACAATTCAAGCATCATCAGCTGCTTCAGAAAGCGCGTTTAGCCAAGGAAGATTACAAATTGGAGATCATAGACATTCATTGAAGGAAGAAGCAATGGAGACGGCCGTATTATTCAGAGATTGGATTAGATCGGAGCGAAGAAATTTTGGATTTGCAGAAGATGAAGTAGCAGATGCAGAAGCAGCAACCGAAATTTTATCAGGCGATGGAAGTGTGGACAATGAAATGATTATGAAGAAGATGAATCTTTGCCACCGGTTCCTCCAGAGGTGCCAGAAGAAATTATTCAGAAAATGAGAAGTTTTTTTATTAATATGTAGTTTTGCAATTTAATATCTATGTAGTAGGTACTTTGCAAAAAAAAAAAAATTCAAACATTATTCAATAAAATGCGTTACGCCTTGCTATTAAGTTATAATCCTTTGTTATATTCTCAATTATCCTTTGCTATTAAGTTACCTCTTTGCAATTCAATACTTAAATATTACTAGTAAATACTAAATAGTAAATACTATATACTAAATACTAAATACTAAAATACTAAATACTAAATACTACTAACTTAATTCTAAATACTAAATACTACTAACTTAATACTTAGTAAGTATTAAGTTTGAAAAAATAACAAGTGTTATGTCTTGCTATTAAGTTATCATTGTTTTATATATTCTCAATTATACTTTTACAATTTAATACTTAAATACTAAATACTAAAATACTAAATACTAAATACTACTAACTTAATACTTAGTATTAAGTTTTGAAAAAATAACAAGTGTTATGTCTTGCTATTAAGTTATCATTGTTTTATATATTCTCAATTATACTTTTACAATTTAATACTTAAATACTAAATACTAAAATACTAAATACTAAATACTACAAACTTAATACTTAGTATTAAGTTTGAAAAAATAACAAGTGTTATGTCTTGCTATTAAGTTACCATTGTTTTTTATATATTCTCAATTATATTTTTACAATTTAATACTTAAATATTAAATACTAAAATACTAAATACTTAATACTAGTATTGTATAACTTATTACATAAAAAATAGATGCCTTGCTATCAATTTATATTTGTTATTATTTTTTATTTAGTCATATACTTAATTTAAAATTCAAAAACTACAAAGGCTATTAAAAACAAAAAAATAACCCAAAAAAAAAAATCCTAAACGTCCATACCGGGCCGGTCCGGCCCGGTTCAACACATCAAAAATTCAAAATCAGCTCCCTTTTAAAAAATAGTCGTTGGCAACGGCCATAAACGGCTATTTTTTCATTCCCCACCCCCATAAACGCCCCAATAGCCCTCCCCTACCTATTTTTCCTATAAATACTCCCATATTTCATCAAATTAATCACAATTCAATATTTTATATTCATTTCTCTTAAAAATTTTCTAGCAAAGGCTATTTTTATAAATTTTCTATCAAAATGGCTGCAAATGCAAATACTCCTACTCAAGCTCAAGGTGCTACTACTGAAGGTCCCTCCAGCCCAAGAACTGGAAGATCCCAAGTTTGGGAATTTATCACGAAAAATCATGATACTGGCACTGCTAAGTGTACTCTTTGTCAGAGAACTTGGATTTATCAAACTGGAGCAAATCATGGAGGGACGGGGAAGTTTAAGACTCACTTGAAAAACTACTATAGCCCCGAATGGGCAGCTCGTGGTGGTGGAAAATATCTGCACGAGCGCAACAATTGAGTCGTTGAAGTTGAAGATTTATGTATTTTTCTAATTTCTAGTCTATTTTCTAGTTTTTATTTTTTAGTATGTCATTTTAAGTCTTTAAGTCTTTAATTATGCATTTCCAACTTAATGTAGTGTCGTATTATTGAATAAAATGTGTGTTTTGTGTTGTTTATTTAGTCTACCATATTTTTTTTATCTATTTCAAAGAATAAAAAAATTAAGTTAAAAAAAATTAACGCGAACCGGACCGGACCGGGTCGAACCGGAACCGGAACGGTCCCACCTTGCCGATACCGGTTCCGATCCGGCATTGGTGCAAATGCACCATTAGACCGGACCGGGACCGGGCCGCTTTCGATTTTTTTTTATTAGCACCGGACCGGACCAGACCGGCGAAGGCGCGCCGGAACCGGACCGGACCGGGCCTGTGGACAGCCTTACTCGCCATATAACTTGACGTATTGGCAAAACAGTACCTGCCTTTGAAGTTTAGGCAATTGCCAAGACTTACAAGATTTTTGCCTTGAAGTCTTGGCTCCGGACAAAAAAAAAAGTATTTTGCTAAAATTGTATTGGGTAAAAATCGACCCGCGGTGATCCGCCCCGGTCATGCAAATCTTAACGACTGAACACGTCCCGACTAAGCAACCGCCGAGGCGATTGAGCGAATCGCCGAGGTCTTAAAACCGAAGATGCGTCACCGAAGGCGAGCCGTGAGCTGAGCTTCGGTAGCCGTCACCTCGGTCAAGCAACAGGGCCAAGTCACCGAGGTCGTCAAACCCTCACCTCGGTGGACTCCCCTCGGTTCACCCGGCTTTGCAGCCCACTACTTCGCCCCACTAACTCAGCCACTACACACCAAGATCGTGGGACAACATGGCAACAGATAGTGGAGATCATGGGCAAAGCTTAGGCCTATAAATAGTAGATCATTTTGTATAACGGGCATCCAGAAATACATACTGAAACTCTGCCCAAATTTGTACTCAACTCTCACATATTGAAATACAGTTTATTCTCTCGCATTTTATATCTTTTTCTCGCATTATTGCAACTTTGATACGAAGAATTGCTTGTATCCGAATCCAAATTTTATTTGTACACCTAAACTGATTTAGGCCCATACAAATTGGCGCCGTCTGTGGGGATATAAGCAGTAACGCTTTGTTCCAAAGTTCCGCATTCGCTTTTTGTCAAAAATTGTCGATTCAACGTTATGGCTGATAACGATAACAGTGGTAATAACGGTGATCGGGTTGGCGTTCCGTTGAACCAACAGCCCATCGCTCCAATGACAACAGAAGAGTTCCAAATGTATGTTGTCACAACGCTAAGAGCTCTCCAAACCAAACAGGATGAGCAAGCAAGCATCAATGCTGAGCTTCGTGCCTCGTTGGAGGCAAGAAATAGTGCTACACCTAACGGCACCCAGCCCACGGCTCCTGGTGGAGGCATCCCGCCCTTCGTTCCTTCGGGCGCGATAATAGGGGGACCTCGCAACGGAGCCACGTCTGGGGGCTCGGGGAGTAACCCATCTTCCACGCCACACTTCGGGACGGTTCCCACCGTGGCAGAGACAACGTCCTCGGTGGACGTTGAAAGAATGAGTAGAGAAATCGAAGCTCGCATCGAGGCGCGCGTGGAAAAGCGCCTCGAAGGCGTGCCTAGGATAACGAAGGAGGAAGATGACCTCGACATCGATCAATACAGGGAGCAGCCCTACAAGCTCGAAGCGGCCCCAGCCCCAACTCCCCCGGGCTTCAAACTTACATTTCTAAAGAAATATGACGGGACAACCGATCCCAAAGAGCACATAAGGGAGTACATGGCCATGGTGAAGAGCAACGACTTATCGGCTACGCAGCTCGAGGCGATGTTCTTAAAAAAGTTTGGTCAGTCGCTAGAGAAAGGGGCGCTTCGGTGGTATTTGTGTTTACCAGCGGGGTCGATCTCTTCGTTTAAGAAAATGTCCAGCGCCTTTGTCAAAGCTCACACCGGGGCGCAAAAGATCCTCCAAAGGAAGGAGGATATATGTGAAGTGAAGCAGCTGCCCGGTGAGCCGCTTAAAGAATTTCTTGAGCGATTCCACGCCGAACGCATGGAATTGCCTCGGATGGATGATACCTTGGCCATCATGGCATTCGAAAAGGGTATCAATAGTCGCAATTCTAGCGCTGTCGCAGAATTGCGCAAAGAGCTACAACAATATCAGGTCCTGACGTGGGAAGATCTGCATAGACGCACTTACTCCAAAATCAGATTGGAGGAAGCTGAGTTCAAGAACCGAGGCTATCAGCAGCATAACCGAAGTGAGTCTTCGAATCGCGCCGAGGCGCCACGAAGTAATTCGAAGGGGAGGTATGAACCTTACACCCCAACGAGGCAACATGTTAGCCAAAGACTGGGTAACACCCTCAGGAAGTCATACCCCGCCTCTCACGTAAGCCAAAGGCTCGGGGGGAAGGTTCAACCAAGCATGAATCAAAGAAACCCCTCGAGTTCCGCTTCGGTCCCAAGAAAGGATCTCCCTTGGATCCAAGACTATAACTTCAACATATCGACCTCGGAGCTGGTCGATGTCGTCAAGGGGACAGCCGGGGTAAGGCTTCCCAAAGATATGAGGACCCCGGCGGACAAGAGAGACCACAATCTGCATTGTGAATTCCACGCAGATTATGGCCACAAAACCGAGCACTGCAAAGCTTTGCGCCTCGAGGTAGCCCACCTATTAAAGAAAGGAGTCTTGGCTGAGTTCCTCACTGACAAGGGGAAGGACAATTTCTCCAAAAATCGGGGTGATGGACAACCACCTCGAGCTCCACCTCCGGAGAGGGTAGTGAACGTCATAACCGGGGGGTCAGAGGTGAACGGCGTAAACTTCGCCGCGGCCAAGAAATTTGCTAAACTCTCCATCACCATGGAGAAGAGGACTCGAGTAGGAGGCTCGGGCAAAGATATTGTGTTCGACGAGGATGACTGCGATGGGATGATGTTTCCCCATCACGACGCCCTAGTCATCATGCTAAGAATTAATGACTCTGACATCAAAAGAGTCTTGATCGACCCCGGCAGCTCAGTGAATATCATCAGCTACGGGGCCGTTAAGAAAATGTGGCTAAAAGGGGAGATCGTTCCCAAATCAACAGTGTTGGCTGGCTTTAACAACTCAACGGAGAAAACGTTGGGTGAGATCACGTTGAAGACATTCGCCGAGGGAGTCACCAAAGAAACACTGTTCCAAGTCATGCCCGAGGATCTAGCTTACAATGTGATCCTTGGAAGGCCATGGATCCACTCCATGGAAGCTGTTCCCTCAACCTTACATCAAGTGATTAAATTCCCAACGCCCTGGGGAGTTCGATCAATCAAGGGGGAACAGCGAGTAGCGAGGGAGTGCTACTCAGTCGCACTAAAGAGTGGAGTCGCCCCGAGCGGGCCAAAGAAATAGCAACCAACGCAACCGGGGTCGAACGAGGCGAGCCTCCAAAGTGAAATTGAAAAGATCCCGGCGTGCGTGCAAGAGCCTCGGAAGCAAAAGGCCGAGGACTCTACTATCGAGGAGCTGGACTCTTTTACTCTATTGAAAGAGTTCCCAGAGAGGAAAGTGCACATCGGCTCGGAGTTGGACCCGAAGTCGAAAGAGGCAATTATGGAAGTTCTAAGGTCCAACCATGATTGTTTTGCTTGGGCCCATTCAGACATGACGGGTATCGATCCGGAGATCATGACCCATAAACTAAATGTGGACCCAAAGTTCACCCCGGTAAAGCAGAAGAAACGACCTCATGCCGGGGTCAAAAAGAAGGCGATCGAGGATGAAACCGCCAAGCTGCTGGAGAATGGTTTCATTAGGGAAGTGAAATACCCCGAATGGCTAGCCAATGTTGTGGTTGTGCCGAAGAAGAATGGCAAGTGGAGAATGTGCATAGACTACACTGACTTGAACAAAGCTTGCCCCAAAGATTCTTATCCACTACCACAAATTGACAGGTTAATAGACTCCACGGCTGGACACAAACTATTGACCTTTTTGGATGCGTATTCGGGCTACAATCAGATCCTCATGGACCCGAAGGACGAAGAAAAGACCTCGTTCATCACTGACCGAGGCACCTTCTGTTACAAAGTGATGCCCTTCGGGTTGAAGAACGCCGGGGCGACCTACCAAAGGCTGGTATGTCGCATGTTTAAAGAATATATTGGAAAGTCTATGGAGGTCTACATAGACGACATGCTCATCAAGTCGATCCGAATGGAGGATCACTTGAATCATCTGAGGGAAGCCTTTGCTGTGTTGAGACAATATGGCATGAAGTTGAATCCTGAGAAGTGCGTCTTCGGTGTCGGATCTGGCAAATTCTTGGGATTCATTGTCTCGGAACGAGGCATCGAAGCTAACCCCGACAAAATCAGAGCTATTGAAGAAATCCCCGAGGAGCTTACCTGGGTGAAAGAAGTTCAACGCTTAACTGGCCGAGTCGCTGCCTTGAGTCGATTCATCTCAAGGTCCTCGGAGCGATGCCACAAGTTCTTCTCCGTTTTGAGAAAAAACAATCACTTCGAATGGACACCGGAGTGTAAACAAGCGTTGAAAGATTTGAAGCAATACTTGGCTAACGCACCGTTGCTTGCCAAGCCAAAAGAAGGTGAGACACTGCTAGTTTACTTGGCAGTGTCCGAGGTGTCAGTCAGTGCTGTACTGGTTCGGGAAGAAGATGGCAAGCAGCAACCCATCTATTATGTGAGCAAGACACTCCTCGATGCCGAAACCAGGTACCCACACTTGGAAAAACTGGCACTTGCTTTACTCATTACTGCTCGGAAACTACGGCCCTATTTTCAATGTCACCCAATAGCAGTAGTTTCAACTTTCCCCTTGAGAAATATATTGCACAAGCCTGAGTTGTCGGGGAGGTTATCAAAATGGGCGGTAGAGTTAAGTGAGTATGACATCACCTACCAGCCTCGGACCGCCATTAAGTCTCAAGTCTTGGCAGACTTCATGGCCGATTTTAGTATTGGAATCTTACCCGAGGCCGAAAAAGAAAACGCCGAGGCTAAAGCAACAGCCCCGGGATTATGGATACTCTATACCGATGGGGCAACAAACTCCAAAGGTTCGGGGTTAGGCATAGTCTTGAGAGCACCCACCGGGGAGAAAGTCAGGCACTCGGTTCGATTCAAGAAAGTAACCAACAATGAGGCAGAATACGAGGCAACATTAGCAGGTCTAGAGTTGGCCAAGGAAATGGGGGTTGAAAGAATCGAATTGAGGTGCGATTCACAGTTGGTGGTGAACCAAGTCCTCGGTGACTATACGGCTCGTGTGCCCAGAATGCAATTATACGTGGATCGCGCACAAAAGATTTTGTCCCAATTCCAAGAGTGGCAAATTAAACAAGTGCCTCAGGAAGAAAATACCGAGGCTGACGCCTTGGCAAATCTTGGTTCGGCCATCGACGAAGCTCACTCGGGGACTGACTCAGTGGTTCGGCTGCTGTCTGCGCAAATGAGAGAGATGAAGCTGCAAGTCAATTCGGTGGATAACCGATGGGATTGGCGAAGTAAGTTCATCTCCTACTTCGACTCGGGGACTGTCCCCCAAGATAAGAAAGAAGCAAAGAAGCTAAGGACCCAAGCAGCCTCGTATCACATGATCGAGGGTAATCTATACAAGAGACTATATTGCGGCCCGATGGCCAAGTGTTTGGGTCCCGATGAGGCAAGATATGTGATGGCCGAAGTGCACGAAGGCGAGTGCGGCAACCACTCGGGGGGAAAGGCCTTGGTGCGTAAGTTATTAAGAGTTGGGTATTATTGGCCCATGATCAGTGCCGATGTGAGGGCCTTCGTGAAAAAGTGCGACAAATGCCAACGCCATGGGCGAATGATCCACCAGCAGGCCGAGCCTCTTCATTCGGTGGTGTCGCCATGGCCCTTCATGAAATGGGGGATGGACGTTGTTGGACCATTACCCAAGGGAAAAGGTGGTGTTCGATTCATCTTGGTGTTGACTGATTACTTCACAAAATGGGTGGAAGCCGTAGCTCTCACCGAGGTAAAGCAGAAACAGGTAACCGACTTCATCAAGAAGAATATCATCTACAGGTTCGGCGTCCCAAAAGAAATTGCTTGTGACAACGGCAAACAATTCATGGGGGCAGCTATCACCGATTTCTTCAAGCAGTGGGGGATCAAAAGAATAGCTTCGACTCCTTATCACCCAAGTGCCAATGGCCAGGCTGAGTCTTCAAACAGGATCATAATTGAGAATCTCAAGAAAAGACTTGACGAGAAAAAAGGACCCTGGCCCGAGGAGTTGCATGGGGTCTTGTGGGCCATGCGAACCACCGAGAAGAACAGCACCGGGGAGACTCCTTTCTTACTGGCTTATGGCATGGACTCACTCATCCCCGTAGAGGTGGGCGAACCAAGTCTTCGGTATGCTCACACGACCGAGGATGCAAACCAAGAAGCAATGCGCATAGAGTTGGATCTGCTCGAGGAGAAAAGGGAACTAGCTTTGGTTCGGTTAGCTGCTCAAAAGAGGCAGATCGAAGCATACCTCAATAGAAAGGCCAAATTCAGGGACTTCAAGGTTGGAGATTATGTGCTGAAAACTGTGAATCAATCAACAAAAGAAAATAACGGGGGAAAGCTAATCGCAAATTGGGAAGGACCCTATAGGGTCAAAGCAATCGTGGGAAAAGGCTCTTATCAGATCGAGACTTTGCAAGGAGAGCCCGAACCTCTGAATTGGAATATCTCTAATCTGAAGCGATACTACTTCTAGCCGAGGTATACCCTTTTAAATCTTTTCAAAATTAAATAGCCCCGAGCCGAACAAAGCTACCATGGCATCAATAGAAAATGTGCTAACTTACTCCTCGTTCCATCTTTTTGCTTGACCTTTTCAGGAAGCAAACCGAACCGACTCCAGTGCTCAGATCTTCATCAAGATTCACAACCGAACACTGGGGGGAGTGAGAAGGGTCGACATCGAGGTCGACATCGAGCCTCCCAACCGTAGCTTATCTATCCGACAACCGGGGACTTACGCCCGAGGATTAGATTTAGTACATTGTAAATTAGCCCGGTAGCGGCATGATATTAGTTTGCTTTTATTCGAAAATTCGTTTTTCAACCAAGGTCCGTTTCGGCTTGGTTTTATGTACATAGCCGACTTTTGGCTCGTTGACATCAATAAAACGACTTCGGTTGCACTCATCTTATCTGTGTGAATTTTACATTTTGAAACCGCGCAATGCGTCGACCCCAGGGCGAGACGTCGTCCTAGGTTTGCATCGGTCAAATTTTACGTAAGTCTTGCAGGCAAATATTAAAGTTCGCATCAAAGTGTCCGGTATACGCAAAAAGCTATCACACGAAATAAAGATGCAAGTACTTTCATTAAAAGCCCGAAGGCTGAATATTTACATTCAAAAAAGACCCGAAGGTCCAAAATACAAACTTAAAAGCCCGAAGGCTTACAGAAGAAGTGCTAAAAGCAGTTCATGCCTCGGGAGAATCACCTCCGTCCTCAGAGCCCCCTTCGGCCTCTTCATCTTCTTCTTCCTCATCATCGCCGCTCGAGGCCTCACTAGATGGGAGCTCGTCAATGATAGCTTGAGCTTCGGCCGCTTTGACCTCGGCCTTTTCAATCTCCTCATCTAAGTTGATCTCCCCGGCGCGACATCGTTTAAGCAGCCTTAGCCGAGACTTGATGATGGCCCACCGCTTGTCCAGTTCGGCCCTTTTCACCTTAAGTGCAGCCCTATCTTTTCGATCGGCAATTTCATCCTTCAGGGCCGCAATCTGAGCATCCTTAGCTGAAAGTTTGAAAGCTTCGCCCTCTAGCTTCTTAATATGAAGCAAGTGATCTTTCAGCTGCTCACGGTGCTTCTTGGCCATATTCACAGCCTCGTTTTTGGTTCGGGACAGCTCATCATCCAACCTCGCGACTTCCTCAGCCAACCTCGAGCGTTCAGCTTGAAAATCGTCACTGAGGATCTGAATCTTGGCCTCGGAATTCGCCTCGGCGTCGCGCAGATCGGCCTGGGACTTTGCTAGATCAGCTTTCAGCAAAGCTATTTGGGCATTGAACTTATCCCTTTGCTGATCCCAAATGCGAGCTACGCGCCGAACCTCGGCAGTCCTCGCAGATTCAACCTCGATGGCTCTTAGCGAGAGGATGAAGCCCTGAACAAAGATTGAAGAATCAATATCAGCAACAAACCGAAGGTAAACATTGAAAATCTTTGGCTCAGATTTGATAAAACTTACCCTTACGGTGTTAGAAGCCATTGTACTGTACAGTTGGCCGGAGGTAAACTCTTGCACAAGCCTATCCTCGGTTGGCCCCAACAGGGGTGTTAGGCTTAAAAGATCCTCGGCGGTGCAAGCTAACAGATTCGAGGAGGTGGGCACCTCAAGCCTCCGATAAGACCCCACCGAGGATGAAATCCTCGCGGGTTCGGAGTGTGCCCTTACCGCCCCGGCACCAGCCTCCTCTCCAAGTGCAGCAGCGCCGGCCTCCATGACCTTGGCTTTGCCCTTAGCCCTTGCTGCGGCGACTTCCGCTTCGGGCTCCTGACCCTCGAGGTCAATAACATCTACGTTTCCTCGAGCCCAAGCTTCGGCAGCTTCATCCTCGGGCTCATCCACCAATCCTCGGCGCTTTTCAGCTACCGCCTCGGGCTGGCGAGGAGTCTCCGCCTCGGTGCGAGGAGTCACCGAGCGGGATGGCTTCTTTGAAGCAGCCCTTTTCCGCTTCACGCCTACGACCGAAGAAGAAATTAAAAGAGCAAGAAAACGGAAAAGGAATGGTACGTCACAACATGAACCGAGGACGAAAGTTACCTTTGGAAGTCCCTTGGTCGGGGGCTCCCTTTGTCGCCTTTGAAGGCTTGGAAGCCTTCAGTCCTTTGTACTCCCCGGCAACCGCAGCCAGATCATCGTCTGACTCGGTCTCTTCATCTTCCTTTTCTTCTCTTCCTGCTTCTTCTTCTTACTCTTCTTGGTGTTAATAGCACGGTTTGGAAAACCTAACACCGAGGAAAAGAAAGTCAGAAGAATAATCAAAATCCCAAGATGACCCACCTATCAAAACACTATCAAAAACTTACCGTGCCTTTTGCACTGCCAACCGAATTCGGCAGCCATTTTCATCCACGTCCTCTCGGGACGTGTGCGAGCTTTGGTCATCGCTTTCACCCATTCGGTCAACCCCGCCGGGGGCACGATGTCCACCTTGTTGGCTGAAGCAATAGCACAAAAACGAAGTCAATTAACACAAGCAAACTACCGAGGAGCGAGATGAGAAAGGCAGTGTACTTACGTGTGTTATTCCACCGTTCGGGAAAGTTTGGTTCGGCGGATAAAACCTTCGTCTCCAACAAGATGTACCGATCGCACCAGCCTCGGTCCCCATGGTCTTCACTCTTGTGAAGGAGGGCGAACTTGCCTCGGTTGTTCAGCGCCACGACCCCCGCCTTGTGAAAATAGGGGTAGTAGAGCGAGATAAGGTGTTGGAAGGTGAAGTCCACTTTGGCTTTTGTGCTCAACCAATCCATGCATTGGACCACCCTCCAGACGCCGGGGCCGAGCTGGGCCAGACACAAGTTGTATGCCCGGCAGAAGTCATCGATGACCTTATGGACTGGGAGGGAGAAGCCGAGGGTGAAGGGATAAGTGTAAGCGAAGGACATCCCCTCGATATTGTGACACACCCTACTTGTGGGATCGGGGATGATAACTTTCACCTCGGGCTCAAATCGACACTCCCTCCGAACCCGCTCAATGTGAGCTTGAGTTATGCGGGTTGATGTGGTATTCACTGGAATATTCCTATTTTTCCCTTCTTGATCAGCCGTTTGAGCTTGCAGCTTTAAATCCTTGGAATTGTCAAAGTGGGAAGGGATTATCTGATGAGGTTCGAGCTCCTGCTCGAGGGGAATAGCAGGGCCTGAAGATCCCCCCTCGGTAACGTTTTCTCTCTCTCCTCCGCCCGCGGCGTAGTCGCCCTCGGCACCTTCTTCCCCATGAGTGGCATCATCCTCCTCTAAGCTGACGTCCTCGCCTTCAGCGGCGACGTCATGCCTAGCCCTCTCCCTCCACTGCCCAGAACCGCCGGCGTCGGAAGTCACCTCTTCACCACCCTCCGCCTCTATCATTTGGAGCGGCGGCACGGCGGTGATGAACTCGCCGCTGGAAATAATGGCAGCAAACTGGTCGGCCTTGGCCCTCTCACCAGAATCACTGGAGTCTTGTCTAGAAATTGTTGTAGACATGGTGGCGATATTAAGAGCTGAGATTTGTCACGAAATTGGAAAATTGGAGAAAGTTTGGAAGAATTCTTTGGCTTTTCACTGTTGATCGCTCAGAAGCAAGTAAGGGGAAAAGTCCACTGAAACCCCCTTTATAGATATGGAAGACGAAGGGATGATGACATCGGCATCATCATTGTAATGTTGGGATAAGAAAGGATTTCGGCGCGACAGTTCAGACAATCAGTGGATGAACGCCACGTGTCCACGAGAAGTGACCTGATGGGACGCGAACCGTTGGCGAATTTTGAAACACTTGGATAGGATCAAGCCACGTCGCTTTCCCGCTAAAACTTCATTCCACTCCTCGGTCACCTCGGTAGCTAACCGAGGAGTGGGGGACTATCTGTATTGGGTAAAAATCGACCCCCGGTGATCCGCCCCGGTCATGCAAATCTTAACGACTGAACACGTCCCGACTAAGCAACCGCCGAGGCGATTGAGCGAATCGCTGAGGTCTTAAAACCGAAGACGCGTCACCGAAGGCGAGCCGTGAGCTGAGCTTCGGTAGCCGTCACCTCGGTCAAGCAACAGGGCCAAGTCACCGAGGTCGTCAAACCCTCACCTCGGTGGACTCCCCTCGGTTCACCCGGCTTTGCAGCCCACTACTTCGCCCCACTAACTCAGCCACTACACACCAAGATCGTGGGACAACATGGCAACAGATAGTGGAGATCATGGGCAAAGCTTAGGCCTATAAATAGTAGATCCTTTTGTATAACGGGCATCCAGAAATACATACTGAAACTCTGCCCAAATTTGTACTCAACTCTCACATATTGAAATACAGTTTATTCTCTCGCATTTTATATCTTTTTCTCGCATTATTGCAACTTTGATACGAAGAATTGCTTGTATCCGAATCCAAATTTTATTTGTACACCTAAACTGATTTAGGCCCATACAAAAATATTTCTTAGCGCGGATATTTTTTTGTGAATTTTACATTGAGTAGACCTTTTTTAGTCTTCCTAACATAAAATGGATACATTATTCATTATTTATGTTATCTAGACATTTAACCATAGGCATTCCACTTATTATGGCCATTACTTCTCTTATTAGACTTACCTAGTTTAAAGCCTATATTTGTGGGATTTTATGGGTAATGACAGTTAATATCTTGTATATCCACTTAAAGGTTTAAATCTAATTAATTCTCACAATCAATTATCTCCTCTTTTTAAGTTAAATTAGCATTAATGATATAATAGTAACTTCTAAAATTATCTCCATCATTAACTGCTTCCACATACACACGCCAACATCCATACTCACTTCTGAGAAAGAAAACAGATCCAAATTAATCTATAAGATTATTGGGAATTGGGAATGGTAATGGAAGCTGATTGGAGAAGTTTTTGTGCCAAAGAAATTTGATCCATCAAATGCATAACATGGGTTCTATAGTTCCGAGCCTGATCAACAGACTCTGCTTCAAGTTCACCAAGTTGTGAACAAAGTCTCTCCTCAGCCTCCTCTGCTACCCTTAACCTTTCCCATGTTTTCTGTAATTCTTGTCTCATTTTTTCTTCTCTTTCTATGCTCCTTTTCAATTCTTTCTCTAATTCCTCATTTCTTCTTCTTAGTACCTCACTTTCTGGCACGGTAGAGATGATCTCACGGTGGTGATGATGTTTTGTTTGTCTGGAAGGAACTGCTATAGTTGGAGCCATGTTAAACGGAAATAGTTGAGAAAATAATGGAAGCAAAAACTAAGTAGCTAATAATTTTGAGTTAGATGACAATATAACTGGAATATGCAACTATATCTGAGTATATTCAAGATATATTCATGGTATATTTATCTCGAATTTAACTATATCTGTTATATTCGAGATATATCCATGGTATATTCAAGAGATATTCATGGTATAAATGGAATATGCAACCACATCTGAAAACTAACAGTGTAGGTATTCAAGATATATTCATGGTATATTTGCAAGCTTAATAATCATATGTGGTAATATCTTTGTTATCCAATCCTTGCACGCAAAAAAAAATATTTAATGATTACAAATAATTTTGGTGGAACTAAATATATATAAACGTCAAAATTAAAAAAAAAAATAGGAAAATCGAGCAAAGAAGATGATTTGGATGGAATAGGGCTCCATAATTTTCTCCTTATTGGGCGGGAGTTGAGCTCCTTAATTTTCTCCTTTTCTTAACTACTTTTTAGAAATAGAACTTAGACATATTTATATTGGGTAAATTTTGGCTAGCATATGTGAAGATGTTCAATGGCTATTTGAATGTAGGGCCATGGTATATATTTGGTTAGATATGAAATTTACCCTATTTTTTGTGTAAAACCTCCCTTAAAAAGCCCAACCAAAAAAAGAGAGGTCCACGACCAACGAGTGAGATCATCTCCCACATCACAGCACGTGAGTTCCTTATTTTATTAGATTTGCATCAAGTTTCCAGAAAATCAAATCTCACACTAATACCCTAAGAAAAAAAGTACTCCTGTACCTCGGTTTGATAAATTGGTGCAGAGACCCAAAAAAAAAAAAAAAAAAAACCTAACTCGCGATTCCAAGTTATTGTTTTCCCAATAGCAAAAATCATAGTCATTATTTACAAATAGCAACTTGACACTACTAACCCAACTCTTTTTTTTTCTTGGCGAAGAAATCACAACTCGTCGTGTAAAGTTAAGGGCCTGTTTAGAAAATCACCTTGTAATTGGATTTAAATATAATTGAATGTAGTTACACAGTTTGACATGTTTGACAGACCAAGTAATTACATGGTCAACATGTAACTAGGTGTAATTGAGGCAGAGTGTGTAATTACACTCTTCAATTCTTACATAGTGTAATTACAAGTTTACTTTTTTAATTTCTATTATTTTTGTTTTTATTTTAAGTTTAGTTTCTTTTTAATTTCTTATTCATTTTTATTTTATTTTTTAAATTTATATTAAATATATTATTTCTCTTTATTTTTTCTTTCTTATTTCTGTATCTTTGCTTTTCACTTAACCTTTTCATTTATTTTATTTATTTTTTCACTTCTAATATTAATTTTATATTGAATATATTATATATTTTTTTCACTAATATTCTTTCATATCTTTCATTCTCATTGTTCGATTTTTACTGTTTGCAACTTCCTTTTTTGCATGGTGATTACAACGGTATAGTTTTCCTTTATTTTTTTTAATTTTTTTCTTTTTATTTTCTTTTACTTTTTAAAAAAGTATTATTTATTTTACATTATTTCTATTTATTTATTTTTTTTAATTTCACATGCATGCTATATGTAAATTTTAATTTAAGATTTAAAACAATGATATGGTATTATAGTCGTAAACGATATTTTTATTTTTTTGTCACACAAGCACTTCTTGATGTTTCTTGAAAAAAGTGTGTTTTCAATTAATTTTTCGTAATTAGGTCAATTTTATTATTTAATTAAAAGCTAGAAGGTATTTTTAATATCAGTTACAAATTTAAATTATTTGGTACCATATTTTCAAGAAATAAATATATCTTGGATAAGTAATTGTAACTAAAATTTATTATTTCTTTTATATATATATATTTATCAAACTTTAATGTCATATTCTTTATGATTAATAAGCTGAATTGTGCGTGCACTTCTCCCAGAGTAGAATCACGTGTGCACTTAGTGTATAAGCTCAACAGATTTTTTTAATATTAAAATATCTAACTGTGTAATTACACATGTGCAATTAAACGGTATGAATGTAATTACGCTATGGCAAAAAAACTGTACTATATAATTACTTTGTGTAATTACTAGACTGTGCAATTACTATCCTTGTAATTACATCAAATCCAATTACGATGTGGCTTTCCAAACAAACTATAAATAATTCTTTTTCCGAATACAGGTATTGAATATTCGATTTATTATTTTTCAGTTAAGTAGTACGGAGTAGTATTTATTATCTCATCACCTACTCCTATATTCCCTCTCTTTTTCCCCCGCCTCTTGCTCGCAGAAAAACCCTAGTTCTATTATTTTCAACTTCTTTTAGCCCCTCAATTTTGCTCCTACTTCTATTAGTTTTACTTCTTTTTTACTTTCTACCTTTCAATTTCTTACAGTATGGATAACAGAAAGAGAAACAGAAACGAAACTGGCAACCTTAATGGTGCTCTCAAGAAATATAAGCCAGGTATTTATATTATCTTTCAACCTTAATGTTAAATATCACTATGGTTTTGGATATTAGGAATATCTTTGAAACTTGTGTTTTTTGGTTTAAAATATGCTAATTTTTTTGGGGTTATTATACTTTTGAAACTGTTGTATTATAGTATGCATTGAACTTAATTGGAGAAACATGGTCAATGAGTATTATACTTTTGAAACTAGTGGTCCTAACGACAACAATAACATGCCCAGTGTGGTCCCACAAGTGGGGTGTGGGGAGGGTGACAGGGTAGACCTATGTGCATTCAAGGGGGTTCAGAATTGCACTAGTAAATAGGGTAAAATCGAGTTTTTTGGGTTATATACACACTATCGAACCCTCTTGAAAGTTGAAACAAGGAAATATGCGAGTGTAGTAGTCTGAAATTGTTTTGGGTCACAAATTCAAATCCCAAGTGTTATGTTCAAATATTTTTTGAACCCCCTTTAGTCAGTTTTTGGGTCCGCCCCTGGAGGGTGAGGTGTATGCACACCTTACCCCTACCTTGGAAGGGATCCCTACCTTGGAAGGGATAGAGAGGCTGTTTCTGATAGACCCTCGGCTCGAAGAAACTGTTTTGAAAAGCTAAGCTGTAAATTCTAAAGAAAGGAAAGGTATTGACTACACATAATGGTCCTAATCATGTTATTCAAGTTCTTGCGGCTATAAAAGCTCTTCCTTGAGGGTAAAATTTGAAGTTCAGGTTATATCTTTTCCAAATTTAGATTTCCATTCTTTTGTAAACGGGGTTAGTATGTAAACTGTGTCATTCTTTTTGGAATAAGGGAGCATACGTTTTCTGGTTGGATTCGGGGTGGCCTTTTGTACATATATGGGCACCAGCCACCATGCCATGTTTCTTTGAAGCTTCTCTTGATGTTGAGAATCAGTAGATTTAATGAGAATTACACTCGAGGGGAAAAAAGCAGAATTTCTAGTTTACGACTCCAAACACCTTTTGTTTATTTGGGATCATCAGCAGGCCAAAATAAAATATCATCTATGATAGAATCTAAGAGGGAATAAACAGAAAATGGAGTAGGTCCTGTCCACCTCTTTACCTTAAAAGATGCATAATAGGCTTTGAAGTTTGTCCCATTTGCGTTAAAGTGACAGCTCGGTGAATGTTCTTTTGTTGCGTATAAGCTTTACACATATATAATATGGTACAATTGTCTTTGCTTCTTGGATGAAATGGTGTTACTTGAGAAGATATGTGTCGTACATTTATCCCGTGGTATTATTGGTTTTTAAGAGGTACAATATAATGTAAGTGCATGTCCATTTTACCCATGAGAGATATTTTGTGTTTATCCTGTCTAAGTGGATGAAATAATAGTCTTTTATGTTGAGAAGAAAGAATGAATGTTGGGTTATAGCCTAAAGTACTTTAAGAAGGCTGGATTTGTGATGCACTACGACCACCATTGCTTCTCTGATGAGATAGGTTTGAGAAGATTCAGGGAACTTCTCTTGTATGATATTTAACTTAGCAGTTTTCAACTTACAATCCTATGTAGTTGTATTATGCTGGTAATAAGAAATATGATATCTGTCTAATTTTCATGTAGCATTAATTTTAACAATAAAATCTCTAACTGGGATTCATAATTAATTGGTTCAACAGAAATGGACTCCTTATCAAGTGGTATAGGCAGCAAATCGAAGCCATGCACGAAGTTTTTCAGGTTCAAATTTTTGCCTACCTAATTAACTTTAATTTATTATGGACTTTAAGTTAATACCAAGTGGAACATTTAGAATATGTACTTCATATTTCAACCGTGTCCAAAGCTGAACAAGTGCAGATGTATGCTGGGGGCAATTTTAAATGCCTGAAGTGTTGTTAAAGCTGTAGTGACTATAAAGCTGTATGTTAACAATTTTTGCTGATATAAAACATTCCCAGCTATTATGCGCTTTGGGGGAGTGAGAACTGGTTTCTAATATACCAACAGTCTTCTAAATCTCTACTTAATTTGTACTGTATGACACTATGACGTGTTATCAGCCTTTTTGTTAAACTCTTGAAAGCAGGTATGTGAGCCACCTTTCATTTGCTAAGGTGTACAATCATGCTGCTAAAAGTTATCTCTTACAGAATAAAAGGGATAATTAAAATATTAATGGTTGTACACGTGGCATTTTTCTGAAATTGTCTGGCAGTTGGTGAAGTAAATGTTGAAAACCAGTTTAGCGGGTCTTACAGTAAGTGAATTATTGGTAAAAGTTTTGACCTGGAAAATGATGCACAGATGCACCTGTGAGGTCTAATTCTGTATGTCTCCTTTTTATAAATAAAAGGAAATTATGTGCATCCTCAGTGGTCCTGTTCTATTGTCTAGTTCTACGACTACTACATTAAATTGTTGCGCTTTTGTTGCTCATGTACATATAGGTTTTACAGTGGTGGATTCTAATTGTCTAAAGAATGGTGAGGTTCATAGTTGGTAGCAGTATTACTTTCTCAGCTGTTTGTTTGACAAGCTAAACTTAATCTTGATGGATAATGAAAGTTCTCATCGAGTTTGGGGATTTTTGGCACTGTATCCACATAATTTAATCTGGATGCATATAAAGTATCTGAAGGCTAGGTCCTTTAATGAATTCTGTGCTTTTGTTTTGTATCTTTGATTTATATTATGTGGAATGTTCTTTCCGTTTGTTCTTTTAAAGAAAATCTTTCTTTATAAGAATCCAATTTGTTCTTAATTGCTGTTCTATGCTTGGTTCAGTTGGTTGTAATGAATATCTTATTTTTATTTCTTTGCATAGTGGGGTTAAAGCGAGGAGTTCTTATCCTGTTCCTGGATGTTTGAACCAAGGACTCTGGCCTCTGAAACCTCTATTTTCTTCAAATCTATCATGTTTGTGTTATTGTTTCCTGGAATCCTGACTATTAAACCTGTTTACTTCACCCTAAGGCGGGGAGAGACCCAGGTTGGGATAGCTAAAAGGGTTGGAAAAGTTTTGCAGATAAAATACTCAGCTGTAGTATCCTAAACCAGTTGTCTGGAATTGTAACTGCTTTCCATCTGCTGTGCTTGCATTACCTGTGCTCGCTAATTGAGATGGAATCTTTGGTTGAATTTTCATTTTTTGGCTGCAGCACAGCTGGCTGCCCCTTTGGTGACAGCTGCCATTACCTTCATTACGTCCCTGGTGGCTATAACGCGGTGGCCCATATGATGAATTCGGCACATGCTCCGTCATTTAGAAATGCTGGAGCGCCTTCCTTTTCCAATGGAAATGCTCCTGCTGTGAAAACCAAACTCTGCAACAAATACAACACGGCTGAGGGATGCAAGTTTGGAGACAAATGCAATTTCGCTCATGGGGAGTGGGAAATTGGAAAACCTATCGTGCCTTCACAGGAGGATCCACGGGCAATGGGGGCTGGACCTATGCCAGGTCGTTATGGTGGGCGGATGGAGACTGCTGTATCAGGACCTGCTGCTAGTTTTGGTACGTCAGCCACTGCAAAGATCAGTGTAGATGCTTCCCTTGCTGGACCCATCATTGGGAAGGGTGGAGTGAACTCTAAGCAGATTATCAGGCAGACAGGAGCCAAATTGGCAATCCGGGATCATGAAACAGATCCAAATCTCCGGAACATCGAGTTAGAGGGCACGTTTGAACAAATATCACAGGCTAGTGCCATGGTAAGGGAGTTGATCAACAACCTTGGTCCAGTAGGTGGACCTGGAAGAACACATGCAATACCTGGTGGCGCTGCACCTCAAGTGAGCAACAAGAAGACAAAGTTGTGTGAGAATTTTACTAAAGGGTCTTGCACTTTTGGAGACAGGTGCCACTTTGCTCATGGTGCTGGTGAGTTGCGGAAAACAGGGGTGTGACCTAATAGGCTGCTTTCGCTCTTTGTAGTACCTAGCATTTTTGTGTTATTACTTGTTTTAGTCATCAGGCTGAGTTTTCACATTTTCTAAAAGTAAATGTTCTAGTTGTAGTAATGCTAATTTTGTTAGAAGCTTATTACCCCTTTTGACTTCTTTTGCCTCGTTATATTTTTATCAGCTGTGAGATGTTTGCGTGTTGCATCTACTTGTTACAATTCAAACTACTCAAATATTATGAGTTTGTGAATGGCAAAACTTCTGTTATTTTCTGTGGAAGTAAAGTAAGTGCTAACTGCTA
Organism: Petunia x hybrida; assembly: GCA_037355625.1. Taxonomy (NCBI): domain Eukaryota; kingdom Viridiplantae; phylum Streptophyta; class Magnoliopsida; order Solanales; family Solanaceae; genus Petunia; species Petunia x hybrida. Next base: position 258,794 of record JBBBVM010000605.1, on the reverse strand, counting down.
AACAAGTCTATCATTACTAAATTTCAGACTACGTCTAGAGGTTTGAGAATTGTCAAACAACTTTAATTTTGATGCGGGGTAGATGAATGAAAAACCTAAAATGGATGGAGGTAGCCAAATTGCACTAAGCTGATAACTAATATCGATTGAGAGGATATGCTCACAATCGAACCCTAGTCAAATAAGTAGGAGAACTACCATACAGGAAGATGTGGAAAATCTAATAAAAGGAAAAAAACACGAGCAGAATCAACTAAGTTAATGATACAATAGGTCATACATTAGTTTTTTCACGTTTGAGTAGTTCTACAGAATAAGATTGAAAGCATTAGAAAGGAAAGTTATCGACATTATATTCTTTCTCGCCCCGTATCTAGAGCTTTTCTTTTACTTTCTTTTCTTAGGGCCCGTTTGGGTGAGCTTAAAAGCGGCTTATAAACTTATAAGAACATTATCAAATGTTTGGTAACTTAAAAATTTATGGCTTATAAGCACTTATGTGCTTAAAAAAGCCAAAAGCCAGAAGTTAGGATTTTCTGGCTGATTTGCAAAAATATGACACGGGAAGCAATGGTTTGCCTTTTTGCCCGCGCTAACAAATGGTTTGCAAAAATGCTCCCGTTAAGGTTTAATGAAAAAAATTCGGACGGAAATACCCCTGTCAAGTTTTTAGGTCGGGGCCAAGACTTGTCTTTATATTTCTCCACTTTTCAACACTTATCTCTTCAAGTATTGGCAAAAGGCAATACTTACCGCACTTGGCCATAAGTCTTGGCAAAAGGCAAAACTTGCCTTTGACCCCTGCTCGATTTGCAACCACTTAAATGACAAGTGTTGGCAAAAGGCAACACTTGCCGCACTGCGTCGTAAGTCTTGGCAATTGCCAAGACATGCCCCTCCAGTCTTCCCTGCATTCTTGCCATATAACTTGAAGTATTGGCAAAACAACACTTGCCCTTGAAGTATAGCCAATTGCCAAGACTTACAAAATTTTTGCCTTGAAGTTTTGGCTCCGGACTAAATAAGGGAATTTTGCTAAAACATTTCTTAGCGCGGACAATTTTGTAAAAACCACTCTTTATGGAGAGCATGCGATGAAATTTTTTGGAATTTCCTAACTTCGGGCTTATAAGCCACTTAAAAAAGCTGCTTATAAGCCCACCCAAACAGGCTCTTACACTTGTCTTTTCTCAATATTTAGTGCTTAATTTCCTACGTGGTTGTCTTTCATTTGGCAGTTAAGTCAATATTACTTTACCAGAAAAATTAAAGTCGATATCAATTTATGTTAACTGTCATCATGATTGAATATTAGTATTATTTTTCCACTTAACCAATCATTATCCAAAGCTTATTGACCCACATACTCCCTACTCTCGTTGGGAAGGCCCACTATCGGGTAAAGTGCTTTATACCAAGAACTTATCCATTTTCAAGCTCGAATATGAGATCTCTAATTAAGAATCTAATATACTTTAATAATTAAATGAACATTGTGCTTAACCAGTGTTTCCAAAGATATTTTGGGGCGAGCCCCAAGGCGAAGCATAGCAAAAGCGCACCGAGGCGTTCTGGCGGGCGGTAGGTTCTGAAAGGCGTAAGACCCACAATTTGGGGCGTACACTTAGGCGTTGAGCGAGTCTTGGGTCTTAAGTTCCAAAAAAAAAAAAAAAAACCAAATAAAAAAAATCAATATATCCTCTATTTTTAGGCTACATTCAAATACCAATTTTCTAATTAATTTTTCAGTTTTTTTAATTTCTTAATTCTATATAAGTTTTTATCCTTAGCCTTAAATAATTTTTGTAGTTTCTAGAATTTCTATATAATATTATCCTTTTTATGTGATTTATGATTTTTAAAATATTAATATATGTAGTTTATAGAGACATTGGAACAATTTTGTAGTATATTGTTGAAAGAGGTAATGGGTACATATACATCTACTTTAGGTTCAAAGTAAGGAAAGAATAAAGAGAGAATCTCCTACATATTTGTTACTTGTACATAGACTGAATAATGGCAACATTCATTCTATATATATATATATATATATATATATATATATTAATATATTAATCATGCGCATCTTGTTACATAGATAATCGACTCGAACTCTGTTCAACGCCTTCGTGAACAAACCAACCACTTGCTGTCCCGTCTTCACGTACCCAGTAGAAATCAAGTTTTCCTCAATCTTTTCACGAACAAAATGACAATCAGGGTGTGTTTGGTATAAGGAAAAATATTTTTTAGAAAATATTTTCTCATTTTCCAATGTTTGGTTGACAAATATGGTTAGGAAAATATTTTTCTAAACTACTCATTTTACTTAATTTGGAGGAAAATGTTTTCCCTGAAAATTGAAGGGATTGGAGGAAAAATATTTTGCGAATCTTCACAAACCCTAATCCCAAACGTTCCCTTAATTCTCACACACTGCCTAATCCCTCACTATACACCTCTAACATCCTACTCCCTCAGCTCCCATCCCTGCCTTTACCTCGTAACCCCCACGCCAAAACTCGCTGTGATTTTGGCTCTGGCGCCGTCAACAAGAACCTTAGCTCCACTTCTTAGGTAAGCTGTCGACAGCCGCAGCCACCATCATCCCAGTCTCGGGGGCGAAAACCCTATCTCAATTCCAGATTTGTTGTCAACCTAACAACCATCGGCGCCCCAAATCTCGCCAGCGAAGACCCTATATATGTTTCTAGGCTTGCCGTCGACCATCCCAAAGCTCGCCGACGAAAACCCCTAACTCTGCCCTAGGCTCGCGGTTAACATCTCGCCGGCACGACTCTGTTCATTGGCTCTCCGTCGACCGCCTTCTCCACGGGTTGAACGGATAAAGTGCTTGGTATGGGTGAGGGTTTTGGGGGTGGGGTGGGCGATATTTTTGGAGTGGAGGGGGTTGGGGTTTGAATTGAGGGGTGGTGGGGTGGAGTTGTATTGGGGGACATAGAAGGAAAACTTTTTTTCGCAGAATACATACGCAGCCCCTTAAACTTGACAATTTTTTCCATTTAGACACCTCAACTAAGGGGGTGACCTACGGAACACTTCAACTTAATGAAAAGTGTATCTGTTAGACACTCAAGCAACTTTCAATCCCAACAATCTAATGCGTAAACTATACTCGCGTCTCATGTGGTAACCCAACCAATTAAACAAAGACATGTCAGCCGAAAAGCCAAACATTTAAAACAACTCATTAAAAATAGAAAAAAAAAAGAAAAAGACAAAATATTATTTCTTCTTCGTGAATCTTGGCCAAACTATAGAAAGCACAACCATAACAGGAGAGCAAAGCTTTTGGAATTCTCCATTTCAAAACCCATTATTCTCAAAATTTACGTTTTCCACTCTTAACTTTGAATCCTATCAATTACTAAGTAAACTCTTTGCTCTTTATACTTCCATACTTTTAGAAGGAAAAAAATCCTTTTTTTCAGTAGCTAAATTAATATTTACTTTCATGGAGGTGTGTTTATGTATGATTTATTAAATTCAGGTTCTTTATTTTTTTATTTATTCGATTTAGTGATGTGTGTAATTTGGTTATCTGGGTTTTCATATTTTGGTTAGAGATGGTGATGGGTGATGGTCTTCGACTGCTCGATGTTCAAGGTTTGAAGTAAATGGTATGTTGAAAGTAGTGTGGTCTTGGTTGCGATTGTGTTCTGGTTATCCTTAGAAGAAGAAATGTGAATATGATGGACATGTGGTGTATTTGTGTGCGGGGGGGGGGGGGGGAGGGGGAGGAGAAGAAGATGAAAAAGACAGAGGTAGATGTGATTGTGCTGGTTGCAGAGGCTGCAATGGTGGTGGCACCTGGGTTAATTAAATTGGGCAAGGAAAAAATCATCATCAACTTCTTGAATTTGAGTATTATGGCATTGGCCATCAAATATTGAAATGGTGATGGAAACAGTGAATTAGGTGGTGGAATGGTAGGTGAGATGGTGGCGACAGATATTAGGTGAAGGCAACAAAGAACTTTAGAAAGTTTTAGGTTATTCTGACTCTCTTAAAGGAGGTGTGATACACTCTCTCTGCCATGTCATCAACAAGTGTCCAACAGATACACTTTTAGTTAAGTTGAAGTGTTCAATAGGTCACCCCCTTAGTTGAGGTGTTTAAATGGAAAAACTGTCAAGTTTAGGGGCTGCGTATATATTCTGCTATTTTTTTAATAATTATTTTGGTACCAAACACTAGAAAATTAGTCAAAAAATACTTATTTTCCAATTCCTTCGTACCAAAAACACCCTCAATCTCAACATATTTTGTTCTTTTATGATACACCGAATTTGAGGCAATGTGCAGAGCAGCCTGTTATCACACCAAAGTTTTGCTGGTGACCAAGGCCTCAAATCGACTTCAGCTAAAATGTGACATATCCACATTATTTCATATGTGCACTGAGCTATTTCTCTATATTCAGATTCTGCACTGGATCTAGATACGACACTTTTCTTCTTACTCCTCCATGATACCAGGTTCCCCCTAACAAAGATACAATAGCCTTTAATATATTTTCTATTAATTTTGGATCCGACCCAATCAGCATTTGCAAAACACTCAATCCGAGTATGGCCGTGATTGCTGTATAATATACCAAGTCCTTGAGCTCCTTTCAAGTAATATATAATTTGTTTCAAAGCTGCCCAGTGTTTGACAGTAGGTGCCGATGTGAACTAGGTAACCATACTTACTGCAAAAACGATATATAGACGAGTTACATTAAGATAGTTTAACTTTCCAACCAATCTCCTGATCAAAAGGATCACCATCATTCATAAGCTCTACATTTGGAACCATTGATTGGAGTAATGTAAGGCTTAGCTACCAACTTTCTAGTTTCTGCAAGCAAGTGAATAACATACTTTCTCTCAAATAGAAAAATTTCCTTCTTGCTCTGAGAGATTTCTATTCCCAAGAAATATTTTAGCTGGCCTAAGTCTTTCGTGTGAAACCTAGTCTGCACGAATGACTTAAGTGAAGAGATCCATGCATAATCTCTTCCAGTAATGATAATGTCATTGACATAAACAATAAGGAGTACAATGCCAGCTGTTGATCACCTCAAGAAGACCGAGTGATCACATTTTCTCTTCTTCATCCCAAATTCCCGAATAACTACATTAACTTGCCAAACCAAGCTCGAGGACTTTGTTTCAAGCCATACAATGACTTCTTCAAATGACAAACTTTCCCATACTCCCCATAAACAACAAAACTAGGTGGTTCATATAGAGTTATAGACTTCTTCTCTGAGACCCCATGAAGAAATGCATTCTTGATATCCAATTGATGTAAAGGCCAATCCTCAGAAGATGCTAAGGATATAAATAAGCGGACAAAAGTGAGTTCCGCCATCGGAGAGAAAGTGTCTAAATAATCCACATCATATGTGTGAGTATAACCTTTAGCTACAAGTCTAGCCTTAAGACTGGCAACAAAACTATCAGGATTAACTTTAATTATAAATACCCATTTGCATCCCACAACTTTCTTTCCCTTGAATAATTTTACCAAATACCAAGTATTATTTCCTCCAAGGCATGTATATCCTCAAGCATTGTATCATGCGAACCAGGATTGTTCAAAGCCTCTTTCACTATTTTGGGTACAGAGATGGAGTCTAGAGAAGCAGTCGAAGATCTAGACGCAGGGGATAAGTGGCCATAGGATACAAAATTAGCAATAGAATATGTGGATTTGCAAGTATGAAGAGCAATAGGGAGGTCAACATCCTCTATGGGTGTAGGTGGAAGAGGATCTGATGACGAAGTAACAGGTGCAAGATATGTGTTATCGGTCTCTCGCCTCCTCGAGTATACTTGAGTGATTGGAGGTCTAACTGGATGAAATGACCTTAGGTAGTCGTTTCAGAAATTAGGACTCCGATTGGTATGCTGATAATTTTAAAATCTTTGTAAGGTCCATTAGGACTTGTCTATAAAATTTGAACTAAATCGGACTTCGTTTGGTAGGTATCGGAAGAAGGTTTCAGTTTCTGTTGTCGATAAATCTTAAAAAGAGGTTTTCGAGCTCAATTTTGGCGAATGAGCTCCGATTCAAAATCTGAAATTGTCGTTATATTCGTATGATTATTTGTGACCTGTGCGAACTTTCGAAAGTGAATTTCGAGGTCGTTCGGATAGTTTCCGCTAAAATTCTGAAAATTAATAATTTGATCTTTTTCCATTTAATGCGTATCTTGAGTTTCGAGAATCCGATTTGAGATCCGCCTTAGCGAGTATGTTACATATATTTTGTATAACTTGTGTGCAAAATTTGAAGTTATTTCGAATTTTGTAGGGTTCTATTTTAATTTTTATCATAGCAGCAAGTTTTTTTTTTTTAAAAAAGGAAATAAAAGAAAGAAAAGAAAGAAATGAAGGCGGTGGGGGTCCTAAGCTTTATAAGCTTAGGACGAACAAAAAACAGAAACATTAGGAACAAAACTATAGCGCGAAGGAGAAAGAAAAAAAGCTAGAAAATAGAGTAAGGAAAGGAAAAGGAGCAGGAAAAAAATAGAGGTTTCACCCCGAAACATCCAGGTAATGATGTTTATGAATATATTTTAACGATAGAAATTGGGATATTAGACATCGTCCTAACAAGTTAAATTGATAGTTTAAAGGGTTAATTGGACCTTCATGTGTTGTGCTTTTTCTTCAAATGCCTCGGAGCTATCTTCGATGAATTGCCTTGAACAAAGACTGTATTTTCAGCTTGAGAGTTGGAATTGTCATTTGGTGGTTCCTGTTGTACCAATATCTTGCCTTTTTCAATCAAGTTCTGAATTTTGTGCTTCAGTGCTGGACATTCTTCAGTGTCATGACCTTGAATGTTCGAATGATATGGGCAAGTCTTTGATGGATCAAAATCCGAACGAGGAACCCATCCATTTCTCGGCTGAAATATCCCTTGATCCCTTCGTCTTTCAAATATGTTTGTTAGAGATTCAGCTAGAGGATTAAATGTGCAAGGCTTCATCTTTTTTGTCTGGTACCGATTGCGTTGAGCCTGATAAAATTGTTGTTGAAAACCCTGATAGTGGGGAGGTTGTCTAGAGTGTAAGTCAGGAGTATCATGAAATTGTAGATTCCGTTGATTCTGGTTGTACGGTGGTTGGTGCCCAGTCAAGGCGACTAATGTGTTGTCCTCTTCATTACTTTGAAAATTCTCAAGTGCCTCGGGTTGAAAATATTGATTAACATAGTGCACTGTTGAACTTCCAATGATCATCCTTTCTTGAATGCCAATTTCTAGTTCCCTTATTATTCGAATCAGATTAGGAAAGTCGCGTGCCTGAACACCAAGCAATTTCTCATAGTAAATCCCTTCTTGGATCTGGATGGATGTTGAAACTAACTCTTCCTCAGGTAAAAGAGGGTGTATCTTTGAAGCTTCGATTCTCCATCGGGTAGCATATTCTTTAAAAGACTCATGTTTCATTCTTTTAACTTTGTACATCTCATACAAGTGTGAATCCTTTTGGATGTTAACTTGTATATCTCAACAAAATCTTGGGCCATATCTTCCCAAGTATGCCATTTGCTAAAATCTTGTTTGGTATACCAAGTGAGTGCCAACCCAGATAAACTTTGGATGAACAATTGCATTCTGATAGCCTCGTTGTGTCCGATTCCAATTAATCTACTGCAGTAATCTTTCAAATGATAGAAGGGATTTCCTTTTACGTCGAAAGTGCTGAATTTTGGAATTTTGTATCCATACGGTAGCTCAACATATGGATGTAGACACAAATCCGTATACCTCAAACTTTGAATGTTCCTTAAACTCATCTTTTCTTTTATGATCATTTCCAAATTATGGAGCTTTTCATTTAAACCTTCGTGTTCATTTGGTTGGATTTCTTTTTTGTGCCTCTTATGTGGGCACACTGCCAGCTGATTATACTTGTCCCTTACCACAACTTGCATAGTAGTAGAATCAAGATTGTCTGAAATATCCTGTTGAGTCTTATTTCTCTCGATGTTATATGTCTGCGGTTCTGAAGACTTTGTTCCAAAAATGATTGTTTCACCTTGTCTTGTCATCTCAGCTTCTTCTTAATGCAAATTCTTTGCCAATTTAGGTGTTCAAATGATAGGTAACCTTTGACAAAATGACAAGATATACAAAATAGAGTTAGTATGTTATAAAGTTTGAAACAAAATAGCACATAAAGGTCAAATATACAGCTAAGAGGATGCCTAGAAGGCAGATGATAGACTAATGCTTGAATTAGACACTATGACAAATGGTATAGAGATTATAAAGGATTGCTTGAGTGCTTTATGTAGCAGTCAAGGCAAAAATTTTGATTGATGAATCATTGATAAGGATGTTGTGATAAATTGTGCAAGGTTAAGGAAAAGGTTGGGTGTTGTATGACCAAAAAGGAGGTCGGCTCCTGTCGACCATCAAAAACTAGAGTGCAATCATCATTTCATTTGTAAATTGAGCTTGTACCGGTACATATACATTCTCAAAAGATACTTCATTATTGTCTTTTATGCTTAGTGGCAACCAAATGTTGCATTTCCAAACTTTGCACCAACTTTCCTTATTGGGCAAAATAAAATTTTTATTATAAAGGGACCGAACACAGTGTGGGCTGCCTACGTATCCTGCTACTGACAGAAATCAGGTCAAGCGTAGTTCAAAATACATAAAGAGGAAATCTTAAAAACATGTGCCATAGAGCTTGCTAGAAAGTAAAATAATTGTCTCCAAAGATTATGCAACTTAAAAGCTCTCTTCTTGTATTTGGATGTCTGTCATTAAACTGCTGCCTCTTTGACCTGGTCATCTGCAATTGCTTCGTCATTAGCATTTTCAATCTTGATTTGCCCGGACTTGATCAGCTCTTCAATCTTCTCTTTAAAAGCAAAACACTTCTCAATATTGTGCCCCAGCATGCTTGAATGGTAAACACATGATTTTTTCATATCTGCTTTCTAAGGTTCCTTGTAAACTTTCCTTTCAATAGGGTGCACTATTCCTGCATCTTTCAACCTTTCGTACAAACTTGCATATGATCCTCCAATGGGAGTGAACTTGCGAGGAGCATCATAAGAGGAACTCTTAATGCTAATTGTTGGCTTCTATTAAGAATTTGGGTTAATTGACTGTGAGCGAACTTCAACTGTTGGCATGAAGGTCAGAGGTTGGCACCAGATAAGTTGAGGTTTTCCCTTTGGCACTTCGACTATCTTGCCACTTTCCACTAAACTCTGGATCTCCTTTCTTAGAGTGATGCGCTCATTGGTGTCATGACCTGGTATGTTGGAGTGAAATGCACAATGTTTGGTTGAATCAAAGTGAGGTTGTAGTGGGGTAAAGACTTCTCCACGTTGCGGCTGCAACATCGCGATAGGCTTAAGTTTCTCAAATATAACAACAGGTGGTTCATCAAAAGGAATGATGGTTCGGTTATTGAGAGATAATGGGATATGACTTGGGGTTTTGACAATGGTAGCTTTCCCTTTCTTTGCATCGTTCATATCCTTAGATTGTGCTTCTGTCAAATTGTTACCTAAGACCTTTTTAGAAATCGGTTCTATAACACTTTTCCTTTTCAATAAGCTATTGCATGTACGGTGGTCGCCATAGGATTTATATCGGTTAATAAAGGCTTTGACCAGGTCACTCCAAGAAGTTCATTTACTTGTGTCTTGCCCTATGTACCAAATCAATGCTGACCTTGTAAGTGTCTTAACAAATAGCTTTCTCTTGAGTTCATCGTCGTGTTCCATACTTTCTAGTTGGTGCAGATATGCTCCCAAATGTACATAAGGATTTTTAGTTCCATCATACAACGGAAGTTTCGTCACCATGCTGATATCCAATTGTTGTGCGTAAACCTTTGCAACATTTGGTGGATTCTCCTTACTTCCCATCTCCTGATTGCCTCCTGCTAATGTATTGGATAAAAACCATCGTCACTTAAAAGAGTGACATGTGTCTGCCACGTGGCACAGGACATGTGTCTGCCACGTGGCACGTGCAGAGGTTTCCCCGGACAGACATCTAACGGACAGATAACTGGCTAGGCGGTTACCACGAGCAGGCCCAAGGTAGTTACGTGACGCCTCTCCAAATCAATGCGATTTGAACGAACAGTTACCTGTTCAAATGCACTGCTCAATGAATGGTTACAAGGACAACGGCTACCCAGCGGTTACATACGCAACGGCTATCCAACGGTTCCATACCCAACGGCTACCTAGCAAAATCTATATATAGCGTTTGTTTTCGAATCATTGTAACACACATTCTCTTCTCTTTCTACAATATCAATAAAATACTCTCTTTGCTCTTGCTCACTACTGTTCATCATTTACATTACTGCAAATTTCGTTCTCAAGTCTTCAAGCGTAATTAATATAAAGGGATCCTCACCGAGATCAAGCGATCTAATACGGTTCCTTCTACCTATTTAATTTGCGCTTTAATCTTATTTATCTTCAATTATTTCGCATTACTTTCATATTATCGTTAATTATTGCTACATCTCCATCAAAAATCGTGCATATATTCATAATCTTGTAATTAATGCAATCCTGTATTTAGATCGGGTAAACTCTTAATCTAAACTATTGATCGTGACTCCGCAAATACAAATTTAATTGTTAATTGGCCTAAAATCGGATCTAGGTTAAACAATTTGGCGACCACAGTGGGAGCCGGTCAATAGCCTCTATAGGTTAATAGTTTATCTTTTTCCTGCATTGTATTCTTTTCTATCGATCTTTTGTTTGTAACTAACTTGGCAGAAAGCGATTCACAATGAACTATGATGGGCGGAAGTCAAGCAAATAATCCTCCATCAAGCCCTGATTACTCTCCAGAATACTCGTCCGACAGGCAAGAACGTTCTTCCCAAAGACCAAGTAGGCAACGGAACAGGCGTGAACACTCTCAGAGCAGAACCCCGCCTAGAAGACGACGCCATAGAAGTCTCTCCCCTGGCACGCACCGTGTAGGACCCAATCCGCCGCCCCAAGATCAAAGGAATCTCTAAGAAACGATCTTTGAGTTTATGCAACAACAAACGGAGGTCAACAGGGAATAAACGAGGCGATCAATTCCCTCCGCAGGCAAATCCCGTCAGTTGCTGGGATTGATCCTGCAGCCCAAGGTCGAGATGTTTCTTCTTCACACACTTCAAGGCAAGATGGAGAATAAAATGCGGCCAACAACGGAGAAACCATGGAACTAGAAACCCATGCAAATCAAAATTAAAACGGAGGATCTGTGGTATCCACTGAAATGAGCGTCGTCGTGGAGGCACTCACCAAGCAATTCAAAGAGAGCCAAGAAGCACTTCAAAAGTCTCTCCACGAGAGAATTGATCAAATACCAGGCGCCCCACCCACATTGAAGAAAATTGACGTTCAACGCTACTCGCAAAGGCCTTGGAAGAAGGAAGCAGCACCGAAGGCGATACCAAAAACGTTCAAGATGCCAAACATTCCGAGATATCGTGGGACAACTGAACCCAATGATCATCTCATGATGTTTAGCAATTTTATAAAAGCAAGTGATCTCACCGATGAGGAGATTCAATCAGTGCAATTGAAGAAATTCGTGGAGACCCTAGCGGATGGAGCTCTACGATGGTACTCAATGTTGCCATCAAACTCTATTGGGTCCTTCGCGGAGATGGCTGAATTGTTCGTAAAAGCCCACACAGGCGCCCAGAAGACGGAAACTCGCGTGGAAGACATCTTTGAGATCAAGCAAAAGCCCGGCGAATCTCTCCGAAGATATGTGGACCGTTTCCAACGGGAGCGCATGTTGTTGCCCAAGGTATCGAACAGATGGGTGGCCATTGCGTTCACAAACAATTTAGATGTCAAAAGCTCAGAAGCTACGCGCAGGCTATACAAATCTCTTCGCGAATTCCCAGCAGCCAATCGGTCAGATGTCTACAATCGCTACAACTCCAAAGTACGCATTGATGAAGAAAAGCTGATAGGAACTAATGCCCGAGGAAAGAATCAATCACGAAGCGGTGGCTCTGGCAGGAAGATAGAGTAAGAAAGGTCGGATGTACGTTATGAACCGTACCCTGACCAATCGCGCAACATTTCCAAAGGGCGCGGTCGTAATAACAAAGGACTAGCACGAGGAGACGATTCAAAGTCAAGTACTCGTAGAGCCCCAAGTCTACCAAACTTCAACGTAGAAATGACTCAACTGATTGCAGCCCTCAAAGATATGGGCGAAAAGGTCAAGTGGCCAAAGGACATGAAAACCGATCCAAGTAAGAGAAATCAGGACCTTTTGTGCGAATTTCATCGTGACCACGGTCACACCACTGAAGATTGCAAGGCCTTAAGATACGAGGTCACACATTTATTAAAACAAGGATTCTTGAAGGAACTTCTATCCGAAAAGGGAAAGCAAACTCATGCGAAGGCTCAGCAAAACAAATCTGGCCCTCCACGAGCATCTTCCCCGAAGAAGACAGTCAACGTTATTTCGGGTGGGATCGAAGTTGACTCCGTTGTTTTCACAGCAAAGAAATACGCAAAGGTCTCTATTACAAAAACCAAGCATCCACGGCCAGAAGAAATAATAACGTTTGAAGATTCGGATACAGATGGCTTGCAATTCCCACATGTTGATGCGCTGGTCATAACATTGCGCGTGGCAGAGTTTGATATCAAAAGAGTGCTCATTGATGCGGGCAGTTCTGCAAATATCATTCAATCACGAGTTGTCAAGGAGATGCAACTTATGGAGAAGATCGTGCCAGTGTCGCGAGTTCTCTCCGGCTTCAACAACTCAAGTGAGAGGACCCTTGGTGAGATTACTCTCACAACTCTTGTCGAGGGGGCAGCAAAGGAGACAGTGTTCCAAATTGTCAACGGAGACATGGCCTATAACATTATCCTTGGAAGACCATGGATCCATGAAATGCAAGCTGTTCCCTCCACATATCGTCAGGTATTGAAATTCCCATCAGAATGGGGAATACGCGAGATACGAGGAGAGCAACACTCTGCTCGAGACTGCTATTCGGTGGCCCTCAAGCTGCCCGAAGAAAATAAATAGAAATCACAACAACCGGGATCTAACGCAGCAAATGAAGAAGTAAAGTACGAGGTCCCAGACTTTATCACAAAGCTAGAGGCATGAGAAAATTATACACCGACCGAGGAAGCTTTGTGACACGACCTGGAATACGATTAGGCCGTGCGGGCACCCGACATCTTCCCCTAGACCCGTCGGGCGAACCCTTACCAATTAAATTAGGAAACTAAATATAACAATTCATAAATAAGGTCAAGACTTAAAACAAAAACACAGACATACTGATACCTCTAAGCTGTACAAAAGAAATTACAGCTGACTACCCAACATACTAGGTTTAGGGCTATCCAGACTAGACATCTAAGAGTACAAAAGAAGAAAGATACCTCCTGAAGGGAGCAAAATGCAACTGAAATAATAACCAATAAACTGGTGGCAATTCAGAATAAAAGCTGGCTCACCCTGACAGCTGAAGTCGTCTTCGCTCCCTCACAACGTGGCGAACTCAATCCTGGAGCGAACCTGCCGAAACGAAACAGATAGACAAGAAACAAATAACAAACAAGGGTGAGTCAAAAGGACTCAATAAGTGGGGCAGACTAGCCACCTCAAAGAATAGGATAGCTAGCTAGGGAGAAAAGAAACAGATAGACCAAATTATTTTTATTTAAATTATAAAAAGGCAGAGCCAGATAACAACCGGAAACACGTAAAAAACTTATAAACTCAACCAAGGATGCGTGCCAGAAACATATCAACAAATAAGCAATGCACATATGAGCAGAATAGTAGTCATGTACCGCAAGTCTACACAATGGTATGAATTGAGATGAAATGAAATGAAGTGAGATGAAATGAAATATGATGCAAAGGGTCACATGTGCCCGTAATCCCATCCCGAAGCGGAATACTCCTGCATTCGAGGGGAATCCAATATGATAACCAACTGGAGCGGAATACTCCTGCTCCTGGGGCGGAATACTCCTGCACCCGATATAATATAAACCAGAGGCGGAATACTCCTACACTCTCCTGGGGCGGAATATTCCTGCACCCGATATAATGTAAAGCTGAGGCGGAATACTCCTGCACTCAATATCTGACATGAGAGCGGAATACTCCTGCTCCTGGGGCGGAATCCTCCTACCCTCAATATGATACAATGGAGCGGAATCCTCCTGCTCCTGGGGCTGAATACTCCTGCACCCAATATGATATGCAATGTAATGCATATGAATGACAAATAATGCATATGAATGTAATGTAATGCAATAATAACCCTTCACCTGCGCGGGACTCTCATCAACAGCCGGGACTCTCATCGACAGCCGGGAAGTAGATGCCAACTCACAGCCAGAGTACAATGCTCAGATTCTCAATGCAATACCAACAACAGGACATAACATATAATATACAATGTAAATCCAAAGCTAAGGCGTAAGGAGTATGCCTATCGGCAGCTACACACATAAGGAACACGTGGTAGAAAATCCACGAGGCCAGGTGCCTCCAAAGAAATGGATATAAACACTTACCTCTTCCAAAAGTTAGCATTGCTAATCAACAACCGCTTTATCCTGTGGTTTCATTGTCAAACGATCCCACTCTATTCAAGAAGCAGAAAAATATATCAAATTAGGCTAAAGGCTTCATTCCTCACATCTTAGGGCAATCCGGTTAGGAACCTGATACCCTATTCGCATACGCAATATGCAGGCCATGCCTATGTACAGGGTTTAAGGTCACATAACCAAACCCTAAATAAATTACATTTATATGTTGCCCATAACTCATTGAGTACGAATATATAATCAATTTCATTATCAGGGTCCAATTGACCCTTTAAACTATTAATTGAACTTATTAAAACGAGGTCTAATATCCCAATTTTTACCGTCAAAATATATTTAAACACACGTAATAAACTAAAATAATACATTAAGATCATTACCTAAATGTTTCAGGGTAAAAATTCTACTTTTCTCTGGCTCTTTCTCATTTTCTGGCATATTTTTCCTCTGCTTGGTTATGTTTTCCTTTTGTTCGCTGCTTCTGATCGTTGTCAATTTAAAAGTGCAGCAGCTAAGGGATATAATCATCCCTTAGCCTACTAACCGACTAAGTCATTTCCTTTTTTGTCTTTTCCCCCCTTTTTTTTCTTTTTTGCTTTTAAAGTTCGCTGCTACAGTAAAAATTAAAACGATACCCTACGATATTCGAAATTATTTCAACTTTTGCATTCCGGTTATACAAAATATATACAGCATGCTCGCTAAGGCGGATCTCAAATCGGGTTCCCGAAACTCAGGATGCGAATTTAAACGGAAAAAAAAGACAAATTATTTAACTTTCGGCATTTTAGCGGAAACTAGCTGAACAACCTCGAAATTCATTTTCGAAAGTTTACAAAAATCATAAATAATCATACGAACCTAACGTCGCTTTCAGATTTTGAATCGGAGCTCATTCGCCAAAACCGAGCTCGAAAATCTCTTTTTAATATTTATCGATAATAAAAACTGAAATCTTTTTCCGATGCCTACCAAACGAGGTCTGATTTAGCTCAAATTTTATAGATAAGTCTGAATGGACCTAACAAAGATTTTAAAATTATCGGCATGCCAATCGGAGTCCTAACTTCCGAAACGACTAACCGAGTTCGTTTCATTCTCCTCCACTTAAACTCTCGTTCGTCCCCGAACGAGCCTAAGTCTAAAGAAAAATTCGCACAGATAACAAAAGAACTTGCACGACCTTCAAAAGCTACTCCATGGACATTATCTCATGATTGCAGAATTAGAATTATAACACGAACACCAAACTCTTGGAATAAAACATATCTGGATAATATGATAACACCATTGCCCGGATTATTCTGACTAAGATGATCCTTCCTCGATCACGAGATGAGAGTTCTAAATTTTCGAAATAAAGATACACGGAACTTTGAATGGGTTAACATGATTCCGTCGGTAAACACCTCTTCGATATACCTTTCGATATAGAACAGGTCGATGAAACTAAGAATTAGCTCACGCTTGATACAATAGAGGAGCTTTTGAAGTACCTTGTCACTACACACTATAGAAGATTCGATGCAAGCTATATTATTTTTACGAACGCACCATGCAACATCTCAGTTGATGTTAGTGTTGTTCCGCAAGCTCCTTGTGGGAATGTAGTTACTCATATCCCAATGTATATCAAAGGTTCATCTGAACAGGGTCTATCATATAAGGATAAGGATCATGCAAATACTACTGGATAGTATGATGCAGACCAAGAATGATCTTCAGACTGAACATCTACTTCAGGGTATTATTTTTTAATTGGAAATATTATGACTTGAAAAAAAATAAAAAGACATGTAGTTGAACCTTGAGCTGAGGCAGAATACCAGCAACAGAGTTGATTACATGTGCACTTATAACGCTAAAGTAACTTCTCAAAGAGCTGAGGTGTGAAAGAGATATGTCAATGATAGATGGACGAGAAGCTGCACTAGACCTTTAACTCTAAATTTTCATGAAGCAAAACAGTGTCAGTATGAGGATCCAGTTCTAATTGAATACAGACAAATAGCCAAAAGAAAACTGGAGTCACCATACAGGGTTACTACTGACGGTGCTCTCATGTATAAAGATAGACTTTGTGTTCCTGATGTTGCTGATTTACATGGACAGATTATGATAGAGGCACATTATTCCAAATACATTGTTCATCCAGGTTCGACTAAGATGTACCATGATCTTAAGCAGATTTAGTGGTAAGACGGAATGAAGTGTGACATAGTAGAATTTGTGGCTCAGTGCTCTAATTGCCAGCAAGTTAAAGTCGTATCATCTTTCCAGACTTTATGCTTTCAGCAGATAGGTACGTATATATGATCAGGTTGCCAGCTTATCTCTGTCATTAATAGATTATTAGTAGGTTTAGCAATGATCGACACTCATTATAGGTTTCTGCCGTGGCCCTAGGTTGGGTCGTGACAAAAGTGGTATCAACGCCTTAGAGATTTAGTATTATCATTCAGTATTTGGAGGAAGTCTCCTCCACTTAAAGCACGAACTCATACAACTATTTGAATAGGAACAACCATCCCCGCACAGTCTGCTGGACTAAAGAAGATTTAGCTAAAAGCTGAACGTAGGCAGACCTAAACTACCGACTACCCTTTCGAGTTGCCAAACAGCTGCAAATCTCAAGTCACAACTCCATACATTTTCTATAAGCAACACCGCCTGATGGATCAAATCAAAGGTCAAATGACGCCTCTCATTACCCTTAGTAGCCTTGAAAAACAACAATGTACTTACCCGGCTACCTTAACACACACTATCTCAATATAG
This sequence comes from Petunia x hybrida, assembly GCA_037355625.1. Taxonomy (NCBI): domain Eukaryota; kingdom Viridiplantae; phylum Streptophyta; class Magnoliopsida; order Solanales; family Solanaceae; genus Petunia; species Petunia x hybrida. The sequence goes on along the minus strand of JBBBVM010000605.1, from coordinate 241,383 downwards.
GGAACATCACAAGCGACTACTAACCGCCCAAGCTCACTAGCGCCGGACGAAGAAGAAATGGAAATGGAGCGAGGATAGAAATAATTAGAGCTTCAGGAAGTTCTTAGAGCTTCAGGAAGTTCATCTTCTTATTTGCTTGGCTACCAAAGCTAGACTACTTACGAGTCAAAGTAGCCCAAGAATCGCAATTGAAGAAAAAGATATTAAATGAGCTTTATGGAACAACATCCATGCCAATTTGACCTCCCAATAAGAAGGAAACTCTCACAATTTACCAGAAACCCTTTTATAACCCAGACAAGCTTAACTTTACTAGCGTTTTGAACCAAGAGGAGATACGTAGATCGAATATTACTTACTAATTACTTTGCACCGGAAGAAACAATGACACTCTCTGATGGTGACGAATTAGGATCCCATTATCCTACCAACATTGAATTCCGACGAGAGAGGTAAACTGACTTGACATAATAACAGAATGCGGCACAATGAGATACCAAGCAGAAAATACCGCCACTCACTCCCAATCTCTCATATTTAAACCTAGTAGGTCTCACAAATGCCAGAAATAAATCATACTAGAAGCTCGCATCTCTATCGCAACCGATTCTTAATAGAAACGACATCCAAGGAAACCATCAAAACATAATAAGACACACCATTTCTAGAACGATCGAAAGAATCAAATCTTACTCACATTTAAGAGAAGAAGAAATCTCAGGGTCTACTATATCGGATATTCCTACCAGACTGGCAGTTCATAGAACTGCCTCTACAGCTGAGCTGAGCTACTACCCTGATAATCACCTTCTGAAGAACCACTGCCACCACGCTCTCGACCTCTACTGGATGGTGGCATTTTGCTGGCTGATTGAGATCTAAAGGAAATCCCCTGCGACTGTGCAGGTGCCTGATAACAGGAGAAAGGACGACTGCCTACTTGCCGGAGTAAGGGAAAACTCCTCAAAGGATAACCAGACTCACTACAATGATAACACATTTTCGACTAAAAATGGAAGCTGGACAGATTGTTGATAGCTACAAAGAGAAAAACTGGGTCTGATATTAACGAACTACTGGCGCACTCTAAGAATTGCGTGACACAAGCTGAGATAACCTGGAAGGTGACCTCCCAAAATAACCAGAACTCTTACCTCCAAATGAGGTACCATGGTTGCCCACTAGGGCTACGGGATCTCTTGCTCTCCCGCTCTAACTCTTCCCCCTCTAACTTATGGTATGCCTAATACCTTTGAGCAATTTCAACAACGACGTCAAATGAAGTCTCAACCTCAATTTTTCGAGCCACCTGGGATCTCAAGGAAGGAGAAGGTCATCAATAAATCTTTGAATCTCTCGAAAGGCTCATGGACTAGTTCTAATGCATATTTAGCCATTCTATAGAATTCAATCTCATATTCTGAAACCAACAGGCTAACCGACAGGCTACCTTGTCTAATTCACTCAACTGGCAACACTCTTCATCTCGCTCGCTACTCGAAAGGAACTTTTCCACGAATCTAGAAGAAAAATCGAACTAAGTTAGTTAATAAGAGAGCGGTCCACCAATTCAAGCCTGGACCCATAAAACTGGAAAGAAGAATAATACACAGCATACTGCTCGAGATAACCAACAGCCTGAAGGATATGCTGACGTCATTTTATTTTAACTATTTACACAGGGATTATCTGATGCATGGCTTAAGAATATCGGAAGGTCCATTTGAGTAAAATAATGCAGCCTCTTCTGACACTCAGACTGAGCCATTAATCAGGCTAGCTAACCAGCATGAATAACCAGAGGTATAACATATGCTGCTTTCGGAACATAATTTACCGCGGAAATATTAAGAACTGGAATAGGAGCTCCTCGAGACCGAACGTCTGCATCTGCGGCAACCTGATAAGCTGCCTAGCAAATAATAGGTTCTTGCAGTATCTGCGTCGCCAAGATTCTCGTAAAAGCATCGTAGAGAGCCAAGGGAGCCACAAGGCCCTCCCTTGCCCACCACGAGCTCGTACGACTGGGAGCTCCGTAACTAGATCGTCAGTACGATCAAAACTCTCGGGGCTTCGTCAGTGCTAACCCCAGGCCAGACTGCTTCGTCTTGAACTCATACCATTTGCTGATTTGTCGCACGAGGGTTCACAATTACCACGAAGGAATTAATGAAAATACTTTTGCATCCTAGACCGACGCACGATCAGAAAAGAAGGAAGTGAAACTTCCTAAATGCCATCATAGCCCCTCGTAGATAAGTACGGACGTCTGCGTACCCATCAGCGAGACTCTACTAGACACTGTCTTAGTCTGGATAGACTCTAAACCGGGCTCTGATACCAACTGACACGACTCGAAATCCGATTAGGCAGTGCGGGCACCCGACATCTTCCCCTAGACCTGTCGGGCGAACCCTTACCAATTAAATTAGGAAAATAAATATAACAATTCATAAATAAGGTCAAGACTTAAAACAAAAACACATACATACTGATACCTCTAAGCTGTACAAAAGAAATTACAGCTGACTACCCAACATACTAGGTTTAGGGCTATCCAGACTAGACATCTAAGAGTACAAAAGAAGACAGATACCTCCTGAAGGGAGAAAAATGCAACTGAAATAATAACCAATAAACTGGTGGCCATCCGGAATAAAAGCTGGCTCACCCTGACAGCTGAAGTCGTCTTCGCTCCCTCACAACGTGGCGAACTCAATCCTGGAGCGAACCTGCCGAAACGAAACAGATAGACAAGAAACAAATAACAAACAAGGGTGAGTCAAAAGGACTCAATAAGTGGGGCAGACTAGCCACCTCAAAGAATAGGATAGCTAGCTAGGGAGAAAAGAAACAGATAGACCAAATTATTTTTATTTAAATTATAAAAAGGCAGAGCCAGATAACAACCGGAAACACGTAAGAAACTTATAAACTCAACCAAGGATGCGTGCCAGAAACATATCAACAAATAAGCAATGCACATATAAGCAGAACAGTAGTCATGTACCGCAAGTCTGCACAATGGTATGAATTGAGATGAAATGAAATGAAGTGAGATGAAATGAAATATGATGCAAAGGGTCACATGTGCCCGTAATCCCATCCCGAAGCGGAATACTCCTGCATTCGAGGGGAATCCAATCTGATAACCAACTGGAGCGGAATACTCCTGCTCCTGGGGCGGAATACTCCTGCACCCGATATAATATAAACCAGAGGCGGAATACTCCTACACTCTCCTGGGGCGGAATACTCCTACACCCGATATAATGTAAAGCTGAGGCGGAATACTCCTGCACTCAATATCTGACATAAGAGCGGAATACTCCTGCTCCTGGGGCGAAATCCTCCTACCCTCAATATAATACAATGGAGCGGAATCCTCCTACTCCTGGGGCGGAATACTCCGGCGCCTAATATGATATACAATGTAATGCATATGAATGACATATAATGAATATGAATGAAATGTAATGCAATAATAGCCCTTCACCGGTGCGGGACTCTCATCGACAGCCGGGAAGTAGATGCCAACTCACAGTCAGAGTACAATGCTCAGATCCTAATGCAATACTAACAACAGGACATAACATATAATATACAATGTAAATCCAAAGCTAAGGCGTAAGGAGTACGCCTATCGGCAGCTACACACGTAATGAACACGTGGTAGAAAATCCACGAGGCCAGGTGCCTCCAAAGAAATGGATATAGACACTTACCTCTTCCAAAAGTTAGCATTGCTAATCAACAACCGCTTTATCCTTTGGTTTCATTGTCAAACGATCCCACTCTATTCAGTAACCAGAAAAATATATCAAATTAGGCTAAAGGCTTCATTCCTCACATCTTAGGGCAATCCGGTTAGGAACCTGATACGCTATTCGCATACGCAACACGCATGCCAGGCCTATGTACAGGGTTTAAGGTCACATAAAAAAATCCTAAATAAATTACATTTATATGTTGCCAATAACTCACTGAGTACGAATATATAATCAATTTCATTATCGGGGTCCAATTGATCCTTTAAACTATTAATTGAACTTATTAAAACTAGGTCTAATATCACAATTTTTACCGTCAAAATATATTTAAACACACGTAATAAACTAAAATAATACATTAAGATCATTACCTGAATGTTTCAGGGTAAAATTTCTACTTTTCTCTGGCTTTTTTCTCATTTTCTGGCATATTTTTTCTCTGCTTGGTTATGTTTTCCTTTTGTTCGCTGCTTCTGATCGTTGTCAATTTAAAAGTGCAGCAGCTAAGGGATATAATCATCCCTTAGCCTACTAACTGACTAAGTCATTTCCTTTTTTGTCTTTTCCCTTTTTTTTTTCTTTTTTTCTTTTAAAATTCTCTGCTACAGTAAAAATTAAAACGGTACCCTACGATATTCGAAATAATTTCAACTTTTTCATTCCGGTTATACAATATATATATAGCATACTCGCTAAGGCGGATCTCAAATCGGGTTCCCGAAACTCAGGATGCGAATTTAAATGGAAAAAAGTCAAATTATTTAACTTTCGGCATTTTAGCGGAAACTAGCCGAACAACCTCAAAATTCATTTTCAAAAGTTCAAGAAAATCATCAATAATGATTCGAACCTAACGGCGCTTTCGGATTTCGAATCGGAGCTCATTCGCCAAAATCGAGCTCGAAAATTTCTTTTTAATATTTATCGATAATAAAAACTGAAACCTTCTTCCGATGCCTACCAAACGAGGTCTGATTTAGCTCAAATTTTACAGATAAGTCCGAATGGATCTAACAAAGATTTTATAATTATCGGCACGCCAATCGGAGTCCTAACTTCCGAAACAACTAACCGAGGTCGTTTCACTTTGGAACCAGAAGAACTGTTCGCGGGCATACCAGAGCGGAAGGTCTACTTAGGGGCAGAATTAAATGAACGCCTCCAAGGAGATATCCTTCAATTCCTCAAGGAGCAGCATACGACGTTCGCTTGGTCGCATGCAGACATGACGGGTATTTCTCCAGAAATTATTTCTCATAAGTTGAATGTTGACCCGTACCACCGTCCGGTGAAGTAGAAGAAGCGCCCCTAGAGAGCTTTTCAGAATCAAATCATAAACGATGAGGTTAATCGACTGCTGAAGATTGGATCTGTACGCGAAGTTAAATATCCAGACTGGTTAGCCAACGTGGTCGTTGTGGCTAAGAAAAACGGGAAATGGCGAGTTTGCATTGACTTCACTGATTTAAAAAAAGCCTGTCCGAAGGACTCATATCCTCTCCCCGGATAGATCAGTTGATTGATGCAACCGCCGGGCACGAGGAGCTCACCTTCCTTGATGCATATTCAGGGTACAATCAAATATTGATGGACCCCAACAATTAGGAAAAAACGTCATTCATAATGTGCAGAGGGACGTATTGCTACAAAGTCATGCCGTTTGGATTAAAGAATGCAGGTGCAACGTATCAGCGATTGGTCAATCGTATGTTCCACTATCATATCGGTAAGTCCATGGAAGTATACATTGATGACATGCTGATCAAGTCGAAACGGGCAGAAGATCATCTGGAACACTTGAAGGAAGCCTTCCGAATACTTGACCAATACAACATGAAGCTTAATCCAGAGAAGTGCGCGTTTGGAGTTGGTTCAGGAAAGTTCCTAGGCTTCATCGTCTCTCAGCGTGGAATTGAAGTCAATCCCGCTCAAATCAAAGAAATTGAGTCAATTCCAGACGTGCTCCACAACCGGAAAGACGTCATGAAATTGATTGGGAGGGTGGAAGCCTTGCGCAGGTTTATATCCCGTTCATCTGACCGGTGCAAAAGTTTCTTCGATGTTCTGAAGCAGAACAAGGAATTCAATTGGATTCCTGAATGTCAAAAAGCGCTGAGAGATCTGAAAAAAATATCTATTCAATCCACCACTACTCTCTACGCCTCAGCACGGGGAGCAGTTGTTGATCTATTTGGCGGTTTCAGAGTCTTCGGTAAGCGCAGTTTTGGTTCGAGAAGAAAAAGGTAAGCAACTTCCCATTTATTACATTAGTAAAGCTTTAATTGATGCGGAAACACGTTACCAACCCTTAGAAAAACTGGCTTAGCACTCGTAACTGCTGCCCGTAAATTACGTCCTTATTTTCAAGATCATTCAATAGCTGTAGTTACAACCTTTCCTTTACGCAATGTTTGCATAAACCCGAATTTTCGGGAAGGTTAGTTAAATGGGCTGTAGAATTAAGCGAATTCGATATTACCTACTAGCCCCGGGTAGCAATTAAGTCACAAGCCCTAGCAGACTTCGTAGCAGACTTTAGTGCTAATATATATCCTGATGCGGAAAAAGATGCAATTCTCTGCGCTGGGCAGGCCCCTGGTGTATGGACCATATTCATTGATGGATCCTCGAGCATCAGTGGGTCCGGTGTTGGACTGGTTCTTATCACCCGTCCGGAGAGACCTTCAGGCAGGCCATCAAGTGCCCGTTTATTACTAACAATGAGGCCGAATATAAGGCCGTAACTGCAGGATTGGAGTTAGCCCGAAGCTATGGAGCAAGCATTATCAAACTCAAGAGTGACTCTCAACTAGTAGTCAACCAAGTGACCAGAGGTTTCATCGCACGGGAATCCAGAATGCAAGTGTACCTTGCCCGTGTAAAAGAACTTTTGGCTCAATTCGACGAATGGGAAGTGCTCCAAATTCCATGGGAAGAAAACCATGAAGCAGACGCCCTGGCAAATTTAGGGTCAGCAGCGGAAATTGGGGCGGCCAGCTCTTCGGCTGTCGTTCAACTCCTCTGCACGACCATAGATCGAGAAAAGTTTGAGGTTAATGCTATAAACAAAACTTGGGACTGGCGAAATGAAATCACAAATTTATATTCTTCACGGAACTCTGCCCGATGACGTGAAAGCTGCTTGCAAACTCAGAATAAAGGCTGCTCGATATACAATCATCAACGATGATCTTTATCGCAGGATGTTCGCAGGGCCCCTTGCCAAATGCCTGGGACCAAACCAGATCAACTACGTGATGCGAGAGGTCCACGAAGGTTGTTGTGGTAATCATTCTAGGGGCAAAGCGTTAGCGCGCAAATTGATCCGCGCAGGATATTATTGGTATAAGATGGAGAAAGATACGAATGATTTCGTCAAGAAATGTAATAAATGTCAGAAGTTTACGCATCTTCTCCATCAACCGGCAGAACCGCTCCACTCAAGAATCTCCCCATGGCCATTCTTGAAATGGGGAATGGACATAATTGGTCCTCTTCCCGCTGCGCCAAGAGGGGTACGTTTCTTACTAATCGTCACCGATTACTTCACCAAATAGGTCGAAGCGGCGGCATATGCAAAGATACGACAAACAGAGGTAATTGACTTCCTTTGGCGGTGCGTCGTATGTCGCTTTGGAACACCTAAGGAAATAGTTATGGATAATGGCCCATAATTCATCGGCCAGAAAGTGACTAGGTTCCTCGACGACTTACACATCAAAAGGATTACTTCTTCTCCATACCATCCGGTTGCCAATGGACAGGCAGAGTCAACAAACAAAATAATCATTGAGTCTCTCAAAAAGCGCCTTGAGCAGGCCAAAGGGTGTTGGGTAGAAGAACTGCCCGGTGTACTATGGGCTTATTGCACGACAATAAAAATGAGTACAAGGGAGACACCTTACTTGTTGGTGTACGGCGCAGACGCTCTAATCCCAGTTGAAATTGAAGAGCCAAGTCTACGGTATGCACATGCTACCGAAGAATCCAACTCAATCAATCTTTCCGAAGAATTAGATCTCCTCGAAGAACGAAGGGAACTAGCACTTGTACGAGTAGTCGCCCAGAAGGAACGAATCGAACAATACTATAATCGGGGACTACGCGTACGAAGTTTCCAGGTTGGAGATTTTGTATTAAGAAAAGTATCCCAAAACACACAGGAAGCAAACTCGGAAAAATTAGGCCCTAATTGGGAAGGCCCCTACAAGGTAGTCGCGTCAGTCGGTAAGGGATCTTACCGTTTAGCACGGCCAGATGGCTCAATCGTCCCAAACAATTGGAATGTGATTCACCTCAAAAGGTATCACTTCTGAATGGTAAAACGGTCAGTTATTCTATTCCTACCTTTTACTTTTATGGCATTCTTACTTTTATTATATTTCTCCTAAATGGTACTAACGGCCTTAACAAGGCCAGATCCGTTTAGCTCAATTGGTAGAGCTCGAAGTTCTTCAACTTTGCGGCTGTGGGTTCGAATCCCTCAACGGACACACTCCTCGTTTGGTTATATGTGTTCTTTTATCTACGACCAGTCTTAACTCTTTTTGTATTAAAACTTCCCGTATTTCAATATAAAAATAAGGAGGGTGGTAAGAGGCCCCTGTAGGCCAGATAAGACCTTCATAAAGACAAAAGACCTTGTAAAAAGGCGAGTTTTTAAAACTTTTTATGTGACAAGCTTCCACGAAAATAAGAGAAGTCGTTCACAAGGCCAGCGACTCGGCAAGAGTTAAACTGTAAACTTTCTGCGTCGACTTTCAACTATCAAAAATGGTAAGCAAAGTTGTTCGCAAGGCCAACGATTCGGCCAAAACCTATTGACCGTGACTCGGTCAGAATGAAACATCTACGCAGACCATTCACAACTTATGACCTCTTCTTTGAGAAAGGCTAAGTTAAGACATACGAACGGGCTTTTAAAGACCAGAACTTAGCAAAGTTCAAACTTCTAAAAGCGCTTAAATAAAAGGCACAAAGGCCACAATGCATCCAAACGTAATTACAAAGATCGAATATTCAAGCCATACACAGCCATTGAATTAAAAGATCTAAAAATATATAAATTGTCTTAACGAAACAATAAAAATGCCAAAGCGGCTGACAAAAGTTTTCGTTGAGTGACAAAGGCCAATGAAACCGGTCGTAAACAAACAAGGATCAGAAGGTCCCAAAGAGACCTCTGTCCGCAACCAATCATCCGGCTTTCGCCGGACACATGAACCTACAACTTGATCAATTTTTGAAAAAGGGGGGCATTAATTTTGGGGACTCTGACCAGAGCCCGATGCACCAGCTCCATCGGCTCCGTCATCATCACCCGAGCTCTCATCTCTACCTTCATCACCATCTCCATCATCATCTTTATCAGACTCCCCAGGAGAAATGTTCAACATTTGTCTCACTTCGTGAACGGCACGCTTCGCTTTCAGCATTGTCTCCTCAACGTTGATTTGACCTGCCATGACCTGCTCGAGCAGTGTTCGCTTGGTTTCAAGCGCAATAAGCTTAGCCTTGATCTGGAACTGATCGCGCAAGTTGGCCAAATCTTTGGATAACGAGTCTTGAATGCTTATTGACTGGGCAACTTGGTCCCTGGCGGCTTGAAGTTCAGCTCGAGCATTAATAGATTCTTCCTTAGCCTTCTGCAGGTCCATCTCTAAAAATCTACGTTCGTCAAGTGCCTTGTTCAGCAAAGAATTGTTTCCTTCGAGAAGAGCCTCCAAGTCCCGGGCAGATTATGCGAACCCCTCTTTCTCTTCGGAAAGAAGGTCCGTTTCCTCGGTGAGCTTGTTAATCTGTTCAACTTGTTTATTGTTGGTCTCAGCCAACCGGTTAACTTCGCCCTCAAGGAAACCACACTTCTCTACCAGAGCCTTGTTCTCTTTCAGAGTCTTCAGCAGTTCTTTCTTCAGTTCAAGCGCCTCATCAGGGTTGTTGATCCTGGAACGAAACATCAACTTGGCAGCCATCAAACTTGACTGAAACAACAAAAGAGATAAGGTTAGAAGTGTAAATTCAAAATTACTTCCGACTTAAAAAGTGTTAAAAAGCACTTACCCAGGCAGAGTCAGCAGCAATAGCAAAGGCCAGATCTTCATCACTCATCTTCCTCATTGTCCATTCTTCGCGGGTACCAATGAGCGATGAAACTGCCTTGGCCAAACTACCCGGCCTAGTCACGAAGTTAATATTGGGGGCTAGCTTCATGGTGCATTCCCTCTCACAGTATTTAGGCTCCCTAGCCTGCTCAGAGGGAAAGTTTGGGCCAAATCTATAGCGCACGCTCCGAGCATTCCTTGATCCAGTCAGACCGCTGATGAAGGTCTGCCAAGTAAGCTTTGTGCTTTACATATCAGAATCATTTGCCACTTCAGGATCTTTGTGTCACAGTCACGCAAACAAACAGGCACTTCCCCCTTAACAGCCACGTTCTCCAAATCCTCGAAATAAAAACCACAGGGACTCTGGCTGCCCTCTTGGGGGATCTCTTCTTTTCCTTCTTCTTCTTCACCAACTTTTCTTTTGCCCTTGTCTGCACGAGAAGAGCCCACATTTACCCCGTCATCAACTCGGGGACTTCCTTCTGGAGCACGAGCAGTCTTTCCCTCGTCCTTCTTCTTGTCGCTTCGGAGATAGGGCTTTCTCACAAGGTATTCAATGGTTTCAGTATCAGAAACGCCGATCACTTCCGTTTTAAAGCCCTCTCCCCGTGCAGACTCGGGGACTGCAGCAGAAGTCTTAACATTCACTTTTTCAGGCCCGAGCACACTAGCACCGGGCGGAGTCTCACCTCCAACAGCTGAGGTCTTCTCGGCAGCAACAGAAGCCTTACGAGCAGCCTTCTTCCGTGCTCCGCCCTCACCCAGGCTTTTCTTCTTCCCTCTCTAGAGAGCTGATACCGCTAGATAATAGTTCCTCGCCACCTTCCCTCTTACACATTGCCTCCGCCGTAATTTTTTTGGCCGTAACCTCTTCCTCATGGTCAGCAGCAGATCCTGACGGCACAACCTAAGGGGGAGGGGCATGGAAAAAGTCTCCTTGTGCGCCTAAACCTGTAAAAGGCGAAACGGTCAGATACAGCAAAGCCATACAGCAAAGCCACGAAGAGAAGAAGTAGCTGCAACAGCGAAAAGTTCTCACCGTGAGTCTTTGCGGTCAGGCCCTTTTCTGTGGTGAAGTACGTCCATTCCCTCTGCTCGACGGGAAACTTCTCCAGGATAAGCTCAACCCACGCCCTCAGCTCATCAACCGATATGAGCTTATCATAGGGAAACTTGGCAGCTGTAGGGTAGAATCCAAAGAATAAATAAACGAAAAGGGAAAATATGAAAACTCCAAAGGAAAACTCGGGGACTTACGCCTCTTATTCCAGTTTTCGGAGAGAGGAGCCTTGGAGTTGAGGGAAAATGCCTGAGTGCGTACAAATATGTACCGGTACAACCATCCCCGATCATTGGTATCCTCAGAACTGCGTATCAAGCCTTTGCTTCCACGCATTCTGGCATTGATGAATCCGTCCTTAAAAACTTGAATACTGTACAAAGAAATGAAGTGTTCATACTCAAAACTTTGACCGGTCTCTTCAGCAAACCAATCAATAAGTCTTATCATTCTAAACATGCTGGGGCTCAGTTGTCCCGGACAGAGAAAATACTCCCTACAAAGCCTGTCAAGAACATGATGCAGGGGTAACGTGCAACCAATTGTGAACGGATAGGTAGACATGGCCGTCCACCCTACCCTATGAGAAGTGATGTTCTCATTCTTGGATACTGGTAAAATGGGAACGCTCGCGTCCCAGCCACAGTCTTTTCTAACTCGAGAGATCATCGCCGACGTCCTGAATTTTAATCTATACGCTGGCCATGCGCGTATATCACCATGATTATTGAAGGCCTTAACGCTGCAGTCCTTCTCCAGTTCACCCCAATTCTTGGGGATAATTTCTGAAGCAGTGGCTTGAGTGGCCTTATATTTAGGGGTAGCCATGGAAGAACTACTGGCAGTGGCGTCCATGATCAAATTCTTTTTAGCTTTTGGAGACATAGTTGGGGAGGAAACGAAAGTTAGAAGAAAGATTGAAGAAAATTCAAAGGTTTTCAAGATTCGGGAGTTTTAGAGTAAAAGCAAACGAAAGGGTTAAAATTCAACAAACCCCTATTTATAGGAGTAAACAGGTCCGACCCATTAAGTTTCCATAAGACACGTGGAGATCATCGAAGAGATTACGGTCATATCCAACCGTCAAAAGAGAGAGTAGGTTTCGCCAAGTTTCGAAGCAGCATCATTACTCTGAAGCGCAACGGTCACCTCGTAACTGACAGTGGACGTGTGCACGTGACTGAGGCGGTTAAAAATCATTACTTTTGCTCTTGGGACGCACAGTAGTCATTTCGAAACTGACGGCGGACGTGTGAACGTGCCTGGCGCAGTTACTTTTTACCTCGCGCATTTAATGCGCACGTCACTGAGACTTATCATATTGCAGATGAAGGTTGGACTTTCCAAATAAAATTTTCCGCCAAAATTCACATCCACTCCTCGAGCAAAAACTCTGCTCGAGAAGTGAGGGGACTATCTATATTGGATAAAAACCATCGTCACTTAAAAGAGTGACACGTGTCTGCCACGTGGCACAGGACATGTGTCTGCCATGTGGCACGGGCAGAGGTTTCCCCGGACAGACATCTAACGGACAGATGACTGGCTAGGCGGTTACTACGAGTAGGCCCGAGGCAGTTGCGTGACGCCTCTCCAAATCGATGCGATTTGAACGAACAGTTACCTGTTCAAATGCAACTGCTCAATGAATGGTTACAAGGGCAACGGCTACCCAGCGGTTACATACCCAACGGCTACCCAGCGGTTACATACCCAACGGCTGCCTAGAAAAATCTATATATAGCATTTGTTTTCGAATCATTGTAACACACATTCTCTTCTCTATCTACAATATCAATAAAATACTCTCTTTGCTCTCGCTCACTACTGTTCATCATTTACATTACTGCATATTTCGTTCTCAAGTCTTCAAGTGTAATTAATATCAAGGGATCCTCACCGAGATCAAGCGATCTAATACGGTTCCTTCTACCTATTTAATTTGCGCTTTAATCTTATTTATCTTCAATTATTTCGCATTACTTTCATATTATCGTTAATTATCGCTACATCTCCATCGAAAATCGTGCATATATATTCATAATCTTGTAATTAATGCAATCCTGTATTTAGATCGGCTAAACTCTTAATCTAAACTATTGATCGTGACTCCACAAATACAAATTTAATTGTTAATTGGCCTAAAATCAGATCTAGGTTAAACAGCTAACCTTTTGAATGCTCTTTCAACCATGAACGAATGTAAATTTAGAAAATGCTTTGGATCACACTCATGTATTGCGGCGGGTGGTGCAATAGTGTAGACCGGAGGACTAAAGTGATCCTCAAACATTGGTTTCGGGAATTCTTGTGGCATGTCAGAGGTGCCCTTGAGGCCGACCATCACACCTCTTACCCTGTCAATTTTCTACTCCATACGCATAATGCTTGCTGCAACAACCCCATCTTGCTTTGACAAATCACCAATAAGTGCACTCTACTTAGCCATGTCTTTTATTTTGGTGTTCAACTTGAGCCGACCTTTTAGAAAGGAAGTTTTTGAGTTATCAATAGGAAATAATCAGAATGTGCAAAAGATCTCAAATATCAGGATTTGAGTATTAGCTTGGAAAGAAAAGTAGGGTTATATGCATTGGAGGGAGATTGAATTTGGGGAAAAGATTCACTTTGGTAGAGAGAGAGAGCACGACAGACGAATTCATACAATGCACACATATCAAGTAAGGAAGGCATCCTATAATGCGAAGGACCATTTTACGCACCATAATTTTGAAAAGCGCTTTGTGCCACATGTATCATTTCGTTTGCTAACAAAATAGGGAGCCTAAGAGATAATATTGCATTTATTGGATTTTATTACATCCGCTGATATTGAAATAGTGTAAGAAGTGGAAAAGATTAAAATATTGCTAGGAAATTAGATCATGGCCAAGTAAACATCTTTCATGCCGATCCATCCCAGAAGATCCTTCTTCTTTGTCAGATGAG